>JBAMBI010000463.1:0-1213248 GCA_037043535.1 Drosophila putrida
AAACTTTACAAGTCAAATTTTTTGTCACTTTTGGCATGATTTTTTACAAAATAAATGAAACTCCTCAAAATCAACTTTAAAGTGTTCTTTTATACTAATTTTGGCACCAGGAGTTGATTAAAAGTACAAAATCAAGATTTAAAATTTTGAAAAATTTTTTTTTCTGAAAAAGTAAAGGGGGTACCCTTACCTAAAATTCCACCAAAATCGAAAAAATCGATTTCTGAAAAATAACTATCTTTAAATGTAGAACAAATTTATAGATCAAATCATGACTAAAATGACATTCCGAAAAAAATGTTTAGCTCCAGTTTATACTTTTAAATAACTCCTAGTGCCCCAATTCGTATTAAATTCGATTGTGGGGAACTTCACTTTTAAGTAAAAATAAAAAGAACTACCAGACTTTAAACTTTCCATAGCTCTGTCAAATGTGAATCGATTTTCACAGGGAAAGTTTCATCATAGTTTTATTCATTACACGTTTTCGAAAATATATTTTTCCTCAAAGTTTGGATAAGAACCCTTTGACATTTTTAAATGACTATAATTTTAAATGATTTTAATTAAGTCTATTTTCAATGTATCAATGTGTACTAGATTGGAATTAGTTTACTGCGTCACCAAATGCCTTACAAAATTCAAGTTTAAATGGCTCTGAACAGTGAAAGGGACACTCTGTTAGAGTATATTTGTACAAAACATAGATACACAACCGACAGCAACAAGAGCAACAGTCAGAGCACAAATGCAAATTGGAAATGGAATTGGAAACTCTAGAAAATCCAATGCAACGTCTACAGAAACTGGTACAGACAGCTCAGTCGAAAGACAGAGAAAGAGAGAGATATATATATATATAGATGGAGAGGGAGATAAGACAATATTCGTGAGTTGGCCTGGAGCTGTTGCCAGTTGCCGCCCAATTGGACAACCAAACGACATTTGGGTTAATTGTTCCACTGACGCATTGGGGGCTCTGTTTCGTTTCAGATTTAGATTCGGACTTGCACTTGGAACGGCAGTTAAAGTAGTAGACGGAGTTGGAGTCGAATAACTGCCAATTAATGTGCGGAAATCTGCAAGAAAAAAAAATAAAACGCATAAAGTCATAAAACACTGTCACTTTTTGTTACAGCCAAGCTGACTGTGTCCCGATGGAAATGGTTGCCACATAGCTGCCACTTGCAGCTTGCCACTTGCCACTTGCCACTTGCAACGCAATTAAGAGTACTAGCAACTTGTGGCCTAAGCCGGGCAGCATTCTTGCGTGCAAGCCTTGACCATGAAACACGCACCATAAATGCTTCTCAGAGCCATTTAAACAATTCCAAACCAATTAAATACATTGAAATTTTAGTTAGAAATTGAAATTGCTCAAGTCCAGTCTTTGGTCCCCCGTTTATCGTCAGTCCCTGGTCAATGCCACTCGACCAGAGACAGTTACTCCTTTTACAAGTACTTTTACATACTCAAATCGACACATACATACATATGTGGATACATATGTGTGGATACGTATTTATCATTGTCATATTTCGCATCTAGTTCAACTGGTTTTCTAGCTGTTTTTTTTTAAGCCTTCAGTCCGCCAAAATGGAGCTGTCTGTCAATTAGCGCCGGCTCAACACATGACAGTGCACTGAACTATTGTCACTATTGTTGTTTGTTGTTACTCATTGTTGCTGTTAAATCTTGTTGTTGTGCTTCATATCTTCATTGTTTATGATTTGTTAATGTCGACCGGCTCGTTGCACACACATAATTGGATATGAATATGCAGAAGCGCAGTTCCAAAGTGACGTCGCACATACCACGCATAGATTAACCCATTAGCGACCAGTTATAAATTGCGAATGCCAATATATGCAAATCTATTATTTTAACAGTTTATTGTATTTTGAGTGCTGGCAAACACTTTATTAACCATTAGCAGAGGACAGATTATATTTTAACTAATATGTCGACAAAAATAAATTATAGGACGTTTATAAAATGGTTATTTAAATTGCAGGTTGTTTTCATTGTAATTGACAGTATGGCGACCAACAACCAGTTTTCAAAAATGATATGGTATCTACATATGTAGTTTTGGTAAATCATAAATGATATTTCCTCCACCCCAAACACAACAGACAATCCGCAAAAGAGTCAATGGGTTAATGGACGTACTTGCTTATATTATTATTTACACCATTAGAATCAGTAATAAATGTAACTAGATAGTTTAATTAATATTTAGAGCAATAACTAATAATAATAAGGTGAACTGACTTTATACATTACATAGTTTGGCACATTTTAAACTCACGTAATGGGTTAATTAACTTGCTTGTAATAATATACTCTGTATGTTCTATTAATTATAATTGCAAAAATAAATTTATCTTCATTTTAAAATAGTAACATCGAGTGACCAGAGTTATATTACATGTTGTGACATTTATTCTCAGTACTGGTAATGGGTTAAGCGAGCAATACACACACAGACATACACTCGAACTAACACGCACACTCCCGATGTACAGATCTATATGTATGCACATTTAAATAAATTTATATTTGTAGATAACAACAGAAGAGAAAAGTGGACCACAGTGAACATATAGTAGTTTGCACAGCGCTCTCGTGCGACACAAAGGGTGAGCAAGTGGTAGAGAGGACAGAGAGCAGGAGGTACAGGGAAAATGATCTCTTTTAGTACACAGAACAGAACACAACAGAAAAGAACAGAACAGAACAGTTGCGTTTTGTTTGTGAAGCTGTGTTGAAGTGTGGAATCGTTCACTCGCAAATGGATTTCAATCGTAAATGTTTTTGTATTTTGTGGATAGCGTTAACATTGTCTCTGCTGATAGCATCAGTAACTGGAACAACTCCATTACCAGATGAGATCACTACGGAAACAATCACCAATAAATCGAACCCCACGGACATACCCAAATTGACACTAGCCATACACTATGAGGCCCTTTGTCCGGACAGCATGGGCTTTATAAGACGCCGCCTACATGATGCTCTTACCGACAACAATTGGTGGCCACACACTGAACTGAAGCTTTATCCCTTTGGCAAAGCAAATGTAAGGCTATAGATAAGGTCACATCTCGGTACCCTAATCATATATTTTGTTAGTTTTACAACAACACAGCCACTGGAGAGATGGAAGTGTATTGTCAGCATGGTGAAGAAGAGTGTGAGCTAAATGCACTGCATGCCTGTATTCTTGAGCACTTTGAACTGGAAAAGGCCTTCAATCTTATCTACTGCATGTTGCGCTCCTACAGCAACAACATTGATGGATGTGCCAAACGTCTGAGCCTCGATGTAACTGCGGCCAAGGAATGCAAAAACACTAGGAAGACTCCGGATATTCTGATGCCCTACGGCAAGGAAACACTCGAACTGGAAATATCCTTTGTGCCCAGTATTGTGTTTGATAATGTAAGTTTGCCCACAATCGTAATGTAATTTCACTTACCTCTTATCACTTTATCATCACCAGCAATTTGATCCCTACGAGCAGCGCAGCATACGGTATAATTTTGAAACGCACTTTTGTCGTCATTATCAGCGCAAGTTCCAAATTAAGCTACCTTCATGTGGCTAATAATTAAAATTGATGTGACTTTTAAACTGTATTAAATATAAGAAAACACTGCATTTTATTTGCATTTTGTTTTAACTCCAGAGCAGCGTTGCCAACTAATCTATTTTGCCGCCAGTACTGAAGTTTTTCGAATGCCAAAAGCGCCAATTACCAAAATATATCCCGGAACGGCATCTTGTAAGAAAATATACGAAAATAATATCACAGAACGGCATATCATAGGAAATTATACCAACAAAAATACATCAGCTCTGACGTCACAAAAGCTACTTTTAAAACTTAAGCATAGGTGGTGAGTAGTGCTTGGCAAATCATACAAAAGGCGCCAGCCTTCGTATGCTGTAAAGAATAACTTAACGATTCGTTTATTATCAGTACTCATCCAAGACACACACCGCGTATAAGATTAAGCTAAGTATATTTCCCCTGAATATCGTATGATCTAAATACCAATATTTTGGTAAATGACAAAAGCTAAATTATTTGCTGCGTATCTATTACCTTTGAAGAGCAGACTATATCATGCAGCAATGAATCTTGCATCGATTAGCTTTTAATAATAAGCTATTATCTTAATACTATGAAATCGCTGACTTTTTTGGCTGATATGGCAGCACACCATCTGCTTTTAGCTGTGTGGCAACTTAATATAAAGTAACGGCTATACGTGCGCGGGCTTTTATAACGTGTTTTTGGCGCAACAAAGCGAAATCGTTAAATATGTAGAAAAATTTTACAGTTTATTAGATAAATGTGAGAAATTTGTGAACATATACCGTGTAATGGCATATAATCAAATCACATAGATCTTCTCAATTGCCTGCTAACAAGATTAACAAGCCAGATCGTGCTTGGGAAGACGATAACACAATAATTTATTAAATATCAAATTTCAAACGCCCCTTGAATTCCGACACATCAATATTTTGCAATCTGAGGAACAACACCTCGGGCCAGACCATTCAACATAGTTACAAAAGGGCCAATACATAATAATTTGCCAATCGATTTGTTCGCGAATTCACAACCAGTTTGTGGCTGGTGAGGGATGTGTGGAAGAAGGGAAATTAATGGGCTGGCTACTGCGAATAGACACTGACCATGTACCAGGGCAATGTTAGAGTATGTGTGTGTGTGTGTGTGGGCCAGACTCTTTTTCAACTAGTTCTTCTAAACAATTGCGTTGAGTCGACAATATACCAAAAAGCGTTTCAGAGCTCAAACTGGACTTGGGTCTGAATTTCTCTTTATTCACAATTCGATAGTAAATCGATTCTCTGAGTGCGCTCAGCACTTACGCAATTTGTTGCCAACGGCGCCATGTGTGGAATGCCCAGCGGGGCAGGTTTCAAGCGCGTGTCAGCAGCAGCCACAGCAGCAACTGATGTCCACCACCAACACCGTCGGACAGTTCAACTTGGTATGTAAGTTTGAATGGGAATAAATCGACATCGATGTTGATTTTAATAAAGAGCATTTAAAATTCAAGATTCTTACCTAGTTTTAACTAAACATGGTGAATTTTTTAGCTAAATTATGTATTTTATAATATGTAACATAAATTTATAACAAATTTAAACAATTAGAGTTATGAAAAATTAATGACTTATTGAACAGGCTACATTTTTACCCTAACTTGGATTTTGCAAGTAAAAATCGGAAGCAAGAAAAACATCGATCAGCATCGATGCATCGTGTTCAATACATTGATATTTTTTACATCCCTAAATTGAACCGATTGGCGTTTAGGTCGCGGGGTCAACATGGGGCGTTTTCGCAGCAAGTGCATGACAGAGTGCCTAGACAGTTGCCCGCCTCCTGCCACACCCCCTCCCGCTGTGCTTTGAATACGAGTTATTGCCAGTTATTTCAGACGGCGTTGTCGTTGCACAAAACGAGAAGCAAAGCCGACGGCAGTTGCAGATGCAACAGCAGCAACAACTGGCATTGGCTTCCTTTATGGCCTTTATGGCATGTAAACCGAATCTCAGTTGGCTAAAAGCGGCGAAAAAATTTTAATTTGCACACAGAACAAGTTTAAGTGGCAGGCCATGTGGCAGCAGGGGCCCTTGTGGCAGCAATAGTTGTGTTGACGCAACGGAGATGCGTTTAAGTTGGCCCCCCGCACCAAAAACGGCTAAAACACAAACGAACCACCAAACCACCCACCGTCCCGCCCACTTCATAGCCCTAACACTGTTAAACAAATTGTGTTCTTGATTTACTATTGAGAAAGGGAGTTTTTCGCTGGGTGACAAAAACCTAAACTTTAAGACCATTTGTCTAAATGAATATAGATTCTACGTTTCTAAAATTTGAATTAAATATATATTATTTATTTGTAGTTTTCAACAACGTCATCTTATTAAAACACAGGGTATGAAAATTATATTATTTGGAAAAATCTTTCTGTTATCTTTTACGCGTTTTTCTTTCAGTGTATTTCGATCCTTCGGGCTATTTGGCCAGTGTGCGCCAAACTAGTTTACAATGCAACACAGACACAGAAACTGCAACAACAACAGCAATAGCTGTTGCATTTCAAAAAGCAGCCACCAAAAACAACAACAACAACAAATGGAACAACAACGAACAACATCAATGGAAAAGCAGAAGAAAAATTGCAAACAAATTTACTGCCAATTTGCTGCTCATTTCGTTTAGAAGGTGACATGGCCATGCAACATGCGTGGCATCTGCGGCAGCATTGCCATGAATGTGGCAAGAGGCGAGTTGGAAGTTTTCGAGATGGAAACGTGTACAGCGAGGAAGTGTGCACTTTGAGCGTATGTGTTTCGCATTTTTACACTTAATTGCTCCGCTTTGCCCCAAATTGAACAGACTGTCGAATGGAGGGGGCGTGGCCTGGTAGGGGGCGTAATGACTAGAGCAAAACCTCGATCTGGCAACAAAAAGCGCAACTGCAACTGCAACTTTCGGGCACAACACATAACACATGCAGCACAAGCAGGCAACACATACAATATATACATATGTGTACCTATGTATGTATTAGTAAGGGGCTTATAGCACATACACACTCACACACACACATAAACACACACCCTCACTCACACACTGGATGGTCTTTATACGTACGCTCAATAGTTTTGGGGAGTTTTTAGAGTTTTTGCTTAGTTCTCGATAACGTTTAAAATGCCAATAGACCCTACCGAAAAACGTTAAGCAAACAAACAACAGCAACAACAACAACAACAACAGGACTTGCAACAAAAACTAACTATTTTTGGCGCGATAATCGACGTCAATTGCAATGCACCGCAGTTGGCGTCGAATTGCGCAATTTGTGGCAACTTTTGTGGAACATAATTTTAGTGGCAATTACTTGCGTGCCACGTGCCCCATGCCCCATGCCTCATGCCCCAATCACCATGTGGGCGTGTTAAGCTAACGTTGATCATCATCAGCTGGCCAGCAATGAGAATTGAGAATTGGAAACTAGAACCATTCCAACCATTTAAATTTATGCGCTAAAACTTCCGTTCATTTGAAGTAGAAAAATTGCATGCAATTTGATTTGCCAAGGGAGAAACCAGGAGAGAGATGACAGAGAGAGTGAAAGAGAGTAAGAGAGTCTTGGGTTATTCATTTAAATTATAAATGCAGTCGGAATGTTTAATTTTTGAATAGTATTACCAAGGATTTGCACTCCTTTCAACACACACACACACACACACATACACACACACACACAAAGTGAAAGAAAAGTGACGTCCACATTTACACAGGCAGCACATTCGATTCGCATTAATCTTCATTTGTTTCAGAATAGACTGGCTGCTGCTGCTGTCCCTTCAGCTTCTCTTGCCCCTCCAGCACCTAGTTGCTGCCTCAGATCCAGCTGCAGAAGGACAAATACAAATCGCAAAGCACAAATGTCTGCGGCATCGACGACGACGAAGAAAACGCAACGAACAGAAAAGCCATAGGTCATAAATTAGATTTTCCATTAAGCATATAAAAGCACCTTTTGGTTATCCTCAAATGCGTTTCTCCCCTCACCGTCCCTTTTGCCTGATAAAAGGCAAAAATCCAACTGTGCTGCAAAATCGAAGAAAAGCATTGAATAAACGAATAAGCCGACGAAACGAAAGGAGATGAGTATAAAGAGGGCAAGTATCTACAGCTAGGTGCAGTCAGTTCCAAGAATGTTGGCTAAGGTGTGCCACAGGAGGCAGGAGGTGGTGAAGTGGTGAATTGGTGAGGTGGTGAGGTATGGTGGCAAGTATTCTGCAACGGCAACAGCAGCCATATTGAATGGATTTGCACAAACGTGCAGAAAACTTTTGCTGACACAAAAGGATGCAAAAAGGTGCAAGACGCAGCGGGACAGCTGCAACAGCAGCAGTTGTACTTGCACCAGCAGCAACAATATTTGTTGTTGTTGCTGTTGCTGTTGCACTTGCAGCAGCCGCAAGGAACTTGAACAAAAGTAGATTTGCTGTTATACTTTTACATATAAAAACGGTAAAGGTGTTCAAGTACTCATTCAGTTTGCCAAGTTGCTTTATGAACAAGAGTTATTGCTGTGAATTGCTTTAATCACGAATAAGGTCGAAATGAGGGGACATTGAAATGCCGTTAATGTAATGAGGCTTTTTCGGCAGCCCATAAAAAGTCATATAAACATTTCAATTAACGTGGTGCACACGTAGTCGATGACTGGATGTTCCCTAAATTCCAAATGCCAAACCACAGCCTCCATCGCATTCACATTCACACACACACACACACACACACACACACACACACCTGAGAACGACAACGTCGACGACGACGATGACGATGAATGAGCCATGGCTTTGATAAATTGAAGCAACAGCCAAAAGACGACAAATACAATGGGGTGATACAGTGGGTACGAACTGTATCTGGACGTTGTTTGGCTGGTTTGGTCAGTCTACTTGGTCGTTTCGTTTCGTTTCAATTCATGCCATTGCCTGGCTAATTTAGTGAGGAAATGGACACAGCCACGAGGGCAAATGCAGGACAGCGCAAGGATAAGCAGGAAAACTGTACAGGGAAGCTAACAGCAGCAACAACAACAACACCACCAACAACAACAACAACTGGGAGGCGACGACACAAATGTGTCGTATTCAAGGTCATAAAACGTGCGACACAACCGGTAATCAAAGCATGAAATTAATTTCCAATTGATTTTGGACCCTGTTCGATGCTTTGCCAATCGCTACAGGAAGTTGACCAACGGAAGTGCGAAACGATAAACAGCAACGAGAGTCGCAAAGGCAAAATGGAGACTCCGGCACATGCTACATCAGCTTGAGGGGGAAACGAGACATAGTAAGAGAAAGAGAGGGAGAGTCTGAGGGGGAGCATTAAACGATCAAGCGTTTAATGACACCCGGCCAGCCATTGATTTGCCCAATACATGCAGCAATTGGGCCAAGAGAGAGACAGAGCAAGATGCAGAGAGGGGACGAGAGAACGTCCATGTTGAGTCAACACAGCCGCAGGGACAGCAGTCAGTCAATAGACGAACGAAAGGACACGAGGCCAAGTGCCGAGGGTAGATTTACTGACAAATCAGAAAGTTTTTAAAATGAAACAGCTTTAATCAAGGGTATGTTAAATAAAAATAGAGCATGGACCAAGTGTCGAAACTAAAACAGTGATAAACAAAATCAGATAGAATCTTCCAAATGTTTTTCTATCTAAATAAGGCAGCTTTAAGTTATGTGTTCACCAATTCAATGAATAAAGGTAAACGGATAGTCAGAGAATTTAAATTTTGTAACAATACAAACTAGTTATTGGCTTAAAAATTGAAATGCTTTTCAGTGTTCAAATGTTGTTGAGGTCAATAAGAATCTTGCAGGTGGAACTTGTCAAGCAACCCTCGCTGCTACCAATGACAGGCTGTGAAGGCATGACCATCAATATGAGACGAATGCCAATGCCCAAATGCCCCACTCATAGACCATACAGACCATAGACCAGAGACCAGCTGGCAATGGTTTAGGCCAAGACCAACAACACTTGGCCTACACCACAGGCACAAACAACTGAAGCGGGGCATTTAATGTCGCTCTGGCTGTCATCACCAAAATCGAAAAACACAACAAAAAAAAAACGAAACGAAAAGAAAAGAAAAGAGAAAGAAATGTGACAGACGAACCAAGAGAAGGAGAGAGAGAGGAAATGGGGGCAGCATCCTTGACGTTTGTTCGCTCGTTGACGCCCAGAAGCAAGTCCAAGTCCAAAAGTTATAGCTATCCCTCTCTATTCACTCTGCTCTTTCCCCTCTCTCTCTCGACTTTGGTTGAGGGGACACCATAGGTCCGGTCGAGATGTGTTCCATGTCTAATGTCGAAATGGTTAGTTTCACTTTTTGCGTCAGAAATCGTAAAATTGGATATAAAATTTTACGAGCGTGTGCCTGTCCCTGCCCTGCCCCTCTCCTGCCCCAACTCCCCTTTCTGCCCGTCTCCTTTCCACATCTCGAGTGTGCTCTGTTTTCTGTTTGACGATGACGATGACATTGGTGGTAGATGCCACTGCTGTTGCTGCCTCAGTCATTGCTGCCACACGAATTTGTCCTGCGCCTGTATTTGGTCACGGCGCAAATTTTGATGCTTAACTAGAAATGGCAGCTGAAGTGGCAGCACCAACAACAACAGCAACAGCAACAGCAACAACAACATCAACAGCAGCAAAAACAGCCGCATTTTGTGTTTTGTGGCAATAAATCATTTATGCAAGTTGCCATTGCTATTTGAGTTGAAATTTGTTTAACAATTTTGCTTGTTAAAAATTAAAGCGCCCTTGACTTGAGATGACTCTTCTCCACTTGACTTTCCCCTAGTTGCCTCCAATTGCCTCCACTTGCCACATCTAGCTTTGAGTTGTTTCACTTTGCCTCCCCTTGGCATTGTCTCAAATCGTATTTTGCCAGTTTGTCTCTTGTGTGAACTTTTGAGTTCTTCCAAGTGTGTTGTGGCAGTTGTAAAGTTGCAAAGCTTGTAATATGCAATAATCTACGATACACACACACCCACACACACCATCCATGGAATCACAAATATAGATAGAGACTCACACATATGTCCTTGTGTAAATTCATGAGCAATACATTTTATAAGCATCATTGTGCATATTGGATAAAAAATAAGCTTAAAATACAACAAGTGAGAGGAGTGCTTGACTAGATGAGAGTGCTCGACTTGCAGACAGCCTGTATTTGTGTGTAGTAGGTAGAGATTTTAGCTTAGAAATTATGAGAAACAAAATTCCTAACAGGGCTAATAAAAAAAAACTGGAGAATTGTCTCTTGAATAACTTGTGTGTGTTTATTTATCTTTTAATTTTTAAGTATTAGATAACAATATTTTCTGGAATGCATTGAATATTTTAAATATAATTTTGAGGTATGAAGTAATTAAATATAAGCGTAACAAGGAGTCTCTAAATTTCAAAGTCTGCGGTTCGGATGACAGCTGATTAAAATGAGCTGCAACTACTGCGTGTCGCATACTTTTGCACATAGTTATGACACTCCTTCCTTGTGCATTCTCAATGGGCGCTGGGTATCAAAATATTTCGATACTTGGTGGCAGGCGCTGAAAGCAATCAGACGCCGCATAAGTAGATTCCCTTCTAGAAAGTACATGGAGCTCGCTCAGCCATTGTGCCAAATGCTCAGTAGAGCTCCAAATATCCTTTTAAAATTGTACCAGCTGCTAGCATAGAGAGGGATATGAATACACGCACTCACACACATACATATACGGAATGTATTTGTAAGTCTATTGTAAGAGGTATGTGTGTGTTTGTGTGTGTGCAGCAACAAAATATTTACAAAATTGTAATGGAATATCAACAGATCATAAAATCATGCACATTTTATTTGTCATAGTCAAAGTCGTAAAAGTAATAGGAGGAAAAAAAATGTATGGAGAAAAATATATAAAAAAAAAGAAAAGAAAAGCAGAAGGAAAATGGAAACGATACGAGTTCGAATGCGAATGCGAATGTGAATGCCTGGGCACAAAAATGGAAAGTATATTGAAAATAAAATGAAAGAATACTTTATGGGCATTACAATGTCAATGCCGAGGCAATATACATGATAGAAAATTGTGGTATTTATTGAATGGCTTTGCCCATATCCATATCCATTCCCTTATATATATACTTATATATATCTATATCCTTTGCTGCCCGCGGGGGACATCTTTAGATTAAAGGATTCACTCTCCGTTGAAAAACCCGCAAGGAAGCGGTCAATTTCTTGATGGCCACAGTAGGTAGCTACTTAAAATTTAATTTGAAAATTGGCCTGACCACAAGCAACAACAAACAGAAGTATGAAGAGCAGCTGTATCTGGAGCAGGAGCTGGAAGTTGGAGCAATAACAGTGACAGGCAAACTTAAACAAATGTCGCTTCTGACTTGTTTGCTGAAAGTTTACAGCTAATTTTTGATTTTAACGAGAATTCTCGAGCCAGCTACATCCAACAGCCTGAGGAACTACGTTCTATGAGGTAAGAGGTAAGTGCCGATGTTGCAATGGACAAGGTCCAAATAACTTGGGGAAGCTCACAGCTAACGAGAAAATGGCTGGCAAACACTTAAAACTTTTACGATGAGATGCAGTTCAAGTCAATTGTACTATGGAATCAATTGCAATAATAAAAGATCAATTCTTGCACCAATTTTAACTGCAGAAGTCAGACTTGACAGGTTTAATACATCAACTAACTAATCGTCAACTTGTCTGCATCGACATCTGTGGCGTTTTATATACAATATAATTTGTAACTCAACCACTGTATTTTTCGGCTTTTCTGCTTTGGAGTTGACTGATGTTGTCCTTGATTCTGAAGTAAACTGAGGATTCCCATGGTTTACTTACCCTCTAGCCAATAATGTTCAATCTAAGCGCGTTTAAAAACAAAACTCTTGACAGACATAAGACAAGGGGCAGCAAGGGAAAAAAGAAGAAGATGCAAAGCAGCAGCCAACAGAAGGGGAAGGGGGCATTATATTTGCACTTAATGGCAGTCAAAGCCCTTGCTGAAAAGCCAAACTATAAAATTAATGCTAATTATAGACAGTGCTCACTGTACTCCTATCTCTCGTGTCTGTCAGTCTTCCTCTCTGTCTGTCTGTCTTTTAGGAGTGTGTTCACTTTAAATGTACGTTGAGCCCAGTACCAGCTATTTTCGGGGCAATTGTCAAAGCTGACAATTTTACTTTACGGTCTATTTTATGTGTGGCCCTTAGCTAGTGAACTGGACAGGCAGGCGAACAGGGAAAAACTCTATGAAATTGAACACGGCTGACAGTTGTAATAACCAGAGTAAGAGGGAGGGGGACAGAGAGGAAAAGTGAGGGAAAGAGAGGCAGGCAGTCATTCAGTCAAGCGACTCATTGGTGCTGGGTCAGGCAGGACTAAAGAAGCGATAAAAACGAGATAAAACGCTTAAACCGACGCCAAAATTGTTCCCTTCCAAAAAATTGTTACTATCGTATGGCCAGACACAGACACACGCAACTGAAGTGAATAGTCTTGTTTTATGGTTTATTTAAAAGTCAACTCTGCAGTCAGAGTGAAGCCACCAGCAGAGCGATAAACAAGGCAAGCCACGAAGCTACCAAGCTACCAAGCTGCCTAGCCACCAAACCACCTTCCAAAAGGCACCACAGCTTGTCAATTGAACACTACAACCTGCAATTGGTGAGGCAAAGGCAAAAGCTGCCAAAACGATTAACAGCACGGCAAAGCAAGGTACATCAACCTGAACTATAACTTCACCTCTACCTCTACCTCTACCTTAACTCCGACCTCAATCTCAATCCAGAAAGCCAAAAATTCATTTGCCTGAAATTACAAATTACGGCACTTGCAGTTACCACCAGCAGCAGCAACAGCAGCAGCAGCAGGAGAAATGGCACCAGCAGCAGCAACACCAGTCAGTTGTTGTCAGCACCAGAAATACGCACTAACATTAAAATGATGTGAGAGTGGAGAGGGGGACAGTTCAACTATTAACTCAACAAGCATAAAATAAAGCAGGCCAAGAAGTGGGGCAACGATAGAGAGGAGAATGTCTGTCCGATTGTGGGCCAGAGTTGCCAGACTTCTCCCACATTCATATGGCAGCAAGGCTGGCAAATAAGCCGACAGCAGATATTGTCAACGTGTGACGCACGTTTCATGGGAATGCCAAGTGGGAGAAAAAAGAGCGACAGGGGAAAAGAGTGGCAGAGTAAAATGAGAGAAGGGAAAGTGTATGGCGGAAGGGACGACTGATTATGTTGTTGCCAACGCCAGGGTTGTTACCTTTTCCATGTGCTTCATATTTCAAAGCCGTCAACACTTTTCAGTCAGAGCATAACAACAAAAAAAAAACAAAAAATGAAGTGAGTATGTATTTACAACAAGTCCAACGGAGCCGCAATTATGACAAAAGTATGGCTGCCATAAATTTAGCACTCGTTTGCGAGGACTCAGTTTTCCTGCTCCTTTTGTGAGATTCTCAGTGCGAGGGTTGAGACTGTTGTTATGACATTTGTTTGCTGCGAAATAAAGCGACGCATTAAAGTTAATGACGCCCAGGAAGGTGGCTTAAAGTGCCAGTCACTCAAAGGTCACCACAGGCCACAGCCACAGCCAACCACAGAGCATAGCCACCAGCAGAGCACCACCAACCACCAACCACTCATACCCAATTTGATATTGTCTTCTTCCCTCACTTCTCCTCTCTCCTATCTCTGCTCCCCTTCCCGACGTTGTCCAGGTCACAAGCTGGGGCGGAAATTAGAAATTAAGTCGCTCGCTGTTTGAATATAAATTTAATTAATGTTACACAAATGCTTAAAAGCCTGCATAGTTTGTTTGCCATAGACCACCGCTATAACAGCAACAGCAACAGCAACAACAACAGCAACAACATAGGCAACTCTGACAGGCAACAGCACGCGCCTTCCGACCCCGTTTTCCGCTTGTACGATGCGAACTTTTGGACGCTGTTTAATAGTTTTCAAATGCTTGTCTAACTGACGCCTTCCGTCACTCCACAATATACATTTACATATAGCTTAGATATACGAAACGAGACCGAGGGTTAATTGATAAATATTTACTGTACAAGCTATCTATTCTTTAAAAATTATACATAACCTATTTTAATTTTATGATATTATTAATATTTTATCACAAGCTTTGCAGTTAATTAAGAAATATGAATTTGAAAAATAGTTATGTTTAAAGTGTTAGCTTGCTCTTAAGTAAACCAAATTATATTGAGTAAAAATATATAAGGATAATCGAGAAATTCTAAAGTAACAACTTATTAAGTTGAATTGTTACTTTATGTATTAAATAGTTCATTTTGTATATTGAATGCTTGATCTTCAACTGAATACTCTGGCAGACTTATGTTTTGACAGTAAGGCTGTGAACAATCTCTATGAAATTGCTACCTATTATCTAATTAACCTACATAAATTTTAAATACAATTTCAATTTCAAATATAACATTTATGTGTATATTATTAATAATAACATATTAAATTGAGACAAAACTTGTGATAAACCCCCAAGCACAAGTTCAATAGAATTGTAATTAATTCATTCTCTAATGAAGTGTAATAATAATAATAATGAAGTATAAACCGCAACTCTAATTATCAAAATTGAATAGAGTAGCCCTCTTTAAGGAAAACAACTCCCACGCTAGGCGCCTGTGGCTTTGTTATGGAAAAGAGAAAAAGGGGGTAGACTGTGGGCTGTGGGTTGGCTTCTTGCCACTCAAACTGGTCAACAGTGTTGACTAATAAAGGCGGAAGTGTATCCGTTCCATAGTACTTGCTTGCGTCATGTGTGCCGAGAAGAGTAGAGAAGAGAAGAAGTCCTGCTGCAGTTCATTAATTATTTGGCCCACAGCGGGAGGGCAACTCTGGGTTTCCTTCTAGTTTCTTTTTTCCTGCTATTTGACAAAAGGGAAGTCGCTTAATTAGTTTTAGTACTCGGACGTTAGAAGTAGTTGAAGTTTATTATAAGCACAAACTTTGACATCGATAACAACACAATGTCATTTGCATGTGCATCCCTTTCTCCCTGGCTGACAGTTCCCCCCTTTGGACACTCCACGGGAAACAATGTCAATGCAGCTACATGACAATGCTTTTAATGGCGTTTGCTCTTCCTTTTTTCCGCTCTCCCCTTGTCCCCTTGTCCCCTTGTCCCCCTTTTTCGTTTTTCCGTTGACGTATAAGCCAAATAACATTTTGGCCAATGTGATTTGCATCTTACAGCGGATCGAGTGAGTTTTGCATTCAATTCGTTACGGACAAACACACACACAGTGAGTCACAGTGAGTGACCTCCTCCTGCGGGCGGTGTCATTATATCATGCTAAATGTCAGTGACTGTTGCTGTCACTCAGCCAAGTTGGCAGTAGGAGTTGGAGTTGCAGTAGGAGTTAGAATAGGAGTAGGAGTAAGAGTTGGAGCTGGAGCTGGAGCTGCGGGCTATTAGCCAACACCAGCATCAGTTGCTGCACCACCATTGCCACTTGTGTTGCGGTTGCAAATGCAAATAGCAGTGCCAACAACATTTCCATGGAATTAGTTAACATTTACCACACCAAATGCCAGCAATAACAACAGCAACAGCACTACATACAAACTCTGCGACTGCCTGTCGCCGTTTGTAAGCTGGACAACCAAATTGACAGTGTTAAATTAATTTGAAAATACATGCAACTGTTTCATCTAGCAAACTAGTGAAACTCCAACTCCAACTCGAACTTCTAACTCCTAACTATATTTCCATTTCCATTACCATGGCCTAGGTAAATTTAAATCTACAGCAACAGTAACTGGCCCAGAGCAATCCCAGAGCACTGAGAGAGTCGTCAGCTAGATGCGTTTCACTGATTTTAATTAATTCATCTGTCAAATAGGATTAGTTTTATGGTTTACATTGTCCGCAGTTGTTGTTGTTGTTGCTGTTGTTTCTGTTGTTGCTGTTGTTGATTGCACTCGCCGCTGATATTGGCACTTGCGGTTCCCTGTTGACAGTACAACATTCACATGGTCTATGCTTGTGATATGTCTGAATCATGTATGTGATACGTACACAGAAAAAAAACCCTTTCAAATTCTAGACTAAACTTTAAAAGTGTATTTTTTTTAGGTAATAGGTATTTAGAAAATCGTTGTAAAAGTAAGAGTCTATGTGAGACAAATGACCCAAGTAGCTATAGATTTAAAATACCTATGTAATTTACAAATAAAAAGTTTTAGAAAATCCGAGATTAAGGAACTTTAGACAGCTTTGGGTTTGTTTTGTTTTCTGTGTATGTTATATGTCTGTGCTTTGCTTGTGACATATACTATTTGACTTGTATGTGTCTTGACTGTGTGGCTTAAAAATAAGTAATTTATTGCAAAGCAAAGACCAATTTGGGCAAACACGATTCGATAAAATGTCAAAACAATGTACACACATTAGTTGAAATCAACTGAATGTACACCTGGGGTGTGTTGATCCTTAATGCTTCTTCTTCTTCTCAATCACTTTCGGGCAGGGCCATTAATGAGCCATAATAATTCAATAAACTGAAGGCAATATAAATTAACCTGTTGCCCAGGCGGTCAACAACACGCAAATTTCATTTTGACATACACACACTCAGAGATGTATAGCCAAACATACACCTACACACACATGTGTAGTTAGAGATAGGGGCATACATTAGGCGCACATCCTGCATAGCTTTACCCACTCCTGGGGCAGTCATATGGCCCATTAGGCACAGATTTTGTAAATTATGTCAATAATTCAATACAGAAATGCCAACGATGCTGACATTTGGCACATGTCGCCCCCACTCTTTACCAAAACCAACCAACCCCTATTAGCCACCTTAATGACAACAACAACAACAACAACAACAACAATAATAACAATAACGTTGAAGTCGCTGTCGACGTTGACGTCGACTTCGTGTCAAATTTGTGCGCTGCTTTCATTGTTAATCGCCCGGCCATAAACCCAAAAACAATTAACTTAATCAAATGCAATTGAGCAATGTCATTTGTGATTGTGCTTGTGCTTCTGCTTGCCACTTGCCAGGAACGGGACTCCTTCTTGCCTTTAACCTTTACTCATATTGTTTATGTATGCTCGCGATTTAGACTCTCTGAGTTGATGATGTTGCTGTTGCTGCTGATGATGCTTCCGCTGTAGTTGCTGCTGGTGCTGCTGCTGCTGCTGCTCCTGTTGTTATTAATAGTATTGTCAATCGCAAATTGTGCCTAGGCTTTGTAAGCCACAGAGTTACCCAGAGATACCGTAGCCAGCTGACACCATAGCTCTGTGTCTAGGCGTTGTCATCATCATCAACAACATTGTCGTCGTTGTCGTCGTTGCTGGCATCGCTCGCTTTTTGGGGTCCTGGATCCATGCTATGCTTGGTATTGTGGCTGAAAATTATTATAGCGGTTATTATTCACAGTCAATTACATTGCCAGAGCAACACACACCCACACATACACACACCATTACAGTCGTTGGGGGAAGACAACGAGCGAAATTTTGACAGGCACACAACTATCTATCTATATATTGCACATAATGACAATTATAATGGCAGCCACAATTATGAATGCCTGGCGATTAATAACGCCAAAAGCTGCGAGCAACCGACAAACTCACCAACATTTGCTGCTAGGCAACAACATTGACTGCTGCTGCTGTTGTTCAAGTTGTTGTTGTTGCTGTTGCTGTTGTTGTTGTCGTTACTGGCGGTTTGTAATGTTCCCCGAAAAATGTCTTGGAGTGTATTAAAATTGTCGGTTCGGGGTTTAATGCGCTGTCAATTTAACATCGCTTAATTTCTCATTTTGGCAGCAGCATTTCAACTCCTAATTGGACCATAGACAATGTGCCAGAGGTGAAGAAGTAGTTGCGAGGAGGCTGAGACTTAGACGTTGCCTGGCTGCCATATGCTATCCATCTATAGCACTTTGCGATATTATTGCTGGCCTAAAGCAAAGTATTTCTAAGCAATATCAATTTTTAGTAGTTGAAATGTTGTCAAAGTTGTCTTTTGACGTCAATGCATTTGCCATTAGGTAAATAGACAGTAGAGTTGATTAGCTCAATCCCTCACTTTTCATTATCTATTATTAAGCGTATTCTAATTATAGAATCAATTAGGTAGGACACTAAAGTAAGCGTCTCCTCGTGTATATTAATGCAATCCGAGTGTGAACCCAGTAAGTCCAAGTTAAGGTGGATAATTCGAATTAAAGAACACATAAATTGGGGTTAGTATTCACTATTTGAAATTTCAAACACACTAAAGGGGACTTAATAAGACTAAGTAATACATATATTTTCATGATCAGTGCGAATTAATATGGGTACCTTATGTGTATTTGTGTAAAAATTTTCTTTCAAATTCGATAAATATTACAAAATCTGGTCTGACCTTTTCTGACATCTTTTACAAGTCAAAATTGATTAGATTTTCTACAAAATATTATCCTTTATTTTCTAGCTTGACAGTGGAACTTGTTTTAAGAATTTCATTTTCTTATGTATTTCTCGTTGTTTTGTTTTTTATTGTTGTATCTACGACCAATCGTTAGCGCATTTTAATGAAACTCTTAGTTACTCATTTCCATTGGTCCTTGGCTCAAAATAAACGTGCCCCTTCCCCCCTTTTAGATGCATCTTTAACAGCTCTGCCTTTTCTTTTGAGCCAAATGAAAATGACGCATTCCACAAAGTCAAATGGTATAAGAGTGAGTGTTATAGTTGCGCTTTTTGCTGCTACTGCTGCTGTGCATTTTCATTTCATTGAGAAGACAGTTTTCCAAAGCTGGCTTTCACTGCATTGCAATAGCTCTGGATCTCTTTCACTGTCTCTGGCTAAATGTCAAGCCACTAGAGCTTCGCAAACTAAATTAGGGTTAAGATTGCAAATAAAATGTATTACCCGAAATATCCCCCTTTTTCTCTCTCTCTCTTATTCTCTCTTTTGCTCTCTTGTAGCGACTCATTTGAATTGCATAAACAACTAAGAAAGCAAAAAGTTCAACGACTGTCGCTTTTGCTGTTGCTGCTGCTGTCGCCATTTATCTCTTTTAGCTCAACGCTGTCTAATGACACGCCCACCACGCACACGCACGCTATGCTGAAGCATCTCATCTACTGAAGCAAGAGGAGGAAGAGAATAATCAGCGAGATAGATGGCGAGTAAAATTCATAGAAAGACGGCCAAAGTGACCGCAATTTAAGCCTAAATGCTGTGCGTTTAAACAACGCCAGGGCCAACGGCTGTGAATGTTGCCGACATGCAATGGACCTCTCCACATCTTCACATTCCCTCATCATTCACATCTAACCACAGTGCCAGTTCCCAGCTCCAGTTTCAGCTGCCGTTGCTGCTTCTAACCAAGTACAAATTTGCTCGCAGGCCACTGCTAGAACTGCCTCTGTCTATCCGACTGTCTTCCCGTTTGTCTATCTGTCTGTCCATCTGTCTGTTTGTCCAGTTTTGTCTGCACTCGCTGCCTGTCAGCGCGCCTTGAGCTGTGGGCTGTGCCCGTTCAACACGACGTATGCGCAATGTGCAGCCCCAACTGCACTAAATTTAACTACAGTTAAATAAATTTCATGAAATTAGTAATATTTATGTTACATTATTACACTGACGGTAGCTACAAATAAGAGGAAAAGCCGCAACAAGAGCACCAGCCACAACAATAAAACTGGCGTGTGCCTAAGTAACCGCTCTTTATCTCTTTCAATAACGAGTCTAACGACATCAGCAGCATCAGCAACAGCAACAACACTAAGAACGACAATAATAACTAGTAGTTGCTGTTGTTGTACTGACTAGAATAGCTATGCGATTCGGTCGTCAACATGGTTATTGTTGTTGGGCTTTTGTTGCCACCACTCGAGTTGAATGAATGACATAATGGTGGAAGACCACAATTTCAAAAGCATACTTAACAAATATTACGAAATACTGCGAAAAGTGCATGCAACAAAAGAATAACAACAAGCCAAGCCAGACCAAGAAGGGGCAGTGCAGTGGCCACAACAACAACAACAGCAACAGCAACAATAACTATAACAACAACAACATGAACAACTGGCAACCTGCCCTACTAGGTGAACCAGACAAAGGGACAAAACAATGCAAACGACGCGCCGTGGACACAACACAACGGCACAGAAAACGAGAGACAGGCTGAGTCTCAGGATGACAGAAAGTCAGACAGACATACTTTAAAACCACTATCAAAATGCAGATGTCAACGTGATGTAAATAACCAAACTTCTACTACTATAGTTAGTAATACTTGCTGACGACAAAAAAATACTGCAGAAAGTAGTTTATTGCATTCAGAAGCCCCAAAAATTCTATTGAAATGAAAATGTAATAATATATAATATTTTAATATATTAATAATAATATTTAAAAAGATAATAATATAATATTTAATTTAGGTCGACATAGAAAATGAACTAAAAAATTGTAAGGATTTAAAATTATTTTAGAGCCAATCCGATTAATTGGCTTGCATACAGGAAACCCAGAAATTTATTGAAAATTAAAATACATATATTTTGATGTGTAGTTCCCATGAATTTCATCATGGTAATTCCTAACTTCCATTAGGAAACTCAGAAAAACTCTAAGATTCACTCAGAGTTTATTGAAAATATATAAATGCAACAGCAGGCCGTGGTAGAACCTAACTAAAGAACTAAGAAGCTCTGGTGTTACCGTGAATCGGTATTTGTGTCGTGTCATGTGCTCATCACTAGCTAAGCAGTAAACTGACACTGTTGCTGCTTTGTTGCCTTCTTGCTGGTGTTGTCTCCGCTCTTGTTGTTGCATTAAATAATAATAATCATAATAAGTAATGTAGGTAGGCAATGCTTTCAAGTGAGCAGCGCGTGCTGTTGCAGTTGTGGCAAGAGCAGAGAGCAGAGGAAGAGGGGGAGAGAGAAGAAAAGACCAGGGCAGAGTTGTGACAGAGGGAGGGCAGCACTTGGGCCAGCTAAACGTCATGCAAAGTGCGCCAAAAGGACACTAAAGGATGCTGTCGCTGATGTTACACTTCCTGGACTGTCTAGCCAAATGAGAATAAAGGGGCGATGAAGGAAACTTCAGGCCATGGTAAGTCAGGCGACCTGTGTTGCCTGTTCATTTTGCAGCCAGGCTGCCACTACTGCCTGCCATTGTTGTACTCTAAATTCTTTAGCTGTTGTTGCCTGGCGTTTAGTTGTTAGTTGTCAGAAGTCCTCTCATACATAGTGGCTCCATCTCCAACTATGTCTCCACTCATCAGGCTCGTCAGCACGTCCCTTCAAATCCTTTAACAGAGAGAGGTCTGTGTATTGTTATCTGCCTGCAGCTCTCACCTGCCGTTGCCATTGTTTATACTACTACTACATACGTGTGGTTCTGTTTAGGTTCTGTGTGTGTATGTGTGTGTGTGTGTGTTTAGACTAGTTGTCCTGGCTTGCGCTTTAACTATAGCTTAGCCTACTGCGGACAAATACTTTGTGGTTCGTATGCCAACTGAGAGGAAGCTTATACAACAAGCATCATTAGCATCGTTATCATCATCATCATCACGATTATCATCATCAGTAGAATCATGATTGTCATCGTCAGGAGAACGACCAAAAGCAAAACAATAGCTACGCAGATTTTGCATTTTACCTTTGTCGTTGCCTTTGCTTTAGCTTGAGCTGTTGCCTCAGCTTCGAATTAAGCTCAAATGATTTAATGAGCATGTTTTACCTAAAATGTAGTAATTGTCACGTATTACGTGCTTAGCCTGAAGATTTCATACGCATACGCAGACAAATAGCTAAATCTTTTGCCTAACCTCATTGTCAGTTTGCCAGTTGCCAGTTGCCAGTTGCCTGGCATTTTGGTTACCCCTGGCAGCTGACTGCGGTTTAACTTGAGAATATGTATATTTGCATATGTAATTTTATGGTAATACTCGTTAAAAAATATATATGAATAGCGGAGGCATACACACATACATATTTCGAAGTATAAACAAGCTAAGAAAAGTACGTGTGTTTGGGTAGTTAGTTGGCCTATAAACCGAATACGAGTACGACTACGAGTAGGAGTATCTTTGTTGTATCCTTGTAGCCCAAAAATAAAATTAGAACGTTGAAAAGCAGCTCAGCAGCTCTTCAACAGCTCAGTAGCTCTTCTGCCAACGCACGTGGCAAACAAAATTTGTGGCAGCTTCTTGTTGTTACTTTTGTTGTTGTGGTAAAACTCTTGGCGAACAAATTTTCGTGCTGAGTGCATAAAAGACTCTAAAAAATTCATATAAAACCAAAGAACGCACTTTACACGCTCCGTCATATGCACACACATACACATGCACGTATGAGTGACATGTAATAAAAACGAAACAATATTGTATGATAAAGTATACGCCCAGTGGGCAAAAGGTTTCGCAAGCGTACTTCGATATGCACACACACACACACACACACACTCAGCAGTATATCTATGTCTGTATATGAAAACTGAATTAAACGAACTACGAATGGGACCATAATAACAATAACAACAACAACAACAAAAATATGAGAAGTAGCAAAAAGCAAGACCCAAGCAGCCACAACAATGGCCAAGCAATGAGAACAACAAAAAGCAATAGCCAAAAGATAATAACAACAACAACAATCAGCAAATGGTAGCAAGAAGACAAAAAGCAACAGCAACAACAACAGCAGCAGCAGCAGCAACAATAAGAATGCGCAGCATAAACAGGAAGCACAATAGAGTCAACTTTCGAAGAGGTCACCAACAAGCTACAACGAGGAGAACAACAACGACGATTGCAGGTCTTACGGTCGGTCACTTAATGGCTGTTGTTGTTGCTGTTGCTGATTCACTTTTGAGCTTGCTTTTTTGCTGTTGCTGTTGCTGTTGTGCGGGGGCAAGCAGCATACTTTATTTGATGGTCATAACTTTTTCATTAGAACAAAAATATATATTCGAGCACAATATGTCCCGCAGCGCCGTAAACTATAAGTATATAAATAAGTACGGTACGACAGAGCAGAAGAAGCTGTACAAGCAGCAGCAGTTCATATTATGTCACATATGTGTATAGACAACTGTATGACTGTGTGTGTTTGTGTGTGTGAGTGAGTGTGTCTGGGTATAAGGGAGGGGGAAAATAACTGTTGTGCTCTGCGTGGCAGCGGGAACAACAAGAGCAATAGCCTGAGTTGTCATACTTTTTGGATGACCATAAATGTTGCTGTGAAGTTGCACGCTTTACATTGCCATTGCAGCTACTTAAACAAGCCAAACCACCAGCAACAACAACCATGCAAACAACAACATCAGCAATGGGAACAACATCAACGAGAACAGGAACAACTAAGCTAAAAGTTAAAGTGTCTGGCTCCAAGTCACTCACTGGGGAACGAGAGAGCCTGACCGTTAAAAGTCTGGAGATCCAAACAAGTCAAGATTTAAAGATAAACAAAAATATAAAAGCAGAGAGCAGAAATCAGACAACTTGCAGCGTTTTATAACTTTTCAATCGGGTAATGGCCACGGAATGTACCATTGGGTACGAGTTCACTAGGCATAATTCTTTAATTTAATCCTTCTAAAGCCTTTTAAAGTATAATGCAGTTCTCTTTAATCTTCTTAACCTGCTTGTTGCAATTAATTGTTTAATTTTATACAATTAAGGTATAAGAAAGCGATTAAAAATTGTAAATAAATATGCTGTCTAAAATATTTGTTTTTCAGTGAGATTGAGTAACTCCAAAACATTACGGATCTTCAGATATCCTAACCTTGTTGCATTTTCGGTAAAATATTTTCCAATATATTTGTTTCAATTTAAGACCTATTTCTACGACGATATTAAGAATGTTTGTTGTGTGCAGCTTCGAGGAGAAAGAGTATTGTATTACAAGATCCATAGAAATTTTTCTTATTTTAGTATACAGGGTATCCGCGAGCCGAACACTCTTACCACGCACAAGTTTGGCTTCGCTTTTAAACGCTGCCTAGTAAACGTATCTTTCTATTCATTCCTGATTGGTATTATTTGGGATAACATTCGCGTTTTATGATGTTTTGTTACTTAAGCTCCAATTAAGGTACAAATTGAACGAGTGCAGCGTCGGCTTCACTCTAACAAGCTGCCACATGTCAAATGCCACATGCAACGCTGTGGCGCTGTCTGAGAAGGCTCCATCTCAGTTGGAGCTGCTGTGTAGTGTAACATTGTTCCAGAACTTTTGAATTCCAATATCCAAATCAACAATTTACCGCTGTTGTTAGCGTTGTCGTCGACACATACTTACTTTACTAGATGTTGTCGTTGTTGTTGTACTTGTGGTTGTTTTGGGTATTATAAACCACGCATTGGACTCAGCAGGCGGTTTGGTCTGTAGTCTGGGGTCTGGGGTCTGAGTATCCTGTATGCAAGCTGTGCTCTGTTGTGTTCTCTTCTGTTGTGTTGTGCTGTGCTGTGCTATGTTTGCTTGTTGCTTCTGTAAAGCCAACGAAACTTTTGTCCTCAGTTGCACAAATACGACTGTGCACACACGCACACATATACACACAAAGGGAAGTATACAAACACTCGTAGCAAAAGATTGCCTTGGGAAATAAAACGTCATCTCATGCAGTTGAATACCCCAGAGAGAGCTTACTAAACTATTATGCTTGCGCGCAAGTTGCAGTAACAGCAGCGCCTAACCGAGACAACAACAACAAGAACAGCAGCAGAAACAATAACAGCACTAATAACATCAAAAACAACAACAGCCCTAAGAACAACAACAATAGCAGCAGGCAAAGCAGCTCGCATATCACATCATAGCAATTTCTGGACTAACTGCAAATTCAAAAGCCAAAAGCAAATGCACTCAGCTGCAAGCTCTGACACACAAATAGACAAACATATACACACACTGAAACACACACTCACACTCAGATATAAGAGCTTGCTGTCCACTTAAGCAGAGCTTGTTGGTGGCCCAACAGAGACAAAAGGCAGCGGCGCACTACAAAAATCAGGCACTAAGTATACCCTTAAGATATTTGCAACATGTACTTTATTTTTTGTTGTTTTTAATTTGGTTGTTTGTCATGCTTGTTGTCGTTGTCGTTGCAGTTGCAGTTGCTGCTGTTGGCATTCTACTCTGGCTGCTGACAAATACATTCAAATGACTGCGACTTGCATGGTTATTGCTGAAATGGACACGAAAATGAGAAATGCGTTCAACGAACCAGAAAAGCACAAAAGGCACTGCCCAGACACAGATCTGTATGTGCTGGCTTGAAGTAACAAGAAAGTATAGCATATATGACAGTAGCTTCTGATTCAGATGCAACTACAACAAACACAACACATATCAGCGTCATCAACAATATGCTTATGCAACAGAAACTGCAACAATTTAAGCTTCTGATTCTGCTACTGCAACTGCAGTTCTGCCAGCGACAGTCTTTATTGTAGTATGACAGCAATTTCTTTCAAAAAAGCGTCAGTCATACGACTGAATAAACCACAACATAATATTACGTATACGCAATATGGCAGATTGAGACAGTTTGAAGTTAAAGAACAACTACAAAAAATCAAATCTTAAAACAGACTTAGATGTAAATTACATAAAACTTATTGTTAGTTACATGTTATTAATTAAACATTTTAAGCTAATGAAATTAAGATAAATTAGCTTACCAATATGAATATAACAATTTTCAGCCAAAGGTGGCAATAAACGAGGGCATATAAATTTTCTTACTTGAGTTGGCATTGTAAGCCAACTAAAATTCTTCAGACTAAAGAACAAACAATGAAATTAAAAAAAACTGATTAAATGTTGTAAGGTAATGATAAGTAATCCAATTTATATTTAATACTAGCTGTGAAATATCATTGAAATGACTTTCAGTCAAAGGTGACCATCATGAAGAGCTTACCAATCTTCTCAACTTATCAAATTGATAAAAGTAAACTAGACAACCTTGTAAAATCATGGTCTTCGATTCAATACACATTCATTTGAATTGTTTGTAAGCTAAGTAAAACATATTATGCAATCCTTCGATTGTTTCATTGTTGAGTTTTGTTATTTGCCAGTTGCTTTTCTTATCTGCAAAATGTAGAAAGAAGTGAGTATGCTCGACTTGTAGTTATCCAGCAGAAATTAAATGCAACAAATTTGTAGATATATACCACAGTTTTTTACATAATAGCAATATATATCATAAAGATAGTTTAGGTATTGATATATATTAGCTACATTTAAAACTGCATACCCTCATAATTCTCTCTTAATAAGTATACAGTATAATAAATAAGAATGCCAAAATAATCAGCATGCATTGTTATATTGCAGCAAATACATATGTGAAGTATATTAGTATATGTATAAGCGCAAAGAAACTGTGCAGTTGTGTGTGTGTGGCACAAATATATATGAAATTTAAGTAAAAGTCAAATGCACGCAACAAACGAGGGCCAAATGGGGGCAACTGAGGGCAGGAAAAACAAGAGAAAATCTTATATCTAATGGGGATATGTGTGCTTTTCTGCAGGCATCACGTAATCATTGCACAACTACGTAAAAGACAGCCATTATTATTTGAATGTGAATGTGAATGTGAATGCGTATGCGAATGTGAGAGTGTTGCGAACGTAACAGAAAATTACAAGCAAAAGATGTTGGCATTTACGATAAAAGCCTTGGTAATGTTCTACTTACGACATATAGCAAGGCTAAAAGAGCAGACTAAAGACGGACTGACAACTGGCAGCTGGGACAGGGCTAAGACCAAAGCCAGCTTGTTGAATATTCTTTGTTCTTTTGGTTGCAAGTCTGTCTCAGAGTTTGTCGAATTTTCAATAATGCGCATTGGCACGCATGCGAATTGCTTTTTGTTTTTGTCTGGAATTGAAATTGTTTGCAATTAATTTCTTTAATGAATGCATAATTGCATTTTTGTGCGCGCCTTGAAGCCATTTTGCATTGGAATTCAAATGAAAATAAATTAACGTAAAGCAAAAACTCATTAAAATGTGGCAGACGGCAGAAGAAATACGTGTTACGTTCACACACACGCACACTCACACACACTGACTAACACATGTGTACACACAAATAAGTATGTGCATTATTTTATTTCATTTATTTGCTTATTTTCTGTTTATATTTGTTTTGTTTGTTTTTATTTCGTAGTGCTTTTTTTACGCTCTTCCTTTTTTTTGCAGTCATCCAAATAATGAATTTAATGAACCATTAAGATGCTCGACCAGTGATAAATTTCAATGTAAAGCATAAATTAAATGAAGCCAGAGACGCGGTCCATGACTCCCCAGCAACTTTGATTGCAATGCCTGAGTAAGCAGATTTATTTAACATAAATACACAATGCAATACATCTTTATGTGGCATATACTATACACAGTATAGTATACATATATGTATAATAATATTTCATGCGCATTTTTAATTTGTAATTTGTTTAATTGCAATACAAACAAGCGCAATTACTTATTGTTAGTCTACCCCAAGGCATGGCTTTGGCCAACTTTCAAACACGGCTTAAGACTGTCTCGACTTCGACTCCTTTGAAACAAGAAGCTGAACAAATTCTCTGACAAATTGCTGCAACAACAGCAACTACAGTAAGCACTTTTTTCATCATTCTGGCATTGTGCTGGCTTTGGGGCGTAACAAAAGTGTTTTACATGCCAACAGATTCATGGTATTTGTACGCACGCAGCTTAATGTCTCACCCAACAGGACCGAACACCCCAACACCCTATACTACCTTCCCTCTCTGCCAATTCCCTCTCCTGATTTCTACCACCATCCTGTACATTGTACACCTCTCTTAACTTCCACACATCAGCATTTGTAAGTCGCAAGTTGTCTGTTTGTCCGGGTGCTGTGGTAAAACTTTTCCATGCAGCAGCCTCAGTAGCAAGAAGAAGCCTTTCTTTCTGTCTTTTTTCTTTCTTTCTAACGTTCTTTCTCTCAGTACATGTTGTATTGCATACTTTTCAGGGACAGGAGAAGGGGCAGCAATAAAGTTCATAAGCTTCTTTAATGGGTTTGTGCGTAAACCTGTACCAAGTTCAAGCCGTTGAAAGTGCTTTTAAAGTCGCAACCTGCGTCTTGCTCATCAACACATAAGCATACAAAGAAACAAACACACACACAAGCACACGCCCACAAAGTCACACGCATACACTCATACACACTAGAGTCAAAATATAAATAAATAAGTAAAGTTAATAAAAATAAAAGCAAAAAAGTTTGCAACTCAACTTTAATTACATTCTGTTACAGGTGTGTTTGCATCTGTGTATGTGTGTGTGTCAGTTTGTGTATGTGTGTGTGTGTAGAGTCTGTCTTGTCTGTATTTCAATACTTATTTAGAAGCGCTGGCAATAAACAACACACAAAAAGCGGCAAATGCCTAAGAGCAAAGTGAATGAAGAAAAAATGCGAATTTAGTTGTTGCCACTGACTGCGGCAGGTTGGCAGCAGTGGCAGCCACGTCTGCCATTGCCACTGCCACTAACACTGCCTTCATAATGACTTCATTCAAATGCCAACAAACTTGAAATGCCAAATGAAATAACTTGTGCCTGGGCACGGGCATTTGAACTGCCAGCCAACAACAAGTTGAGTTATGAGTTGCCATATGACTTTCATTTTGAATACTAACACACACAAACACATACACAAAATACACTAATGCACATCCAGACATACACACAAACACAAATACAGAGGAAGCGAAAAATGTTGTTGAAATTTTCGAGCAGCGTTCACACATAAAATTTAAGCAGGCTGTTGCTGCCCCAACTACTGCTGCTGCTGATGTTGATGCTGCCACAACTGTTGTTGCCCAGCCAAAAGCCCGCAAATGTTTGCATTTTTGCACATTTCTCCTGTCTCATTATGCTAAATACATTTGCATTGTTTGCCGTTGTTTTTCTAGCTCTTTTGATGCATATGTGTTGGCATCGTTCTCCGTGCTCTGACTTCATCTCCTACTTCCTTCTATTTTTCCTGCTCCTGCTCCATCTACGTCTACGTCTCCGACTCTATTCCTCACTGTATTGTGTGAGTGAGTGCGTGGCGGGGCGGCTGACTTGGCTTTATGGTTGTTTGCTTCCGCTTTTGGTTATTACGCATTCATGTCTTGCCAAGTGCGCTTCAAAAACTTTGCAACGCTGCCATCGCAGCTAAAAAGCCAAAAGCAACAAATACCAGATTTTCAACAACATCACATAAGCACAGTTGTTGCATCAGAATCAGCAGCAGTTGTTGCAGTTGCACATCTAGCATAGACTGTGTGCAGTTTTGCATATGAAGTGCCGACTCAACAATCGAAAATTTGTGCAACAGACGCGTTAAGTGGGCCTCCGCTTCTGTCTCTGTTTCTCCATTATTGAGCTTGCCTCAAAACTGTAGCATACATCTCAGCTGAATTTATGCGCCTCCTTAATGAGGCAACTGTTTGGCTTTAAACTGAATTTTGTCAAGCAGCAAAACAGACTTTCGTATACATGTGTGTATATAAATATAGTTAGAGCTGGGATCATATTACCTTCTTCTTTATCATACCAAACGAAGTCAACACCACCATCGCCATAGCATAAGCATAGAAATGGGAAAATTCAAAGCATTTTGGCTTAGCTCGTTATCGTGTTTGACTTCGTCAGAGCTAATTTATGCATTACAGTTATAAATAGAGCACACCCCCAAACACCCACATACCATATACAGGAGAGAGCTATTATGTGGAATTCCAATGGCAGCTGCAGTTTCAGTTTCAGTTGAGTTCAGGATCTCTAGGCTCCCTGGATACAGCATTACGAGAGCAATCTACATAACAATAAGCGGCGATTAAAAGCCTTACCGAGGCATAGTCCGAGCGTAGGGCAATTCACATGCCTGCCGCATATTATCTATTAAAAATTTATAGCCAACAGACAGTAGAGAGAGGACAAGGAAGACAAGCTGACAAAACGGCGACCCTGCAGCACAAACAAAGCCAACAAGTATGCACCAATTTAAAATGTTGGCCAAAAAAATCAACGACAACGAGGACAGGAAAAACGACAACAACGACATCGACAACAGGCAAAAAACCAAACGCAAGAAAATTTTCAAATAAAATTCACAAGCATGAAAGCGCTATTATACGAGTACGAGACACAGTTGGAAAGAGCTCTTACTGTGTCTCTGTATCTCTTTATCTCTCTTTCTCTCTCGTCCTGCTTTTCTCTCTCTTTCTGTTGTTGGTGGAAAAGCGAGCACATAAAACGAGCAAAGCCCACAAAACCCACGAAAAAACAAAACAGCTTCTAATCATTTTTAATGAAATTCCAAATAAACACGTAAAAGCCAATGAATGTCATTTCAAAAAGGTAAAAGCTTGTGGCATGCGGCGTGTGTGTGTGGGTGTGTGTATGGCACGAGGCATGAACGTGCTGCAGGGATGATTGCAGAAGCAACAAGGTGAAGCAGCACCCAGGATGTGCGATACTTGCCGTATGAATAACAACATGAACAGCAACAACAAAACCAACAAGCAATTGCCGCTGGGCAGCTGCCCAAATTGAGTGGATGGCGGATATAAGGGGGAGACAGCGGGAGCAGGATGAGAGATGAGAGGGAGGGGATCGAAAGGAGAGCGAAACAAGCGCCACAACAACAGGCTACAAAATTTATTAGTCCGCACAATTTGACTACTCTTAGGCGCAACAACCACAGGACAGGACTAAACAGAAGAGGACACAAGGACACAGGGACACCAGGACGATGGACCACAGCAGCACAGGGCTTCAGCTTTCGGCTTTAGATTTCAGCGTGTGACACTCGCCTGGCTGCAAAGAAATATGTTTAGCTCAAAACCAAAAACAAAAAATAAAAAATATAGAATACAAAAGGGGCGCAACAGCAACAACAAAAACAAAAACAAAAACAACAACACGAACCACAGCCGCATACAAATAAACAAATTTATGGCGCAAACTGGAGAAATATTGTTAAGTCAGACGTAGGGCTTTCTAGCTGGCCAAGACAAACAAGCCCAAAAGTTGAATACACGTTAAAGTAACTTAAAATTTATTAATTTCGTGATAAGGTAAACAAGCTACTGCAGACCTTAAACTGAGTGTCGTCTGATCCGAGGACAGAGGGTAGAGAAGGGACAGACGTATCTCCGACCGACCGACTGACATTAAAATGCGGAACAAAATAAAATGTCTAATTTAAGTTACGCTACACTTGCACAAATATTCATTTACATTATACTACATGGAAGCACTTCAGCTGAACATGGACACGCTACGTGTGCCTTAAATGTTTCAAGTCAGGACCGACTGCTAAATGTCCTTAATAATGAAAATAAACATAATTTAAAAGTAGAAAGAATTATCTTAAATCTGACGGTAAAAAGTAACTACTTTCGTTGTACTGTTAACCAAAATAATTTAATTAAAAATAAAGATCATGTGAAGAGGAGGTGACAATTAATTTGAAATTAATTAATTTCAAATATTTATAATTTATATATAGATGGTATTTAGGTGTCAAGGTCTGACTACTTAATAAAAGGCACTTTTGTATAAAATAGACAAACATTACTGCGTTCAGATAAATTCTTTTAAGGTATTTTCTCATACATAATCTAGAGAAAAGGCAAAATGCGCGACAAAGCTATCAAGCTCTCTATCAGGCCATACCAATCTCCAGAATTTCAAATAATTTTCCTAGCCATGTCGATGGGGACCCATGTGGCAAATGATGAAAACCGACTTAAAGCCAAAATTGGCAACATGCAGTTTGCTGTAATTTAAATATGCTTGATGGTTTTCATTTTTTGCCTTTTTGAACAGCAGCCGTAACAGGAAAAGTTTTTCATAAGTATTTTATTTGCGGTAGGTCCTCCGTGTATAAATACACACAAACACACACACACAAACCAAGACACACACTCGCCCATATTTTGAGAAGGTGTTTGACCGGCAATAAGTCAATTTTGTTTGCGTTTTATTCACGCGGAGCGTCAAGCAACGGGCTCACTTCAGTTCTCCAGGGAGTTGGCCACCAAAAATTCAATGATTAATGTGCGTTGGTGGAGTTGTTGAATGGGTTGGAGCACAGAATATTTGGGGCGTTTGGAAAAGCTGGGAATGGGTATTGAAATCATGGGAGCTGAGCTCTGCGCGGTCTCCGTAACGACAACGACAACGCTCAATGCTCAATGACCTCAGCGTATTCCAAAAGTTTATTAATTTATTGGATTTATGAAGTCATTGGGCATTATGCGTGGGGGAATCGCATTTCCGTTTATTCTGTGGAACGAATAGCGATTGGGGTTGGAAGTTGGGTTGGTATTCATTTAGCAAAAGTATTCAATTTCGTTGATTTCCTACGTAGGCGAAAAGGTAATTTGATTTAACAGCGATTGGCCTGAACTACATATCGGTTTATACATTTGCATAGTTTACATCAATTACAATTTTACTATTTCCATTCCACACAAAATGTGCAAACGTGGGTGTGGGTGTGGGTGTGGGTATGGGTGAGTGTAATTAGTGCCAATTAGAAAAGCAATAGCCATAAACCGTTTAAATCTGTCAACCAAATTAAATGCACAGACATGTATTGCCCTAAACATACCTATATATTTTTGTATTTATTTATTTATTGCACAAATTATAGTTTTGAAATGAATGATACTTGTACGTTAGACTTCATCTGAATAAAAAATTTAAAAGGTGTAACAAGAAAATATCTAAAAATACTACAACCTGAGATTCTGGAATATTAAAAGGAACTCTTAAGACCTCAATATTCAAGTTGAGGAACATATATTTCAGGAATTGACTCCAATTACCTAGCAATTGTTCTCTTTAAATAAATTCAACATTCTAGCAACAGCAGTTGAAATTGGATCTTTTGTCGCAGGTCGGAAGGTGCTAAAATTATTTCCAATTAAGTAATTAATTTCCAACTTCATTATGAATATTGCTCAAGACTTGGGATTAACTCAAAATGCCAACAGATTAAGGCCAGAATATTTGTCCTTTTGCTCGGCTGCTTGGTAAATAATTAGTACAATGGGGCCAACAATAACAACAACAACACTGTAACTGCAAGTGCAACATGCTGCAAGTGCCTTGTGTGTATACAGAGCAAGAGCAATTATTTCATTAATTAATACTTGGCAAAGCACAAAACGCAAAACGCAAATAACGCAAAAACCCCAGACAAAATGTAATTAAATAATCGAATTACCAAACTCGAACTCTCTATCTCTGTCTCTCTATCTCTCTCTCTCTCACTCTCTTTGACTTCAACTGTGTATAATCAAGGGCTTTTGTGCGTACAACTAATCAATGTGGATATAAATAAATACGTTAACTAAACGTATAATGTTTGTTTTGTGTAGACACAAATTCGCATACGTGAGTTGTGGACTTAAATTGCATATTTGCCAATATACACATACATAGTATAAAAAGCAAAAAAGCAACGGCAATTAAAATTTACGTAGTATTTTAATAGCAAAACTTTTCCCTTAAATGCTTATTTGGTTTGTATGGTTGTAACTGTTGTTAGTGTTGTTAGCGTTGTTGTTTTTATTGTGGGCTTTTTTGCCGCATTTCATTAAACAAAACTTTACCCACAGCAACAGCAGCAGCCAGAGACAGAGATGCAAATAGAATCAGAGTCGCAATAGAGGGTAATAGGGAAATGGCGAGGAAAGGAGAGAGTAAGGGAGAGCGAGAACTAAAGCCAGAGTTGAGAATTTAATAGCTACACCTAAAGCTGTAATACTCACTATGGTAGTTAGTTACAACCTGTGGCCCGACATCAGACATCAGACGAAGGGACATCGTTGAACATTTTCAGTGCCTTCCACAAAATGCCATCAAAAGTGCCAACCTTGAGCACTTGGTTATTAAAATGCATTCAACCAAAATCTAAAAACTGCCAAACTACAACAACAACAACAATAAAAAATACTAAAAAGAAATAAAAAATAATAACGACTAGGACTAGAACGATGCTGGTAAAAACTAAACAACTTTCGCAGGCAGTTTTAGTTTGAAGGGATGGACAAAGGGGTGGGCAGGGCCATTGTTAGTTGCTGCCGGGGGCGAAGGGTTTTCAGCCGTATGCCCCCTACAATTTTTGTCGTTACACTTTCCAGAGGTGGTTTGGCATTTTTTTTCTTCTAACAGCAGCACACTGCAACGGTGGCTGCCTTGCGAAAAATAATTAATTTGCATAATCCTTTGTAGCACTTTGCTTCATTCATGCCCGGCACGTTGGTTGCAGTTGCAGCTACGACAACGACGACCAAGGAGATGGAGATGGAGACGGAGATGGTGACGGTGTTGGTAATGGTAATAGTGGCAGCATCCTTGCCTTGGCCAAGCTCTGCAAATTCAGCAATGCAAATTACCTTAAGTGCGACTCGCACAACACATCACACACAGTGGAAAATAGTTGAGCAAAAAAAAATGAGTAACAAGAAAGTAAAGCTCTTATCTTCATCATATCGAATTTAAAATACCCTTGCAGAACTTAATTTTAAACTTAACAAAGTGATTTTGGAATCTAGAATTTCAGTTTTGTTACATTTTAAAGCAATGATTGCTTTTTTGAGGACACCAAAAATTGCTTATGGGTTGCTAGAGTCTTGTGGAATTCCCCTGTATTTAATAAATACAGAAATAAGAACAGATCTGGATCTCCTTCAAAGAATACTCAGACTGCCAGACTTAATTAATAAAAAGTTGAAAGAAGCCAAAACTAAAATGATAAATAAACAATAGAAGCGGAAGTCCAAGCAGTAAACTTTTAAAATCTCAAATATCTCATTCAAAGCGAAACCTCACAATAAGATTAACTTTTGCAATAAAGTAAAATGAACAAAAAGTGGAAAAATAATCCAATAATAGAAAAGTTATACTTCAAATTCAAGGTGTTACATACTTCAACAGCAAATTTAAATAACCTTTTTGAAAGTATAATAAAGATAAAGTAGAAGAGGAAGCCAGTCTGAGCATCGTACAAGGCTGCATTGTACATGGCACTAAACAACCTCAAATCCTCGTAGATCTTAAGTTATGTACACACACACACACACACACACACACCGTTGGGTGAATGTGTGCGTAGGTGAGTGTGCGTGTGTGTTTTTCGCTGGTTTTTCTAGTAGCAAAACGAAGGTCGGTTGACTCTGGCAGCCAATGCAGCTGTCTTCCTTCACGACGCGTCGCGAGACAAGCTAAGAAATGTGTTAAAAACACCTGCTGCCAGTTACTTATTTAAGCAAGACCAGGTAAGCATTGCTGCTAGCTTGTTATGACGCGGGTGGTGCACAGTCAACATGCCTCTCTGGCCCACTTCCCAGCCCCAGCTTGGTTTTGCTGCACTTCATCATGCAAGTCGCCAGAGAAGAACACGAACAAACGGCTCTAGAGACCTCAACGTGGACTTGGTACTGAACCTGGAGCCCTTAAGGGGCAACAGCAACACCCAGGCACTTGGCTCCAACATTTGGTTAACACGAATTTTCTTGCCGCCTCTGATTTGTATCCGTATACTTCATCTCTGTTGTTTCAACTCGCTTTTTGCCACAGACACAGCCAGAGTCAGAGAGAGAGCCACAGCTGCAGGCGCATCAATCTGGCTCGCAGAAAGAGATCAACAGATGGGGGCTGAGGATAAGGATGAGACTCTGGATGAGGATGAGGTTGAGGATGAGCGAATGTCTTGGCAAATTAGTGCAGCGTCAAGCGGCAGTCGAAATTTGTCTGCTGTCAGTTTGTAGCCTGAGCTGGCCGCTGATTTATGCGGCACGTTGCAAACAAAAAGGCACTAGCCACATGCCTCCCTCTCTCTCTCTCTCCCCCTATGATTCTCTCTGGGCAGCCTCCAATTGTGTTCGCTCGTTTTAGCCATGTTTTGGCCAGTGTCCATGCCAGGTTACATAATTCACAACGCGTCGAGACGCTTGTCCGCTCACGACTTGAGGCTATTGCCAGTTACTCAATTTGCCATATATAACAACTGCAACTTCTTTGCTTTCCTTTTATTTTCTTTTCTTTACTGTTTTGCACAGTTCTTAACTATTTTTCAAAAATGTTGCTTCCTCTCTTTCTCACTCTCTCAGTCTTTCTTGCTTTCCCTTTAAGTAATGAAGCCAGGGCTTTCAGTTTTGTGGGTGCTGCTTCATTAAGTATGCCATAGCGTAGTACCTGAAGCATACATACTTGCACATATATCTCTATATATAATAAGCTGTCTCTATCTCACCAGCTAGTGTCATCTCACTCTATCTCACTTGCTGTGGTCCCTCGGCTCAGGTTCATAGACCTGGGCTGCACTATAAAATTTATGCTGGAGCACCCGGCTTGTCCTTGCTGCGACGTCTGCCTGAGCCAAAAACTCCGTCTAGGGACTGCGGACTGGGAGCTGTGTAAAAGTAAAGTAAAGTAAGTATTTTTGGGTATTTGCATAAATTTTCTTAAGTGCATCAGGCAGTAAATTGCAATCGATGTTGTTGTTGCTGTTTTTGTGGCTCTTCTACCATGCAGCTCTTGTTTTCTTTTACACTCTTCTTACACTCAATTTCCCACCCCTTACTCCACCTTCCATACACTGTTCTGCACGCTTCTATTCTCTTCTTGTTTTTTTTTTTTTGTTGTATTGCCTGCTAGCATGCTGCAAATTATATAGCACACTTTCCACACCTGGACAGACCGTCGTTTGACGCCGCTGTTGACGTTGGACACGGGAAGCGTAGAGCCCAGGACGTAGAGCCTGACCCTCCTCTCTTGACCCTACTCGGCTTCCGGCTCGCACACTTGGCCACCTTTCAACATGAGCCTTGGTGTCTGGCAAATTGTTTTCAAGGAACATGCAAAGCGCAAGTATTTAATTAATTTTTGCATATTTTATCTGTTTGAATTTGTTGAAGCATGTAACGAGTGCTCTACCCGCCCCCGCCACGCCCCCGCAACTACCGACAACGTCATCGTCTCGTCTCGTATCTTGACTTCACCCTTGTGTTGAAATGCTTAAGCCATTGATTGCATCTAAAGTGGCGGTATTTATACGTTCGGTCTCATTTAAATAAATTCTAAATAAAGCACAACCCAGCACTGGACATTGGCCATTGGAAATGCTTTAGCTTCTGCTTTTGCTTTTGCTTTTGCTTTTACTTGGCTTCTACTTCTTCTTTTCTTCTACACTTAGCCAATTAAGTTTGCTCACGACAGCATGTAAATGACGCTTTGACCTATCACAAAATGACCTTTTCGGAGAAAGGACTTTGTTGTGCAACGAAAAGGTCGCTTTAATGTCTCTTTAAACATGCACTGCCCAATAAAAAGTTGTTTCAAGTATAAAACGTTATTTTTTTGGGCTTTAAATAAAATTATAGTTGACTACAGCATAATCCAGTTACCATTTAATACATTTCAATATTTTATACCATTTTCAAATTTATCAAATTATTTTAGAAACACTTATTAAAAAAAAGCGTTAGCTTATAAAAATGTTGTTCAAAGTTTACAAACCTAAGTAGTTTTGCGTGTTGTTTTGTTGTCCGCAAACTTTGTTGGCCAACTGTTTGCACACTTATACTATATGTGTGTGTGTGTTTGTGTATGGAATATCTATGTGCTTATATATATATGTCTTTATGTGCTTGTATATGTCCGTAGTTAGTTCATAAATTGCTTCTCGTGTTGATGTGGTTGTGGCTTATATTGCCTTTGCCTTTTGTTCGAAAATCAATTATGCTGTCATTGTCATGCTTTTGACCTACCGCCCTGCCCTCCCTACCACACCTACCACACTTTTCCCTCTCACCAACTCCACCTTTCAGAATCCGATGAGAGCCGACCACAAACTGTTATCACACCTAACGCTGTTTAAAAACACGTTGCTCAAACATTGACTGTTGGCACCCCCGACTGATGGACGGCTGGACAAGAAGGGTCTGCTTATTGGAACAGGTTCCCAAGTTGAGAATCGAGAAACGGGAACTGGCAACGTTAAGCGAGGCTAGTGTTAGCGTGTGCCACTCTCACTCTACGGTTTACGTGCCCATAATGGACCCTCATCAGTCTCATTATTTATGCGACGTGCGGTTTCTTTGGATTTTGTTAGATTAAAAAGTGCCTGAGGGTTTTGCCGAGTGGCTTCAACGTCACCGCACGGTCACCGTGGTCAATGTTCTGCTCTGTTCTATGTGCGAGTCCTAAGGTAAAGCAGGTCAGACCGGTCAGGTATTGTCGTTGTCCCTGCCCATGTCCCGGTCCCGGTCCCTATCCCTGGCCCTTAGCCATGGCCTTAGCTTGTTTATGACCCTCGCACGCGCCCCTTTTACTGTGTCGACTATTTGTTAAATTTATAAAATAAAATACAGGCAAAAAGCGAAAAAAAAGAAGCTGCAGAAAATCTAACCAGGCTGGGGCTAAGAGATTGGCATTAGCAATGATTTTCCTTCTTTTTTTTACGACTGTGGTTGGCCCTTTGCACTGCTTAAAGATTAATGTGACAGCCATTGAATATTTATTAGTTGTTACTTTGCATATAATTTGTGGGCCACGCTAACAGCCACACAGTCATTGATTTGGCCAGTCTGAATACTGAATATTTAAATGTGCCATGCCATGCAGTCAAGCTGTTGACTCTGCGGTTTTAATTTGTCAAAGTGCGCTAATACGAAATTAATTTGCCCCAGTCAAAGAGCCTGCCAAGGTTCTTGTCCAGTTTGTGGCTAAGACAAATGGCGTCTGCTGTTGAAATATTAAAAAAAGAATACAACAGAAATAAGCAGAGAAAAAGGCGAAAAGAAAAATTTGCAAAGGCCTCAATGGAGTATGCTTGATTGTGAAAGACCATGTACTTAGGGAAAAAACCAAAAAATGGTCAAATCCAAATAGTAGACATAATGTTCATTTTAGATACTTAAATGTGAATTACATTCCATTAAAGCTTGTTTGTTTAGTAACTATCGGGCTTATTGTCCGATCGGGAAAGCATTTTTTCAACAGATCTCAACTATACTATTTATTATACTTCAAATACTTGGTATTGCTGAGATGTAGAAGAACCTACTTACCTACGTAAATCGGTGTCGCAAGCAAAGGTCAGACGGACATTATCGATCAAAAATATGTATTTACTTATAAGCTTATTAGACCATTTCAATTTTTAAGTGCAGGGTCTAAAAAGAAATGAGAGAAAATATGTTGCTGTTTGGTTGCTTGCGCCATGTGGCGCAGTGTCCGTGGCACTGTCCATGTCCGAATACAAGTGTAAAAGCAATTACGTTAAATAAAACAAAAAAACAATAACAATAACAAAAGCAGACAAATAAACAAAAGGCAAACTAAAGTATACACGCATTGCATCCCGGACAAGACAAATTGTTGCAGCAGCTGCATGTTGTGGCAATAAACAAAACAAAAACAAAATACACATCTACTAACAAGGCCAGAACGAATGAGTATGACTGCAACTTAAGCCAAAGAAAGCAGACATGGACAATTGCAACAATATCAAAAGCAAATTAAATAAAATAAAGCAAAATAATGGGAACAAAAGTAAACCAAATAATGAGAATATTGCATTAGTTTTGACCAATGGTCAACGCCTGAGATGACCAGAGAGCTACCGAGTTGTCCAGATACTTTCACAGCTCTCAGCTGAGACTAGCGGGAAAGAAAGAGAGAGAGAGAGAGTGTAGAAAACTGTAGGTTAGTGGTAGTCTTGTCCATGTTTGAGCATCGGCTAAAAGCATTAGCCGCACTGGCATCACAACAACCGACAACAGACAACCAACAACCGACTAGCTGGTAACACACACGTATCTAAACATGCTACCAAGGACACACAGACAGGAGGTCAGACTGGGGAGGACACATTGGCACACAGAGACTTGACTGCAGCGGCTAAAACTAAAGCTTGAAGCTGCAACTGAAGCTGAAGCTGAAGCTGGCGACACGCTTCTACAATGGCGACAACATGCTGTAGGGCAGCGTTGGCTATGGGAATTGCTTTTTGCCCCAAAAGTGAAATGTTTTTACACTTAAAGACAAAACCAGAAATTCAGCCCGAACACAAGTTGCTACCAATGCATGTTTGGGTTTAATAGAGAAAGAGAAGTGGGTTTCCAAAATCTTTTAGCCCACTCACGCAACCGAAATGCCAAATGCTCTACTGTCCTGGCCAACTGAAACGTTTGTGGCTGTGGTTAGCACTTTTTGGTCTTTGAAGTTGCGCAACTGTGTGTGTAAGTGTGTGATGGTGTGGGTGACTGGAGTACAACAACAAACTGCAAAGCTGCACACACAGAGATACATTCGTTGTTGTTGTTGTTGTTGTAGTCGTAGGTCTTTGCAAGCTGTTGTCGCTTTCGTCCTCGTGTTGCATTGACACAAGATTAGTGTAAAGCAACAATGTGAAAACAGCGCTACAGGGGTACATGCCACGTAACAAACACAGTCACAGACACAGACACAAACACGCACACAGACACATAGTTGCCACACTGCTGCAATAGCGGAAATGGATGGCAGGGCGCCACAGCAGACATTTTTATTGCGGCGCGCTCGCTTTTTAAGTTGTTCCGAATTGCATTTGAAATTGTCGCTGTGGCTTCTGCTGTTGCTGTTGCTGCTGTGCAACTATTGCTCAAGAATTACGTAATTTAATGAAATTTAATAAACATCAACAGCAACTGTGCAGTCGCTCTGTCGCTCTTTACCACATTCGCATTCTCCTTTTGCTTTTTGCGTTTGTGTTCGCCCGGCAACTTGAGCTTTATTAAATTTCACGCATGCTACACTCACACTTTCCCCCCTCTCTCTCTCTCTCTCTCTTTCTCTCTACCTCTTGCTCATCTTTCCGCACTTGGAGCAAACCTGAAAATTAATGCACATGCTGGCATTGCCACTGCATCCCCTCAACAACTTCCCGCTGACTGACTGTTGCTGTTGGGTTGCATTGCAATGTGAATAGGGTGCAAAATGTTTGCACATCTGCATATAAATTCCTCCTATTTTTGCTTGCCACCAGTCAGGAAGCAGCTTACACACTTTTTTTGCCTTGATGTTGCCAATATTTGCATTTGCGTTCTATTGCGCGTTTTTTCCTCCTCATCTTTTTTTGCTATTGCCATTGTCGCTGGGAGTGCTGCAGTTGCAGTTGTTGCAGTTGCTGCTGTTGTTGTTCGCTTACACTGTTTACATAAATATTTTTTCGACACAACACATTTTGTTGCACAAATTTACATTTAAATTAAATTTTAAGTGCATTCTGAAATAAACTAAGCTTCTACCTATGTGTGTATGTGTCTGAGTGTGAGTGTGAGAGTGTGTGTGTTAGAGGCAATCAGTAGTCAATGCGTGCACTTTACGTTTATGAGCATGCATTCAGGGTTGAAGGGAAGGCCAAACTGACAATGACAGGTTAAGCGCCAACAACAAGGCGTAGCATGTAGTGTGTTATGCTGCTGTTGCTATTGTTGTTGTTATATGTTGCATGGCGTGTGGTGGGCCTCATGTCTGCAACAGTTCCAGGACCGCGAAGGACAACAGCCAGGATAGCAACGACACCTGCACATGTCCATATTGATTGTTATCAATTTTGGTTATTACATGGCAAAGCACATGCAATTTTCACAGCGATTTTTCACTTGGACAGTTTTCCACTACCGCACAGTGTGACAGCAAAGTGTGGCTTTTGAAATATATTAGTTGTTTATAATTTATTAACCAAATTTATTCTACAGAATATATAAATCTTTTGTTCAAATAAAAATGATAACAATGTACGCAGCTCAACTCTCATCCGTGTATAAAGGTTTAACTCTGATTTGTTAAAAAAACGTAGGCACTTAAAAAACTGCCTTTTAGTTTGCTTTACGCCTAATTGCTGTTTCCATAAATGTATGCAATTAGGGAAACATTACGACAACAATTATTTTGATGGGTAGGTTTACCTACATTACACATAAGCCTGCTGTATGCTAACTTTCTTTTAAAGCTGCCTCGAACGTTTTTTATAGTAATATAAATTTTCTGGCATATGCTCTCAATATTTAAAATAATATCAATATATATTTTATCAAAATTATTTTCTTACAAATTCAATACACGCAGCTTTTCTTTTTGCCTTAACTATCTCAACAAATACTGCAGCGCTATAAATGAGTAGACTTTATTTCATCTCTGTTTATGCAAACACAAATTTATGTAAATTCATCTATTACTTCATCTTAACGCCAACGGTTATTCATCCAGTGTTGACAGAACTTGCCCGTTTAAACAGGAAAAGTTTAAATAATAAATTAAAGCTAGTAAGAATCTTAAAGGAAGAAAACATTTATTTTATTTTATATAAATAGCAAACGTTAAATAAAATATATTTTAAATAGAATTAAGTTTTAATAATTAAAACCAAAAATAAAGTTTGGTTTTGGTGTTTTCCTCTTATAAACAAAAGATCAAACTTTGCATAAAAGGACAGATCTATACGGAAAATGGCTAACCTGTCAACTCTGGCATGTAGGTGTAAGTGTGCATTAAAGTAAGTAGTTTCATCTGGGTCGAATTTTTGCTGCAGTATTTCAATTTGTTGTTATTTTTTTTATTTTTTCAAATTTGGTTAAGTTGGAGTTTTTAGATTTATGTGTTTGATTTTTATTACAGTTGAGTGCATCGAATGTACGAATGCTAAATTGAACTAATAAATGAGATTTACAAAAAGCTTTCATAAATATATATATGTGTATATAAATATATATAAATATATTATATTTGGTTGCAACATAAACAGAATAAGGCCCACAAAGTACACACAAATAGTAGGAAACGCCAATATGACGATGAATATGCAATTTCAATTGTACATGGCTAGTTAGTTACCTCTCTTTTTATCTGCACCTCTCTGCCTCTCACTGACTAACTGTGCATGTCAGTTGTGTAGATTTATAATTTGCTTTACGCAAATATACTCGTATAGGTTTATATAGTTTTTTACAGTTTGTTGCCTTTGTTGTCGTTGAAGAATTAAATTCGATATTGGAAATTTATTGAGAATTTAATCTGAAAATACGTGCAGTTGACATCTCTTAAGAAACTTAAACTCTCAATTGCATAATTGAATCCGTTTCTGAAGTGAATTTAAGAAGGCAAAAAGTAAATGCCAATAGGAAAACCAAAAATGTCACGGTGGGTGGGACAAACGAAAATTAATGGCAAAATTTAATGGACACTTGCGGCAATGCGTATGTTTACACACACTTAAGTACGCGCCAGCGATGCCACTCACATAAAAGCTTGCTCACACACACAAACTCTTGTATACGTATACGTTTGTGCTTGTCTATGTGTGTGTGTGTGTGTGTGTACAGTGTATGTTATGAAGTACGCAATGTAAAATTGCATGACACAAACCACGAGAAGATCAGGGGACGAAGGGATGTGCAGAAGAAACGGAAGTCAGTGTCGATGCTGCAGCAGAAATAATAAGAACAAGCCATCTGAAAACAAGTAGCGGAGCTCAAGTTGAGACTGCATGACTCCTAAGTATCCTTTAGTCTTTTAAATAAAATAATCCTTTCTAGACAGGTTCAACGGAATTTTTATACTTTACATTTAATATACATTCCCATACAAATTCTATTGAGTCATACTTGTCTTTTGATATACATTTTTATGTCACTTACACTGCCACAAAGCTTTAGCACTCCTACTAACTCATTTTGGATAGCTACAGGGTATATACTTACTCGAATATTATCAGTTTAGTTAACTCTTAGTGCTTGAGAATGCACACGATTAAGAGCTGGCCTGATGAGCTCCAACTACAATTTCTTTCCTTAAAAAAATAAATTAAAGCACCCAAAAATGCATCTGATATTCGCAAGCTAATGCAATTCATATACTTTGCAAATATTTAAGGAATTTAACTTATAAGTAGCTGTTAATTGTAATCATTTGCACCATTTAAGTGCACTTTAGATAATCGTATTTAAATTGTAGTATGTATTTAAAATAAACAGTAAACTGATTTTATACTAAAAGGTAATTTAATTCTCAAGCTTCTTTTGTGATCTGAGTTATGTTTCAATAGAAAGGGAGAAATTAGATTGTTAAATTCATATCATAATCAAAACTATCTATTATATCATTAATTTGTCAGTTCCCATTGATAGCTCTGGGTTTATCTTATTTTAGTACTTTTGCAAACAGCTTACTGACATCATCCGCCACAATATAGCGCTTTAAGATCTGAAAATTTTAGCTCATTAACTTGAAAACTCAAAATGCACTTAAGCCTAAGATCTTAAGACTTGCGGCAAGATGCGAGGCGGCGCCTTTAACTATAAACGGCTTTAGCTTTGTCGCTTTCAACTCAAAAACAACAAACACAATAACATCTACAACAACACCTCCATCTTACACAACATGCATGAGAAACGTTAGGAGGTTGCATCAGAGCAACCTGAGTTTTTCTTTATTTCGCCGAGCACTTTGGAAAGATACCACAGCGTTTTTAATTTACTACAGAAATTACAAACAAGCACTGGATGCTTTTGCTTATGCAAATGAAGAAAGGTAGGAGAAAAGGGGGTAAGAAGTTGCCTTGGCAGTGACTGCATGTGGAAATGTATATCTATATGTATATATGTATATATATATACTTTTTCATTTGTTAAAATGAAGAAAAACATGCTAGTAGTGCGAGCGGTGGAAACACATGAAAATATAAATAAATAAACCGAGGTCGAATGAGCGCATTCATGTGAGTTGCTCTACCTCCACCTCTGCTTTCGGTTTCCCTTTCTCTTCCTCTGTCTCTACCTCAATCGTACTTGCTGCACTTGCTCTCTTGCTACACTCAAATACTCAGTGAAGTCAGTTTGTCATGTTGACTGGAGATGGATTTGCAACTGAAGCTGGGACTGGAGGCAACTCTCTCACATATTTGCATGACGTCAAAAGTCGAAAGTAGTGCGGGTTGCGGTGTTTACTATAACATTTCCCTGTCTTCTGCATATTTCAAGACCCTGTATTTAAAAAAGAACAAACAGTCTATGGAGCTTGGCAAAATAAATTGAAGGTAAGCTCCTAGAAGTATATAATATCTTCAGCACTAAGAACCAAGTCGATACAGAGAGCTAGAAATACCATCCTTGGTATGTAAATTTCACTCTCCTTCTCTCTCTTTTCTATGCGTATCAAGATAGTTTTTAGAACTTCACTAGGAAATTCCAAAGTCGAATTACAAGAGCTCGTTTATAGATAGCGCCTTGAGATTTAATAAATACGATTCTGTTTGTTTGTGAATTTGTTTTTCACAGAGTAAGTACAGAGTCTCTCCCGGTCGGATGTGCTCCAGTCTACCCTTCCCAATTTTTTTACTTACGTTTTTTTTTACCAGGGATTGCCAGAACCAAGAATCTTGTTGGTTTTGTGCTGGCAGTGTGTATATTTAATTAAAACAGGATTAATCTAGCAGAAGCAATACTTCACTTAATGCAGCTCCAGCAACGCCACATGGCAGGCAGATGCTGATGCTGATGCTGATGTTGATGTTGTAGCTGCTGTTGTTGCTGTAGCTGAAGCTGGTCCAGGCCAGATCTTGTCTGCGGCTGCGGGCAGACTAACAGACTCGTTGACTTGCCTGGCAGGCGAACTGAGCAAGCAACCGGGTTGCCTGGATGCTGTCTGACCCAGACTGAATACAAACAATAGCGTTAACTGTTCCCAAAGTCTCAGTTACACGCGAACACTCTCTCATACACACACCCTCACAGACGCACACACACACACCCATCAACTCAAACTCACGCATAAAGTTTCTGTTGAATGCCCCAAAAAGCATGCTACGCTTTTTGATATGTTATGCATATGCTCGATTTGGACAGCTTAGCGTTCGGCTTCAATCATTCAACATGGCGGAATACGTTGCCAATCAAGGAAATTGCGTGCTCACATGTCAAACAGAGAAGGGCAGAGAAGAAAGAGCGAGAGAGAGAAGAGAGGAAGCTAAAGAAAACACAGGCAGAGAATAAAACGTTTTTGGCCATTTACTATCGACTTTAATTAATATTTACCTTTTGATAGCTTGCTGCTTTTCCAACTATTAGCCAAGGCAAACAGTTTTAACAGCTTTGGATGTTTTGGCTTTTAGAGAGAAGCACCAAGTGCTAGTCAAACGGAGGGCAAATAAACAAAATATACGCTTTGGCTGCAGCAAATTTCGTTCATTCCTTTTTAATATTTGGCCAAAATGGTAGGAAAAAATAAAAACAACAACAATAACATAAACACAAACAAAAACAAAAACAAAAAAGTAAAAGAGCCAAAAGCCAAGCAGCAGAACAAGCGGCAAACCTAGCAAAAATCTACACCAGGAAGTGCTATACACAGGCAATGCCAACAACAGCAACTACAACAGCAGCAGCAACAACGGCAGCGACAACAACAACGGCAACTGTAACATGAGTCGAAATTGTAGTTGTACAAACACGTCAGCTTTTAAATTACTTGGCCTAAAGGTAAATTGAGCGGAAGTTAAAATGTTGGAAAAACAGCATGAAAAAAGAAGCTGAAAAAAAGAAAGAAGGAATCCAAGTCCAAGCAGGAGGAGCAAGAGGAGCTTCTCATGCCGCTGCCGAACAGCGAATGTAGTTGCTGCCATTGCTGCTTGTGGTAGTGTCCATAGCAGCAACAACAACACTAACCACAACAACAACATTAGCGGCACACGGCAAATTTGCCGGGAGTAGACGCAAGAATAATAACAACCGAAAGCAAGTTTTTGGCTTAAGTTGTTGTCCTTGTTGCTGTTGTTGCTGCTATGAAATTCAGTGGCACACAAAACGTAATTTCAACTAAACGAACCGACAAACAAAACTAAAAAAAAAAGAATTTTCCAAAAAACAAACAAAAATACAAAACAAAGCAAAACAACTGCAATTGCAACGAAATATTATTTTAGCCTGCTTGCATCCTTCCTGCCATGCCTTCACTTGCCTTGCGGCCAACAAGCAGTTCCTTTTTCTCTTGTATCCCCCTTTTGCCACAGGCCCCATCAAGATTCACATGCGCACGGGATAAGTTGGCAGAATTTTGCAATAATAAAATATTTGCAATGTACTCGAAGCTCGCCGTGGCAGTGGCAACTCTTACTGCATTTTCATAAAGTGCAGCTCATAAAGGAGAAGGAGGAAAGAATAAGGAGGAGGAGGAGAAGCTACAGGAGCTGAACGTGGAGGTGCAACTGCAGCTAGAGGCAGCTACGATGTCGGTGTGTAAGCTACAACAACGAAATAAAAACTCAAAATAAATATGAGGCAGCAGCCAAAAGCAAGAACAACAAGCCGAATCAAACAAACAACAATAGCACCAGGAATAAACAATACTGAAAAAAAGATAGAATTGCTGTTTATATTCAGCCAAAGACTAAATACTCTTTAGACTAGTCCAAATGAAAAAATCTGTATTTACCATTCAAGTTATATTCAGATAAAATTGATTTAAAATCAACAAAACCTTATAAGTTACTATATGGTGTATTTAAATGTATAACAAGGCTTTGTATTTTGTTAATTTGGCACCCGGACGATAAACAAAAATTATTGAAACTTATTAATAGAAAGACTAATATATTCATTAGTTTGAAGAACAAATTATTCTATATAATTCCCGTTTAAATTTCAATATATTTCCCTCTCTATAATAATATTGCAATACCCATTTAAAGGGTATAAGAAATACAGAACAAAGGCAGTAACAACAACAGAATGGTAATAATAAAAACCCGCGAAAATATTTGCAGCGGGCGTTGAGAAATGTTGAGCAATAAAAATTGCATTTTTATGCTGATGTTTGAATTTTGCATGCAAATGAAAAACGAAGAGCGAGCGACGCGTTGGCAACAAAATGGCTTGGAAACAAAAGGGGTAGCTCGAAGGGGCATTATAGGGGATCACAGTAGCTTCCCTCTCTCTTTCTTTCTCTCTCTCTCTCTCGCATATACCCGCTGTCTCGCTCTCTGAAAGGAAGTGTTGTTGCCATTGCTACTGTCAGTGGCAGCGCCTGTTTTGCAGCTTAGCTGCGACTTTGCGCCCACGCTGCACGTGTTTATGACTTTGAATTGCAACTTCATCCGCCGTGTTGGCCGCTGTGTGTTGCAAACGTTGCACGTTGGCGGCATGTGCCGGCGTTGCCATCGCTGTAGATGTAGCTGTTGCTGTTGTTGTTTTTATTGTTGTTGTTGTTGCTGTTGCTGTTGCTGTCGAGTGCAATGATGGCGGGCGCATAGCGAGCATTGTGACGCGAAATGGCGTCGAGTTGAATAATCCAACATGGCGTTTTGGCGCCGTAACGACCGCTAAGGTTTATTTGTAACTGTGTGTGCAACTGTGTGTCTGTGTCTCTGTGTGTGTATAAGTCAGTGCGGGTGTATGAGTGTTGTGTTGTGTCTGCTTCCGGCAGCCGGATAAAAAACTTGGCGTTAAAGTGTTAATATTTTGAGTTTTGAGAGCATTGTCGTACCCTAGACAGGCAGCGCATGCAAATACCCTACAATAACAACAACAATGGGAACATCGAGTATAACAACAATAAGATGGAGAACAAAAACTGGATCGGAAAGGGACCAAAGGCTTCGACTCGCCAACGTTATTTCCCCTTGACGCTGACACTTGTTCAATTCAAATAGCATGCCATTGCAGACGACATTGATGGGCCGGCACGGCATCCGTTGAACTGCAACAACAGCAACAGCCACAACAACAGCAAAATCAACTGCACCTCCAACACCAACTGAAAGTGCAACTGGGACTTGGCGTGTGCCGTGTTGCGACTGTCAGACTCGGCACATTTGTGTTATCTTTAATTTTCGTTACAAAATTGGCCATACGAGTGCAATTCCAATTGCCAATTCACAAGTATTTATTTTTATTACAACATCACTCGAGCCCAATGAAAGCTGTCACTAAGTGACCTCCCATTCCCCCAAGCTGCCAGAGTTCCTGAGCTTTTTGAGTATCTTTATAAAGATAACTTGAAAATGGTAGTATTACACTACAGATTGTTTTTCATTTATTTATGTTATTCAAGTTCTTTGCCGGAACAATAAACAGCAATACGAGTTTTAAGAGATAAATATTATACAATATATTTTTAGTACAATTTAAATATTTGATATTTATACTTTACACGAAAAGTAAATGTGGCTCCAAATAAAAACTCTACAGCAAATTTACCTTAGGTGTAGGCTGTGTGCACACTGAGTTTCTGTTAGCCAAGCAATAACATTTCAATTTGTGTTAACAAATAAACATTTTATTTTTATTTACATTTACGAATTCTATGACCTTACAGGGTCAGACAATTTCAAATAAATCTTTTATTACTTTTATGAAAATGTTGTCGTCTTGTGTCCTTAGAATTTAAATTGATATATATATGGAATATATAAAGTATGGTCTATGGTCTGTCTTCCACTTGATTGTTGTTTCTTTTTTTCCAATTATAAATAATTAATTAAATTAGAGTACTTAAAGAACAAATCAATTGGATCAAATATGTGAGCTTCATACAATTGTTGTTTCATCTCTTTGTAATAATTGTATATATTTGCAATTAACATTAACAAATGTTGCATTCACAGTAAATTAAATTCATAGAAGTTTGGTCAAAGCTGTTAACTGTTGGGTTAATCCCATAGAATGCATTGTCACATCACTTTTAATTATCAACTTTATTTGGAAATTAATTATCAGCATCTTGTTGCAGTTTGTTATTAAATTTACGAAACCGACAGACAGAGAGATAGACAGACAGAATGACAAACGATGACATACACACCGACAGACGAAGAGAAAGGAAGAGAGACAGGGACAGTCTGCCTGGCAGCTTGGTCATGTCACATTAAGCATACGCACTGTGTGTTTTTCACATTACTACAGGCCATGCCGCATTAACAAGCAAACGAAGCAGCTGGCCAAGCAACTTAAATTGTCAAGCCGGCGTTTAAAACTCGTTCTCATCAATTTCATCGGGCATATGCTTAACTTGACTTGCGGTGATTTTTCAACTTGGTCGGCAAACTTCCAGGTAGTTGTTGGATAGTTAACTGTTTGCCCAACTGCCGGACTGAATGACGGCCTGGCTTGTTGGCTAGATGACTGTTGGCTGGATTGCTGGCGAGCTTGCTTGACTGGAGTGCTTTGCACATTGACAGCGTTAATTAACTTTTAATTTAATTTCGCGTAAATGAGTTTTTACTGTCGGCGAACTCAGTTGCATTCAAGTTCAGTCTCCATCCGGACGGACGGCTTTCAAGCGTGGTTTTCAAATGTGGCTGCAGCAGCTGCAACGTTGACTGCGACGTCAACTGAGACTGCGACTTGGACTGAGACTACGACATTGTACGCCAGTGTCAATTTATGCCACCAAAGTGAAAATCCAAACTGAAAGATTTATGTATGCGATGTGGTATATGCACATACTCATACACATACACATATGTATATGCATATGTACATGTATTATTTATTATATTTTTCGTTGGTAAATGTGATTTATATGAAAATCTCAGCATCAGCATCGACGTCTCTCACTTTGTATGTGTGTTTGTCAGTGTTTGTGTGTGTGTGGGAAATATTTTGCATCGTTTGAGATTTTTAAATTCAATTTCCAACGCCAACGCGCCAGCGCCAGCGCAAATGCCGAGCGCAATGCCAACGGCAACAAACACACATCGCAGTCGCGTGAATAAGTGCTTTAGACCACTGTGCAGTCAGCAGAGCGAACTTGAAGAGTGGATGAAGGGGGTGAGGAAGAGTCATGTGTGCTTCACAGAAGGTGTGTGTTTTATTAATTGCCAGAGCCGTTGCCATTGCTGTTGCTGATGCTGTTGCTGATGCTGATGTTGATGCTGATGCCGCAACAGTCACTACCACCGTTGCTGCCACTGCCACCGCAGCATCCCAGAGAGAGAAATATTCCAGCAACGCACGCATGTGGTTACGTTTTTTTTCAGTTTTTTTTCGCGTTGCTGCCCCTGTCTCTTATCCGCGAACAGGTTCAAGTCTGTCCACGAACGCGGCATATCGTTAATGAAAACTGATTCTAGTGCCATTAACGTACGAGCTCTTCAGGCCAATGGCAACAGCGTTCAAGTGGAACGCCATCTCCTTCAGCTTGCCACACCGTTTCCGACTCATTTTTACTGATGCATCGTCGTTGTCGTTGTCGTTGTCTTTGTCCTCTCGTCTCTGTCCTTGTTGTCGTTGGCTGACTGAGCAACTGATTGCGTCCTGGTATTGTAACAGCCCAGTTTGCTCTTCTTCTTTTCATTCCCTCTCTCCTTCGTGTCCCTCGATTTTGATACTTGTTTTTGTCTTTCTCTTGTTGTGCCGGCTGACGACTTAATGACAGGCATACAAAATACAACAACGGCGTGAAAACTGCATGCAATGCGCTCAGTTCGATGATTACCTTTTAATGCAAAATATATACGACTGTATGAAATGAAAAACAAGCAAGAGCTGATTAACGGAAGTGCTCGACTGTTATATACTCAATAACAGCAACTACAATCATTAAAAGTTATTTTTGTAAAAATTACAAATTAATGATTATTTTTTTTGATTTCTTATTAATTCTCTTCGAATATGATGTTTTATGTCGAGATAAACTTTACTACTCAATCAATAATAATTAAGGAATATTTTTAAATTTTTAGAGTTTTATTTTGACTTTAAAAAATGTTTATATTGTGAAAGAAGCAATTTAAATAAATTAAAATTATGGTGAGAAATACCTACTGAAAATTCATAGAATCATGAAGAATATTTGTATATTTGTATAAATGAATGGTTTTTTGCAATTACAATTAATTATAATTTATGGACCTGCCGGTCACAGTTGGTATGAAAACTTGAGAGTGCGCTATGAGATATTTTGTACTTAGGTAAGAATATATTTACAAAGACCAATCGAGTATATTTACTTTCCTATATATTGCACAAATTTATAACGCACTTTTTAGATATTTCTGATGGCTACAGGGTATAAACAGCGCAGCCACGTACACTCAGCAAGTTGGCTGAGGAGAAAAGCAGAGGCAGAAACGAGGCGAACTGGAAACTGGGATCTGGACCAAGCTCTGTCATGGCATGGCATGTGTAAATGACGCTTAAAATTGAAAAATTAAATGAGAAATTATTATGTGTGGCGGCAGTGGAAAAAGCAAGGGAGCAAAATGGCAAGGGAGAAAGGGGCATGCCCTGAGCTGGCCGAGCTGTCAGGCTCCCAATGGGACGGGTCTATACATATGTGTGAGAGTGTGTGTGTGTGTGTCATGTGAGGCGTCGCGTCATTAAATTAATTTGTCAAATATGTATAAAATAATAAATTACCTTTTTGTCAGTTACTCGTTTATTAATTTGTACATGGCAACAACTTTTCGGCCCCTATGAAATGAATGACGGCACAAAAGGTGTCGAAAAAAGGCGCCAACGAGAGCGGCCAAAAGTCAACTAGCATAAAAAATTATGATGTGTAAAAAGCGAACATATAAAAATGTCTGTGTATATGTATATGCGACATGTATGAGCGCAGGATGTGCCACAGAATAGGAGCATGCTGGAGGGGGCATTGAATGGACGACAAAATTGGCGCAACCTGCGCGTTTAATAGAAACGTGGCAATGTCAACCATCAACTGATGCCCCATGTCACATGTTTTCTGGCCAAAAAGAACAGTGACAGACAAATGGAGTGAGAAAGAAAATGCGAGGGAGTTTCTACTTATTTTTATTGTATGCCAAAAAGCTGAATGATTTATGATTTATTCAATGCAATGACGTGCAATTTGTATGAGTATCAGAGCGGCTGTTTGTCTGTTAAATTATTTTTTAATGGGTCTATTAAAAAACACAACAGCTGCAACAGCTACAAACTGACACCCAGCGGCAGCAATGTCTGCAATTGGATGAACAACATGGTCCAGAACCAGAACCTGGTCAAAAACCAGGACAAAGAGGACGGACAGACCAACGGGCTCAACATGCCGCCTGCCGTGTTGGGGATTTGATGTCAGTATTAACATGATCCAATACAAATGGCATGCCAAATTGTTGTGGATGAACAAATTTCCCGCTGCATATGAGAAATAGTGAGAATGTAAGAGGGTGAGAGGGACAGAAAGGGAGAGGTAGAGTGGGAGAGCAATAAAAAGTAGTGGAGCCCAAAGCCAAATGCGATTTGGTGGAGCATTTGTTTTAAATTACCCTGGCGTGTAAGTGATGAACAAGTAAATAGTCCCGACATAAAATCAACAGCAGCAACAATAAAAAAAAAAAACAACAAATTGAGCAGTCGACATAAAACAACAACAACAGCGCTTGGCCAGCTTTTTGAGGCGAATCATGTGCATGTGGGAAGTGGGCAAGTGGCAAGTGAATCCCAAACTAAAGTAGAGCATTGAACCAGCTCGAGATGATTGGATTTTGCTTTGGTATAGTTTCTGTTTGGGTTTTCTTTTTTTTTCATTTGGTTTGAGGGATTAGGACTGGCCCAACAATGATGAGCCATAAAACTATTGTGGTTATTGTCTTTAAGAAAATCACATATGGGATTTACAGTAGCTTTGGCTAAACAGCCTCAAACAGCAAACAACAAGCACATTTATGGACCCGAAAATTAAATACCCTTAACAGAAACATTGAGTTAAACGCTGCCTTTGCGGTAACTGAACGAATAAAAATAAATTTTAACCAAAGTCTATTAACATAGAAGGCTTAAAGAAAGTTCTTGTTGGTCACCTACTTAACAAATGGACTTCAATTTAACTTTAACTACTATGGAACAGGCTTTAAGAGTACATAACATTTTGAAGCTTTATATAGCGAGTTAAGGAAAATCTCTTTGGAATCAAGCTATATTTGTCTACAGAATAAAAGTAACTAAGTTATGCAAAAGACAGGTGCTTAAAATAGAGACAAATACCACAAAGAAAAAAAGATATCAAGACTATATGTCCTTCATGCATTTTTAAATTTTTTTCAGGGCTCAAAAGCATTTAAAACCATAATCTCATTAAACACACAAAAATTAAAACCCACACAACCCAAGTAAAACTCACAAAGAAAGCTAATTACATTGGACTCATATCCCAGTTGGTTTTTTATGAGTAAACGCAAATGCAAGTGCTTTAATAACAGAACTTAAAAAATAGTAATAATTCTCTCTCAGTACCCATTCACCAATTTAATTACTTCAAGAGAAGCAAACTGTATTCAAGCTTTATCAAATGCACGCACAGTTTTTTCATTGAAGCTGTTGTATCTCTTTGAAGTTTGTCCGCTATTTTGTTTCATCTGAAACGCAAATGGAAAATGGAAATAAATACAATATCAAAATGTTTATACAAGCCAAAAGGTTAACTCTGATGGCCGATTCGAAAAGTCGATTAACAAAATACGAATACGTCAACCATACACATTACCAACTAAAGTATGTTGACAGTTAATCACTGAAAATACCATTAGCTAACTAAACTGTTCACTCGAATTGATAACGTGTAATGATTTCAAAGGTGAATTTTAGTTAAACTTTATCCGTACCTGGAATTCCTCTCAGTATTCGTGTCAAAGTGGAAATGCAGCCAACAACAACATTCAGTAAATTAAAATAGTCTCATTAAGCGCGACCCTAAACAATCGTTGTCAGCTATAATTAAGCACAGTGTGCATATGCTTGTACCCAACTCCGGTTACCTTTTTGTGTTTGTTCCTGTTTCCATTTCTCTCTTCGTTTTTTTGGTGTTGCAGGTGATGTATTAATTTAGAGAGAAGTGGCAGCAACAACAACCGCATCGCAGTCAACGCAGCGGCAACATTTGGTGGCATCACCGGACAACACCAGCAACAATTGAAAATGGGAGACAAAACAATTTCATAGCTAAAAATGCTATTATGCGTTTGTATTAACACAGACACGCATACTTGTGTCCGTACTCTTACCCGTACCAGCAGGATAGTGTAACACACACGTGCAGGTACACAAACACACAATAACACACAGGTAACCAACATTGTAACATTAACAAGCACGTCGCATGCAAACTAACTGTGCCATTCGAGCAGAAATATCACTGATACGAATCATATGCGGCAGCGCCAAAAACGCAGACCATGCCGGCGAGATCCCACACACATTAGCGAGGGTTGCCCAATAGGTATATGAGCTGACAAAGAATGTGTATAATCCGCTATATATAATTCTCTTGTTTATCAGTAAATACTACTTATCCAGTGTTTTAATTTTCACCAAATTTATTCAAATAAATAAAGTCGTTAAAGTTATGCATTAAAGAATATTTTTATTTAATATTAATATCATAATTTAAATAGAATTATTTAAAAATTATTGGGGTATTCAAACATTTTAAACTGATTTGAATAGATTTGAAGATTTCTTTAAAAACATACACTTCTTAAAGTAAATTAATGTTACAAATAAAAGAAATAAAACATTTTTAACTGACCCACGATTTCTTGCAGTTTAGTTAAAGTCGAAAGAAAAGAAGCCAACTAAAGAAATTTTGAAATTAAATTAAGAAATTCCGAACGTATAGTTCGAAATACTTGTTTCTCTTACATTTTTTGTTTCAATTATATACAATTAATTATTTGTTTGTGAATAACTGAGAGCAGCTTCAGCATAAAATGTAAAACAGTAAATCTTAGAGGTAAAAAGCAAAAATCCTAAAAAATTGTGTAGCAAAGGTAAAAGCTTTGGAAAGTTGTGAGTTCAGTTGAGGAACGGCATACTGAAACTCACTAATTTAATTGTTGATAATTTGATGAATACCCTAGAAACATAACTGCAGACTAGTTGTTGCAATTGTTGCAGCCACCCACGTGTTTACGGCATGCGTGCAACTTCAACGTACGCTAAATAGTTTGCGAATATTAGATACAAAAGCATCCTTTGTTGCTGGTGTTCCCACACACACACAAACGCACACATATAAAGTCATATATATGAGTCCTTACATACCTGTTTTTGGGATGCTAGCAAAAGTTAGTTACGAGTACCAAACAATGATATTACGTAAAATATTTTGAAATTGCTGCTGTTACAGCAAGTCTGTTCACTGGGCGATGTGGCAATGAGTGTGTGGAGTGGGCGTGGCAGCGTGGTCTTGGGATTGCGGCCATGTGGCATGTGACAGCAAAGCATTGCTGACTCCGCCCCTGCACCTTTGTCGTAATTGTGTGGCACATGACCTCCGTTAGAGTGTGTGTCGTGTGTGGCACCCTTTGGAGTCGAGCTGACAACACAACGAGTGGGAGGAGTGCAATGGCAGCAATAACCACAATTTCAGATGGAGCTTGCCAAAGGTGCCCAGGCATCATTCCCCTTGCCTTCCCCTTCCTTTCCCTACTATACCTCCTGTTTCCCCTTGGCTCGAAGCGTAAGCTCATTACGTTTTGGCTTTGTTTTGGACTAATTAAATTTGAATGACTATTTTCACTTAAAAACTTTCTGCCGGCCTTGTTGCTGTTGTTCTTGTTGTTATCGTTAAGGGGGAGAAGCAGGGAGTTAAAGAGTTAGATGAAGAGTGTAGGGAGGCGGAGCTGAAGACTAGCCGTGCAAAACTCTTGAGTGAGATATAAACAGAGGTAGAAACCCCAAAAACCCGACCAAGGGTAACCGAGAACAGAAAATGCCAAAGTGTCGCACGGTTGTCACACAAAATATTAGAAATAATACTTAACCATAGAATTGCAGGGGTTTCTTTCTAGGCGGCGGGAGGGCAAGAGGCAAAGTGAGGATCATTGTTTACAGGCAAACAATTTTTTGTGATTTTGCTCCCAAGCGAGGGGTTTAAATGTCAACTGTGAAATTAGCAACAGAGCAGCGAGCAGAGAGCAATGGCAACCGGAAACGTGCCGCAAACCGGATATAAGCAGCGCTGGCTGCAACAGCATCAACAGCAACAATGGAAACAATTAGTTGGTATTTTCAAAAGCTGTCATCAAATTCATTTTGTGATGTTAATGTATATATGTATGCATACTGGATGCCAAATGTAAATCCAAGCATTTTAGACACACTCATATAGAAATCTATATGGTATTTAAACGGAATTAAAATTAAATGCATTGCAGTCACATTCGATTTTTGTCATTTGCCATTTACCATTTGCCGTTTGCCTTTCCCCATTCACCATTTGCCATTCTCCATTTGCAATTTTCCAATTGCCATGTGCATTGCAGGCAGAATAAATGGTCTCTGGGATAATAGATATTAATGGATTTTGTGTCATCCAACAAACATTCAACCAATAATAATACATATCAGTAAAAGAAAAACAACAATGTGTCGATAAATGTAATGTGTCAAAGTTTAAATACCCTTTAAATTGTTATCATCCTTATTTTTCCGCCAAAAACTAAAAATATTCGCATGGAAAAATACATACTTGAATAGTTGATCCAATGACTTTTCCAATGCAGCCTGTTTTAAATTATTAAGCATCCCCAACAAGTTTCTTGCACGTGGCTTCATTATCAAAGATTTATTAAAATGAAAACATACAAAGTATTAGCACAGCTCATCACTCACATTCTCACATTCTGTGAAGAAATATAAAATTTATGATGCCTGACACTTTTCATGACTTAATTATAATACCCACGGCAAGTGTATGGAAATAAAACAGCAACAAACAATCGTTGCATAAATAAATAACAACATATCGATGAGCTTTAACCCTAGGGACAACCGGGGGGGAAGCGGCGGCTGGAGTAAAGGCGGAACTGAGTTTGTAAAATAACAACAAACAAAATGCCGCACAAAAATATTTAATTGTGTTGAAACGAAATGAAATAAATTGAAGTCCTGCATTTGAAGTTGTTTTTATTGTTGTTGTTGTTGTCTGCGTTTATTTCATTTTGGTTGAATGCAAAAAGTTGGCCAAGTTGAAGCCTCAACAACCGCAGCAAACCGCTCAAATCAATTAAGCGCACAATTTCATAAATGCACAACAAATTTTAAGTAAATACGGGTTTAATTAAATTACGCACAACCCAGCGAATACACAATATACATAAGTATTCTCTCCTCCAGTTGGGTGTGTTAGTTTGAGTAGATATGAGTGTTTGCCAGCCGACAAATTTGTGACAATATTATTAAATATTTATTTTTAATAATATAACAATTAAAATTGTTTGATTTCAAAACTATTCACAGCCAATTATAAAAACCAAATTAATTAAGAATATTTATATAAATTAATTTTTAAATTGCTACATACATTTAAATTTTACTATATGAAACTGGCAAAAAGAAGCTTGTGATCTCATATGGTATGCATATTATTTTTACACTTTAATTGAATTTATGAGGCCATAATGTACTAAAAATGTTGCTGAATCAAACTTTTCCGCCAATTTAAAGATTGTTCATCGGAGTTTAGGGCTGAATACTCCTTTAAAATAACATTATATAAATCATATTATATCATATTTAAACTCATTACAAATCAAGAAATATTTTTTATTCAGAAAATATTATTTTTTATAGTTCCCTCACTTCAAGGACCTCCTAAGAATGACGGCTGCATACACAAATATTGTTGCCTCCGACTTTTTGATTTGTTAATGCGCTTCTGGGTAAATACTGTTGACACTTTTGTCTGGTGCACCATGTTATTAAAGTTAACAATAAGCCAAACCGTCTAAAAATAAATATAATGCACTGATAATAGCCCGCGAGATGTAAAATTGTAGAATCATTAAACGCTACGGGGGTTGCAGATTGTACGAGTTTGTTTTTGACAAACTAAAACAAATGCCCATAAATATTAAAGTGGGTGTAAATGCGTGTGTTAATACGTGTGTAAGAATGTGTGTATTTCTATAAGTGTGAAAAGTGGAGCAGGAAATGCGTATTAACAGTTTCGATGGTCGCCAATAGCCGCGGGTCTGATTAAAATGAAATATGAACATTAACCGCATTTGTTTAAATATACAACGAAACCACACACACAGCACACCCATTCACACAAACACATTCACAACTGTGGGAGGTTTGGGAGGAGGTATTTGGGGCGTGGCCTGTGTTTGAGCTGATAGACAAACTCACATTGTACACAGTTTTCGACAAGAAAATGTAATAATGAAATTGAATTTACAATTATTTTTGTTTTGTATACGCACACACATAGATACACACATACATAGATAAGCACTTATGTACATACTCAGACAATGTGTGTATAGAAAGGGTTTTGTGGAAAGGGTTTTCGTAAATATTTGATTTGAGTTAAGCATTAACTTGAGAGCCACATCAAAGCGACTTGTTACAGGAATGGAAACAATGGAGAGATGAGAATACCAAATGTGGGAATAGTGTGAATAGTTACAAGGGTTTGTCTAAAATGTAATTAAATGACTCTTTTGACTACACATGTTCTCGTCGGCCAATTACATATCAATTAATGTTAAATTTCATCTACAAGTTCGCATAAACAAAGCAATCAAGCCTTGGCGCTCCTAGATATCAAGTAATTCAATGCTCAATTAACGAGAACAGTAAAATCTTAAGTAATTGCAATAAAACAGACTACCTGAAGTACATATTTTATAAAGTTACTCGCCAAGGAAATGGATAAGGAAAATGAAAAGGAAAAAGGAACACAAGCTCCAGCTCCTTGCTGTCAAGTAAATATGCCATAAAATCAGCGCCAAAGGCACTGTTGCCTCCAGGATAAAGATGAGAGTGCGTTGACGACGAGGTAAGTCAGTCAGGTTCTAGGCCGTGGCGGGTGAGAGGTGGCAAGGGAGGTAGGCTGAGCAGAGAAGTCAACTAAGAGTAGGATGTGCCACCCTTATCGGCGCCCCAAATGAAGAGCTTTCACATGTCTGGCACATAAAAATGGAACGCTGTTAAACGCACCATGGGGAATGGGGTTTCAGTGGTGTTGTTGGTGTTGTTGGTGCTCTTGGTGGTGTGGGTGTGGGTGCCACAGGATGTGGAGGTAAAGTGTGCTCAACTGAAGGCGGCAACTCGCGCAAAAGTTGTTTTGGTGTCGATGTCTAAAGGCAGCAACAACAACAACAACAGCAGCAAAAATTGCTTATGTTTTCATAAAATGAAGCGCAAACATTTTTTGACTGAAAAGCATAATAAAAGCAAAAACAACAACAACAACAGCAATAGCAACAGGAAGTGGAAGGATGAGAAGAAATGCAAAAAATGTTTTGCCTTGAACTCTCGGGCTGTAATCTGATTTTATTATAATTTTGATTTTGCTTTCTTTTCATAAATTTTATAACAAACTCGCAGAGAGCGCGATTCAAGCTCACCAAACAAAAAACAATGCTAAGCAAAAACCACCGCCAATAATAATAATAATAATAACAGCAACAACAACAATGTTGGAGACCAACTGAGCTGAACTTTGGGTTGCTTCTTATATTTTTGTCAGTCGGCAAGCAGGCGTAAAATAATAAACGCGAAATAAAGTGGATGCCCACAAAGAGGAAACCACACACTCACAGCTACAGCTACACCTACACACACACACACACACACACACGTGCCACATGTGCGTATGTGTGTGGCACTAAGCCAGGACTCATGGAGCATCCTGATTCATTTTTGGACTGCTTGCCGAAGCGTTTACACTGATTTTCGCTTTCAGTCAATTTTAAAGACAACTTCAAGCCGCATAGCTAACCAGAAAAAACAACAAAAACAACAACAAACAAGAATACAACACCAACAACATAAGGCGCATCCCATTTCCTTGCTGCTACATTTTTAATGAGATTAAAATAGGCTTACGCAACACGACAGCAACAACAAAAACCTTAACACACACACACACACACACACATACGTATACTTAATGTGTGTAGGTGCGTACTTAATGGCAATTTGGGGACTTGCATTAGATTCACTTTTTTTAAAGAGTTCTCCATCTTGTTGTTGGGCTCATCCCTTTAGACGAAAAAGGTTAAAGAGCTCTTGTGTCCCTTTTTGACGTGTGACAGTGGCAGTAGCAGTGTGGCAAGCATCTCGGCCACTCATTAATCTACGAGGCATTAATTTCTCACCGCAAAATCCAATCTAAATTGCATAAATCAACAAGCCGTAACGAAGGGTGGCGCCTCCCCAGTAATTGGGTCACTTGTATGCGAAAAAGGCAGCGAACTGTTGCATGTTAGCTACGAGTACGAGGCAACTACATACGTACAACATACATGGGGCAAGTTCTTGGATGTGCAGCAGGCGACACTCGGCGTATGGCAAATGCGATGCAATCTAACAGCTACTTTGTCAAGCGGCAGCTGCTACAATACGAGTAACGAGTAACTTGCAACAACAATCAGGATGCTACTGGCAATTCGATATGCCGCTTCGATTGTTGCATCTTGCCTCGTGCGTCCTTGCCTCACTCTGTGTTGCAGATTTGTGCGCCCTAATTAATTAATTGAAATTCATGAATTGCACATGCGACTGACGCTTGAAGTACGACTGAGAGTTCGTGCCACACACACACACACACTCACAGCCTCGAAGTCGAAGCTGCCACCAACGATGCTGCATTTTAATTGCAATGAAAGCTCAACGGGCGGACTGCCACAAGCCCCTTCTCTTTCTACAGCAGTCATGAGCGTTTAAAACTAAACTATATATCGTGGCATATGAAAGAAAATCCAAACGAAAGCCGCTTAGGCACTGAAGCGTGTTTTAATTTATTAATGGGAATTTATTGAACAGAAAAAGCGACTGAGTTATACATACATACATAGACAGTTCAAATTTTAGCTGAAATGCAGTAACAAATTTTATATTCGGCACGCCAAATAATTGATACCCTAAGCACACTGTAGATTTCTTAAAGTCAGGATGACTTGAATTGATTTTAAATATAATTTTTAGTAACAGAATACTACTATACAATATGGCTTAAGGCCCAGGAGCGTAGAAACAGAGTTACACTCTGATGAAGCATAGATACCCTTTATAAAATTGTTCACGCCTCCCAAACGTGTTACACATTTCGTGACAAGAAGATAATACCCTTAGTAAGGGTATAAAAAATACCAAAAAGAAAGATACAGTGAGACATTTGACCTACTGTGGATTCAATATCATATGCGTTTTATCTCTATGCGTCGCGTAATTTGGATTATTAAGTGGCACTTAATTTAGTAGGCGTGTGCATTGATTATTCCCAAATCGACAAAATATTGAAATTGACAGCCACGAATGAACTGACGTTGAAATCGAAATCCAAATTGAAATGGAAATTGATCAGGTTCGGCTTTTGGGTTGCTTAATTTCTGGTTTTCCATTAGACAACCGCTGGATTGTCTCACTGGGCCATTAGGGAAATGGAAATGCCAGTAGCCGAGTGTCGATCGATTAAGAAATTCATTGATATATTTCTATCACTTAAGCAAGCGAAAGGTTTTCGACAAATCCCAACTCCAATCAGCTTCTACCAGTTGTTCAGCCAAACCCAATAGAAAAAGTTAACCATACCGAATTCCAATTCAAATTCCATAGTTGATTTCGATATAATTCAACTGCAAATAATAAAATCACATAAATTGGTGCTCGATTCTAGTTTTCTTTAATACAGATGAATTATTTTAGATAAGTTAAATGGAAAACCATAAATTTAAGCAAGCATGGTAAAATATTTCCAATGGACAATTTATTTAAAATAACCTGTGTTCTTTATGTTGATATTGGGTCTTATCGCCAACAAAAATAGACCTTAAGTCCGCTAGTAAGATAGTCTCTACAGAAACAATGCTTAATTTAATCAGATTTGCAATCCAAGAAATGCGTGTGGTTGACACTAATCACTAAAAAAGAGACATTACTCTGATACAAATGATAATGACAGTAAAATGATAGAATTGTAACTAAAATTATTTATGCTTCAATCAAAAAGAAAAGAAGATTATTTTAACTAGAACTTTTCATATTAAGTAAACGTATAATTTAAATTTTATTTTTATATTATTACTTCTTAAATTTAGGGCTGTCGTAAAAATATATTTTCTTAATAACATTTATTTAATAAATAAACATTACATTTAATTTTAATATAAAAAAGATTATAAAGCCCAGTTCGAAATGTACTCTCTGCATGCGCTCTTCAGTCATGTTAACAGTTCGAATTTCGAATATCGTAAATCTTTAGGTTTGGCAAGCTTAAGAGCACGCCAAGTTTAAGAGAGCTTCGACAAGTGAGAGAGAGAGAGCGAGTTCGAAAATGCGACAGAGACGGCGTGGGAGTTGTTGTTGTTGGCATTGTTTTTATCATGCTCGTCGTTGTTATTATAGTCGAAAGTCACGAACATTCCCACTCGTATTATAAAATGTGTGAGTGTGTGTCTGGATTGTGTGTGTGTGTGTGTGTGTCAGGGACTCGTGTGTCGGCATGTGCAAAAATCGCAGTTGTAGATGTAGGCCAATGGGTAGTCGACTACAAGTACAACTACAACAACGAGCAGAGGATATGGGACTATAACAACAACAAGTGTAGCCAGAGAAAGAGAGAGAGAGAGAGAGAGAGGGAGCGGGTGAGAGAGGGACAGCTAACGCGCCATAGTATGCCACACAAATGTTGAATAGTTGCGGAAGGTTATGAATTTCCGTGAGAAATTACTACAAGTAATATGTGAGTGTTAAATGTACACACGTGTATTTGTGTGTGTTCCGTATGTAACACGATTATGTGGTACAAGTAGTAGAATGTAAATGTGGGTGTGTGTGTGTATACGTTACTGTTGTAGCTGGAATTTGAATTGGTATAAGGATTCGGTTCGAGCCTGTTCGCTCGTGTGTGACCACGTTAGAGTTACCAGGCATCCCTTTTGCAATACCCACTACCTCCCCTCTCTCTCCACTCACCCCGGCTCACTTGCAAGCCTGTGTGTTCTCATGTGTGCATGCTGATAACAATGTTGCACTTGCTAATGCATTAATTTTAATGCATTTTCGGCTGAGCCATTTAAATTTCCAATGGTTCTCCAACAGGACACACTCACTCTAACACACACAACTATACACATACACACATCCTCACACTCGACCAGTTCCAGTTACAGTTCACTTAATTATGTGAATGCTGCTCTAAGAAGAAGCTTAGGACAAGGGCAAAAGTCAGAGGCAAAGACTCAAGTTATCCATCTTAGTTTTTGAGGTGCCATGACCCAATACACTAAAAAAAATATAACCGAATTTCCTGCTGAGTATCAAAGTTTTGTTATTGGTTTGTTCTTATTGGAGATGTGCTATCTTTTTAGGTGAAAAACCTTCTCCTTTTTTGACATTTTCTTTTAAAAAGTAGAGCTTCGAACCTATAAAAATTAAAATACATATTCCAAATGTTGGACATTTTTCTCTTAAGAAATTTTAACTCTACATTTTACTGCAAAACTGTTTTGTAAATAAAGATAGTATGCCATTCATTAAATGACAATTAATTTAAAGAAACAGATATCAGTTTCCAAATTATAAGTTTACTTCTGATAAGCAAATATTATTCTATCTTTTCCAAAATGAGGATAATATTTTGTTTTGAGTGTATACTTATATTTATGTCTTATCTTATCGGTATCCTTATCCCTCTATTTCTATCCGTATCCTTTTGCTTTGCCTTTGGCCCGATCAAAACTCTGACAAAAGTGTCGTCCTCATCATTATCGCTTTTGTTTCAAGCTGCCAGCTTCTGCCCAGAGCAAAAGAGCTCATGGATGAATCCTTTGGTCCTTTGGCGCCGGCCTGACACTTTTCTGACATTGTGCAAATGAATAATTGTGCTTTTCTTTGCTGCCATTGCACCCTCCACTCCCCCTTTCATGGTCACAGTGACAGTCACAGCCCGACCACAACAACTGCACATCCGTTCCACATCGCTCGCTCAATGTCTCATCATCATCATCAACATCATCGTCATCATCGTCATCATCATCATCATCATCGTCGCCGTCGTAGTTGTCGTCAGCCTCGTTGCTCATTCGCTGGGCCGTTGTTGTCGTCATTCTCATCATCATCCTCATCCATATATACATCCTCCTCACCCTTCTCATCCACATCCTCATCATGCTCGTCTAGCTGCAACCGCAGCCAAACAAGCAGCTAAACAGTCGCTTAGCCAGCCTGACTACTGACCCCTTTTCAATGGGCCATCCGCTGGATACGTTTCAATGCTAGAGATGGGTATCGATATTGGAATAACGATATTTAAAACCGATCTGCTATTCAATGTGATATATGAATATTTAATCTAAAATGTTTCAAGTACAATAATCTGTACCTTTTATTGCGCTTACTATTGAAGCTCTCGTATTTTAAAAGATATTGGTTGAAATTGGGTTTTAATTTTAATATTTTATCATTACACGTATCCGATTATAAATATAAATACAACATTTTTTATTCTTTCGAGAAATATTACAATTTGCTAATTAATATATTTTATTCTGTATTTTTTATTTTAGAAAATTCATATTCGATATGATATTTTATTCGATATAAATATCGACTCCTTGTTGTCGATACCCGTCCCTAGGGAGGGCAACTGGACATTGCCATTCTCCATGACAACACTGTTTGCCCATTCATTTTGTTTCTGTTTGCGCTTTGATTGACGGAGCTACGCTGAGCTGAGCTCGATGCTGGAGCTGCTCCTGCTCCTGCTCCTATTCCTGTTCCTCATCCTGTTCCCTGCCTCGGCTCCTGTTTCTGCCACTGTTGCCGTTGCATGTCCTTGCGCTTGTCCTTTTCGACCAAGCCAATGCCACTGCGCTTTCCCAGCGTTATTAATGATTTCTCCAAAGTTTTCGCTACATTTTATGCTACATCTTCTGTCCGGCTTGCTCCGGAAACTCTTGTTGTTTATTCTTGTTATTTACGTTGTTGTTGTTGCTGTAGTTGTTGCTCTCATTGTTGTTGTTTGCGTATTGTTGATTGTTCTTTTATCTCGTCTCTGTCAATTCGCTCCGTTATATTGCTGCGTTTCATTTGACTTTGGATTTTGAATTTTTCCAGCTCCCAATGGGCCATAGTTTCCAACTCTTCTGCTCCTCTTTTCCTTCAACCATATCCGCTGTTCTTTCTCCACAGTCCACCCTCCAATCTCTTCCCTCTATTGCCGGATCCATTTATGACCAACGCTTTACGCTTAACTGCCAGTTTTCGGGCTACCAGAATTTTGCAGTTTTGTGTTTTCAGTTTAGTTTTTGTATTTTCTTTTTTTTTGCTTATTTCTCCCTAGATAAATACTTGTCAATCAGTTATTAATTGCTTTTCAAAATTTATTGAATTTGCGGCTGCAATTCATTCGATTCGCAGTTCCCAGCAGAGTCTCTGATACCATCATTGCCATCAGGTCAAAACGCAATCCAACTTCTGCTTCTGATTTGATGCGATTCGTTTTTTATTCAAACCCCAAAACCTGCACGCAAAATTGATTTAGTCAAATAGGAAAAGAGTACACATACTTTATGATTTCAGTTCACATGTGCTAATACAACAAAACATTGAATTTCTAAAGAACAGATTGTCTATGAGATTCTTTACACAGATCTGAAATACCACAGAAGGTAGAGGAATAGGATAGGAGTAAAGGGAATACTGAAATATACCTCTTATACATAAAGGAAAAGTAACAAGTATATAAGCATAAATGAATTAAAATAAAATATGTATCACGATAATGTCAGCAGATTTTATATGTACAACATTTATAGTACTAGTTAAGTAGATATGTATAATGTAATAATATACAGAAATCCTTTTTTTCAATTTTACTACCCTCCAATTTTATTTTCTAAAGTACCTCAAAAATATTATTATTGAAAATTTAAGCTAAAACACATCAAGTTAACATTTAAAGCTGAAATAATAAAAACTGAATCAACATAAAACATTGCACAAAGTCATAATGAACTTTTGTAACCCACTTTCATGAGCTTCAGATTTTCTTTGTATGATACTAACAACCAAGATTTAAATTTGCTATACCACAAACTCCTTAGCCAGGCCTGTTATTAGTTAATAAAGTCAGCTAAAAGTGCAGTTGAATGCTGGAATGTTGAATTTGAAAGTCAAATTTCTTTGGTAATTGCAGCATTTTAATTGCATTTCTTCGTTGTGACGAAACATGGTGTGTCAGATGGGGCAACTGAAAGACAGTGCGACAATAACACAAAATGGCACTTGTTTGTATTTCAGAGTGTGTGGCAAGCAAAGACAAAGAGACAAAGAGAAATACTCATGCATTGAGGATGCAACAGAGATGGCGCCTTGCCACAATGAGTCTGACGTACAAGAGGTAACAATGTGCATGAAAGGTGTGTGGCCACGAAACTACATACATATGTATGTATGTGCACACACACACACACACACACACACAAAGGCAGACAAATACGTGAAACAGCGAAATGCAATTAGAAAATAGATGTGGCCAAGAGAGATGCTTATGCTGTTACCATCGCTCTTACTTCTACTGTTGTTGTTGTTGTTGGACAGGCAGAGAGTTGTTACCAAAACCAAGACCACACACAGCAACTATTTATACTCTTCTCTATGTCCCTCTCCCTCTTTCCATCCATTTCACTCTCAATTTCATTAAATGCGCTGCAATGTTTATTAAAATGCATGAAATACTTTCAAAAACAATGCAATTGTCGGGTTAGCACTTTGTTGCTCTTGATGTTTACGAGACAGCTGCAACACCAACAATAGCACCAGCCAGCAACAACACTAGTAACAACAACACAACTGCCAGTAATTGACTTTGTTCCCCCTCTCTCTCTTTAAGCAACCAATTGCTGTTGTAAGACTCGTAGTCATTTTTCTGGCCACAGCCATCTTTATAGAGCTTCTTTCAACTTGCAACAGCAACTTCAGTCCCATTGTTGGCTTGCAACATATGCAGATGGTCGCATTGTTGCTGTTGTTGTTGTGTTTGCTGTTGCTGTTCGCGCATCTGGCAACATCTTGTTGAGCTGTCAAAATATGCTTGTTAACAACATTTGTTGCACCGCAACAACTGCCACAACTGCCCCTCAACTACTTGCCCCCGCATCATGTCACAACATATGCTCATGCCTCGTCGATGCATTAGTCTAAACATGTTTACAAGACATCAGCAACTTTTTAGCGTTCAGTTCAGGCTTTTAGAGGCCTGCTTTCCATTTAATTTCTGACAGCAACATTTTTTCATTATTTTTCTAGTTCTCCAGTTCTGCTTTACTTAGTTAAAAGCGACAAAAATAATCAGAAAAATTGCCGTTGTTTTTATACGCTGCACACTAAAAACTTAGAAAGAAGGATGGTATAAATCAAAGACATCAACGATTTGTATTATATTTATTTTTTGTTCAGTTCTTTTATGTTGTTTGCATTTACATTTTTTATTTTTAAGTAACAAACTACCATTGTTATCATTACAATATTTCATAAAATCATGTCAATAAAGAGCAGTCAACTAAATATTACAATAAATTTTAAAGAAATAAATAAAGCATAAGATATTAAATTGAAAATAAGAACAAACTATATTTTCTTTAAGAATATAAGTAATAATTTAATTGGAATAAATGCTTTATTATTATCAAAGGTAAAGTAAATTTGGGCTTGTCTGTCTGTGTGATTGATTGACAGTATCTTGATCTCTCTATAAATAGGGCATCATCTAGTCGAGCACTTTGCATAGCAGCGATTGTGTTTGTTGTGGTATTATAGCTGACATGTTGTTCAACTTTATCTTATGGTAAGCTTTCCATAAATAGTCATACCCAGTTCATGCAACAGATATGCTTGTGAGCAGCCGCCTTGAGCGTGCGTTTGTCTAATAGATCAGCATCAGCAACAACAGCAGCAACAGCAACAGCAGCAGCAGCCACAGAATTAGCAGCAACAACGGCGACTGAAATGTGCTTTTAGGCCATTTATCATTTGGGCGCTGTCTGCAATTTCAACGACTGGGCGGCGTTCATGTTGCATCAACAGCAGCAGCAGCAGCAGCAACTCTGCCTTAGCTTGTGCCTCTGCCTCAGCCTAAGCATGAAATTCGAGCGACGTGCGCGCACAAGGTGTCTGAATTTCAACGCCTCAAACTCAAACTCTTACTCATACTCATACTCAAACTAAGAGACAGCCTCCTCCTTGTTGGATGAGACCCCCACGGTCTGTTAGTGAAACCTGGACTAACCGCTAAAGTTGCTGGCAGCATGCGGCATGCGGCATGTGGCATGTGGCAAGCTGACCAGCTTGGCTTTTGCTTCATTTACACTGAAATTATTCAGCATAAATCATTTTAATGTTGCGTGATTTTTAGACGGCCATTTAGCAGACCGTGAATGTCACTTAAAATTTGACACATTAAAAAAGGCAAACAAACGAGGGGTGCTTTAAGACTTTCCAGCAGCTAAATAAACACCAGTTCGTGAAAACGCTGAAAATTTAAAGAATTTGAAAGGAGATCCATTATTTACAACGACACACCCAATGTCAGCTCATAAGTTATTTCAAATTGTATTTAATCTTATTCAATTAAATGTGTTAAACTAGTTATGAATAAACATAAATGTTTTGAATATCTTTTGTAAACAAATTGTGCTTATTTATGTAAATAAAGTTGAATGCTTAAATTAAAAGAAAATGTTGCTTTTGTGATAATAAAAACAATACAAAAGTGTTAAATGCGACATACAAATGCATATTGTAAAATATTGAAGAGTTGGCCTTAAAGAGTAACATTTCATATTCAAATGATGATGATGATGCGACGCCAGATGTTGCCAAGACAAGAGACAGGTGGCACGAGGCAAGAGGCTGGGGCAGACAGCACTTAATACATAATACGAGTACACATTATAATTGCAGACGTTGTGGCATCAACATGTAAACTTTTGACCGTGCTTTAAACGACACACAAAGTTAAAATTATGCAGATCAAAGCAATGTATATAAGGTGTATATATTAGATAAATTTTGTATATACTTGTATGTATGGTAGACACATGTGCTTTGAAGTTGATTCCAAATTCATTTTAACTTTGAGTTGGCATTCGCAGGAATCACGTCTTTAAGTTCACAGCACAAATGATACTTTGTTGTCGTTGTAGTCGTTGTTGTTTTGTTGTTGTGTTGGTTTTTCATGCGTATAAATATAAAAAAATTTCATTGGTATTAGCATCATAGAAATTGTTATTGTTGCCAGACAGTTTTATATACGACTGTCAGGCTAATGGTCTTTGCCAACTTACGCCATCAGTTTTTGGCCTGCAGCGTGATCTTTGCAGGAAGCGCATTATGGTAGGCGGCATATGTTCCTTGTACATCGCATATTGGCGTAGTACAAAACGGCAAGAGCTAAAGTGCACACATTGGCCAACATTCTTGTCGGGCGTCTGGCAGCTGGGCTCTGTAAGCAGACATCGAAGTTTCGATTATAAAGGGTGAACCAAATAAGATTTCGAGTTTCTATCAGCCAATAAAAAAAAAACATTTTTTTCAAAAATTCAGTTTTATTTGGAAGCTATGTTATTAGTTCTACCGTAACTTTGGCTGTAAGGCAAGTGGCCCTATCCTGTTGAAACCAAATATCGTCCATACTCTTCAACTCTTTGTTGGGCATCTCCTTGCTTATTTTCGTAGAAAAATGGTCCAATGATTCTGCCTTGCCAAAATAAACACCAAACAGTTACTCTCTGTGGATGCATTGGATTTCAAAGGCTGCATTTTGGTTTTTCTAGCCCAAAATTCTAAAATTTTGCTTGTTTACATACCCTACGAGATGGAAATGAGTTTCATCTGATTTCTGCTTGCAAATTTCTCACTATTTGTCTGTAAGACTAACTACTTTGAAAGTAAGTTTTCAAAATCACCCAATTTTCTTCAAGCGGATAGTGTTCAATTTCGTAAATTTCAAGCCTTTAACTAGATTCGGGTCAAAGATAAAGGTCGTTCTACCAGCTGGTTGGTGGAATTACTATGGGCTAGAATTTCAACCGCTAGATGGACCACCCTGTGCATATTTACAATATGTAAAGGATACATATTTATATATTACTGTTTGTATGTGTGTGTGAGCCATAATCAATGGCTGGCTTACGTGTGTGGCACAAAGTTGGCAACAAGATGACGAGGCAGCAACAGCAGTACAAGAAAATCAATTGAAATGTGTGCCGCATTTTGAATTTCAAATTCACACAGTTGCCGGCAGCAATTTTGATGATGTATTAAAGTTGCGTTAAAGTCTTACAAGCTTCAAACTTAAACTGGGAATGAGGAACTGAACTGAAACTGAAACAGAAACAGAAACAGAAACTGGGCAGCAGATTGTTGCTCAAGTAAACAGCTTGGGCAACTTTTGATAAGCGAATGAAGCGGAGGCATCGCTTATCAGTGGCGTGCAAAACAAGAGGCCGAAAAAAATATGTACATAATATGTAAACAAAGGCAAACACACAACCAACAAGTCAGATGACTACAACATACACTGCATCCTAGCCCTGAGATACCCTAGCATAAATTTGTCATAATTTATAGCGTCAGGGTTCTCTTAAGCTTTAAAATGTTTCGCTTCGAGTTTTTTACCCAATCGTAAAGAAATTTCTAGGACACAAAAGTTTTGTGACAAAACTGAAGGATCTTTAAAATTAATATTAAAATAATAATAAAAATGATGTGCCTCAACTTTGGCGTTACCTCCTTATGTCTGTTACAAACATTGGCTCAAGAACATTATACCCTTTCGGTCTCAGGGTATAACAACTACGAGTCGAATTAACTGTGTGAATGTAGATGTGGCATCCATAAACACATGTTTAAGGCGGCGCATACCAGTATGAACCTATGCTTCCCTACTCTCCCCCGTCTGGAGGCTTCTTCTGATGGGCGTTGCCGGCAAAAGGCAAATGGAAATTTATTATACATATATGTAGATATATTGCCAAGTTGAAAATGTATTCAAAGCGTGTAGAAAGTAGCAGCTGTGCAAGGGGAAGGCATCGACAATCGACCTGGTCGGCTGGTCGGGGTATCATCTGATGAAATTAGCCAAGTTATTGCTTCTCAACAAGACAAGTTTGAACCACGATAAGGGCTGATTCCTTTAATTGAAAACACCTGATATAAAGTGCGGTGTGTACCATAAAATATATTCATTATTAAGTAACTCGACTGCTAATTGGATTTTCTATTCTATTTATATATTTGGCCTTATGAAAATAATCCAAAGTCAGGTTCAAATTCAATTTCAACCAACACACGATACACGCATTTACTTTGTTCATGTATGCGTTTGTGTAGTTTCGCTGGAAAAATTTTAATAAAAATGTAAATTTGCTTTTAGTGGCCTAAGGGGTTTCTGGCACATGCGAAACCAATAAAAAGATATTGCTCGTTATGAACTTGACGGCAGTTTTGAAAACCTGTGCTGTGCACTTTACTCCCAGCTCAAAAAAAAAACCTCGGCTAAAAAAAAGGTGCACACAATAGCGCAAAAAAAACAAGCAAGGAAGTTTTGGTAGTATCATTTTGGTTATTATTTGCCAAGTTTGAAGTTTGCTCTTTTTTGAATGTCATATCAATTTTCAGACTCAATAGTTCGACTGGGAAGCTTCAATTGACCCCCAAAGCTGGGCAATCACTATAGCAAAACTGATATCCATAAGTGGAAATACAAACACATGTGCATATGGATGTATAAATATGAGCTGCTGAGAAAAGTTTTGCCAACTTCTCGACGACTACTGGGACGAAATTCACATAAGTTTTGTTTTATTTATTTATCCTAAAATTCTCTTCAGCATAGTTTTTATCCTCACTTGTGAGTGAGCATTGGAATTATTTTAAAGATAGTTAAGCTATCAGCAAGATATTAAGAAATGATCTCCTTTGATAAACATTTTAAACAAAGCAAAAGCTGGCAATTGACTAAGTGCTCGCTTAGAGGATATTCAGTGTCCAGGTTTAAGTTTAAGTTTAAGGACAGCTTTATCATCTTATTTTGGAAAGTGCAGGTATTAAATTTTAGATTAAATTAAAATAAAAATGATATAATTTTGTATTACATGCAATAATTTTATTGTAATATAACAAGTTTACTTCGCTGTTAGTACAATTAATTATAATAAATATTGTGAAACAATTTAGTAATACCCATTGAAACCCTTTATACTTCAATTTTAAATACAAACTCAATTAACTATTATTATTAAAATAGCTTTAATATAACAAGACAATAGTTATAAATTTAGATAAAATAATAATAAAAACATAATTATGAAATCATTATAAAATAATTCAGTAAATACCGCAACAACTCGTTAACTTTAATGCATAAACTTTCGCTGTCTATTTCATAAAACAATTAACACCGTTTTCACGCCCCATAACTGTTTGTATATTGTTAAGGAAATGTTGACTGATTTAATGGACATCGAAACATTATCGAACACATTGCAAAATACAGCGAAAGTGTTGAAAGACGCATTGTTTACTCATAAAACGCGCACATCATTAAATTCCTTTCCCCATCCACAGTACAGGGTCTGAGACTACGTTATAGGCTTACCACACAGATCATACTCTGTTCCCCCGTACCACGCAACACTCCTCTTCCATCTCGTCATTCACATATGTAAACGTTTAAGTACGATATTTAGATATGTGTACAAAACATGCCGGAACCGAAGCATAAAAACCGAAAATGCGCATAATAAAAAGTCATCATCATAGTCATAGAGACCCATCGTAGACATCCCAATGTCCCCATAGTCACAGCCCTTTTACAGATGTGCGATAAAACAACGCCCGGCAACAAAGGGCATCGGATAAAATATGAGAGACAAAAGCATAAAATAAAACACTTCGAACTTCAAGTTGACAATTTGAAGACGTCAATAAAGTTTCCAAACCAGCTCCATGTCGTTTGAGTTTGAGTTTCAGTTTGAGTTTTCGCTTTCTTCGTTTTTCCCAATAAAAATTCTTTAGAAATCATTTAGAAAACGCATGCATGCACATCATGTGCACACCCAGCCCCCTCTTCTCCGCCTTTATTCTCTCTTCACCCCCTCTTCATTTCTCACTCAAAATGCCAGCACATAGATAAAACGCGTGTCAGACACGACACAACCATGGATCATGTGTCAAATTGTGAGCAGTCGTATCTATATGAGTGGCAGAAGTAACTGCAGTAGCAACTAGTTACCTTGCCACACCAGCAGCAACAGCAACAGCAACAGCAGCAGCATCTTTTACTAGTATCCAATGCCAATGCAGCTGCAACATACTTGAAAGACATAGACAGGCGACAGTTGGTGGCAGAGGAAAGTACCTCAGCTGGAGGCGACACCAAACGAAGCACGCAAATGCACTTTTTGATTGCCTCTGGCTGCTCTTATCTGTCTCTCGATGTTTTTCTTATGAATACCAAAGTGTGAGGAGTCTCAACAGTGCGACTAAGGCTCACAATCAGACTTGGACCAGTTGTTCTTGTTCTTGTTCCTCTAGTCGCATTGTCGTTTTATTTGATGTTCGGGTAAAAGCTTTTATCAAAAATCGTATTGCATGCAAATTAGATTCCTCTCAGATCTTTTCTACTGACAACAACAACAACAACAACGATACCTTGAATGTCGCTTTGAGCTGCAAAAACTGAAAAGAAATAGGGCATGTAAGAAAATAAAATGCAAGCCGAATATTTGGTACAGTTGCAAGCTTATGTTTTTTTTTTAGATATTGAAGGAGAAGTCAAAAATATTATAAAAAAAAACATGTTATTTTAAATTTTTATAAGATTGAGATTGCTTGGAAATTAGAAATAAAACATTCCGCTTGAAAATCGATTCAGTATCTTAGAAGTTATGGTGGTCTGAAGTCTACAAGCACCTTGTACCTTGTAAGAGTCTGACAACTTTTACAAGTTCAATTTTTTTCGATTGCTTACAAAAAATACTTAATGTCTCAGAATCAGATGAGACAAGTGGTCTTAAACTATTTAAGTTGAGCAAAATCTAAAAGATGTCATTTTAATTTATTAAATATCATTTTTTATGTATCTTTGTAACTTGCCACACCTCCTTTTATGCGTTACACATTTAGTACCTAAATTATGTTACTTTCTACAAGTGTATACAAAAAGGGAATATACACTTCGGCTTTTCTATGATGATGCCATTGTCGTTGACGCTCCAGCTGTCTCTTCTACTTACAATTGTTGTTGCTGCCGCTGCAGTTGTTGCTGATAGTCTTGCTGGTTTTGTTGTTGTTGCTGCTGCTGCTGCGGACTTGCTGATAAAGACACCGACGACAATGCTGCCAAACGCTGATGATTCAGACATTGCATCCAAAGCTCATTCAGTTCATGCTGCTGCTGCTTACGACCAAATTGTTGTTGCTGGTCTTTTGTCGCAGGTCTCAATTGACTTGATAAACTTCTTCCTACAATTTTTTTCAATTCCGTCGTACACTTTTGCTTGTTAACGTCAACTGACTACACACACACACACACACATTCACACACACCACGCACAAAGAAAAATGCAGGCGTAAAATGAGTTTGTCTTTTTTCTTTGGACTCTATCGAGCACGTCTTATCTTTAGTCTCATACGTATTTGGCCCATGACAGCGGCGGAGGCTGCTGACACTCTGACTGAGACAGAGAAAGAGCGTGGCGTAGGGAGCGAGGGGAAGAGAGACGGAAAGGCAGCGTAACGCCGGCTTAAACACACTCGAATGCATTTCCATTTCATGGCTATGGCTTCATTGCCGCCAAACGTCGTTGTCGTCTGTCGTCTGTCTTTTGTCGTCTGCCTCTTTGTCTGGTGGCGCAGCGCCAACTCGCCATATCGTAAGTATAAAGGCAAAAAACTAAGCAGCATCACCGCAGCCTCAGTCAAAGTCGCAGTCTCAGTCTCAGTCGCTGCCGAAGTCGCTGCTTCTGCCGCAGTCACCGGCTGTTGGTGTAATAGCGTTCATCGAAGCTTAAGGTGTATAAATCACACACAATGCGGTCTTTTGTAGTTTCAGGCGACAGAGACACACACATACTCTGTTGTCGCAGCAAAAAGTACTTTTTTTTTGGGATTTAAGTTATTGCCGTTCCGTGGTGTCGTTCCGCTTTAAAGCTGGACTTTAGTTTCTGGGGCTACAGCTGTTCACAGTTTCCGCTTAGCATTTAAATAATAATAGAATTATAATTTATTTTTAACAATTTGTTGCACTGTTTGTAATCATTTGTTAACTGTCAAAGCTTAAGCCACACTGCACTGAGAAGGCGTTTAAGCCGCTTAACACCAAAGATTGAGAGAAACAAACTTCAGAAAAGTATGTATAATGGCCCAAAGCAATATAAAAGCCAGCCACTTGAGTTGGCCACGGACCATAATGCCTTCTGATGAATAGCCAAAATATTTAAGAGCCATATTTAAAATCAAATAAACACATCTGCCAACAATCAAATGTCTTGCTTGCTCTACTGTAAATTAAGCTTAGTTTCACTTTATTTAGGACTTGCCTCAAGTTGAGTTCTGGATGCCGATGGCAAACCAAATGGAAAATGCTGAAAATTCAACTGCAAAGCGATCCATTCAAGTGCAAGTTTAGCGTCAGCCTCTGGCAAAACAGCTTAGCCCGGTTTGAATTGGAATTTGTTTATGGCCAACTGCAACAGCTCTTTTCTCTCGAGTGAAGTTGCACTGCGTCAATATTGAATGGAAATGGAAGTGGTGGGAGGGGAGGGGGAAATTCTCTTTGGCGCCATGGAAACAAATTTGTACACATGTTTCTGTCATTTTATAGAATTATGTGCAACGCACATGACAAACGGAATAAAATCATTTTCCTGCTTCATAGACCAGACCACGACGGTTTCTTTTCCACAACATTCGGCCCAAACCAGACAGCAGTACTATGGATAATAGTACCATAAAGAACGAACAAATAATTGGTGATAAGCTCAAACGAGCGATAAAGTACCGCGATTAAGTACCGCATATATTTAAAAAAAAATTTATAAAATAAGCTTTAATTTAAATATTTTTGCTTACAAAAAAAAATGCAATACAGAAAAACTAAAGACGGATTATTAAAATATATATTTTTGTTGATTTGCATCAAAAGAATCTGACGAGTCAAAGAGCTTAGCGTTGCTTTTTTCAAGCAAATAAAAATAAAGAATATAAAATACAAAGATATATTTATGTATGGCACACATTTGAATAGCTCACTTGAAAGTTTTATATAGAATTGACACAACAACAAATAGCAAGGGGAAAGCTAGAAAAATCAGGCATTGCTGTTAAGGAAAAAGAAGTACTCGTATTTACGTGCTTCTTTTCACGTTCGACAAATAAATATTGCTGCTACAATTAATCTTAGCATTATTCTAGAATCAAAGACAAAAGGTTAGAGAACTTCTTCTGCTTGTTAAAACATAAATTCCAATCCATTGTGCCAAGATACAAAACTCCGTCTGTTTATCGTTTATTTCAGCAATGACAGGTGCAGCTGCCAGTGGCATAATACAATCTAGAGATGTGTACGAGTATCAATAAGTTTGTTGCGTTTGTTTATGGAATTGGAATTGGAATTTGAACTTTTAGCTGGCCCAGAATAAGCGACTGCCTGTCTGCTCGACTGACTTACTGACTCATTGACTGACTGACAGATTGTCTGTCTAAACTCACTCAGTTAACCAAACAGCTGGCGTTGTGATTGTGTGATTGTGTGATTGTGTGATTGTGATTGTAATGCCGCCGATGACTCTGTCTCTGACTCCGTTCTCTGTTTCAGCTCTCTGTTTACGAGTATGTTGTTAAATGCAAAAATGATTTCCTATCAAAACAAACAGACAAACAAACAAACAAACAAATAACGAGGCGCACGTACCAAGAGGCGCCAGCATTGAGTTCTTTTTCTTTTGGTTTAAAATGCAATAACCAATCAAATAAATTGCCAAACAAAATGATTCGAGCATTAAGCATTAAGCCAACGCGTTGTCGACATTTGTATTCCTTCTATTTCTGTTTTTTTTATATGTTGTTGTTTTTTTGAATTTTGTTTTTATTTATTTCGTTACTTTTTGAGATGATTTTTTGTGATTTTGTCGCAAATGTGTCTCATTATTGCGTGATATTTATTTAGGTTATGACTTAAGTTGTGTCACGTTCGCTTGAATTTATATCCAATATGTTGGCCATCATCAGTCGCAGCCAACGCCAAAAATTCACGGCCAGCTTCAGTTGCCCAAAAATATACCAAGCACACACAGACACACATATTCACAAAATAAAACCCACAGATCTAGCGGGTGTGTGTGTGTGAGTTTCAGTGTATTTGCTGTCTCGCTGGACCTGTGATTATACATAGATAATTTATATGCAAATATGCAATGCACGTCGTTTGCATTGCATTGCATTCCATTCCATTCCATTCCGATTTGGTGTCCGAGTTAAAGTTGGAGTTGGAGTTGGAGTCACGGTGACAGACCGAGAGCCACAGCACGGCACCACTAATTGGACCCAGCGGTACACCATCGTGATCGCATTTAAATGTGCTGATCAATTTGGTTAAATGTTAATGGCGCTCTGGGCGAGCCAACGTTCCCACTGAGACTGAGGTTCCTAAGTTCGATGCGGGTCGTGGCATCGTTTTACCTTCATTTCACTTGGCCGCATAAAAAAATATATATGTATGCATATATATGACAGACATAAACTGAAATTAGCTGCCAATTTGAGAATCGTCGTCATTGTTTCAGAGTCTGTTTCTCTTCTTGTTCTTCTTGTTGTTGATGATGTTGCTTTTGTTGCATGTAAATTGTTTTATATTTATTTGGCGGCATTAAGCCATTAAAATACAAAATACACATATAAAATACAAGATTACAATAAGCTATCAAGCAGCTGCAACGACATCTCCATCTCCATTTCCATCTCCGACCTTATCTCCGCCTCTTGACAGCAATCAAATCAAATTTGTTTGGATTTTCTTTTTTTCAGTGCAGCCTAAGGAGCATGCCACACATTTTTCACAAACAGCTTTAGCTTTAGCTTTTGCAAGCCAAATCCGCTGCACTTTTTCATTGGCTTCAAGTTTTTTGTCTATGTCTAAACTTATTATCATTCTGGCTATTTATTTTATGGCTCACACACACACACACACACACAATCACACACACATTGCTGCTACAATTGTTTTCACATGCAAATGGAAAGTTCCCCTTCCCTTTGGAACCCCGCTCTATCAAAAACATTTATATGCAAATAGATCGCATAGTCGGGAGCGTGAGAGCATGAGAGACACACTCAAAAAGAGATTTCCACTAAAAGACAAATGCTACAATATTACGGGGCACACTCACACTAAGAGGGAGCGTACCTTGAGTGGCTTCTGCAAAATGTTGGAGGGTTTTCCCACTGTCCTTGCCATCCATTTCGTTCTTCTTCTTCTTCTCACAACTGTCTTCCTTCTTTTCTTCCTTCTTTCTTGTCTGCCCTCCTGTTACGCGCTCAAGTAGCAAAAAAAAATCGCTGAAGTCGCAAAAATTATTGCAGTTGGCAACTTGAAGCTGACATTTCACACTCACACACACACTTGCACACAAGCACACACACATTCATGCACACGAATAAAGTGCGAGTGCGATAAAAATAAAGTGACAGCAAAAACAATTGCAAACTTGTGCAATTAATTAAGTGAAAAGTGCGCATTTCTCTGTTGCAACATTAGAAATTGAGTTGCCACCTTTGATGATGATGACTTTAAAGAGATTTCATTGCTAAATGAAAAATGTGACAACTCAAACTCAAATCTAATGCCAATGGCAATGGCAATGTTCACACACGTGTTGTCATTTAAATATTTAAATATGCTGCTGGCAGCATCGGCATCGACAACGACAACGCCAACGACAACAAGAACGCCAACAGTTGCTGATGCCGTCGCTGATGTTGCTGCTGTTGCTTTTGAAGTGTTTGCATGTTTTGCTGTCTGTGTTAAACCAAAAACCAAACTGTTACCCTGACTGCCTTTTCTGGCACTACATTCAAGGCAACAACGCTGAGAGACGAGCTCGGAAAAATCATATCAAACACACACGTAAACACTAACACTAACACACAAACTTACACACTCGTTGAATGAGGAGTTTTTTTTTTCTTCATCTCATTTTCAGGCATTTTTTTTCTTATGGTACTACTTCTTGCCGTGCAGCGTCTTCTTTTATCAGACAAACTAAGCGCAAAATTAGTTTTTGAACTTTTTAAATTGGTTTATTTCATGGAGTTTTGATTTTTAGCACATTGCGTAACGAGCCTGAGAACTGTTCGCGTTCCTAATTGGCTCGTCGTGCTTTCTACCAACTATGGAGCGTAATGTTGCCAACGATTGCAGCTTGCTTAGCGCCTTCATTAGCCATGAGAGAGTGTGTGGGTGTGTATCTGTGTGTGCAATGCCTGTATCTAAGTGTGTGTGTGTGTGTGTGAGTAACTACTCAATTTGCTAGGCGACTTCAAGGGAAATCATTTTTTTATTCACGCTCAACGTCTTTGACTACACAATTTTGCAATTATTGTAATATGTACCGCCGACACCCGCTGGGCATGTGACCTCTGCCCCCTCATCCAACCACTTCCCTTTAACTTCACCTGTATATACGTAATACGTATATATTTTTATGACATTTTCTTTTCTCCGATATTGCTGTCCAAGGGTATTCAAATTTTGACATGAAATTTGTGTGACAGACCATATAAAAAATATTTATTTCTGATCAGGCTGACTAGATAAGTTGTTAAAACCATGTCCAACTGTCAGCCAAACTAGTTTCTTAGTTTTAGGTTAAGTAAGACTCGAAACGAGATTAAATTTCTAGTGAAAATCCAGAGTTTTTGCAAGAATAAATTTATATTTGAATCCAGAGAAGGATGAAATTTAGTAAAATAAAATCAAATCAAATAGCAAAAATATAAAATCCACTATATATAACCTTGAAGGGTGTTTAATCTTCGGCACGCCAAAGACAGCTGTCCCTCCTTGCTATTTTTTATTTTTGTTTTATTTTTACAACGTTACAAAGTGTACACACATCCATATATTGCTATAGTACGTGCAGGGGGGAGATACGTGGAGAGGGGGCATGGGTACGGTTTACTACGTGCCCATGCCAGCAGCACTTAATACCTTATAATTTGCTGTGAGTCGTTGCTTTCATAAAATATACTTTATGAACAATAATTCATATGCGCGTGTGTGTGCGGAAAGTGCATAAAAATCAATTTTTGCACATGAAACAGCAACGAAAAAACTGGCAAGGCGGCGAAATAAAACAACAGCAACAATAATAACAAAAACAACAACAAGAAATACAGCAATGGCAAAAGCAACAGCAACAAAGTCGCGTATACGACAACGACAACAACGGCAACGACAGCAACAACGACAACGACGACGACAACGACGTTGCATACTTCTCAGATGACAAGCAATGGACATTGGAGGAGTTGTGTGGCAAGGGGAGGGAAGATGAAAGCAGGCACGAAATAGCTTTCTCACATAACCCCTTACTTACCCCTTACCCCTTTACACATACTCGTACTACTTGAAACTGATTACATGCACAATTTTGCCCCGCTCTTTGTTCGACAATGGCAATGGCAGGACCCAGAGCTGGAGTTGGAGTTGGAGTCAGAAGCAGGACATTGCCGCAGCAATTGTTACCCGCTTTGCATGTGTATTGGTATTTGTATATATGTGCATGTACACACATACATCATTGGGTATGTGTGTCGTCGGTATTGTTATATGTTCCTGTGGTCGTTTTCAGCTGCAAGCTGCGCTCTGGTTGCCTCCGATTGCTGTTTCCTCTTCTCCTACTTCTTACCCTGTCTCTTCACCACTCTATCTACTTCCCGTTCCCCATTTTGTCCATTCGCCATGTTGTGTGGTTCCCCCGCCATGCAATTATTTCAACAAATTTAAACCTCAGCGAAATAATAAACAATTCGTTTTCAGATTAAAATGCAATTTTCATAACTTTTTGTGCAAGGCACTTTTCTCACTTCCCCTTTTTTCAACCTATTCCCCCTCTCCCAAACAACCACAATTATTACTTATATTATTTATTCGTAAGCCGGCGCATTAATATTTCACAACGTTTTTTCCAACCATTCAATTGTTGTTGTTACTGTTGCCGGTGTAATTTTCTTTACTTTTCTGTGGCATTTATCATTCTCGCACACATTTACCAATTTACTTATATACTATGTAAATATTTTATAGGTACATATAACGAGTAGAGAAAATGCTCCCTGATTAAATCATCTTTTGTTTCACGCTTAACAACTTTTCATCAACAGCTGTAGCAATAAAGAAAAATCGTGGACCAACCAGACTGCATAATTAGCATGGAAAATTATTCCATTAAGTTGCGATTGAATTTCCAGCCAATTGGCGACACATTTGACAGCTTATAGATGAGTATGAATTGGACTTACCTTCTTATATCCCTCACCACAGGCTAACTTCAAAGACACGTGACACCTCCTAGGCATTACTCCTTTCGTCCTTTTCGCTCGATTCGGGTAAAGGGAACCAAATTGGCCAGATGACGGTTACACATTATGCCTTGCATATTTAAGGCCATATGTCGACCATTTCAATAGCATTTTAATGGCTGTTGGTTAGCTAATTGGGCCAACAATTAGCAAGCGAATATCAAACTTGACAGTCCCTACACCTGAGCTCCAAGCATCAATTCTCAATTGTATCGAACTGTGTGATGTCTCCAAAATAGATATTTCACTTTCAGCATTTGCCATTTGGCTTTAAAGTCCTTCAACATTTATTGACATGGCATCCTGCTATGATAATGTGATATACGTCAACGTCAATTGGATTGGATGCTTTCAAAGCCAATAAGCTGCTATTCAGTGGGGATACACCCACACTCAGACATGATTTATTGCCGGAAAAACAAAGACACCCCCTTGAGGTTGAGCTTGTACTGGCAAATGTACTGTACGACTACTTTGATAACTGGAGTGCTGAAGAAATTGGAGAACTGGAGAGCTTGATGGCTAAACGAAGTCACTCGAAACATATTGATTGTGTGCACTCGAAAATCAAATTTGGTTGTTATCATAGGGTATTAACTTAACAAAATGCCAATTGAAGGCGTACGTTGCTTAGGCATAACCATAAAAATCACATGAATAGAGGCAATTAAATGGAACCAATTTAGAAAAGGCTCAAAGCTTAAACTGATGCCTAATTTTTCTATGGTTACATATAAAGTCGTAAGTGCTACTTGACCTAATCGCAAAATGATTCTATACATTCCAATGAGTATTTATTTATTGACAAGTCGACACGACAGTTCAATTTAAATATTAAGCTAATCCTGACCATTCGAATCAGGAGTAAATTTTGATCGATGTGTTCCACCTAACATCAGGTGGAAAGCGGCAAGAATTTTTATAATTAATTAATGCTATTGATACCATAGTATGGAATTCATTACTGATGGCTTAGCATAAGCAGAGTTGGAGTCGAATGAAAATGAATGATACTGTTGATTATATTTTATGACAGATTGTACGGAGATTAAATTAAAATAACTTACTCATTAGATACAAAAAGCTTTAAAAGTTACGTAATTTCAAATTAAGCCTCTTGAAAACACTGTGATTTCACATTATATAAAATATTTTTTAATTATAAATTCATATTCTCATAGTATATAAATCACATTTCATTTGTACATTTTGAATTGTTATCTTTGAGAGATTTTTATCATTTTAAATTATGTATTAACACTACTCTACTTCAATCAGTATGTGAATCAACTCCAATCCCGTTATTTCAACTATTTGCTTTTATCGTATATAAAATATGAAAAACAACAACCTCAATTGATCAATTTTCACCTGGCGTATAAAATGGCAAAGAGCCAACGTTGATAGTGCAATAAGCGGACTTTATAATAGATTTTCGCCAGTATTCGATGTCATGAAAATAACCGTTTAATTTAAGTGTATAAGTATGTGTAAATTACCAAGAGTACACACAAATACAAACACACATGTGCACACATATATGTACATATATTCATGTAGATATATAGTATATGTATATGTACTCGGTCGGCGTCTGTAATTTGTGCGCAAAGTGGGTTAATTTATGCACTTTAATGTTAATGCGATGCATCTGCGATAGTAAAGCCTTTTATCAGATTTGTATTTAAGTATATTTATTCCGAGAGCGTCCGTTTATAATTTTCTTTAATTTCAATTTTAAACCATTTGGCACGCATTTATGCATTTATGCATTTTAATTCATAATTATAAATTTCATGCGACGACTAAATTTATATTCTTTTAATTGCATTCCCCGGCTGTTGTATAATGCAATATAGCATTAACTAATTACGACTAGATTGGGTGTTAATAACTGAAAATAACACCAATTGCTTTTTAAAGCCTTTTTGCAAAGGTATTATCATTTAGTAAGGCAATTTGTAATGTATTATTAAGATGTAAAAAACTAAGATTCTACTTGAGACACTTTGTTATACTAATTAAATTGCGTTTCAATTGCGTATGTAAAACTTACAATATCTATTACTTCATTCTATAAAAGAGTATTAAGCTTTCGTCAATGTTTAAGCCAACTCTTCTTGGTAATTATTATATTTTATGTATGCGCAGCATAATGTTCAATGGTCACTGGTCAGTATGCTGATATAGGAAATGATAGCCAAAAAATGCGACAAACCAATTAATTAATTCGATGCAACCATTTAATTAGTTGTCTTTGGCAGTCATCATGCATTCAATCCCTTATTCATTCAGTCATTCATGCCACAGGCCAATAGTCCACGCAAATCAGGATGAGTCAGCAAATTGGCTAAATTGATAATTTCATTGAAGCACTCGATCAACAACTGGCAAAATGGATATACATAAATTTGAATGGCTGTCGAATGAGTCTCAGTTAGAATTGATGTCGTACTCGCACTTGTACTCGTATAACCGGATTTTACCCTCTAGCAATGTCTATATTTATGTTTAAATGGCACTTTTCTTAAAAGGCTTAGGCACACACACCACAACAAAAACAACAGCAACAGCAACAATAACAACAACAACTACACACGCTCACACAAAAATACACAGATACATATGAAGTGCTGCTCCTTGACTGACATTCAAATAGACAAGCTGCCAATACGTGCAGCCGTTGTGCATAAAACTAAAGGAGTCAGCACTACGAAAGGAATAGAACGAGGACCAGGACGACCCGGCACAGAGAGAACATTGAAAAACCCAAAACGAGCAAATTTTTGTTATTGCATTTGAAAATGGCGGGCGTGGCAAAAAGGCGTGCACATTTGGGGCGTATTGCCGAGCCCATACATACGATTGAAAACCATTTCGCTTTACCCTATACCCATAAAATCATTCGAGTAGGGTCAATTCAGGATACCACAATTTTGAAATGAATATTTCCAATTTTAATCCTTTCCTTACCCTTTGTATTCGGACACTCATTGAGTTTTAAATGTCTACAAGAAGTTTGTACTTGTATTTAAATGTGTATATGTATTTATGCACATACCTTTGAACTTTAAGTACAAAGTACTTTATACAGGCTATCGCCTAGTCGATTATATTTGTCCACTGAACTTTTTGCTTGTTTCTTGCTGTTGTTTTGTTGTTCTCTTGTTGCCTTTTTTCTGCTTTGGCAATGGCAAATTGAATGGCCAAATTTCGTAAAATGCAGTTTGAGCACACGTTTGAGACAACAGAGAAACGAGAGACGACAATAAAAGCAACAACTTGCCTTCAACTTGCTCCTATCTCTTCAACCTGTCACTAGAGATGTGCACTTTACAAGCAGCAAGTGTTCAAACAGAAACTTAAAATTATATTAACCAACAAATTGAAAAGTTACATTTTCTATGTTCGGTGCAGCAATCGATAATATCGATTGTTTTTGCGTATTAGTAATAAACTATGAACATAACTTATAAATAGCAAAAACTATAGAACTCTCGTGCTCATCAGCATTCATAATCCAGCCTGGGAATTGAAAACCTTAATGACTCGGTCATTATTGTTGCCAGCAGCCTTTGTTATTCTAATTAATGCTCACATTCATAATTTACAAATGATTGTTTGCACAAAATTCAGTGATGACAGTTTGCATAACTATCGATTTTTTGAGATTGAGTAGAGCTTAGCAAAAGGTAAAATCTTAATTTCAGATTTAATACATTAATTTTCATAAAAATTATAGCTTTAAATGCGCAAATAAACTAATATTATTCAATATATTGAATATGTTTAAATGTTTTCAAATTTTATATGCAACAATTTAATTTTATTCGTGTCATCTCTAGTCATAGTCCTTGCAATTCTCTCCTTCTATAGTATTTAACTGTTGTTTTTTCCCCTTTTCTTTTGTTTTTGATGTTTGTAGTTTTGGCTTTGTATTGTGTGATTTTTTGGTTGACTACGATGGGCGGGCACTGCATGGAACGGGGGGCGTGGCAGTCGGCTGCAGCCAGTGCCAGGGCCAAACTAGTCATTGGAGCCTTGGGCCAAGGAGCGTTCACCAAAATGAACAGCAGTAGCTGCAGCAAACGATTCCAGGCAACACACACAAGACTGCATTGCTCATACGCAGCGTTGAACAAGTTGTGGGACATCAAACAGGTAGAAGAGTAGTAGAGAGTTGAAGAGAGCAGCAGCAAAAACACAAGTCAGACAAGCAAATCACATGCCACGGCAATCGACCTACAACTGTTGGACTTCTCGTATTGTTTGCAATTTCCAGCATATCATGGCCAGGCTTAAAACCAACTGACGAAGGCCAGTCGCTGACCTGATCTAACCTCAACAAGTCTGACCTTTTTTTGCAAATTACTGCCAATTTTAGAATGCTATTTAATAAGGAGAGCATGCAGGAATACAGCTGCTAATTAAGAAGGCAATGCTTAATTTTCCATATTCAGAAGCTCACAGTCAGACATGTTAAACATTTTTGTAGCTCTTACTCTGTCGTTGATGTTGTTGCTGTTGCTGTTGCTGTTGTTTTTGTAAGTCTGGGCCAGTGTCATGTGCAGACTGTTGGCCGCAAAGCCTAACAAGTTGTTTGTGGAGTCAAGTCCGTTTGGTCAGTCAGTTAAATGCTCGTCATTCCGTTTGTTTATTGTGCGCAATGATTGCAAGGCCCTTAAAACTGCTGTGATTGCGAACAGGATTTGACTTGCCCTGACTTGACCAAGCGTACCTTGGCCTGGCTAAAATAGTAGCATTTGTAGTGGTAGTACGAATGTGCCATCGGGCATATGTGCAAATCGTTGGAAACAAAAATCAGATATTGTGCACACGTACATACGTTAGCTTAGGGCCCGTTTTGGGCCAGATCTGGTCTGGTCTAGTCTGGGTTGGGCTGGGTTGGTTTGGGCCTGGTCTGCAGGGTTTTTGGCATCGCATGCCATGCAATTTTTTCCCAGGTAACAAAATGAATTGCCTGTTTGGGGGCAAAAGCGTCTACTACTACTTCTATTACTACTACTAGTACTTGTGCAACTGCAACTGCGGCTGACAGTGTCGCATGCCCAATGCGCACTGTTTGCTATTATTTCAGTGATATTTTGAGAGTGAGTGCTAGGATTTGGGTCTGGGTCTGGTATATACTCCTTTACTCTTTACGTATACGTGTATAGATGAGTGCAATTTACCGCTAACAATGCCATGCTCCGGTAGTTACAACAAATGTTAGACGCAGCCAACAACCAACAACAGCCGCAGCAGCAACAGCCACAGCAACAGCAGCAACGTTGCATAGTTGCACAGTTGCAGCACGCGGTACAGGCAACAACAGCAACTAACTACTTGGTAGCTCTAGCTAACGGCTAACACTCACACACACACACACACACACACACACACACATGCAGCGACATATGTTGACCATGGAAATGCATAAATAATGCGCCACAGTATGGGGCACCAACATGGCCTATGACCAGGACAAGGATACCAGGCAACCGATTGTTGTTGTTTATCCAGTTGTTGTTGTTGTTGCTGCTGCTGCATTGGCATTGCTGGCAGTGCTGCCAGCAGGCATGTTGCATCGTTGGCTTGACTCCTCTGCTTCTTCATCGTGTTGTTGTTTGCCATATTCGAACATTCACATCAGGATTTCCCGCTATTGTACTTTTTGGCTTTTGTTTATTTACAGTCAGCGCAAAAATGTTTGTTGTGTGGTCCATAGTGTGTGTGTGTGTGTGTGTGTGTGTGTGTGTGAGTATGTGTGTGTGTGTGTGTGTATCTAACTGGATTTAGGCTAAGTAAGCCGCATACACCTGTCCCACAACAAACAACAAACAAACAAAGAGGACCACATGAGCGACCAATTTAATACATGATGATGGCATGCTCAGCTCTTTCAATATTTGACTGCCATTGTTGTTGTTTGAGTTGCTGTTGTTGCGTATGTTGCTGTTGCTGCTGCTGCTGCTTGTGTTGCTGTTGTTGTTGCTGTGCATCTGCTTAAACAAATGTCACGCGCGGACTTGCCTCCAATTATTCATGTGGCGAATGTTATTAATTTGAAAGCATATTTATCACAAACGAAATCTACGCCACATGCCATAATAAATCAAGCAACGTTTTTGGCTTGACACACACACACACACACACATACGCACACAACATATTTAAATCAGAAACACAAAGGTGCGTCTAGCTAAACCGTTGCCACAAAGCGTGTGCGGTTTTGATTAAAAGGAGAGTGTGCTGATAAAGGGGAAAGGAAGCAACTCTCTATGACATATTCACATTTAAAGCAAGCCAAGCAGTTAGCCAAAGTCAACTCTTATAGCACCTAACCAAGTGACAGTCAGTCAAGTTTCACAAACACAAAAAACACTCAAGGTGATATGAACCTTTTAGCCAAGCTTAGCGTCCTTTTTAGCTCAATTGCTGTGTGTGTGTGTATATGTGAGTGTGCATGTGTGTTTGTAGACCGTGACGACGATAAATACATAAATTCCCGAAGCCATCCAGCCCAACGTTTGACAATGCGTCATTGTATATCAGAAATTTTGGCTTCTAAAAAAGCCTACCCCAAAAACGAGGCGACGACTGAGTTTCAAAGTAAAACGTATGAAATTCCAATTGTTTGTGGGCGTCGTTTCACTTTTTTTTTTGTTGGGCCCAGCCAAATCCAATTGCAATATTAAAATCATGTCTGTGTATACATACATACATATGTATACATACATATATATACGCCCATTGGTGATGTTAGAGAAAAAGTTTTGAGAACCAAGCGACAGCGTGTGGCAGGCAACTTTGCGGCTTTTGCAAAGGACACTAAGCTGACTGCCAGAACGCGATGCCAGGATGTCAATGGCAGCGGTAGCGGTAGCAGCAGCAGCATCACCAGCAGCTTCAATATACGACAAAAAGGCCAAAAAGGACACCGACACGTTCAAGGACATCATCCGCAGACGCAGCATTCTGCATAATCGTATAATGTTTGATGCTTATGCTACTTACGCGTTAAGAATTTTTGCCAAACAAAAAAAATGTCATTTACCGCCAAAATCTACTTATACATACATATAAAAATACGAGTACTTCATGTACATATATGTACACACTGCGTATACGTGTTTATTTTTGTATTGACAGTGTGTGTGGTGTGATGTGTTGTGGTGTGCTATACTTGTGAACTTTTCGCTTGTTTGCTCAAATTACCCAAACATGATATATCATATCAATAAAATCCCAGACAATGGGATAAATAGGCCCCTTAACTCCATCTAACATAGTATAACCATAAGTAAGTATAAGTATGTTATTGAGAAATCAATCATTTGGTTAAGTTCGTAATAAAGAAATCGAAATGACATTAGGGGTCAAGGATACAACTGCAGATGTGTGCGAAATAATAAAAAGACCATAATTTCATCACTTAAAGTGCTAAAGTTACCTTTTTTTATTTCCAACTTTGTTCAAAAGTTACAACGATTAAAAACTCAAGCTCTTACTTCTAATTCGGTTATTTAAAATACAAAATAGAACTGTAAATATACAAAATATCACTTTTAATTTAATTTAAATGTATGTGTAATATAATTTATTTAACTTAATCCATAGCAGGTATAAACATAATTACTTTGTGCTGCTGAGTTGTGTTTACATGGGTTTAAAACAAATTGAAAGTTGCATTATTAAACTATTTTCCAGCATTTCAAAAGAAGCTAGAGTATTACCTAATATAATTATATATTTTATTATTATTATATTAACATTATTCAGTATAATAATATCATTCTTGTTTGCTTTTGTTGTTCCACTGTAAAACGATTTAATTCAGCCATTTGTCTCTGAGTAAAAAAATGTAAAATCGAGCTCAAGCTGAATGTTTGACTGACTAGCTGATGGACTGACTAACGGAATATTTGAGTATCTGTCTGTCTGTCCATCAGTCTGTCAATTTGACAATATACGAATTGCCTTCACGACACTTGTCGTCAACACTTCCGTGCAATTGTATGCCGCCTTTTTGGGTTCCGGCCATGAGAGAGTGCTCCACACTTTTATTGGCCATATGCGTGTTGTCAGCCCATGTATGAATATTTGCGACAATTCTTATGAATTTTCAGGCACGTTCATATAAGGATATTCATATATAAAAGAACTCGTGTGTGTATGTGTGTGTATGTATGCGATACACCGGAACAGGATGAAGGGACGACTCCATTTGTTGTATACGACGTTATTATGGCAATTTTACCACATGATGATGCGCTTGGTTATTTGCTTATTTGGTTACACTCGTGTCGTATCGTTATTTGGCCAAATCAAGCAATTTATTCACAATTGTCGTCGACACCGCCATTCGCTGCAATTGTGTGGAAATCGATATGCGTTGTTATTTTAACCGTTCATTTCCTTCATTGCCATTATATGCTCTCACTCCCACACACTCCCACACTCCCACACACACACACACACGCTCCCACACGCACACAATGCAGTGTGCACAACAAAAGTGAAGACTGCCTTTGCTGGCGAAATTTGATTTATGCATATTTCCATATGATTTATTTCATTAGCATCGTTTCAAACCCTAGACGGACCCTTCGCCCTACCGACTGTTGCCTTTGACTAAGCCCCCTTGCCTTTCATCCCTCTCACCCTTCCTCCACCCTCTTCCCATCGTCACGTCTTTCCGTTGCCAAGTTGCTTTTTTAATATTTATTTAAACATTTGTTGCAGCTTCCGTTTTCATTTCTCGTCCGTTACATTTGAGTGATTCAAACTTGACGGTTGCCTTTGTATACATTTTTTTCCAGCTCATTTGATGCAGAGAATGAAAAGTTTTCCTCTCTCCCTTCCAGTCCCTCTGGCCATACAACATTCGAATAAAAAAGGCAAAAGTCTCGAATAAAACGCAAAACTTTTGTTAAGAAAATATGAATTTGAAATGAAAATATGGTTGAAATGAATTGAAATCGTAACGGTTTGAGTGGGCCAAAAGTAGCGTGTGCACGAGCGAGCATCGAAAAAATGCCAATTCCCAACTTTCCCACTCCCAACCGCACACAATGTTGCAAATAAAACAGCGCATAAGAAACAATATATACAATAATACAAAAAAAAGAGGAAATAGCGAAAAGAAAAGAAAAGAAAAGCTACAGGAGCATTTTGGCTGGTTGGCAGATGGAAATGAAAGGCAAACACGATTCAGTTAACGAGTGACGAACGCTATTGCTAACTGGGGACCTGCTTTGTCCATCACACTATGTGAACGAGGCAACCTAGCAACGTCTATTGAAAATGTTGACTCCCTGTCTGAAGATGGACCTGGGCAGAGACAGAGAACGTGGACATGGATGAGCATGAAGTATGGAGCATGGAACAGAAGAAGGAACAGAAGCAGGAGCAGGGCACTGACTGAATGATTGCCTTACTCTCTGTACTGACTGACTAACCAATGAACGGCTCCAAAATGAATGACTGAATGAATGAATAAATGAACGGATGAGCGCTTCTCTTCAGTTGGTTGCATTCGCAAACACACACACAGACACACACACACACAGACTCGCTCACATGCACATGCCTCGTTCGAGATAAAGAAGGAGTGAGCCTCCATTGAACTTGGCCGTAACCGACGCCATTCGGTCAATACAATAAAGTTAGTTTTCCAAATCGGCTACTTTATTGAGCGTAAGTCTCTCGACCAAACCATATTATTTGACGTGGATTGTTGGTTCATAATCATGAAGTCAAGCACTGTACTCTATATATGTCTGTCTCCCTGTCTGTCTGTGTGGGGAATCCATTTATATTTCTACATCAACGGCCGATAAAATTAACTATTTTGGTAGAGAAAAAGAGAGAGCACGTAATGGCTCTCTGTCTATCTCTCTGTTCATTTCCTATTTCAAGTGCTTTAAATTGTCATAAAAAATCGCTATCTGCTGCCATCACTTGTGTCTATTGTTAGTATTTTCTATTGTTGTTGTTGTTGTTGTTGTTGTTGTTGTTGTACTTTTGCTGCCACATTTCTACACTCAATTTGTACAAATTTAATTGTCTGCTGCCTGCAGCAATTGCCTGACGGCCACGCTCTTTTACATTATTTTATATATTCTTATTTATTTTGTATTTTGTATTTTCTGTTCGTTTTTTATTTGTATTTTGTGCTATTTCTTGTTGCTGTTGTTGTGTTGATTATTTGTTGCTTCTTCGTTGTTTGGTCAACGCCTGGCCGCTTGGGGAACCTTTTATGGCATTTTATTTATTTACGATGCGCCCTTTAAATCAATGAAGCATACTGTTAGAGGCTGTCGCTTAAATTTACGCACAGTAACAGTCAAGCTAAGTTTTTCCCTATCCTATTTGCCATTTCTGTTTTTTTTTGTTCGTTTTGTTTTTTGTTGTCCTATGCGCTAACAACAATCAGCTAGTAAATCGAATTTCTTGCCTAAAACAACAACAACAACGGTGACTACGAAAGTGGCAGGGCAACAAAGCGTAGCAGCAACATCAACATCAACAAAAATAAATACAAATACAAAAGTAGAGAGCTCTTTTTCTCTCTCTTCCTCTCTGCTGAACGCCAAACTAAACACTGCGTTTGTTTTAGCAGCTTCCGTTTCCTGTTAGCAGCAACAGCAACAGCAACGGCAACAACGCATTCATCCATCTATCCACATAAGGGGACAAGCTAACCAACAACTAAACATACGCAATGGCCAATGGCCATCCATCTACAATCATCCATTCATCCATCCATCTATCCAACTATTGAAGCAAACGTCCAGTCATTGCTCCTTTGACAAGCGCCGAAGCTTCCTGTTCCCTGAACTGTTGCTCCTTCTACTTTCCCCAATTTCCTCTCCCCACTTGCCCTCTTTGTATCCACACAGTCTGCTTATGGTGCTGGCCAAAGCTAAACGCATTTGTTCGAAGCTTGTTTAGTTTAACTTTAATTGAATTTTGTGAATTTTACCGGACCCTTTCCCATTTCCCTTTGTCTACAGCAGTTTTCTTACAGTATTCTTCTTTTTTTTATTTGTCGGCCCTTTGGCCACTCGTCCGACTGGCAGCTGGTGCCACTTTTATATGGCTGAATTTATTATGGACAATAACAAAAACTGTAGAAAACTGTTGCCCACGAGGCCGACTACTCCAGTTCCAGTTGGCTCGCTTATCCAGCAATCCTACAGGAATTGCGCTCACCTTCACCATATGGTCAATGGGCACGAGTTTGGCTCGTAAAAAGGCTTACATAAGTCCGTATACGGCCGATGGTACGTAAGGCTTACCTTTTTGCCAAGCAACTGTGAAATTGTCTTGTTTTGCCAGCAACCCTTTGTTGATTTTTAACTAAGGCCAAAGGCAAATGCGCTAGACATAGACGTTGTCAAGAACATGGGCGTGGACTTTGGCGTGTAGGCGTGTGCATAAACGTGGGCGTGTCTGCATACGAAATACAAATTCAATTTACATTTCGGGCATTTTAAATAATTTGTGTGATTTAATTTCTGACTTTTCTCTAACTGAACCAATAAAATACTCCACAAAATGGCAAATATACGTGCTTATATGGCTCATTGCTGTTGAGATGAATCGATGAATCTTCGGTTCGATGGCGTATACGTAATGCCAACTTGATACAGAAGCCAACAATGTTACCGAACGATGACAACATAAGCCGACTTTGGATTTTCTGATTGTCAAAGTCAAATATGGAATTATATGTGGCAGCTGCTTAGGCAAATACACTATGTCTTAAAAGTAGGCGCACACACAAACAACAATTACATTAAATCAAACCGTAAATTACTCAATAAATATGCAAGAGCTAAAAAAAACTTTTGTGCTGTTCTAAATTGTCTGCTATTAAAGAAATCACAGTCACCGCAATTTAGTAATTAAATCATGAATTTTCGTTTTAATTAATAGAAAATATACTTTAATAAATGTAAATGGGATACACAGTCTACATTCTGAGAATTCGTGTTGCGTTGGTAAGGTGAAAGTTAAGGGAGAGAGTTGTTAAAGTGGCACTGTGAATGCTGCCAGGCTTAAATTAATTTCATAAGTACTTTCTGCCAGCTACATAGATAACCTCAAGCGTCTATTTATATTTTTAGTACTTATTCTCCCGAAAATGATAAAAATTCATTTGAAACATTTACTTTTATGACTCAGTGTTAATCACAGTTGGCGATTAGTTGCCATACATTATGCTCTTTGTGTTGCTGTATAAATTATGTGTTAAGCCTATCGATGCGGTTTTCTGTCTGCAGACCGAATAGAAATTTATCTAAACCCAAATAAATTTAATCAACCACAATCGGAAGTATTCGAATAATAACACAATAAACAACAGCAATTAAAATATCAAACATAAATCATTTACAAATTTACAACAATTGTCATGAAAGGCAAACAAGAATAACAACAACAACAACAGCAAAAACTGCAATGCAATGCAAGACACAATTCAAACATGCAATTTCAATGTTTAAATGTGTGTGTGCATGTGTGTGTATTTGTGGTCTAAAAAGTCATAAAAAGCGTGCAAATACAAGTAAGCATTAACTAGACAGTGTGTATATGTATTGCAAAAACAATCACACACATAAACACACTCTATATTGCCATAAACCACGCCCTTATCTACGCCCATAGAAAGCGTCTGCATAAATTTGTACTACGCATAAAATCAAATCAAAATTCAACGGCATGTGACAATTTTATGTCCACAAAATTATGTATTTGTTGAAAACACACACAGAACAACAACAACAATCGAACATGGCATAACAACAATAATGCAAAGCAATGAAAATAACCACAACGACAACAAAAACAACAACAGCATTATACAACAACAACAACAACAACAACAATGTCGAGTGAGGGCAACCAACAAGGACATAAGCAATAACAGCAACAGCTAAAATAGCAACATGAGCAGATTATAATGAACAACATATTCGCACGGCCGCACCCACCATACACAGACATGGTATACGCCTCCACCTTTCTGTCCAGATACACACACACCTACACACAAATACCCGCATACTCACACACACACACACACACACACTGACATGCAGGGAGCAGAGAGAAGCAGAGCTACAATAAAGCGACACGCAACAATTTACGTGTTTTGACACTAATACAAAAGCCATTACAATACACGCAGGTATAAATACATGCACACACACACACAGATACACGCACACATACACAGTGAGAGCTGCTCTGGCTACCACTTAGGTATGTTGTTAGGGGTCTGTTAAAAAAAACCATCAAAAGAAAGACTATCCTTGGCACAACAACAATTTGATACCCTTGCCGAGAACTATATTCAACTTTCGACAGATGACAGCTACATATATGTTATTATATTATATATATTACAACGTACTAAAAGTTCAATAAAGCCAATTGGTATCCTGATTTGATTCTCATTTAATCAGGATGCATCAGTTAATTCTTAAGATACAACCACTGAGGCTTCTTAAGATATCTAAGGGAACATAAAAGTTTTTCTTACCAATAATGCCTGTAGAAAGAGGACGGACCTAAACTGTTCAAAACTGGGCTCGTTGGCATAGCTCAGCAACTCAGTCAAGTCAGTTCGATGTCCTGATCAATTATATATAGACTTTGTAAGGTCTGTCACGGGTTCTTACATGCGTTACGCATTTCTTGATCAAATTATAGTACTATTTGCAAGTGTATAACAAAATTTATATGCTGCGAGACGTTTACATGCTCCACGTGCGATGAGTACGATGAGTTGTTGCCTTTGCCCACTTTAAAGGTGGCCAAGACAGGCAGTTCATAAAGAACTCAGCCAAAATGATGAAAGAGATAGAGGGAGAGTGAGAGCCTTTTAAGGTGAAAGTTTTTAAATGGCCTTAGGCACATATTTACCTAGCTTCAAAAACCGAATTCTTGGCCAAAAGGCAGCAGCAAGAAAGATAGAGAGCAGTAGAGAAAAAAAGGGCATGGTTCAAGCTGTTTTCTATGGGGCCGCACCTCAACTTTGAGACAGTTTCGATGGCTTTGTCAGGCTTTTATCTTTGACCAATGGACAAACTGGCCTGGCCGAGCAAGACAATGTCAAAGGTTGCTCCGGGGAATGGCCTCTGCTGTGTGGTGTCATGTGGTGTGGGTACTTTAATGATGAATTGTGGGACAGGAGTCGGACGTCGTATACATTAGATTTGACATTGACATATTTTGCATTCCATAAAAGTATGCTACATATTTTGTATATCATTTATTTTCACAAAAACTCCATTGTCAGAAAATAAAGCGAAAAGCAATTTCAGGCCAAGATCCAAATTGGGCAGCAATTTAAATGCAAGTATGGCTGACAAGTTTTTCAACTTGACTCTAACTTAAAGCAAGTGAATATACTCATATTTGTACCTATGTCTCTCTCGGGCATTTGAGCAACAATTTGGGAGAAATTAACTAAAGCACTAGACGTGAATGGCATTCCATCTAAGTACGCAATCCCTGGATGTCAAGTGCTCCCTATGGAAGCTAGACGACCAAAACAGAACTTTAATCTGTGTGAATGTAGCTTAAATTATAAATCTATTTTTACTATTCTAAACGACTCCGCTTCTCTTAAGTACGAATCTTTGGATTGCATAAGCTTACTTCATATAAATTGCTAGCACTCAAATTAAATTAGCTATGCTTGTGTGAAGATCGTTTTCGGTACTTTGAATGCACTTGTGCGAGACCCGAAAACCAACTAACTGCTCTTTTCACAAGTGTTTAACTTTAATACAAGTACAAATTGCGAATCTTCGACTTTATGAGTAAATTCAGCAAATGAAGTCAAATGAAAATTTTCACATATTACGGCTTGAATATTCCACAAGATGGAAACTTTATCAAGGCAAACACGAAGAAAAGTTAACCAAATCAGTAGAATGTTATAATGTGAGTGTGTGTGTGTGTGTTTGTGTGTGCGTAGGTGAATGTGTGCGTAGGTTCTGCACTATTTTATGTTCAAATAGGAGAATAATTTACGCCCACACAAGCTTCTATACCAGTGCTATATATAATTGCATTAAGTACACAGACAGGTAATTTTAATTATGTGTTGAGAATTGGAACAAAAACAAATATCAATAGCAAAAGAGTGAGAAGGATGGTGAGAGGAAGACAGGGGGAGAAAAAGAGAGGAAGAGATGGTATGAGGTCATTACAAGTGAGCGATTGTCGATTTTGCAGTCGATGCATTTTGTAAAGTCCTTCTGTGTGGCAAAGTCCTGTTCTTTGTCCAAGTGTGTATGTGTTGTGGGCGTATAGGGGTGTGTGTTTGGGTTAGTGTATTTGTGTAAGTGAGTGTAATCATGTGTGCAACCATTCATATGTACATATATTGACAGATTGAAGGATTATCAAATGCCTTTCAGAACATCCTACGCTCGGTTGTGAACTTTAAGCTCATCTCTTGTTTGGCTGCACTGAAAGTCAGTCACACACACCACACACCCAGTCACACTACACCCACACACACTTACACCCACTCACACCCACAAATGAACAATGGCATTGTGAAAAGGCGCGTTTGCGAATTAGAAATGATGAGAGTGCAGCCTCAATTGGCCGCTATATGGTATGTAAATATATTTGCAGTTTATTTTGTGGATTTCCGGTTGCAGACAAATCAAAATTTCTGCACAAATAAACAAAATGCCAGCCCAGCAAATGAATGGAAATGAGAATAACAACAGCAACAGCAAACACAACAACAACAATGTCGTGCATTGCGGTCGTAACCTACGTTCTGCAGCTCATAACCCCCTCGAAACCCCAGAGCATGTGACAATGTGACAAAACCGAAGCCACAAAGGACAACACAGCATGTTAAATTAGTTCTGCGACTGACTCTGATGATAATCCACACACACACGCACACATATGCACACACTCACGCACACATCTATGGCTACAATAAAATGCTATTTCGTGAAGTCCTGTCCAGCGAAACGAATATCTTTGTATCCAAAGCGGGCGACATGTATATGCCTAGATATTAATCTTAAATCAATATATTAATTCTCTTTGCTTTGGGTTTTTGTTTTAAGTAAATTTAAGAAAAGAGGAGTTTAAATAAGTGTTTTGTTTAATAAACAATAAATTTATGAAATTCCGTAAATTTTAGATTATTCTGTTGAAGCGTATAAAATTTCTAAATTTAAAATATGCTCTATCGAAATAGAAATTTATAATCGGTGAACTAAATCCTGTTTCTCTTTTCCATGAGGATAATTTAAAAATATCAAAATAATCGCATTATAGATAAATTAAATAATCACATTAGTCAGTTCAATGAGATTCCACGATATGTTACTAGAATTCAATAACAAATTTAATCAAATCATTTGCATATGAATATCTTACCCCAAATAAGTATGTTCTACTTTAATATAGACTTTGAAGATTTTAGATCAATTATCTTTCAAAAATCCTAATTTCAGATAATGTCGTTATGGGAATTTGAATTAATATAAATATTAATATAAACAGCTATAAAAAATTTTCATAACTCATTCTAATAATTGAATTCTAAGTCTTAATTAAAACTAGTTTATCGTTATAAAGCTAGATGTCAATTAATTTTTGGCTACCTAACTGTTAGTTAAAAGTTTCTATAATATTTTAATGGAAAAACTGCATAATAACATTGAGGTCAGGCATTCTGGACTCATTTTTAAGTCAAGCTCACTCTTCATATTAAACATTCATTTAAGTTGACAGTTAAAATTAATTTTATATTTGAAGTACATTTTGATTTGTCTCTCTTTATATTAGTGTCATGAACGACACAGTTTGCACATTAGAGCTCCAACTGGAACTCTAACTCGAACATGGCTAACACAAAATGTTTTTTGGAATGATAAGAAAAAAATAAAAATAACAGCTGAACTAAATGTTGGCTTAATATCTGTAGCTCGTGCATGTAACACTTTGAAATATTAATGTTTCGAGTCACAAAAACGTAAACTTTTTGCAATGCACATTAGAGTGAACGAGCAAATGAACAGATAAACAACTGATATACTGATAAACTGATGAATTGACTATGGCAGTCAATATTGTAACATACTTCAGCACTTTAAGCCGACCTACACAACTCCCACTTGGCAGCTATAGCTATAGGAAGTTTATTAGCTCCGCTCGATACAACATTGATGATTGGCTGCTTTGCTGCTTTGATAAGCACAGAAGCATTAAGCTGACAAAAACTGTAGCTAACGAAAATGAGGAAAATGTGGAAAATGCTTTGAAAGGAAAGATAGGAAAAGTAGCAGAAATGCGCAAATCCTTTAACACGAAATTAAGACACATAATCCTTGACAAGCAGTAATGGCAATCAAATATGCTAACGCTTGCATTTTCGCTAGCTAAGTCCAATGCCCGATTGACAAGCACACAATTTAAGGCGTCTCGTGGGCGTGGCATTATGTACGCCATACTTGTAGATAGATAGTAGAGCCTTCTTTATGTTGCTAAGCCCATTGGGTATTTGTTTATCTTGCAAGCAAAAAGCAAAACATTCCTTCCACTTGGATGATGTCTGAAAAATGGCCTTCAAACTGACATTAAACAAATGAAATCGCATCAAAATCCCATTGCTTAGGTAAATCTATCACTTTAATTAGAAATGGGGGGCCACACAATGGATGTTCGCAGCCGTTAAATAATTACGAGAGCATAACCTGGCCATTGTGCACGGCCGCAAAAGGTTGAACTGCCAATGGAAATGGCAATGGCAATGGAAATGAAAATGGCTATGGAAATGGAAAATTGTAATTACATTTTCAGCACATTGCAGATTGCTGTTTTCTATAAATTAAATTTCATTTCCCGTCAACTGGCCGGGCTGCTGCTGTGCGAGAGTAGTATAGGTATACGAGTATGACTTTGCATGCGCAGTAGCGCCATTAAACAGCAGTTTCCGGTTTACGCGCTTTGAGTTTCCGCTTCAAGCACCAACAGCAGCAACAACAACAAAAACAATAACAAAGCAGAGTGCCTGATTGTTACTGGTCGAGTGGTGCTTGCATTGCAGCAGCTGTTGCCGTGGTTATTGTGTGCGCTTTTGTTAGAAATCCTGTTATTATTTCGGCACATAACAACGCCGTCAGTGCGGTCACAGTCAGTAGTCGTTGGAGTCCTCATTGCCGACGTCTTGCAACATCTTTAATATAAGATTCAATTCAGCATAAAGGCTCCGCACTCTGGTGCCACGTCTTGCCAAATTCGCCTTTGTGTGTCGCACTGTGACGAGGAGACTTGGAAATCTCTGGCATATATACGCACTGGAGCCGCAACAACACAGCGCAGCACCATACACAATCTAGGACAACAACAACAGCAATTACACCAAGAGAACGCAAAAGCAATAACCAAGTAACATTTCTATTGCATGCCAGCATCGCCAGCCACAAACACACACATTTATATATATTTTTAATTAAACGCAAATCCCTTTGGCACCACCAACACGCAACGCATACCCCACCCCTTCGAACACTCCACAACCCCGCCACACACCTCACTCGCAACTGGGGCAAGTGCGCCTTCTAGCTGCAAAACGCGACGATGACAGCCTCAAGGTTAAGGCGTCCTTTTCTCATCATCCAATGCCATTGCGGCTATGGCACAAGTCATGGAATTCTCCATGCTGAAATTTCACCGACTTATGAAATTTCCGGCCTTTGTTGCATAACGTCGAGAATGTTTAGGTTTAGGATCTAGCCTCGATTTTTCAATAAAATGCAAATAAACTTGATCCGCGTATAATAGAAACTAGTATACAAAAAGTTATTTTTTCTAAAATCTAAATTTAACATCACAAATTCTTTTGGCTTACTTCAAAAAAAAATATGTAGTATATTAAAAACTATCATTTTATAATAATTGTGACATCGGAGAACACTGAGCTCTGATACACCTAAAAAGAAAAGTAACAATAAAAAATAAGCAAGAGATTAAACTATTTTGAGTTCCAATTTCGTAACAGTCCGCAGCACAACATATTCTTCTGGCATCTAAGTAATATAAATACTACTATATAGGAGGTCAGATTATACAACAGATAATTATTAGGAACATAAATAACATTTTTAAATTGTCATTATCTATACAGTATTATAGTCTACATTCAAAATCAGCTAACTACGATTCGATGTATTCCCTATCTATCATATAATCTTAAAAAAAGCAATTGACGATACGTTTCTGTCCCAAATTTTTCATCGGTATAATTATTTATGTACGTATGTATAACAGCTGTATCGCAGAAATACTATTGTATGCATTGTACAAAGGAACTCATAAAACAATGGAAATGCTCTTAGTTCCTGTCAACTGCATTCAAAGTATGGAAAATTCTTATGGCAGTCCGTCTGATTATCTGATGGCTCGTGTTATGGCCGTAAGAGAGCGTGTCATTTAATGATGCCAATTCCAATACGCCAATGCCAATGACGGTTTCCACGCTGTAGCGAAGCTAGTTGAAGTTCTTTTTGGTTGGCATTGTGCAGATTATAAGGCACGTCTGGCATCGCACACACAGCGGTATGAAAGGCCAATTAATATTTCATAAAGGAGCACGTATCCGTCGCTCATATACGTATATGTATTCGTATAGAGAGCACAAAAATCCCTCAATCACTGCCAATTAATGTCAGACACAGGCACTCATATCTGCCAGCCAGCTCCATCCAGCTCCATCCAGCTATCCAGCCAGCCAACCAGCTAGCCATACTCCAACCATCCAACCATCCAGCCAGCCAGCCAGCCAGCCAAGGCAGCGAAAACAGCTCGAAACGTCATACATAAAAACAATAAATGATTTATATATGAAAACAAAAAGCGTACGAATAAAAGCCACAAAAATAAAAATCACACACATACTGTCGTATAAGCAGACAGATAGACAGCCAGACAAACGAGGGTTCGACGGAAGAAGGACGAGGAGAAGGACAGACCACAGCAGGATATGGCGAAACGTGAATTTTGTGAATTTTACTGACATATTTCTAGTACAATTGTATATTTTATTATTTGTCTGAAATCAAAGCAAAAGAAATGGAAAAAAGAATTGCAGCAAAGCACAGACCATTCTATCTGTCTCACTGTCTTTTTGTCCTTATTGCTGTCTGTCTGCACAATAAAAAGTGGCATAAAACGACATGCCAATATATGTATATAATATATATTTTAAGAAATCAGGCATTAGAGCGCACAGAGTCTCCGGATCTAAGCCATTGATAAAGCAATAGAAAGGAGACAAATGAAGTCTTTTATGCTCTGATGTTCAGATGTTTTACATATTGTGGCATACATTTGAGGACAGCTAATTGGCAGTTTAAATTACGTTTTGTACATACACTATATGTGTGTTGTGGCTTGCCTCTAGGCAATATTTAAATACATAGTCATATATTTAAATGTGTATTCAAACTAATTGCTGGTTTTATCAATGGCAACTTTTTATCGTCAACAAAAGCCAACAAATTAATTTGCATTTCTATTATTTTCATAAATAACAACAGAGCCTCGGAATCGCTGTGGTCATGTCCGTATTCGTGGCACTTCCGTCTGATGTTCCTAAAAATCAGTGCAACTGCAAAAACAATGACGTTTTGGCCAGTTCCAAAAAATAAACAATTTAAGTCAATTTAAATTTCTGATGATTTGCAACTGTCAGTTGGCCAAAGGGAGAGGAGCAACAAAACAACTGACACTGTTGCCGCCGTGGTGTTGTGGCTGTGGCACGAAAAAAGAATCAACTAACTCACCACACTATCAGTCACACTTACTGCACGTTGCACAGTTTCCATTTTGATGAGCACAGCTTGTTGCCAGTCGGAAATAACTAAAGCAAAAAAAATACTGGCTGACGCAAAAGAAAATTTGACTGCGAACAAAAATTAAATATATATATATATATATATATATGTTTATATATAAATGTGTATTGTATATTTGTATATATTGTATGCAGAGGGCAGGGGTTCGTTGTGCCCGAAAAAAATACCACAGCTCAGAAAAAACAAATGCTCAGAGTGCAAACATTTGCACGCACGCACAAATCAAAACATCAACAGAACAAAAAAAAAGCAACACGAAAATTGTTTGTAAAAAACCAACGGCACGTAGACTCCTCTCCCACTCCTTGGCAACTCCACCCTCTTCAACAGGCGTACAGTTTTTGTATGGAAAAAGTCTCGGCAACATTGTACGTATTTGACATTTTAAACGGGGCAGTCGCCACTTGTCAATCTTTGTTCAAGTTCGCATTTCACATATTTCCTCTTTTCTCTAGCCTTTGTTTTGATTTGTGACTGAGTGTGTGTTTGAGTGTGCATATGTGTGTGTGCTGCCATAAAATACTTTTTGTTTTTCCCTCATTCGTTTTTTTGTTCGTCATTTTCATGGCATTTTTGTTGGCAAATGGCTTTCCAAACGCGAACGAACAGAGCGCACGCGGCAAAGTCAGCCTTAAAGTATGCAAATAAAATACGCGCTCTTATCTGTTTGGCATTGGCTTTTGTTGACTGGGCCCATTGGCCATTGGCCATAGTTTGGTAACAGCAGCTGCCCAACAGCCCAACTGCCCAGCTGCCCAGCTGCCTTGCTGTGGCTTTCACTGTGGCAATGCGTTTACAAAAAAAAAAACAAAAAACAAAAAACGTCGCCAAAACAATGTTTTAAAATGCATTTGGGCATACTTTGCACTCTGGCATATGGTATAAGCCGGATCGGAGCCGTTGTAACCATTTACACGCCCATCCCCAGTCTCAGCCATTTCATCCGCCCTTCACAACCATCAGACCATCCGCATCGTGTGGCACAAACAGTTGCAATCAACAAAATTGAAATCGTTTGTTGTTGTCGCTGCAGTTGCCTGACATGCTGCCAGTTGCGGCTCATATGTTTTGGCCAAGTTAAGCAAAAAGTAAACAGTCGACTGGCTGCCATTTAGCCATATTTCAAGAGAGTCCTTCGACTTAACTCGACTCTAAAATGGCTAAAGAGTTCCCTCTTACTCTTATCATATTTATTTCAAATGAAAATCAAGTGCATTTTGTCTCACAATGTGACTTTAAACAAAAGTTATGACTAGCTATTAGCTTAGGGTATTACCAGAGTCGAGTTACAGCAAACGATTATGTGAAACTTTGTTGTCTTTGTTCTGTTTCTGTCATGTGCACTTATTTCTAAATAATTGAAAAGTTATCGCAAAACAAAAGAACGACACACCCGTCAGTCCAAGCAGTAGCATCAAGAATGTCTGGGAAAATTTATATAAATTTTTCACGCAACTGCTGGAAAAATCAAGAGCTCGCTCATATGTTAGCTTTATGATGCCATTTTGTTAATTTATTTCACTTGCTTGACAGTTTGTTTTTGAATTTTTTCCTAATATCTTTTTTTCCCAGTTTTAGTTTTTATTTTTGCTATTTTGGGATTGTTGCTTCGGTCGAGCGTTGACTGTTGTCTTGTGTGGCAAGTGGAGAGTGGACGCCAAAAAATATATGTGTTTTGGAGCATTCCTTTTTAGTGCAGCGCATTTTTCGTGTGTCTATGTTATTGCCTCTGTGGTTTTGACATAAAGTGCGCTTATAAAAAACCACCAAGTTAGAAGCACGCTGCAAAAATTTTTTGATGAATGTAACGTTAGCAACGAGCCAGCTAACCAACTAGCCAGGACCAAACAGCCAAAAAAAATAGTATACATACATATTTGCAGCGTACAAATAGCTGATAAATTTGTGCGCCAAAAACAAATGGTTAAAGTTTGAAATTGAAATTGGGCCAAAAGGCAACGTCACTAGAAAAGTATAGCGTCATCAGTGGCGTTGCGAGGATTCTAAAAAAAAAACCAACAACATCAAAAGAGATATAAGAATAAAAAAAACTCAAAAATATACATAATAAATACATATCTCAATCAAAAACGACAATGCAGGAAAAAACAAAAACAAATTAGAGGAAAATGCAAAGACACCAAGCTGCAGGCAAATATGACAGCGACAAATAGACAAATAAGAAACCCAAACGAATATGAAGCGTTGTTTTCTATTTCCCATTTCCCATGTTCCATTCTCCATTTGTTATGGTTATTTGTTGTTCCCATTCTCATTTTCGTGCTGGTGAAACAAAAGGAAGAAAAAGCAAAGCGTTGCTCAGATTAAACATCTAAACTAAAAACTCAACAAATACGTATAAATACATATAAATATAAATGGTAGGAAGATTTTTGCATTACATAGGTACCTACCATTGAGAATAAGCTGCTTTTCATTTTGTAGCATCAAAGATTTTCTAGATGTTGAGATAAAGCAAGCAACTAAATAAAAACCGCACACAGACACACATACATTTGAGAATTAGATAGAAGTGGGAGGATGATTCTACACGTACAAGTGCAGCTCCATTTATCTTCTGTCACTGTACGAGTGTTTCCGTTTTTGTAATGAATGTCCAGCTGTGTGCATTGCCTCAATCCCCCGCGGGGATGAACGACCAGAAGAGTGTTGGGGTACAGATGAAGAAGAAGAAGGCCGAAACAAAACTCAACTAAACGAATCCCAAGCCCAAAGCAAACTCAACCCACTCAGTACAATTGTCGTTAGCTGCGTTCACGCTGGACAGTCGCTGAAAGGCGTCTTTTATGTCACTTGATAAGATAAGCCATGCTTAAAATATATCCGTCTATATATAGAGGAGCAATGTGTACTGCAAAAGATAGAGATACACTGCACAAAGTGCCAAGTATGCAGCTTCCAAGAAGGCCAGAGACAAAGGCGAATGTGCAACTTGTATGCGCCGCATTCTTAATCCAGAGTTTTGTCATTAAGCTTTCTCTCTATTTCTCTTTAATTCCGTTTGCTATAGATTTGCTTTTTAAGCATCTCTCTTTTCTCTCCGTCTCCCTGTCTCAATCTCTTCGGCTTCATTTAGGCAGATTCCGTTGTATGCATGTATTATTTACAAACACCATTTGCGAGTGCAATGCAATGGCAATTAAAAAGACTTGAAAGGATTTACAATTCAACACTCAACAGCCGGACAAAAAGCTCTTAAATGCTTTTAACTTGTATCGAACTATTCATGACCCAACAAATTTTTATATTTCTACAAACAATATGATTTAGTTTCGCTTAAGTTAAATAATACGTATTTAATTTTTTGATAAGTGCCTAGTAAATTTCATATTTTCAAAAAAGTTTACTTTCTAATAATTTATGCTTCTTGACAAGTTGGCAACACCTCTGCACCAAGTTAGATGGCTCTGTTCAAAAGTTTCAGACAGATTCAGCAACAAGAAACATGTAGAAACAAACTCAAAAGTGAATGTCTAAATTCAATGTAACTATATGAATAGTTTATAGTTTTCCCAGTTTGACAGAACACATATGTTTCTATATCAAAATAAATTTACAACGATATATCAAAACACAGACCTTTTCCAAGTTTTCCAAGCTGAAGTCTCATTCCATTAAAATGAATTCACAGCAGTATTAAATTTAAAATGTAGTCCATTTATTTTGGCACACTTTGTGTTATTTCCAACATTTCAAAACTTGTCTTTCGAGTATTGTGAACAAAAAAAAAACGCATATCACCATAATATTTAGTTGCATTAAAGCGAAAAATACTCGTATATTTACGCATTTTCATATTTCGAGGGATTTTTGTGTATATTCCTACAGGGCCACATTAATTTCATTACAGAGCCAGGCTACCCTCTTACTCTCCCTTGGTTTGGCTGCCACATTCTGCCACAGATTTATCCATTAGAGAAGCTGAAAACAATTCCCTCAACTACCCAAATTGATCAATTTCAATTCAGTGCAAATATCATGGGCGTGATTGTGTTGGGTCGCAATCGTCGTAATGTCGCACTGTAATGTTGGTAATATAAACTTTTTATTTTATCTGCTTACAACGTATCCACGTACAACATAGAATGAACTTCTTCGTATTTGTTTGAACGACACCTCGACAAGTCACATTGTGCACACTAGAGTTGTGCATTTCCGTTCAACTGAAGGATTTAGTTCAATCTTTCAATTATACGGAGACCAATTTGCAAATTCAATTCATGAAATGCCGTCAAAAGTGTGTGTGTGAAAGCCGATCCACAAATTTGAACAACACACGAAAGTTGACTTTGAAGTCAGTATTAATTCATGAAATGAATTTGAATTCATTGATATTTCAGATATGTTGTGAGCTTAAGTGGGCTTTAAAATCTCAATATAAACGTAGTAATAGTTCACTTGTTCAGTTGATTAGTTTGATTGTTCAATGGCTCGATCGAGTTCCCTTATTTCTATATATGTATATTGAACCACGTTGTATTTTAATATGGGATTTAATAAAAAACAATTTATGACATTATATATAGAAACTTTTAAAATCACATTTCAAATAACATTGAAGAAATACGTTGAAATTCCAAAGGAACAAAATGATCTAGTTCGTTCATTCACTTTGCTGAATAGTTAAAGCGAACGAGCGGATACAACTCTAGAACAAATAACAAAAATTTGTCAAAGTTGCCAACTGCTTTCGAATATAAGAAGCAAAGTTGACAGTTCAGATTTGGGGCGTCAAATTTTATTCGAACTTTATTTGTGTGCTCCAGGAATCACATACAGAAGAAGATTTAACCAATGGACATTCCTATTGATTCCTTTTGTAACCTGCTGACGTTACCTCTTCGCATTGTGTTCTTTGCGTGGCACGTTTACCTGCTGAATATAGCTGGTCTTCTTCAACTGTGTTCAATTCTTCTGAAGATGCTGACGGAATTGATGACTTTTTGCGAGCGACCCCTTAGGTTATCATATCGGCCTATAGGAAGGATTGGAATGTTCGCGATAGCAAGAGTTCAATACCGAGTTCCATTTCTTGGACCAATAGTATATTTTTTCCAAAGACTAATAGTATTAATTTTGGAGCTACTAAATGCGGAGACTCGAATGTTGCTACACCTTAGTTGGATAATGCGGCGTTTGTCAAAGGTACGCACCTGGCGTTAGAGCTACAAATTGTCTAGTGAATGCAATAAAGGCTGGCGAACCGCAACCTCATGAAATTTAATGCTCTTTTGGATAAATTTTTGGGTTTGAGTATACATCCATATGTAGGTTTGGGTTGTGGCCAGTTTGCGATTCGCATTCGCTTTTAGCGTGCGCAATTACACTTGAAGAAATCCTGGGGATTTCAGGCGAAAATCCATTTGTCACAATGCTGAGTACGTGAGCAGCGCTGACTGCCGCAGTCACACGGCCAACAGTGCGTATAAATGTGTCGCTTGGGTCCTCAGTCCGGAGTCCGAAGTCCTATGCGGAGTCCTGTGACTCGAGTCCTGAGTCTCTGCCTCTGCTATTGCACTGCATTGCTGCACAACTGCATTGCCGCGGCTCTATCACAATGACACTTCATTTCTGTTAGCCTCAGCAGCAAGGACATGATGCTATGCCAAAATATACACACATACCTACATATCTGCACATAAGTCTGTAAGTACTTATATAGACATACATATATATCCATATCTATGGCCATTGTCAGACTCTGTTTCTATGAGAATGGCTCTGTAGCCATTGCGGCTTATTTGAGTCAACCAAATCCATTTATATAATGGCGCAGTAAGTACGAAGGCGGGTCAAAAAGTAAGTTATTTTTAGCAAAATACACTTCATAAAAAACGAAAACCTCTTTCTCAAGAAGTATTTAGCCAATTTCAGTGCAAGCATATGGCGTGTATTGTAAACAAGCTGTAAAACAAAAGTATTATTTATAGTAAAAAGGCTTTATTAACTTCTTAAGAATTAAAACATAAGCATTTGATTAACACAAATAATTAAAATTTTACATGTGAACAAAATTTTTGAAAAAGTAAGGTTGAATTAGATGCATAATAAATTAGGAATTCAGAATTTTTGTATTTCCCAGAAAATTGGTTCGACAAGTCATGAGAGATTTAATGAAATGAAGTCTTATTGATAATGGTCGGCTTTCTTTTTAAATGTAATATTAAATATTTACAAACATATCAGTTGGAAACCGTGGTTTTTTATGTGCCCTTTTTGCTCTGTGACAACGCTTCATGTAATGCGGTCAAGAGCAAAGTAGTTGGTATTTCATTTTATTTGTTATTCATATTTGTACAGCTCTTTAATCGGAGGTGCATAATAGAATTACATGCATGTTGAGCGTATTAACTTTAATTGAAAACTATTTTTAATTAATAAAATGTCAACACTTGACCCTACATAATTACAAGTAGGCATTAAATTGTTTTTGTTTTTTTTTTTTATTGGCTTACATCAACAGCAACAACATCAGGGGCGGGCCCAATTACATTATAAAATGCAGAACAAACAAATAAAACGCATGTCGGCAGTAATACCAGGGGAATTTAAAAATACATATTCATACAATGAAATATCAAACCACAAAAAAGGGTTAATTGACCGACAAATAACTTAATTAAATCAAATGAAAATTAAATAATTCAATTTATAATGAGCTTCCAACACTGTTGACCTTGTTGAAAATATGAACAACACGATTGTCACTGACTGTTTACAGGTTGTCATTCAATTGTGGCCGATGAGGTTGAAAGTTTAAACTGATATTTCCCGATAATATCGACATTTTCCTTAACAATGGAAATAGCTTTCAACAGAAACTTCAGACTTGACCAGAGTTATAGTTATTTTAATGAAAAGAATAAATGAAATCCACTGAAAATTGAACAAAAATGCATTATTGATAAATAAAAGCTACATCGAAGGTTCATACATTGAATTTAATATTTATGCACTTTGAGTATTATATAAAAACAAACTGCAATTTAATATTAATAAAAACAATGAAATGGAATAAGAACATTAAGTATGCACTCGAAAATAATAGAAACAAAAGCGACAGCAATAACAAACTTGAGAGTGCAATTGAAAATTGTGAAAATTGAAAATGTGAAACTGTGGCACATTGCAGCTACCTGTAGAATTATTGCAGTTTTTTCTCTCCTTCTTATTATTTGGTATGCAACTATTGTATTAATTGATATAAAACAAATCAAAAAAGCAACGCAAAAAAACTTAAAAAAAAAAATAAATAAATAATTGAAACAACTACTTAAACAACAACAAGCAAATGGAGACCATTAACAGCTTAAAAATATTTAATTACCAGCTTCTGACCGCACCCCGAAACCGATTGGAGGAATGGCAGGCACAAATGGGTCGAACAGCGGTTATATAGGGGTCGACGGGGAGTTGGAGGGACTCGTGGACCTGCCACCAAATTGCAATTAATCTTCTTTTAACAGCAAACTTTTGATCCGCTTTATTTGCATTTCACTGTGGCGCAAACACAAACAGAAAATGGAAACGGCAACGGCAACGGCAATGGCAATGGCAACAACAAGAACAACAACAGCAAGAGGGGAAAATAACGAAAATGCTTGTCATAAAAATTTATCAAGGGTTAAAAATTATGTTACGCGTTTCATTTTGGTGGCTGTGAAATGATTTATGCAAAATCTGTGCCCTAACCAACAACAACCAGAAGAACAACAAGGGCCAAAAAAAATGAATATAAATTGTGCAATTTCATGTTTTTTTCGTTTTTTCTTTATTTGTTGCTCAACTTTTTATGTCCGGCAAATTAATTTAAAACTGTCTAATAATAACAACAACAAGCACATACAGGGCACATTATTTATAATCTCACATCGAACTTAGGGAGCTGGAGGCCAGCGATGTTTAGCCGATAACAATTTTCTTATAGCCAAAGTATCCCGGATAGTAGCTTGTGCCGCCGTAGCCGTATCCATAATATGGTGAGCTGTAGTAGCCATAACCAGGATAACCCCAGCCATAACCACCTCCAATCCAAGCAGGACCGGCTCCAACTCCAAATAAGAAAGAACGCGCTCTGCGAGTTCCTTTCTCCGCGTCTGTCGCCGTCGCCGCCGCCGGATTGCCGCCAATTTCCTGCTCCAATGACAGCAGATCCGTTTTAACAACGCCAACTGGTGCCACATCCTTGTCAACAGCTGCGGCAACGCCGCCACCATTGACAGCCGCTGCTTCAGTCAACTGCGTGCCCAGAAGCATCAGCAGCAGAAGCAACATCGTTACCAGAGGCATGTACATTCCACACATATTTAAATAATACCAGTTTTCCCCGGCTGAAAAATATGTTTTTTCAATTTATTTCCAATTGTAGTCCACGGCGACGATAATTTGAGCAGCTCGTTGCTTAACGCACTCGCACCCGACTGTCAACCAAAAAGCCGAAAGTATTTCATTTTTATATGGGAAAACACACTTTATATCACCTCTGTTAATTTCATTCAATGTAAATTGTTTTAATCAACTACACAGAACCAAAATTGTGTGATAACTAGCACTACCCGAAATCAAGAGTTGCCGAATTAAACTAATAATTTACAATTTGAGCGGATAGAAAATTAGTGTGTAAAAAGGCTAAGAAAAATATGTACGAATTTCAAAAGCTTTGAAAAAGAGTACCATGAAAAATATATATTTACAAACTTTTAAATATCGAGCTTTTTAACTTTTAACCACTTAATATTCTTTTCTAAACTTTCCTTTTTTTTATTTTTAAAATATTGAGCTTTCACTATTAATCATCTTCTGGTGTCTTAATTAGTATAAAACATAATTTTAAATTCAATTTTGAAGAGTTTTATATTGTTTTGTAATTAATTTGACTTGTTGAGTTGTCAGCTTAAAGTGTTATCAGACTTTAAAATTATATACTCTAGCTTTATCAGAATTTAACTGATTTTAATGAAGAAAATCGATTTTTAATCTTGCATCTTTTGCATATCAAAAATAAATTATAAATAGCTAAAGCTGAATTTATAAATTTTATCAACAACTAATTTTTTTTGTGTTTTTATATATGGACTTAATTCAATTTTATTTTTAGAATTTTTTCTTTGATTTAAATATGAATACTATAGAGAGAATGTATACATATAAAAAGTAACTAAGCCATGGCCAACATGTTTGTCGTCTGCACACTCGAATGCACATAATGAAACATTTTACACATTACGCATACGCAACGTGGTGCGGTGGCAGACTCGTTGTCGTTCGCTTGTCGGTTGCCAATTGACACATTTGATGTTCAAATATGCGTAAATAACAATTATTGTAATTTCTTTTTTTTGGTTGTTTTCGTCGAACAACGAGCGAGACAAAGAGTCGACCTAGCAATTCTCAAAATGGCAAAAGGGAAGACTGAACCTTGAACTTGAATGACAGTGTCAAGTGGCAGCTGAGAAATTGGGACATTGCGACATGGCGACATGGCGACAATGTGTGCCGATGTGTCAACGGTTTTGATTGCGTTGCATGATTCGCAAGAAAAATGAAGACAATAGTTGAGTTTTTTACACTTTCCACTCGACGCCATATCAATGTTGCAAGCAACAGTGCCAACAACAACATTTTGCGCTGTCAGCGCGTCACGCGATTTACTGGATTGAACAAACATGAAATGAATATATTTGTCATACTCGTAAAGCAAAGTTATGATGCCGACATTGTCGCTTCAAGTTCCTTTTTCCCCATTAGCAAGTCGATGACGACGGCGGGAAACAGAAAAAAAAACCCCTCAACCAAACAGTCGAGGCGGTAAATTGTGTTAGTACATTTGCGTTTTAATTCTATTTGCGAATTCGAATTCGTTTCATTTCTTTTCTTTCTTTACGATAACAACAAGAAACTGCGACGCGTTGGCGAACATCACAAACTTTCGCGACTTTTGTCAGTGTTTGTGTGACTGTGTGTGTGTGTGTGTGTGTGGGTGTGAGTCTGTGTGTCAACAAATGGCTCGAATGAAATTTATAAGTAAAGTTAACCAAAAGTGCAGTGGCGCAAGTTGATAAGGGTTCGTAGGCAACTCAGCCAACTCTCTGATGCCCAAACAAAGATATGACCCGTCTTGGCATAGTTGCGGTCTCTCAACTTACCAAAAAAGCAGGAGAGAGGCCAATAAGCCAAAGTAAACAAGACAAATGTATTCATTTCGAGCAAGTTTGAGTTAACTTCAGTCGAGGCGAGTCGAGTTGAGTTCAGTTAATTAAATGTTATTCCACAAGCTTGTTTCAACTCAAACATAAACTATATTGTCTATAGCTGCGGTTGACCAAAGAATGATGGAAAAGTCAGGTTATCGAAATTGCAAAAGTTAATTTGTTTATTTAATAGATTATTTATATAATATGCTTAAAATTACTTTATGTAATTGATTCTCACAAAGTTGTCATTCTTTGAATTCTTTACCTCAATTGTGTAAATAGTTTTAGAATAGTTTACTCATATGCAAGATGATGATTGGGAAAGTAGGTGTGGTCTTTGGATTTGTCTGTTTTACATGGATTGAGGCTTATCGATATGTCTAGACTAAACTCAATGGAATCAATCATCTTGTGATTCTTTTAAATCACGAGCAGCTGAGTGAGCTATATTAAATAATATATAAATAATATATAATATAATTAATTTCTGGCTATCCGTTATTATATCACAATTTAATACAATGTCAAGCGGGACATATTTGTGGGCTTTATTAAAATCACATTATTTTTGCTGATGACAGAAAATAATAATAATAATAATAAAAATTGAGGGGAAAACAAACAACAAACTGAGCAAATGATGACAAAACTTTGTGTATATCCCAACTTTGACATTTTATGAGAGAAAAATATATTTTATGGAGAGAGTGTAACAGTTATTAATGCAGAAGTTGACAAACTGCCCTTCTACCCCACTCAGTTGCAACTACGCCCATGCTGCGTGACAGCAAATTTTTATTTAATTAACGTTAATTTGTGCTCGAAACGCAGCTAAGTGCGAAAGCATTTTATATATGATATATGTACATGTAAATATATACATATATTTATATGTACATACATATATTATCTATAATCTATAACGCTTATGTCGAGTCATCGTTAGCGTGTAAACAACCCAAGCTTCCCCCTTTTAACTTCTTCACCCCAACGGCCAATGTCGCAGTTTTGCAAGAAAAAGTTACTTTTTCAATTTGATATCGCTTAATTATTATTACAGTTGTTGTTGCTGTTGTTGTTGTTTCTGTTGTGGTTGTTGTTGCTCCTGTTGTTATGACAAGGCACTTTACGTTGTCATTGTCACTGTCTCACAGTTTCACAGTCTCACTGTCACTGCCAAGGACTCCGCAGTTAATGTGACGACTGTTGCCGCTGTTGTTGTTATTACAGGGGGACTTCCCCAATAATGATACGATTTTATGATTCTTTTATGGCAATAAAGCAAACAATTTCTTTTGGCAAAAGCCTCTTGCATTGATTTTTCGGTCTTAGCTCCCTGTGCCGTGCTTCAACTCGAATCGTGCCACCAAAAACAAATGACAAAGTAATCAGCTTGCTGCAAAAAGTCAAAAAGAAAAAAAATACAAAAGAAAAACGAAACCGCCAGTTGGCAACGTGTGGCAGCTTTAAATTCCTACACTTTCACATACACATTCTTACATAGCGATATATCTATTTTTATATATGTATAGGGAATCCTATATAGAGCAAACCCGCACAGTTGAGGCAACTTAACTCTTGAACACATGCCGCCAGCAGGCACATGGCGTTGAAACTTTTGTGACGACTACAATGAAGACGACGACAGAAACTTGTACCACACATACACATAAACACACACACACACACACACACACACACACACTATGCCAGAAAAGTCCAGACAAATTTAAAACAATGGGAGCCAAACGAAAGCCATTAGTTTGAAAACGCTATAACGACATGAGAATTAGGATAACATGGCCAAATAAATTTAATTTTAATTTGCACATATATAACACTATATTTCTATGATTCTTTTATTCAAGATGTATATAAATTATTATGTGGGACTCCTCTGATTGTGCATTTCTCACCTGCTACGTTTATATATAAATATTAATTTACCTTTAAATGAACTTACCGTATTTGTTGCTAAAGTAAATAGCCAGAAGATAGTCAATACATATATATTAACAGCAGAAGTCGGAATTAAATTTCATTTGAAAATTATTTATCAGAATCAATATTTGAAATCTATACATCAATTAAACAGTAAATAATATTTATTATTTTGTTTACGCCACTGGCAGTAATCAATATCTATTAACAATTTATTGCCTTGTCACCCATTGTACAATGACCCTTCACAATGTTGTGTAATTAGCCGTATTGAATGCTTTTGGTCATAGAAACATACAAAAGAAAATTCCCAAACAAGTTTGTTTGCTGCGCTTAGCTCTCTGACTGTCAGAGAATTTTCCAAGTTGTCAAATTTAACGTTGCAACTTGCCACATACCCCTCTCCCCACTCTTCCAATCTCTTCTCGAGTATATACCACAAGCTGCCACAGTTTGTCGGGTTTGTTTGGGTTAGGCAGCTGGTCAGCAGTTTAGTGCCACATTTACAACCCACTCGATACATTTGTGCTACGTGACTGGTCACACTGTTTTCTGTCAGAGACTGAGGGCGAAGGCGGTTTGTTATCCCTCTAGGGTTATGCGTGATGTGGCCCCATAACGAAAACTAAATCGAAATCGCATCGCAAATGTGCAATTTTGTTGCCCTAAAAATTGATTTGGCTTAATTTGCGCAAATTTTAAATCGACTAAACAAACAAGGGAATGTGTATGTGGTTGAGTTTGAGTATGTGTGTGTGTTGCCACACAAATAGTTTCCCTGGGGCGCATTTAGAGCCCTAAAATGGCATTTAAAATATTTACACAGCACACGCAAAAAGTATGCGCTCGAATATTGCTCATTATGAATGTTAAATACTTAAGCGGAGGAGGTGTGTGTGTGTGTGTGTGCTTGTGTGTGTATATGTCTAAGTAAATATATGCATAATTATATGCATAGTTAAGTTTGCTATTTGTATTAATGATGCCAAAATGCGCAAAAACTAATAGAAAACTTCTTTAATATGGTAACATCAAAACTACTTAAAAAGTTTGACATGCTTAAATGGGGCTGAGGTAAGCTGCAACTTACCTGTCCCATTTCCCCCCTCTCTCTCTCACTCTCTCTCTCTCTCTCTCTTTCTCTTTTTCTCGTTCGCTCTCTATCACACTCTTCTTCCTTATCGCCTGCCTAAGCACAGCAAATAGCTAAATGAGATTGGGCCTGGGAATGGGAATGGAAATGGGAGAAACTAAAGCAAATATCCAACAACAAGTAAATCCCTTGATGAGTTATTAAATCATTTTAAGCCACTTACAACTAAAAACAAATTGAAATATCACGCAATACCTTTGAGAGCAGCGTTGGCCCTACGCGATATACATAGTTGCTGTTGTTGTTATTGTTATTGTTGTTGTTGCTCTTGTTCTATTGGTAGTTGTTGCTATTTGTAACAGGCCAAAAACGTAACAACTTAATAACGTACTAAGCCTCAACACACAAATATGAATAGCAAGCAACTTGCCGGGAATTCCTCGCTTGGTAGCATTACCATTTTTGGTCTCACCTCAGCAAGACAGAGACAGACGCATCAAGACTGAAAGAGAGATGGAGAGGGCAAATACCACGCTAATAACTTTAAGCTGCGCCCAAAAAGTTTTTTTGCCCGCTGCCTGCTGCCTTCTGCCTGCCACATTCCGCATGCCGCATGCCACATCTGCCTACCTTTTGCTGCGGCTCCTTCGTGCCTGACGACGCAACTTCCGCTTTTGGCCCCATTGCCATTCATTATACCCTTGCACTGGGTATTATAGTTATGTCACGAAATGTGTAATGAAATGCAGTAGGCGTGACTTCCTCAAGGTCAACAGCTGAGTCGTTAAAGCCGTGCTCCACTGTCTGTCTATTCGTTTGTGCTCTTTCTACACTTGTTTCTCAGTTTTGTAGCTATGCGTTTGAAACTTGGCACAGTCGCTGCTTTATGTTGCATGCAACGTTTACGTTAAAGTGAGCAAAATCAGACTTCTAAATCAAATAGTTACCATAGGAATGTAGCTTGATTAATGCATTTTTGTAAGGATTACTTTATTTCCTCAAGGGTATTCGAATGAAATTCTTCAAATCTCAGTTATAGTGTATTTTTAATGCTGACCAAGTTTTATCATAATTTTTTCATTTATTTTTTGTTCTTAAAGATACCTCAAGAGAACTCAATGAATCACAAAATTCAAGCAAAACAGTTGCTTAAAAATAACTTAATTAACTGTTAGTCTTTTTACATTTTATATGTTACAATTTTTTAATTAAACGTTCATTTCTATACATTTTATGTTAAAATATATCTGTAGCTACTAACATTATCCCTAGCTAGACATTGACCTTAGTTATGAAAGGTTCTTCACATTAGGACCAAGTTTTCATAAGACTTCAATTCCACAAGTAACCACCTTTAATAACAATCTGTTAGGGTGTTAAATATTCGACTGCTCACGTATAAGGATTCTTTCTTGTTTTAGCTTAATTTCTCTGCGTTGTGGGAGTTACGGTGAACCAAAGAAACCTCTTGAAAACATGCTCAATAGTTGGCACACACATTCAACTATTGCCTACATGAGAGAGCACACGCACTGCCTTCTACGTGTGTGTGTGAGCCGGTGTGTATCGGTGTGTGTCTGTGTGTGTCGGTGTGTGTGAAACTTGACTCAAAGCCTAAAAGTCAGTCAGCAAAATCAGCGACGCATAGCAAAAGCGGCAGACAGACGACAGGAAGCGACGTGTTTGCAGCGCAAGCAAAACTTTTCATTTAACTTCTATTTGGGTGCAGAGCCTGAGGCCAGGCTAAAACCACCCCCACCCACCCATCCACACACACATTAGGGAGGGGCAGAGAGAGGGCAAACTACCAGCATTAATATTGTTTTGTGTGCGAAAAAGCAGCCAAAATTACGACACTTGAGTGTGTTAAAAGTTGAGCGCGTTCGCTCGCTCATTCCTTGCATCTCTTCCACAACGATCCCTTGCGCCAATCGAAAAGTAAAAGAAAAGCAAAGAAAATGTGAAAAGCGAAAAGTGCTCAGAAACTTGTAGAGGGAGCACGCAAAACAGCAAAAGACAGCAGAAAACTTGCCAAGCGAAATGGCGACGACGGTGTCGAAAGACGCTCAAAGCAGATACAGATATTCCATATATACCAATTGGGTGTAGAGCGGGGATTACGAAGGGGAGGAGGAGCGGCAGCAGCATCACCTCTCATATGCCAAAAGCCGCAGAAGCAGCAGCAGTCTGTTTGATGGTTGCCCCAGTTTGTTGCTTTTGCTACTTTTGCCAGTTTACACGCACCGCTGGGATTGCACACTGGAAAAAGGCGAAAAAGTTACCATGATCCATTAACGTTAATTGTTTGGTGGCAAGGCTGGCTGGCTGGCTGCCTCTGCCTCTGCCTGAGGAAGAGAAGGAGAAGAGGCAACAACTTGCCAGGGATTTGCACGACACGCAGCCTGCAGCGACAACAAACAACAACAACAACAACAACCAGAACAGGGAAACAATGAACCAGCAATGAAGGCGGGCAAAAGCAGTCTGATAAGGTGTGTATTACAATGACAGCGTGAAAGTTTTTTGGCCAAAAACCAGTCCACAATCGAGTGCAGACAAACGTTGGATAGGATATGTATATATATATATATATAGTTTACTAAATTCAATTAGAGCTGCTCAAATTGGCATGCGCACACCTGTCATTCGTGTTGATAATGATGCATGTGGTGTTCGGGCCACGCCACCAAAAACTTTAGCTGTCAGCAACTTTGTCCATGTATTGTGCAGTAGATAGAGTGAGAGAAGGGAGTGCCACAAAACTTGCGCTAATTTTTAAGTCAAACTCCTCGACACTTTGGCAAGCCATTTTTAAGTAATTGAATACACTCACACTCTCAGACATACACTGAACAACTAAATCAATTAAAGTTATTCAAGCAAAAGTGAAACTTCCGAGCGAAAACTTTTAACAAGACACAAGCAAAATGTGCACAATAAAATTAAATTAAATAAAAATAAGAGTGGAGCGGCTTTTCACACTTGTTAATCACATTTTCGCGTCTTAAGTAAATACTCCCACCCGAACCGCCCCTTAGGCCCAACTCATTGTAATTAAGCGGCTTAGGAGGCCTCCAAAGACCTTGTGAGAAACAAAATCGTTGCCTGCTCTCAGGCGCAGCTTCAACACAAGGTCGACCTCATTGTTGTCCTTAGCGTCGACGTCGCCGTCTTTAGAGGGCAGTTTATCGAATTATAAAAAAGAGAGAGAAAGAAAAACTGTACGAAAGTTGCGGCAAGTAGCAAAGAGGGGACCAAAAACTCGCACTTCTTGACGCCACAATAAAACTGAAGTGGCTTGAGGCATGCCCCCTTAGGACTTTTATATACATATATATTACAATACATATATATATATATATATACGTATATATGGGAAAATTGTTAGGGGAATGGTGGCTGGCAAAAGTTGGCATAATTATTTCATTAACACTTAACAAGTGGCCCAGTCGAGTAGGAAGAAGCCAAGTCCGACTCGGAGTCCGACTGCGGAGTCCGGCGAAAGCAAAAAAAACTTTCACATTACGCATTTGTGTGCAATTTTCAAATTAACAATTGTTAATTTTTGTATTCTTTTTCGACTCTCCTCTTGTTGCGTTGCTATTTTCTTTTCTTTTATGCGATATGAAACGCAAAAAGCAAAAGAATATCCTGACCGTTTGCCTTTTAAAAAATACCATTTTTTTGCCCTCCTTTTTTTGTTAATTTTTTACTTAACAACTTTTTTATTGCGTGTTTAGCATAATTTTTTAATAATTACATTTTTGTGTGTTTGACCAAAAAGTAAAAATAATAAGCAACCAGCGAGGAAGAGGGAAAAATGTTCTTCTTTTGTGTCCGAGCCAAAAGCGATAACTTGGCGGTACGCAAAAGTTTAACAAAGTTTATTTGCATTACTGACAAACTGTTTAATTAGAGATTTTTTTTCTCAAGATTTTCAATGGCAAACTTTTTTGTGTGAGCTACGTGCGTTTCACTTCCTTTCATCCACCATGGCTTTTCCTGCTTTCTCTCTCTCGTTCTCTCTCTTTCTTTTTGTGTCTCCCCGCAAATATAATTAAATATTACAACACACTCAACAAATTAACAATAGAAATGTGTCTTTATGCCATTTTGATTGTGTGCGAGATAAAGCCATTTAGAAAATTATTAAATTTTTATGAATATCATAAATATTCTCGTAACGCAGAGAGTATTAGACTTGTAGGTACTCTCTACTTAGTGTTTATGAACCAATCTTGAGAGACAGATACGATAAAATGAAAGTTTCTACTTCTGCTAATACTAACTACTAAAAATAAAACAAGTACCAATGAAAATTTTAATTAAAATAGTAGTGCAAATGGAAGTAATAAAATACAATTTTTCGGTAATTTTTTTATTTGCAAGAAAAATACTAAAATTTTTCTCAAGTTTTTCATTCTATACAAAATTTGCAAATAAATTGAGTCCCAGCTTAAACTTTAAGTCGTTACATGAATATTGTATGTAATGAATAAAATACCTTGGGCAATCAATAAAATATTTAAATATATAATAACACTTGCATCGGTAGCTCCAATGTTGGCAGAATAGTTGCAATATATTGTAAATTGTTATTAAAGTAAAGCTCAAATTGTGTATTTATTCGGGCATGAAAAAGGAAAATAAATTGACGAGTCTATTCGCACATTACACAACCGACCACAGCCGCAGGCAGGCTGACAGTCAGACGAGTAGAAAGACAGACAGATAGATAGACAGATGGACAGGAGAAGGGACAGACAATACTTTCATTCTGATAGCAGCTGACGGTCAATCAAGTTCTCCGTTAACTATTCAAGCATGCTGTTCTGACCAAGCAGTTAAGCTGCCATCGCATCATTGTAATTGTTAATTACTTACTAAGAAATTTTTATGCCACAATTCTCCCTTCTCTCTCTCACTCTCTCTCTGCCTTTCTCTATCTTTCTGTTTGGTAACTGGCAACACGCACGCACAGTCAAATCCTGGTTGCCGATCGCAGCTGTGGGAGCAACACTTTTGGCCAGCTGCTGCCAACAGCCATGTGCCTTGTGCCTTGAGCCTTGTGCCTTGTGCATATTTATGCTGTTAGTAAAACTCCTGTTGTTGTTGCTGTTGTTGGCACGCTGATTTGTTCCTTATAGGAGAAGCGTTGCCGTCAACGCCAAACGACGTTGTCATGCCGTTTGGCATTGGGTTTTCTCCTGATGCCAGGCGAGATGTTCGCAGGGACTGAAGGGTCGATGGCAGCTCAACCAGAATGAGCCACGTCAAGTGAGTTCACAATTTTGCGTGCTACCATTTTTCTTTTCCTTTCCCTCCCTCCTTCTCTCCCTTTCTCTCTCATTCTCACGCTTCCCGTCCCAGTCTCTGTGTACTGCAGATAATCCTTGGCATGCAACGCCTTTATCCTGTTATACTTTTGTTGTCTTCTTCTCTATACTTCTCAGCTCTCAGTTCCCAGTTCATGCTACTCGTAACTTTTTTATATCCTGTACTCATTAAAATGCTCTAAAAGAGTGTACCAAACCAGCACTAATTTATGTCGCCGGCTTCTCAGCTTAGTTTTTTCCAACTTCTATAATTTTAAAAGCTATTTTGGTATCTATTTTTTAGATCCGATCCGAGATAATACCAGAGAAAGAGGAAACAAATGGTTGATTTAAAATAATTAAGATCTGTTTAACCAGAATTTTAATTTTGCAGTAAGAATTTATTTTTATAATAAATAGCACTAGAATCGGAGTGAGGAAAGATGCACATCTGGAAACTGGATAAAAGGTTGTATCGCTAGTCTCTCCAGAAACTCTGTGAAGATGTTTACACAGAAGTACATATCTGTTTTTATAAATATACTTTCCTGATTCCAGGATATGTGCTCTTCGAACAGGCTATCTTTGTGATGTTATGTTTGTTTGCTTTTTTTGTTTCGCCCGCTGATTTCGCTACTTAATTTTTTCGCCTTTTTGTGCCTGCCATCTGTGTGTTGTATCTGTATCTCTGTCTCTATATGTATCTGTATCTTAGTGTGTGTGTGTGTGTGTGTGTTGCTTCCGCTGTTGCTGCGCTGATTGGGCGTATTTTGTTATTTTCATGTTGGTGCAACGCCGCCTGCTTCGCCTGGCTGTCAGTCAAGCCAACTCCAGCAAATGTCCTGGCAGCTCGTCCTTGCTGCTCGTCTATTTTCGCTGCTTTTTCTCTGCCTCTTGCTTCTATCTGTTGTTTTGTGTTTTTTTGCACCACGTAATTAAAACTTGAAACGCATATGAATTAGAAAAAATACGGCAACGCGACCCGGAACAGAACCCCATTTTATGGGCCAGGCCAAGACCCTGTTAGCCAACCATCCAGACAGCCTTCCTGCCATTCCGTCTCACATCGTTAACATCGCTGATTAAGTTTCTTGTCCTGTGTCACTCAACGTGATTTGAAATAAAAATTTATATCAGCGCCCGCAGCTCAACCCGAATCCCGAATCCTGAATCCCAATTGCTAAACCCAACATTAACCCGCTTTTGCTTCAATTACTTTTACATGTTTTTACTTTATGCTGTTTGTTGATTTAGTCTTTACTTGAACTTTGACTCATCGCATCTCTTAAACACCGATCTAACCGCCTCCAAGTACACCTCCAACTCCAATGACGACACCTCCAAGTATGCCACCCCGACAATTTGTGCCTCGGCAATCATCTCTAGGACAGTTCCTACCAGAGCATCTTGGTGGAGGACAGTTTCTTCCACGGCATTCCTCATAAGGACAGTTTCTACCAGTGCATCTTGGTGGGGGGCAGTTTCGTCCACGACATTCCTCATAAGGACAGTTTCTACCAGTGCATCTTGGTGGCGGGCAGTTTCGTCCACGGCATTCCTCATTAGGACAGTTTCTACCAGTGCACCTTGGTGGAGGACAGTTTCTTCCACGGCATTGCAGTCCTCCATTATTATTAATATTACCATTATTAATATTACCAATATTAACGTTCAATTGGCGTGGCGAACGCTCAACTTCTTCCAACTGATCCGCACCCGTCTTGAACTTTTCCGGCAATAGAATATCCACATCCGCGGCAACTGCCAGGACAAAACCAAGCAGCAGCAGAAGATGCACCTGGCAGGTAAAAGCACTCATCTTGTTTTGACTGAAATGCGAATAACTGCTGCAGCATTTATATTAGATTTAATGACACTTCTACTAAGTGTAAATGAGTTCAACTCTTGACTAATTGAAAGCGCTGTTTATTGCATTCATCTTAATTGATCTTATCTTTTATATTAAATTAATGACATTTAGCCAAAAAATCCAAGGGGCTGCTGAAAGAATCTAGGGTTGACTAAGCGTCGTCTACCAAGAAATCGTCGTCTACCGCCAAAACCTCCCCCTCCTCCTAACCCGCCGAAGCCACCATTGTTAAATCCTCCATTGCCGAGTCCTCCAACACCAAATCCACCATTGCCGAGTCCTCCAACGCCAAATCCGCCATTACCAAATCCTGGGTTAGGTAAAAATCTTCCTAAACCTAAGCGCCGACCGAAACCCAACTGTCTGACCAAGCGTACAGCCGGCTTCTCCGGCTCCTGCTTCTGCTCCTGATTTACATCCGCCAGAGTCAGTTGCTTCATTTCCGCTCTCGGGCTGCTGCGGGTTCCAGTCGCTGCTACCAGCATGGACAGCCAAGCACTTAGCACTATTAGATACACGTACAAAACAACGCGCATTGCCCTTGACTAGGTTTTGAACGAACTCTGGTCATAACGAGGCAAACCAGTCTTTATATACATGCACTCGTATTAAGATGGAAGAACCAGCGGAATGCCAGTTAATTCTTAACGAGCTAGTGACCCTTTCGAGCAATTAAATTTCCTGAGCATAATCAAATGGCCAAGAAAAATCCCCCACCCTCACCAAATGCCCTCAAGCTTATTCTGGTTTCGTCTTTTTCCTTCCCCAACTTCAATTCCTGCCGTCTACTTTAGCTCCATCAACAAAAAAAAACCCGTTGCCGCATGACAAAACTAACCTGTTCGTTGAGCTCTGAGTCGTTGCTAATTATGTCAAGCTTGGGAACAAGAGCAAGTTGCAAAAGCACACAGACCGCTAATCCTATTATATGCTTGTAATCGTACGTAGCGTATACGTAATTTCATTGTCAGCATTATGCCAATTCTAATGCTCATTAAGAGACTGCCACATGCGATACTGTTGTTGTTGTTGTTGTTGTTAGCAAAGTCGTCCCCAAAACGCAAATTATACATGCTCACAAGTCGCACTTGCACTCGTATTTATAAGCCATAAATAACGTGTAAACAAAAAGCTGCCACAACAAGCATACGCCCTGTGGGTCGAGGCCACTCAGCCGCACTCTCACGCTCCCACTCCCTTTCTCTCTTTCCGACACTTTTTCTCTCCCTCTCTATGTTGTCGTTACAACAGCATCGCGGCCAAATTATAAGCCTATAAAAGGCAATAAAAAACTTTGCGATATCAAATTACAACGCCCTCATAAAGTTATAAAAGTTTCAAGCGTATCCAACAGCACGTATCTGCCCCATTCTGCTACGCCCCCTTCTTATTTCTACCCCCCTGTTTGAGCTAAGCAGGCCTAATATTTTCAATAACAAATCAATCAGCTGCTGCTGCTGCTGCCGCTGCTGCTGCCGCTGCTATGGCTGTGGCTGCTCCTGCTGTCGTTTGCTTCTTGGCAAAAAGCATTTTGGTCAAACAAGGATAATCCGTTAGAGCAGATCCCAGCAGCTGCCTTGCTGCCTTTCTGCCTGGGCGTTGCCATGACACGGGAGGAGGTGCTCTAGATTTATTGGGACACGCATTCGATAAGAAATAACACGACTAAATAAAGTAAAGTAAAGCAAAGGAAAGTAAAGTAAAGCGCAACGAAGTAAAGTAACGGAAACGAAAGGCAAGGCCACGGACCAACACCCTTTTGCCCCAGCTATTTATGGCTTTGTTATCAACTTTTTAATGTCGCTCAAGAATTTTTTGAACTGTATTTCAAACATTTATTTTTTCCTTGGCTCAAAAACTTTGTCGGAAAATGTTACTTGCATAACACTTGCCTGTAGTATACAAAGAGAAGCAAGGCCTTTGCCTTCGCTTTAGATTTAAAAGCATTTCCTTTTTTTTCCTTCTTAAAGAGCTCAAAACTTTGACCAAATGTGGGCGCAGCCGGGTTATGGGTAATGGGTCAAGGGATAACAAAGGACGTAAATTTAAAGCCAAGTTAATTTTTTAACAATGCTATCGGCTTGTCAAAAAGAGAAATTTTATAGCTGGCGTTTAATCTTTATCGACACACGGCTACTTGATGCTATTAACTGACTCTGAAGTGGCCAAAAGAGGATAGCAATTCATTTCTTTAGTATTCTCGTAAATAGCAACATTTATTAAATTGTTTTGTTGGCTACTTGAAAGGGTAAGAGTAATTGACTCAATTCCTGCTGAATTTCAGCTTGTGTTCAAAATATATGCGTATTTTAAATAAAATACAGTATTTACTTAAACATAGAAAATCTTTACGTTGCCACAATCAATCGATAACAGCAGCTTCACTTGCTTTCGGCCAAGTTCTAATGGCCACAAAGTTTGAGCAGCTTTCGCTGAGCAGCCAATTTATATGAATTCGCCAACACTCTGACTAAGCGCTGGCAAGCCATAAAACTAGAAGTGCCCTGGTTAGGGCTGGATAAAGTTTCGGCTCTCGACTCCCAAATGAAATGGACACCTCGAGTCCACTGGAGGAGCGAGAGAGTTTTGTATTAACTGTCTAACTAAGCGTAAACAACAACAATTGCATGGTCTATAATAATAACGGAAACTTATTGGCCAACAAAACAGAGCACCCTCCATCCCTCCTCTTGCCCAACACTTCCGTTCTGCTGTCCCAAGACAACAACAACGAAGGGCAACAGCAATGGCAGCTGGTCAAGTGTCTGTCCGTAAAATGTTCAACCGGAGCGTATTATTCTAAGCGAAATGGATTTGTGGGCAATACAATTAAAATAATTAAAAATGTGCATTTTAAAGTTCAATTCAAAATATCTTGTAGGAATGTTAAAGCTAAATACAATGAAAAACCGGTTTCAAGTCAAGGTTCGACAACCCCGGCAACTGCAGACAAAGCGTTTCTCAGTTGTTCACTAACTTTAATTGTTGTCAAGTTTGTTAAAGATTTTTTACGCTTAAGATTTTTGAACCCAGCCCCCCTTCAATGCCTCCAACAACATAAACGTTATTCAACGGACAACTCAGCGCATGAGTAATATTTTAGATGAATTGCTTTAATATACTTTTGTGTACTTTTTTATATTATTTATATTTTCATTTTAATATTTATTTAACTAAGTCTTACCAGACAATATACATAAATGATATTTAACAGTCCACGGACCGTATGAGTAATATTTGAATTGAAATGTTTTCATATATGTACATTTGTACAATTTATGTAAATTTCTCTTTATCTTTGAGTTGTGTTTTAGATAAATTGAATTTCTTTTTTATTTAAAACATTTATAAACCATTCTTTTAATAATAATTTGTGTTTTAATTAATATTTAAATTTTTAAGCAATTCAAGTTAATTTATTATAAATTTTACTTTGTTAGTAATTTTCTTTATTTTAAAACATTTTCATAAATTAATTAATGCTGATTTTTGTTTTGTTTATTTCATTAAATAGGCGTTAATTTATTCAGTGTCCGCTAGTGTCGCCAACTGAACCCAGACTGGTTGTGGGAAGATGGGTATTCTGGACTGTTGTGTGTGGGCCACATTGGAAAGTGCCGTATTTGATGTTTGCGTTAATTGACCCACTTTTTTGAACTAGCTTAAACGACATTCGCAGCAACATGATTGTTTTGCATAAATGAATAAATATGTTGCGGTTTGACTTTGACTTAAGCTTTAGAATTTTTTGGACAAAACTGTGGTAAATGACACATGCCACATGCGACATTTGCCAAAATGCAAAAGCGTACATAGAGCCATCCAGCATTGTTAATGTCCAGGTCGCGCATAAAACAAACAGCTAAGCAGCCAAACAAAGACAAACAAACAAAACGGGTAAATAGGCAAACAGCAATAACAACAACAACAACAGCAACAACATCAAAAACAAACAGCAATTCACACTTACGTACCCAAAGTTGACGCTTATGACGTGTGCGATGTGGTGATTTGGGCTGCCACTTGGCCTAAGGGGTCTTGGCCTGGTCAATAGCATAACTAACCTTCAAATGAAATTAGCACATTTGTGGAGCCTTACCTGACCGCAGTTCCCTCCCCCACAGGTCAGAGAAGTTACCTGGCGTAAAGTGAAATGTTTCAGGTCTTTAAACAACAAGGCATCCCCTCGTATTCCCTCACATCTAACTCGATTCCATAAACGCCACTTAGCGTGCGGCCTAATGGCATTGGCTGGCAACTGGCAACTGTAAACTGTTGGCCAGTTTTTTTGCCGATATGAATTGGCCTTTTTGTTCCATTTTCTCGCATATTTAAATAGTTTGTTTTACGACGTTTACATTAGCGTCTCATTTCGCTAACAAGCAAAATAAGGTAAAGAAACAAAAGTTTCTATTTTATGCGCAAAGTTCTAAGGCTATAAATGGCCAAAACATTGCCTGGTCAGGTCACAGTTGGCTGCACGGCACCACAGAAGCAACCACAATAAACAGCAGCAGCATCAGCATCAGCAGCACCACAACGACAACTACGAGTATAACTATTAAGGAAAACAACGTAATTCATAGGTAAACCGCTTAAGCAGTCTCAACACGATGCGGAACTGCGCCTTATTTGGATTATATGCGCTGCTAATCGTTGCCGCCATCTCCTTAGACGCAACAGTTGGACAACCGTTGCAGGATCAACAGAATGAGGTGCGTCAGCCGGAGAAGGATGAGAGCGGAGCACGCGTAACGCGACAAGCCTCGATCGGCTATGGTGGCTATCCGATATATGGCAGTGGCTACGGTGGTTATGGTGGTTACGGTGGCTACGGCGGATACGGTGGCTACGGCGGCTACGGTGGCTACGGAGCTGGCTATGGAGGCCTTGGTATGGGCACCGGTATTGGATATGGAGGCTATCCAGGAATTGGCTATGGTGGTTATCAAGGCATCGGAACAATTGGATATGGGGGATTAGGAGGTTATGGAGGCTACGGAGGATTAGGAGGCTATGGAGGACTAGGAGGCTATGGAGGATATGGAGGTATCGGAGGATATGGAGGTATCGGAGGAATAGGCTATGGTGGCTATGGTGGTTACAGTAATTATCAACGTCCTTACGTGTATTCTGGTTAATACTAAGGTATTACGGCGGTTAATCGCTCATTTAAACTCCAATTGTCACATCGAAATATACAAATCTTTATATAAGTAAAAGAAAGGTGTTTCATTAAAAAGCGTGAACTGATGAAGTACGATTCCAAAAAGAAATTCCTTTTAGTTATCTTTTATATTGATATATACATCAATAGCTCCCTTCAGATTGTATCGATCAAGTTCATTTAACACAGCTCCTCATGCATACTCAATATCAATATTTACAACGGTTTTGCCGACATTTAAATTCAAATTATTTTGAATTTTACAATTGCATATTTACCAAGTGTCCAGTACGTATTACATACCATATTAAATGCTTTATTCTTCATCCATTATCCGACCATACTTATAGTGAATCTTGTTCCTTTGACACGCTTAATTGCAGTGCAAGTCGCAACGATAATCGCTTTCGTTCATTAAAAGCTCCTGTGGCGCACCTCATTATTTGCTTACCTCAACGTTAACAAGTGCACTCAGTTGTGCAACATACACACGCACACACACACACACAGATGTAGCACACATCTAGCGATAACTACAGCTTAAGCAAATAGCACAGAGTGTGGCACGAGGCAAGTATAAAGCGGTTGAGTGGAACGACTACGACAAACAGAAGGTCAGACAGACAGACATTCGGACAGAGTGAGCTGGATTCTTTTTAGATTTTAATTACCGATACTGCGACACAGTTGCACAGTCAGCAAAGTGCCAAGTCCAAGCTGTAGTTGCCATTTAATTAGTATGACTTGAAGCAAGCTGCATTACTCATACGCACTGCTGCACCACTTCACTCCTACGCTTCTGCATCGTGTTCGCAAATAGAGTTGTTCAAAGCGACAGTTCGTTTGATAAACAAGTCGGACTCAGATAAGCAAAGAGAGATGTGAACGCATTAGCAATGCTTTGATGCCTCTAGTCAATGGAAGATAAAGAGACCAACACTATGATGTGGGTAAAGATAGAGAGACATGGAGACATATAGACAGAAATAGTGATAGATATAGATATAGATAGAAAAAGGAGATAAAGTTAGATATAAATATTTCTGTAAATATACAAGTACGAGATAAAGATGTAGACTAAGAAATGAGAGAAAATTTATTGGTTGAAATGAATATAAAAATCTTAACTAAAAATCTTAAGTTGATAAGATTATTGACTGAAATATAGATTTGGATATAAAAAAATTAAATATTTCAGATTAGAGCAGCGAAGTTCGTGTTCAGCGATAAATATATTACAATAATGTTGAAAGATAAAAATTGAATAGAAATGGAAACGTAAAGAGATCGAAGCCCGTTTTTGTTAATCCAGTTTGACTTTGATCATTTATTAATTTTATTAATTTCAAATCCGAATTAATTTTACTCTACGAATAAGAAAATATATAAAAGCAAATTTGGCAACAGAAATGCACAGTTTGTAGTAGAAATCAGTTGTGGAGTGATTGAAACCTTAAGTATTTTTTATGTATTTCTTTATTTGAGATTTGCTTAAGAGATTGGCTACAGAGCCCAAACTACTAGATTGCAATTCCCCAAAAAAAGCGGAATAAAAAATATTAAGCTGACTATAATGGAAAGAGAGTGATCTTTCAATCAAAATGATCGCTACATTCAAAGCTAAACCAACACACATAAGTACTTGCAATTTCCTCATTCCTTACCATTTCAATTGCATTTTTTAATGCACTTTTGAATGCTTCCGCTCCTTCCCTGACTTTACCTCTCTTGGCTGACCAGTGAATAGCCCCATTCATGTGTTTTAACTCTTTATATGTACATACGTATTTGTTTTTCACAGCTTTCAAATGTACTCGCCCGGCCGCTCTCTGTTTAAAATAGCAATCAGATAACACCTTTTTTTCTATTCAAAAGCAGTAGAGTGGTGCCCCTGCCCATCCCACATTTCCTCTACTATGAGCTGTGATTCTATTGAAAATATATTTCTTTTTTTCCCCTGCATTTGTGGACGAGAAGCTGAATGGGAAGCAAAACTAAGCTGGCATTGCGTGACTCTCTGGACTAACTGAATGGTTGAATGAAAAGTGGAAAACTGCTGGGCAGCATAAGCTTTATGCATTTTTACGCTTTGTGGCCTCCGAGTAACGCCTGCTCGTGTTCCTGTTCCTTTTCCTGCTACTGCTCCTGCTCCTGCTCCGTGGTTGGGAACAACCAGTTGAAACATGTTTACATATAAATTTGCTCAAAGCAGTGTTAAATTAAAAGCATTGCCACTCGATATCTAAACCTGTTTGTACTGTTGCAAGCACATCAACAGCATGACAAACGCGTGCCGGGAAAACTAAAGGAAATTATAAATAAATGTATAGTAAAAGAGCCCTTAAGGATCTCCGCTCGCAGGGTACTTAAACAGATTGGCAGTTAACTGATGAACCAGGTTAAGATGAAAAAGAAAGCAGCAGCCCGAATCCTTTCTCATCCTTTGAGCCACAAAGTGTGCAAGCAACAGTTGTGTTTAGTTTTCAAAAGGTTCTGACCAAGTTGAAGATGCCCAGGCTCATACAAAGGACAGCCACAAGCCCCTGGCCAAACACCCCACAGTTTAAAGCGCATTAAATTTATCTGATTGCTGTGTATGGATAAGCGTGGTAAGGAATACAGCTCAGCTCAGCTTGACTAGAAAGGAGGAATTTAGGCCACTTGGCTTATCAATGCATTTTAAACGAGCTGCTTGTAAGCTGTTGTCGTTGAAATTAATGACAAATTAATATTAACAAAGCAATCTGCCGAAGCTAACCAAACAAACAGCAATTTGGACGGACCAACGATTTGGCTTGAATGTTACTTAATTGGAACTTAATGTGCCTGGAATTGTTTACAAGCCACCCACCCCTGTTAAAGAAACAAAAAACACTAAACACTCCAAAGCAAAAGGAAAAGCCTCTCCCCGCCCCTTCCTTCTAGATAAGCCCTGTGACGACAGCTTTGAGTAACACTTCAAATGGACGAAAGAAAAATGCGTTTTAAAGTGACAGTTGATGTAGGTAATGCGACAGCGTAACAAGCCAAACCAAAAACCCGGCCAAGACAAGCTAAACAAAGGGAATACGCGGTACAATAAAATAAAACGAAATAAAATAGTCAAGAGGCTGCCCAATTAAACCAACGTTTCAACGACTTCACAATGCCCTACACAAGTCGATTCCCATAAAGAAAATATTTTGAAAATTGCGTACATTTTTCTTAAAGCTGTGCCTTTTTCATGTTTTACAGCTAATATTGCCGCCTTTGTAGCGCATTAATGGCACTGGACAAACGCATTGTTGTGTGCTTCTTTTATATTTATACACCCTGTAAGCAATTTGGATTATAATGGTATATTTGATTGTACAAATCTGAGGTGTCAATATTAAGTTACCCACTTTAACTTTACCCATTTTCCTATACTATGCAGAACAATTTCAATTGTAAGATTTAATAAACGTTTAAGTTGTCTCCCTTAAAAATAATAAAAAAGAATTTTGCTTAAATAAACTATTCCCACTTCCATTTTAAGGCGTATGTACCCGTCGAGCACAATTAATAACATTCGGGGCCGACAAACCCGAAATTACAGACGAGGGCTTTAATTTTCTCGAGATGCTCAGACTCATCAGTTGAGTAGAGAATGCGAACTCAAGGAGATACATTATCTTAAGAGCTGCTCCTCGTTTGCTCCTCTTACAATAAGTCCTACGCTGCGTCGCAGTCGCCGCCGTCGTCAGCCTTGCTGTCCAGCGTTGACAGCTGTTACAGCTGCAGAAATATGCAAATTGGAAGGCGTTTTAATAGATAAAGAGCAGCGTGCCGCAGCCGCCCCCACGCAAAACATAAGACGAAAAAAGGACGCGAATGCACAATGGTGGAAATTGTTGAAAAATTGCTGAAAAGAAAGAGCATAGAAAACTGGAAAAAAACGAAAGAACTGCGAACATTTACTGAGAACATTTTGAAAGCAGCAAAGTAGCCATAATAATGTCTTTGTTGCACATTGTGAAGTGAAGTGTTGAAAGCTCATAATCCCATTTGCCCCAAACGGCTGAATGAACAGCAGCAACGCTTCTCAATTTAAGCATTGAAGATTTGCTGAATCTATTTATAAATATTTAATAACAATTTTTAACTCATTATATGTAAAGTAACTTAAAAAGAGATGTTTAAATGTAAATGTAATATATAGAAAATGAATATATAAATTTTTTTTCATTTTGCAACTGTAAAGTCTAAATGCTCTCCACAGTACCCCTTTTTCGCCTTTCCCTTACTCCTCACAACATGTGAACGTGTGGGTGTGTATGGTTCCCTTTTTTTTTGGAAGGGAGTCTGCTCCATCGTCCGGTTTTGGATCTCCCGGCTGAGTGCCGTTGACACTCCGCTCAGCACGCAGGCGGCAAATCAACTTAAAATGCAAAATAAAAATGCTAACTTTCGGTCGTTTGTTATTTACGCCGAACACAAACTGTACTTAGTTGCGTTGTCATGGCCCAGACCCAACCAAAACCGGTCCAGACCTTCCCGGCTAGTCTGGCCCTTGTCCAGGCTCACGCCTGAAAACCCGTGCTCGTGTCCGTACCCGTGCCAAATCCTGTGTCCAATCCTGTTGCGCTCTTTACGCTCTACAGCTCCTTTTTGGAGCTTCAATGCGCCACGTTGTTGTTTTGGGGCGCTCGCTTAGATGCCATTTTTTTCCGCTTTTCGCAGACTTTTTTTCCCTCGTGCTTGTTGTTGTTGTTGTTGTTATTTTGGTGTGTTTCTGTGCCTTAACACTAAATTGACTTTTAATGCAAAATAAACCAAAATAATGTATTGCGTAATTTTCTTTAAAGAATTTTTACATTAGCATTTCAAAAGAGATTTCCCTGCGTTGCTTTTAGCCTCTCTCTCTCTCTTCTAGCACCGCTTGTCCTCTTACCTTTTTCTGCCCTTGTTTTTGTTCTCTCCCCTTTCCATCTCCTTCTCCCTGCATCCGTCGCTGTCGCAGCCCTTGCTCTTTCGCTCTTAATTTCAGTTGACCATTTTGTGCGAAAAGCGAAACAGAACTGAAAAGAGCAAAGGGAAAAGCAAAAGGCACCTTTCCTGCTGCCTTTTTCCTGTCTTCAGTTTTGTCTTTGGCTCTAAACGCGACATTTAATGTTGCGTGAGGATAATCCAATCTGCTTGACATGAATTTTAATTTGCATTGAGTAATTAGCCAGAGTTCGTTTTGCCTGGACACAGTCTACCGTTCACCGCTCACCGCTCACCGTTCATCGTGGCTGACACAAACTAGAGTTACCTACAAAAGGGAGTTTTTAAAATAAAAGTCATCGTCATCCTCATTGTCGTTGTCGTTTTCGTTCTGGAAAATGCTAAATAGAATTAGTCCCAATTAGTGATGGAAACGTGTACAACATTTTCACCACTTTAGAAAATGAATGCGATGGAAAAAATTGATAAAAATATTTGCGTGTTGCACACTAAAAGGAAGTACTAAAAATTATATATATTTTTTAAATCAAGCAATAAACTGAATTAATGCCACGCAGGGATGGAGCTTTTCTTGATATCCAGATATGAATGGAAAATGCATTTTTAAGAGTAACGATGCAATTGTTTTAACAATTTGTATGTAACAAATAAAGCCAGACTAAAATCTCTCATTTATTATTTACGTCATTATAAAAATATGCTCTGTCTTTTGTATTAAATATTCAAAATTGACTGAACAAAGAAGAATAAAATTAAATAAAAATTTCAATTTCGTTTTGCGTGTCACGTCACAAGCTCATCTCCAGTCTTTAGACGACCATCTCGCTCTTTCTGTCAGCCGCTTTTGTCTGATACATACGGACATGGGACATACTATACATACATCCATACAGACAAACATCTGCTTGATTTCGTACAAATTGAACTAATTTCGCTTTTTGGGGCCAAAACCTGAAATTTGCTCGTCGTCGTCATTGCGTCGTTGTTGTTGGCTGGCACATTTGCTGATTACGCTCATCCTGCTGCTGCCTGGGCGTTCGTCCTGCTCGTCAGGCAGGCAATTGAAACAAACAATAAAACGTGCGCTTTCCTTAATTCAAAACAGCCCGAGAACGAAAATAAAGGGACTTTTGAGTTGACTAAAAAACCCAAGGCCGAATAAAAAAAAAGGCACTGAAAACGAACAATCACCAAATAAGAGATTGAATTTCTGCTTGCCTGAACTTTAATTTGCGTGTTGCAATGCCAAATACTAAAAACACACGTTCAGCAAAACGAATTGGAAATCACGCATACGTCGCGTTATGTTTACGACACACACACAGACACACACACATACGATCGTAAACAAACGCAATCAACGCGAAAAATATTTCAGAGAACGCAAAGCCAGAAAATAATAAATAAATTCATAATGGTTTGCAAATGACAAAATATTGCAGCGCCAATCGGCAAAATATTAACACATACACAGCGACATATACACAAGCAGCCACACACACACACACTCAGTCAAAAGTGAAGCAAGTGCGTCAACTGCCACATTTCATCAGTTTTGCCGGAGGCAGAAGTGAATCGCCAATTCCCCCAACACATTTATGTTCCCTCTGGGGAGAGAGTGCAACACAGTGGCAGGAGGCAAAGGCAACTGAATAACAGCTAAGAGGGGTTAGAGGAGACACTATAAGCCATGACAAATCATTGCATTCGATGCCACAAAATTTCATAAAACGGAAACGCAATCAAGCCTCACTTTATGCGACCAACCGCATTGTTTACCCACCCCCTTCAATACCACTCCACTTTTCACCCTGGCTTTGCTCAAAAACCAGAGCCAAGCCTATGGCTGTGACAAAAATGCATTTAAAATTTGTGTGTTAGATAAAATGAAAAGCCGCAATATCATGCGTTTATGCGTTGACGATGTGCAATGAACTGTGTGGGAGAAATTAACTCAATTTGGGTACGATTTGATGATGATTTGATTGCACAACCACGCCTGCAACACTTGCCATGCCACATTGCATGCAGCATGCAGTTTTCACCCCTTATGCACGATCGCGCAGAAAGAGAAGTGAAGAAATTGTAGCACACATTTGTGCACTGTCTGGACAAAGCAGGCGGATACTTAACGCGAGCTAATACAATCAAGCTGCAGACTCCGAGTCGCTCTAACTGCATTTATGTATGTATGTATGCATATGTTGTATATATATATATGTGTATGTGTGTGTTTGGGCTGGTTTCCATACGTATGTATGTATGCATGCCATCGGGCGGAATACGAGAATTGCGTGGCAAATTCATGCTAATGGGAAATTGTAATGAACGCTTACAACTTCTACAAGTACTACACATAAATGAATAAACAGCTAAACGACGAGTGTGCCGCATTACGCAACCTGTCACTTACAATAACAAACAGAATTGTGAATAAATCGACTAGCAGATACCCTACGAATAGTTAAAAAAGCAGCTTACTAAAAATCATGATACTTATAGAATTTTATAAAATGGTATTTTAGAACATTCTCTTCTTAATAAATACATTTCAGGAATTGCCATTCCAGATGTTGCCACCGCAGCCACTTCTTCTCTCTGCTCTTGACCACTTTTAATCGTTTCTTTTATTACTTCTGGATTATTTTTCCTTTTATAATTAAGTTTTTAGGATAGTTAAAGAGCTTGATTTATTTTATTATTTCTTTATGAGTTAAATTTCCAGGCGTTTCTAACCTTACTTTAAGCTACGAAGACTTTAAGAAACCGATGAAATGAACTTTTGAAAGACGTTACCTCTAAATCATTCTAAACACTTTTCAAACATCCTTAAAGGATACAGGGTATAGCACGTGTGGAAAAATCTTTTCAGCTTCGAAAGTCGACAGCCACACAGGTTTTGCAATTGTGCAATTATAATTTGCACCCAATTCAATTGCGCTCTTAATATTCTCTGTGCGTTTATTTGCTCATACGTTTACGATGTTCTAATTGCTATACAATAGCTGAAACATTTCTTGTTGAATCATAATCCGACCCTAATGATTATTATATAACGAAAAGCCATTGAAAAATCAATTGAAATAAAAATTGTTTTAATTAATACGAAGCAATTGTTATGATGCTCGAGCTAAGCTCTTAGTTGTATTCGTTGCAGAGTTCACGTTTTTAATTATACTCTAAATTCAATTAAATGAAACCAAAATAAAAAGAAATTATTGGCGTTGACTAAGAAATGCCCTGTAAAGTAAATGGAGGAGTAGAATCTGTAAATTGTAATTTTAAATTGTCATCTAACTGAGCTTATAGTTAGTTATACTACATAGATAGTAAGTTATAGCTTCTGTAGATGTGTGGCATACCTTAATCTCATGGTGTCAAGGGTATATGCACGCCAAATATGACTTATGCCCCTGGCTAGGCATTAGGTTGTTGGATAGCAAAATAACAGCGGCTGTTGTTGATTTTTGATAGACGTAATATTGAAATTGTTGTTGCAATTGTTGCTGAATTTGTTGTTGTTGCCAATCACATTGTTATTGCCACCGCATTTACAGTATCAATGGGCATTTTGTTGCGGCAAAAGTAAATAATTCAATTAAAAAATAACTGCGTATACGCAATATGTAAACAATTCAAAGCATATTCAAATCAATTGAATTAAATCGCCTCTTAGAGCATATCAACAAAATAGTTGATAGTTTAAATACTTTACGTTTTAAACTTTAAGCTGAGAGTATTAAATTCCAAACGCATTTGCAGTTTATTTAGATGGAATGTCATTTGGTTATGTCATGCAATTTGTTAATTAAATTTTAAGCAAATATAAAATGACAAAATTCAAACTGCGGGTGCGTCTTTGACGCAAATTGAACAGTCGACAGAGGCAGCAACTGCAACTGCAACAGCAACAGCAGCAACAGCTATAGCAACTGCAACAAAATCGTTGTTGATGACACTAAATAAAAGATTTTATACTGTTGATTTTTGCGCTTTTTGGGAACTTTGCACGTTGCATTGCACTTGATCTGTGTGCCAAACGTTACAACGACACTTCAACGCCAAGACGAAGCAAGAGGACCCAGAAGTCAGAGCTACGAATAGAGCTTGCAACTAGAGCTCGAGCTGGAGCTGGAGCTAGAGCTCTTGGCAACAGCTGCACTTGTTTGTAGCACACAATCAGCTCGTTTCATTTTATTGCCAACGTCGTCATAGACAAGAGATGGTGAGAAGATGAGAAGGGCTGCCTGGTTGTATTCTATAGCTCGTAGAGCTCCTACAACGCCATCGTCGACTAGACACAAGACTTGACAGCAAAGCAAAATTGTATTTACATTCAATTAGTGCCAACAAAATTGTCTTTGGCTGCTTGTCGTCGACTATGCCTAGTGCCAAGCAGAGACAAGAACAAGCTCAGTCTCAGTCTGAGAATGAGACTCAGTTCCCTTTTAGTTGAAACGCTTTGGTAAGTTTTTTGTTAGCGTAAATTACTTTTAATGTGGGTGGTTTGCCTTGACGGTTGTATGTTGTGTTTTGTATATGTTGTATGACCCATGTTAGCGCCTTTAGTTGAAGCTAAGTAATCTAAAATTTATTTTAAATAAACTCAAAATATGTTTGGGACCCATGCTTATTTCTTGCCGGAGCATTTTATTTATGCATAACAAAGCACCACTTAAATCTGCTCAGCTTTTTATACCCTTTATGTACACATCAAATGTGGTATACAAAGGGAATTATAAATTTAAACATGTAATATGTAACAGCCATAATATTTTTACATAGATAGATTTGTAAATGCCAGAGTAATTTTAGATTTAATTTTAGTAATAATTATTTCTATATTTTACGAAAGTTTTCTTAAGTTAAGGAGTCACTTAAGAATTATTTTTGTTTATTTTTGGGTAATGACAATTATGTTAAAAGTTAAAAATGTATAAGTATTAGCACCAGAAAATGATTTAGGTATTCAAAATTTGGATACAGGGTGTCTGGTAGTCAAGCACACTCGCTTGTAGCGGTTTTACTTGTTGGTTTCTGCTGCTGCAGATGGTAAGGCTGATGCCAATGCTGCTTTTGGGAAACTTTGCAATCTGCATGCCAAGTTGTCGACATTTTCACACACAAACCGTTGGGGAAACTGAGAAAAAGAGAGTAGTGAGAGAAAGAGAGTGAGAAGGCGATATAAACGACAGAGTACACCTCTACTACGTGGACTGGAAAAGGGGGAAATGGGAAAATGGAGACCTGTATTGGTGCGCCGAGTGCAAGTGCCTGCGCGTTTATAACTTTTCAACTGTTGTATGAAATTTTACAAATTAGATTCATTTCTATGCATTGAAATACATTTGCAAACTTTTGCACCAGAAAGTTGCTCCAATATTTGCGCACACACACAAACACACGTACACACAAAGAAATAGAGACACACATACTAATAGCTGGAAATCTGGAAATTGCTGAATGAAATCGTTGTAAAATTCAGTGCAGGTCTGTTATGTAGTTACACAGACCCTGTCGGACTCCCAGACTGTCAGACTGAGAGTTAGTCCGACCAAACTGACAAAACTCAGTCTATTCGTTTGACAGTTTATAAAGAAACATGCACGAAACTTTTACATACTACTCGTATTTGCAATTTCATTAATACAAAACTTGCTTAAAGAACCATCGTCTTTGGCACCATTTTTGTTAATTTTAACTTTGACATACACTCATACTCACACACACACATAAAGGCAGTTAGCCCAAAAGTTGTGTAGACTCGGAAATACCAGAAATTGAAATGTGAAAACTCAAACATTCCAATGATAAAGTAGAAATAAAAAAAAATAAAACTCAACTCAACTCGCACATCATTTGCAGCATCAAAAGAAGCCAAAAACTCAGCGTCAATGCCAGCAGCAAATGCAAATGGATTGCGGAGTGGTGAAAGGGGCATGAAAAGGGAAGCGGAGGTAATGCCCATACTGCGCACTACGACATCATCATAATTAATTAAAAAAGTTTTTTTTAAATCAATTTTCAAATGCCCCAATGACTGGCTGTTTGATGAACCATGCCGCAAAGCCAGAGTTGCAGAGAATCCATGAGGATAAAACTTATGCTGGATGCTCTATTAAATATGTACATATATATACACAAAAACTGATAAGATAAACAACTTAGAAATGAATTTAAAAAATTATATATAGATAAAAAGAAGCGTTCATACTAATATGGCAAATTTTGAAAAAATTTCTTACAATCAGCAAAAAAGCTATTTTTATTCCTTGGAAAAGAACAGCAAAAAACTTTCTGCTACTTGAAATTACGAAATTTATTATCAAACAGCACGGTATTAAAAGAAAATCAGCGAGAAAACATGATGAATAAAATGGAGAAAGATTTTCTTTTGAATAATGATTTAAGCAGAAAAAATGCAAACAAGAGTAAAATATTAAATATTTTTGCCCATAGAAAGTTATAGAAAAGTTTTCAAAGGACTCTAAAGCAAAAATACAGAATGCTTTAAAAACGTTGTATAGTGAACACAAAAAGTAGAAAATCTCTACTTATCTTCTTATTTTAGAGTGTTTAAAATTCGTAGTACATCTTTTGACATTTACAGAGATAAATTGTGATTTTCTAAGCATTTCTAAGCATTCAAAAATATGCGTACGACACTTTTCAGGCCACTTTCAGCTCTCCAGTTTGAAAAGCATACAAATGCCAGATCCCTTTTCAATATTTAATAGAAAATGCCAATGTCAACAATGGATTTTTAATTAGTTAAGCACATTTTTGCCACTCAAGAGATGTGATAATGGCGCAGTCAAGTCGTTGATGACTACGAGGTGACTGTCACAGCAATTTATGTTTTTGTCATTACGCGACATGAATTGAAAATTGAATCACAAAATGCTTCAAAATGCAAATTAAATGATGGAAATTGCACAATATTGCGCATTTTATGATGCGCTGGATGCTTGGCTGGCCATGGCAACAGACTCAGACACCGACTTAGACACTCAGTGGGAGTTAGGACCCTTCTTGGTTGCAAACCCAATGTCTAAATATATATATATATATATATACCATACATATATTCAAAAATATAATGGCAAACTGTGTAATAAACTTGAGCACTGGATTTGCTCGTAAAATGGCAAAACTGCAGCAGCTGCGATGCCATTATAAAAATTGAAAATGCATCCTTTATGCAGCATGCTCTTATTAACGGTATTTCAATACCCTATACTCTTTGCAGATATTTAAAAAAAGATTTCTTAACAGCTTAAACAAGTCTTATAAGTAGAAAGTGTTGATAAGTTCAGTAATTATAATTTAGCTTAGAGATTTAAAGTAATGTCCTTTTGAAAACTGATATCCTGTAAATGTTTTATAAACTTTTTAATAAATAACGAATGAATTTCAAAATAAGACTTCAGTAATCCCTAGCTTTTAAATATTTTAAGTGCTGATTTGAATTTATGCTTAGATTCTTTCAATATAATAACTAAGTTTATGAAACTTCGTAAAAATCATAATTGTCTGAAATCAAGGAGATAAATTATGAGCAGCGGGTATTGACATATACTGGGCATTTAAGACCCGACTACAGGGTAACTCCCAATCAATCACAACCAACTACAGCGTTTTAGTTGATATTGCTGATGCTTTTGGTGTTGTGAAGTGCTTGTGGCACAAGTATAAGCCAGTCTACTTGTGTGTGTTGAGTTGTTCGTGGTTCCATCAAATCAGAAACTCAGCCATAGGGGCAATGCATTTTAATTTAACCCGCGCACAAATATGAATTCAACAAAACATTACCAAGAAAGCCGAACATTTCAAAACGGCACAACAAGAAGATACCTCTTAACTATAGAATTGTGCCACACGGTATGTTGAATTTAAGAAGAGCGATTGTATTATATTTTGTTTATTGAACTATAATACTTAGAAGAAAGCACCATTTTATGGATGCTTATGAGAAAAGTTTAAAATATATGGTAAGAACCCACTGAAAAGTTATAGAGACATTAAGGATATATAAGAATGAAGTTTTGGTACATTATTTTACAGTAGAATAACAAGAGAAGAGGCTTAAAAATAAATCAACTAAAATATAGAATGCTTATATAAATTTATTTTTTCGATGTGTATTTGACCGGCTCGATCCACTTTACGCAAAGCAAAGTTAGATGCATACCTAGATTAGTGATATTATTGAATTAAATTTCAAAACGGTTAAGAAAGCCTTTTCAACTAATAAACCCTATAAAAAAGACATGTGCAAAACCACACAACCTACACACATACATTAAGACCGAGCGAGTGAGTGTATAAATAAATACTTGAATAAATATTTACAACTCCGGCGTAGAATTATAAGCAGCACCCGAATCTATGCACAACAAGAATGCAGCCGACAGAGCGGGAAAGGGAAGAGAGGGAAGCACACCTCACACCTGTTTGCATTTTGTGTGTGTGTGTTTGTGTGTTTAAGTGCGCATAAAACGCGCCGCAGCAGAAGTGAGCAGCGCTTTTTTATTTATTTCTGCAGTGTAGTTTTGCCTTTTATATTACTATTTTTTTCTCTTTACTTTCATTGCTTGCCACCAAATATGTACACACATATTTTTGAAATTCCCATGCCACGACTGCAACTGCAACGAGATGGGCGTGGCAACGGAGGCGTAGATAAGGTGGCAATGCCTCGTTTGTAGCTTTGCCAGTACGAGTTTGTTTGGCAAAGCGCCTGTTTAACACTTAAGATATCGTATTTCTTCAACACACACGCACACGCATACACAGTCCGCACACACCGACACACACACACACACACACACATGCACATGCAAAAAGCAGGTCTAGCTGTAGTTCTGTTTCTGGCTCTGACTAAAAGATAAATATGCATGCGGTTGGTTTTATAAGGCAAAGGCAAAGGTAAAGGTGCATTACGTATACGTATTGCTTATACGTCAGCCATTTCAACAGAGGAAGGGAGCCGGAAAGGGCGAAGGGGGTGGGGCAGAGGAGCCTCTTTTGCACCGCCTTTCGCACATTTGCATGCAATAAAGATGGCGGGCGATAACTGAGCTCCCATTGCCATTGTTTGCCTTTTTCTTCTCCATATTTCTATATAAATTGTCGGTGTGTTTGTGTGTGTGTGTGTGTATCTGCTTTGTGTGTATGCGTGTGAAACTTGCCGCCCAAAAAGCAGTCTAGTGGCAGACAACCAGGCACTAAAATAAAAGGCAATGTACGCCAAGTGCCGTCACCTGACGCTGCCTGCTGCCATCTATTATGCAGATGTACAGCAGGTTCATGAATATATGCCAGCATTTTGTCTACATAAGCGTACGTGTGTATATCTATGTGTATGCGTGTATGTGTGTGTGTGTGTGTAGGGAAAAACATGCTGCAAAGTCGCACTGACAAAACGCCATATGTTTGTGCACGATAAGCGCAGGCGGCTTTTCCTCCTGTTTCCTACATTTCTCTATTTCTTTTTTCTCCTGGCCATAGAATTGAAGAACTCAAAACGATAATTTAAAATTAGCCTTGGCGCAGCTTTTGAGCTAGGCCAATAGCGGTTAGAGCCAAAGCAAATACCATGCAGCTGAGCTAAATCAAAAATGCGCAATAAAAGTTGCAGCAAAGGTGGCCAATATGTAAGCTTGGTCTGACTTTTGGCCCCAAAGCTCATCTAAGCAACGATATAAGTGTAAGTATGTATATATTCTTTTACGGGCTTGGGCATATCGATTTTGAAGTGTAATTTGGCACGCATCTATGGAGTTGGATTAGTCGCATTGTAGCTACAAGATACATTCATGACAAGCAGTCATAAAGTTTTCCTAGTTCCTTTGGGGCGTCCGGCATAAACATTGTTTAACTGTGCAGGTGACCAGCCAATCAGTTAGATCTGATCAAAAGGGGGAATGGCTTAGCTACTGCTCCGACTTTGGATAGTTGTCCAGTGATTTTTCAATAAACTAAAATTGCATTTGATAATGTCAGGATATGTTTTTTTTCCCCATTGAACCCGCTTTTTTTCTGTCGTTTGCTTTCCCTTTACTTTCTATACTTTCCTGCGTCATTTATAGAAAATTGAATAAAAGTGCTGCTGGCATTTGCGACAAACTGGACGATGAATGAGCTCGTGATTGCAATGGAAACAAGTAAGAATGCAACAGTCAAACTCCCGACTATAAGATACCTGGAACTCAATTTAGATATATATTTAGTGTATTTACAGGAACAAAAATTTAATAAAACTTAATTCGCGAGAGTTTTATCGAAGACAGTGTTCCTCATTTTGATTGCTCTAGTTTTTATAGTCTCTGACACTCAGGTGTTCATGCAGCTGGTCAGGTGTTCCTTATACCCTTGCGTTTTACTAGTACCGGGTATAAAAGTGAGAGATTCAACTGCGACCAGGACTCCTGACGCTGAGAAGGATATGATTAGTCTCGGACCGTTGTGTACTTACTCCAATATGAAACAAAGGCAAACAGAATCCAGGGCACACAATGTCAATTCTGTAAGTTAACCCGTTTAAGGAGAGGAGAATGCTTTGATATTGTTGTGCTTCTAGTTAAGCACACACACAAACTCACTTTGGAAATACTTTTATTTTCAATTTTGTCATAAATTTTATACGCAAAAAAATATATAAAGAGTTAATAAATTGAATTTTAGAATGCACAACACCAAGTTAAAGGAGGGCGATGAGCGGGTAACAGCTGACAACAGTATTTTAAGTCGACCAACTAATTCCCCCTCCCTTCTACGACTTCATTACAACAGGAGGAGATGGAGCTCAATCAAATCTGGCGTGCCTGTCGTAAAATCCAGGGCGCCATCTTTCGACATAACTTTGACATCTGCGCGGATATAAAAGTCCATGATCCAGACTGCACCGGCTTTGTATCGGGTAAGCAACAATCTTTTCATGCTTTTGAAAATGTGTATAAGAGGGTTGCGGAACTCGACGCCTAGAAAATTTAAAAAAGTTCCATACTTTAAAATTATACGCTTTTATGAAAACTAAGACATTCGATATGTAATTTTATTAAAATTTGATCTCTCAATTCTATAAATATAAAAATTAAAACTTTATAGACTTCCGAAAAGTCATTCTTAAAGAACATTTTCCAATCGAGTACCTTACTGACTGACAAAAATAAATCTAACGTATCCTCTAATGAAGAGGGGTATCATCATTTTAATTTATATCAATCTTAAAATGTCCGGCAGAGGCTATATTCACTTCGGTGCTGGGCAAGTACCGCAAGGTGAGCGGTCTGTCCGAGTTTGAGCTGCGGGACGTCACCGACTATTTCCAGATTCGAGATGGACGCATTGCCTATCGACAATTTTGCAAAGTGGTTTGCGGTGAAAGTGAGTGTTGTCCAATTGAAGGGAGTACACAATTCAACAGAGTCTCTCATCAGATCTACATAAAAGTGCCGAGAAAGAGCTGGCTAGTGGACTGGAGTGGAATGATCCTTGGCATTTGAATGTGATTCCTCACCCAGAGGAACGTCGCAAGATTTGTTTGATCTTACTTAAGATTGCTAAGGAGAATCACTTACCATTGATGCCTTATTTTCAGGATTATGAATTGGTAAGTAAATTAGGAAGTCCAACTTTTATTTTTCTCCAACATTCCTTTCTTCTAGGTGGCTCAAAATGTGGGCGTGGTCACAGTATCGCACTTCTCTCGCGTTCTGCACTTTATGAAGATTCCCCTGTCTGAATCAGACTTTCTTCTGCTGCTCAAGCGCTATATGAAGGATGGCTATTTGGTCAACTATGTGGCCTTCCTCAAGCACATTGATAACATCACTGATTATTTAAAATGCCATAACCTTTTGGACAACTCGGGTGTAAAAAAAAACCTACTAGATTACCAAGAACAGTTATTTCAATTTGTTGCTTTTTTAGGATGTTATTCCAGATTTTCCTGGTCGTCTTGTGGATTTGGAACTATCACAGCTGCCTCCCGTTAATGGCTGTCAACTGGTTCAGCCAATATTTCCAGATGCCTGCAATCATCCGAATCTGAATCGTGGACAGTGCGAGATTGTCCATTGCATCCAGAGTTATATCTACAGGAATCGTGTGCGCACTTGCGAGTTTCTAGAAAAGTTTGATCCGCTACATGTGGGCAGTATCACAAAAAATCAGTTTGAACGTGGATTATCCAATATGGGAGTAGGGAAGTATATCTCCCAGCGGGAGTTAGCTCTATTAACGGACCGTTATTTGGATCCACTGGACATCAATCGCATACGTTGGCGAAATTTTGTGGATGAAATCGATACCGGTAAGTTTACAAAAGTAGTGTTATGATCTCACTTAATCCTTGCCTTTAATACATACATTTTGCTCAGTGTTTACCATTAAGAATCTGGACAAGATGCCGCAGTGCGTGGTAGAGTCACCGCTTGTTCACATCAAGGAACTGCCTCGACCTGGCACACTCGACTGGCAGGCAGCGCCACAAGACATACGTGATATCTGTGAGGATGCCATGTCCAAGATACGATTACGTATACGTAATCGACGCCTCTATTTGCATCCCTTCTTTAGAAACTACGACAAGTGAGTAGCTATTCGAATTTAAACTAACCCAATCCATATCAAATGATTCTTTTACAGACTTCACAGCGGACATGTCAACTGCCACCAGGCCAATCAAATCTTTCGCATAAATGGAATACTACTGTCGAATCGTGAGCTGGACGCTGTGCTGCATCGTTATGGCAATGAGCTGGGCTTCTATTACACCAAGTTTTTGGATGATGTGGATCAGGCAGAGTACGCTATGCCCACCATGTCTGGCAATCAGACGTTGCAGGAATGTCCGCAATTCGCTCGCGACAAGGTTGAGAAGCAGCTGGACAGCGAGGAGAATATTAAACGCATCCTCACCAGCGCCAAACGACAGTCAATTACGAAGGGTGTTTCCTGCATTGATTTCCTCGCCGACTATGATCGTCATCGTGAGGGAGAGATTCTCGAGAGCGACTTTAAACGCGCTCTGGATAACTCCATGATCATACTCAGCGAGGAGGATGCCACCACATTGGCTAACGTGTAAGTTAATTCCTCCTGCGCTTATCAAAATTTTATCCAAGCAAGAAACCCTTCTGTTTTATATGTGCTAGTGTTCAATAGTTCTTAAAGCTCACAATGGGCTTAAGGTGTAAAACACACTGAATTCCCAATTAGTGCTCTACACTAACAATTTCCCTGTCCTTTATTAGCTTCCGCTCCCCAAAACGCGCTGCCTGTGTGCGCTATCGTGACTTCTGCAAAGCCCTTGATGAGATCTTTGTACAATTTGATACGAATATGGGTGACAATGTGGTCACAGCGGTGCCCTTGCTGCATTTGCCCAATCTGGACTGTGTTGATTGCTTCCTCAACTTTGATGAACGCACACTTTGCTCGCAGGCTCTAATGAAACTCGCGCGTCGTCCCGACGAAATCTCAAATCTTAGCCAGATATTCAAGGACTTTGATCGCCAAAATTGTGGGTCTGTTTCCCAAAACCAATTCCTCCGAGCCATCACCCTCCGGGAGATGCACAATATGTTAAGCGGCCGTGAATTGGAAGCTATTAACAAATGCTTCGGCGTAAAGCGTGGCCTCTGCTTGGAGATAAACTATCGTGAGTTTCTTAATATTCTAGATGTGCTCTATGCCACGGGACAGATGAAACGCAACTATTAGTAACAAAAAAATATATATATATATGTTTAAATGTGCTTAAATTTTCTGTAAAAATGTGGAAACTTACATTTGGAATCAATTCTGTTTGTCTCAAGAAAAATGAATTAATACTTCATGAGCTTTTTTGTTTTTTCTTTTTAATTGAATCTTGTTGCATTCTCATTTTTCATAATTTGTTGTCAAAGAATGTATTTTTTGTTTTTAATAACTACTATTAAGTCTGGAAAAAATTAAACATTTGAGAGGTTGGCTTTAAATGGAGTTGGTAAGTGGCAAATGCAAAAACTGAATTTCAATCGATTTCAATATCTTTTTCAATTGTTCTTCAATTCTTGAAGGTCGGACGTCAATTAACATTTGTTCAATCTCCATTTAAATGGCTATAGTTAATTGTATATATTGTTTATAGTATATATATTGTGTATATATGAATTTTTTTAACAAATAAGTCTCTTTTAAAAACTATACATCATTGTAGTTTGAGTTGGATTTTTGTTTTTATTATTAATATTATTATTTAAGAAGTTGACATCATTTGTTTACATTGCATCTTCTCTTTTCATCAGCTTTAGCTTCATCTTTACATCTTTCTCTCTTTGTTCTTTTTGCCATATGCTGCTTTAGATTTTTATTAAAATATAAAATTCTCTTTCAATTTGTATATATATTTATATATATCTGTTCTTTATATATAGATCTTTTAATGAGCGCAAATACATACACAAAAAAAAATACGTTTATTGGAAACATCATTTTGTTATTTGCATTTTGGTGGATTTGTTGTTGCTGTTGTTTTGTTGTAGTTTCAAGCGGACTTGGACAATGCAAGGCTCTCTGCCCCGCCCCTTTTCTATTCTACCAAGACAGGCAGCCCCCGTCCGCACCGCAGGAGGCGGTTGGCTGTCGTAGCAATTATGTTAATTAATTATGTATTACATATTACAAATATTAAATTAATTAAGTTTAAACAAATACTTATAGTCTATTGTATTTCTTGTTTTATAATATATTTTTCTGTATGCATCTTCTTTCTTTTACTTGTTGCTATTAAACATTTCTTGCCGTTTCTTTGTTGTAAAACTATTTCCTTTTATTTGTATGTATGGTAAATTATGTGTATGTGTTGGTGTATACATGTATATATATTTATATATATAGATGTATATATAGATCTCTGTGTATGTATGGGACCCTGCTTACAAGTTAAACAATTAGCTCGCATAATGTATGAGGACTACATTCGGTAAAACAAATTAGTTGTGCCACCCACACACACACACACACTCCTGCACACAGCTAATTTGAAGTGTTGCTGTGTCTGTGGTGGTGTGGCTTGGCTTAACGTGGTTGTGTGTGTGTGTTTGGTTTGGCCGGCTAGCGCATGGCTATGAAAAATTAGCCACTTTCCAAGCCTAAACTCTATGTGTATATATAAATTATATGCTGTTTTTGTTGATGCTGCTGCTGCCGCTAGCTGCCGCTGTTGTTGTTGTTGTAGTTGTTGTTAATTCTTGATTGTTGTAGTTGTTGTTGGAATGGTGCTACACAACAAGTGTGTGTATGTAAATGGTTGGAGACTGCTTTTGTTGCCATGAGAGATATGAGGTCGGTCTGCAGTCGCTTTATAGACTATGTACTTCTATATGCTTGCGATGCGAGTGTATGCGTGTGTATATATATATGTATGTTTGTGTGTTGTGTTCTGTAGTATGCTGTGAATAAAAATGACAATGAGATTGTGCATATATAATTAGAATAAAGGCAAACACCAATCTTACCATAACAAACTAAACTAAGTAAAATTCAAATAGTTTGCTGATTTATAAGTAGATGGTTTTTTATTTTGGGAGGATTATTATCCCCCCGACGGCCCCGACCCCGTAAACGAGGAGCCGTTTAATAGGGTTGATGTCGCGGCTGGCGTCCAGTGCCACGTTGCTTGCCACCACCGTTGAAGCCACCGCCACCACCGCCGCCGCCGCCTGTTGCAATTAAAGATGAACAAAAGTTAAGATGACAGATAATTAGATTTTTTTCATTTCAAACTTGGCATTAATACGTGTGTGTATGTATGAAAAGCATGCACAGCTGCTAAGGAAATCAATTTGTTTTTCATTGCTCATTTTTTTTCAAGTTGGATTTACTACAACGCCAAAACGATTTAAAGCGACTGATGAAAATTTTGACCAAATCTAAGGATAAAAAAAACGAATGTCTAGTAACAGAATTTGGACTCCCAATTGGAGAAGGCAGGAGGATGCTTGAAATTAAAGACAAGGATAGATTAGTTCAAATTACAACAAAACAAATGCTCGGTGTTCAATAAAAGTTACAAGGACTGCAGATAGATAACAATATTATATATATATATGTATGTATATATAATTATTATATATGGGTGGGGAGGTAAGAATTAAAAATTTTATCAATTTTTAAACGGCCATTGTGTTGTTGTTGTGATTTGTATACCTTTGGGACCACCGCGCGGACCTCCGGCACCGCGCCCTCCAGCGCCACCACCGCCGCCGCTGCCGTAGCCATTACCACCGCCAAAGCCACCATCAAAGCCGCCGCCATAACCGTAGTCTTTGTTTGTAATCGTATTTACATACATATAATTCGTATAAAGGGGTTTAAACACAAAAATTTGTTGTAGTTTACAAGAGCGCAGAAACAATTGAAATTCAATAATTAATTAACTATCTCTCTCACTATTTCTATTACTTGATTTTGGTCAAAATTTACTTGAACTTATATGGGGTAGTTTGGGTTGATGGGTAGAGGGTTAAGGTTAAGGAGGTAGAGTTGTGGGTCCGAGGGGAGACAATTCAAAATACACACCGGAGAGCTGGAAAAGGAATTCCACTTTAAAAACACACAAAATCATATTTGGTTTTGTTTTTTTTTCTTTTATTTGCTCATTTCTCGATTTTGCGATGGTTTTTTTGATTATAAGTTTGACTTGGCTGTTATTTTATATGTGGTTGTTGCTGTAACTATTGCTGGATCAATTGTTGTTGATGTTGTTTCTGCTGCTGGTGTTTGCTGCTGCTGCTGCTGTTGTTGTTGCTGCTGTTGCTGCTGCTGCTACTGCTGCGGTTGTTGTTGTTGCTTGTTGTTGTTTACTTTTGCACAGGCATTACAAAAATTGTTGTCGCTGGTACACAATAAAAATTAAAAAACACATTTCTCTCTCTCTCTCTCTCACTGTTGCTCTCCCTCTCACTATCTCTCATTCTTTAGATAGAGAAATACAGGCGCAAAGCGGCGCTCACACACATAACACATACATGCGCGATGATTGTTATTCTTTTTGTAGTTGAAAATTTCAATTGTTTTCTCAGTAATTGTTGTTGCTTCTTTCGTTTGTTTGTTTGTTAGTTGATGTTGTTGTTTCTCACTTTCGACTTATAAACATGTTTCACAATGTATTGCAATTTTTCATTCATTTCATAATTTCTCAATTTTCGTTTGACGCACTCTTTATGCATTATCATTAAGTTTTATTTTTCTCTAATTTTTACCTCATTTTCCACACAACAATTTCAGCATTTACTTTCAATGAAAAGTTTCGTTTTATGATTTTCATTTTTGATTTTTCGAAAAGTTATTTAAACAATTTGGCCAAAAATATTTGAATAAACGTGCTGCTCTTGTGTGTGTTTTTTGAATGTCTCACCTCAGCAAAAAGTAATTAAAATTCTATATATTATTATTCTTATTCATTTTTTTTTTGAATATTTTAGGGGCAAGGGGGTACGGGTGTTGGGAGGGGGTAAGTTCGTGTGGTCGCAAAATTTTAGTGTTGTATAAAAACGTCTTGCGAAAAACAAAAACAAATGCAAATTGTCAGCAAATTTGACTTTGATACGAGTTAAAATATTTGATATTATTATAATTTACTCTTGATGTTGTGTTTATTTGTTGTATATATATTTTTTGTTGTTAAAAACAAGAAAACTGTTTATCATTATCATTTAAATTCAATTCATTTCAGAAAACTTCTTTTTAAAATTACTTTAAGCATATAATTTACGTTTTTTTTATAGATTTTTCAGTTAATTTTTACTAAAAACAGGTATATTAATTACGCTAAGTTACTTGTAAAATAGTATAAGCTTTAAGTTTAATAAAAAAGGAGTAAAAAACAGAAAAGAAAATAACGTTACATTTAAGCGAAAATATTATATAATTGTTGTTATAATTGTATAGTTGAGTTGCTTGTTGCTTGGTTGGTTGGTTGGTTGTGTCTGTCTTTCTGTCTGTGTGTGTGGGTGGTGTTTTGGTTGTTGGTTTCAATATATTTCTGGTGCACAGACAAGACCATAACCGGACACCAAAGACCGGAGAATGAAGACCGGGAACCGTAGTACCACTGGGAACAACCGGATTTTGGATCACGAAAAATTGCACGATCGTTTTGGATATTTGCATGGGTTTTTGAATTTTTACTCTCTTTTGATATGCTTTCAATTTTCTTTTTCGTTTTTCTTTTGTGAGGCGAAACATCGGAAAATTCGGTAATTACAATAGATACATATATATGTATATGTATTAATATATGTATATGTATAAATATATATATATATATACATATATATGCATTTAAATCTGTATATGTAAATCTATAACACGTATGTTCAAAAATTATAATTTAAAAAGAAAGTAATTAACATTATAAGTATATAATTAATAAGAACAGTACACATTTTTTTAAACTGTAATCGGAACTCTGTCAATGAGAACCATAACAGCGCTATGTAAACTCTCACTCTCCTTAACAGGGGCATTACATTAGCATTAACATTGCACGCGCGTTATGGCTCCCATTTTCAGGTAGTTAGTTTTTGTTGTTGTGATAGGTTAGAAGTTGGTTTCAGAAATTATAAAAAGATAATTATATATATAGTATATATATTTTATGTAGATTTAGTTGTAAATTTAAATATAAAATGGTCACAAAATATTGCTATAAAGTATACAAAAGCTTTTTGTTTATATTAAAAAAAATATTGTTTTGCACAATTGTTGGGATGTAATTATATTGCATAAATATAATTTTTTTGAAAGATAAATGTTGTATATTAATAGTATTTTTTTTTTGTATATGTTTAAGTTAATATTTTCTTTTTTTGTTTGTTTACAGACAACTTGCTAAAAACATTGAGAAACATGCAAATTTTAAAATAATTTACTCAAGTTAATATGCATATTATTTGTTTACTTTTTTGTGTTTTTTTTATGTTTGAAAGTGCTTTTGTATAAATATATAAATAAATAATTATATATATATTTATACAATGTGATTGATGGACAAGTTTGAAAGATTGTTCAAAAATTTAACATAAGAGATATATGGTAAATATATATGTAATGTATATATGTGGTATATGTATGCGTATGTTTGTGTAGTTGTGTGAGTTTATTGTACTTAATATATATATATAAAAGAAGAACAATAAGAAAAAATTATATATGTATAAAAATGGTGTATTAATTATAAAATTACTAAAATTGACGAAGTGTGTTTTCTCATTACAATATGTTTTTACTTAGATGATGTTGTTGTTTGTTTGTTTGTTTGTTGTTGTCGTTCAGTTTTTGTTGTTGCTTGTCGCAGTTGTTGTTTCGTTGTTGCTGTTGTTGTTGCTCTTACTTAAACAACGTGCAAAAAATGCCGCAATGCGCGCATGCGCTTTGTTTTTACAAACAAATTAATGTGTTTGGCTTTTTTTTAAATATATAGTTATCGTTTCTCATTATCTCAAGTTTTCTCTATTATTCCTTCTCTTTTCTCTTCTTTGTCAGCAAAATGCATGTGGTCAAGAAAGCGAAGCAGAAATGCAAATAAAGCAAATAAAAGAATCAATGGCCACATTAAAAAAAGGGGCAAAATATTCAACTAGATGAGGTGGGCGTGGCAGTACAACGCCCCATAGTAATTGCAAAAAGTTAGCTTTGACCTCAACAAGTTGTTGTTTCGTTGCTTTTGCGTTGTTGTTGTTGTTGTTTGATACATGTTGTAGTTGTTGTTGTTTTTACAAATATTTTTGTTTTTGCCTTAAAATAATACTATCAAAAATAGTACCGATTTGTAAAATGTTATGTTTATGCATAAATATATATTTTGGTATATCCGATAAATCTGATATATTTATATACATACAAATGTATGTGGGGGTGTATGTGTGTGTGTGTGTATGGTATATTGACGTGCATACGAAAACATATGCATTGCAAAAACGTATATTATCCCGTTGCCGAAATAATAATATATATCTAAAAATATATTTATATGCTATATATAGTTAACTATATATATATTTATATATAGGTTTAAATAGAAGTTGAATCAAAGCTTTGATTACGCGTTTCGTTTTTTGTTTATGTGTTGGTTTAGTGTTTTGTTCAACAAAACAAAAGGAAAAACTATTTAAATAACTATTTTAGGGGTGTTTTTTTGTTTTGCGGGGAGGTGGTGGTGGTGGTGTCTGTGGATCACATGTGGAACATATGTGGATGGGGTGTGTGTGGGGGTGTGTATGTGTGTGTGTGTGTGTGATTCCTATGAGTGTGTCAACAGCTTTTGGTTTTAGTTTGTTCAAACAATAACAGTTATTTAACAATAATAAAAGGCACAAGTTGCAATTATGCAAAAGGCCAAAACGCTGGCGATTCACACAATTTTTCCATTTTCCACATAATTGGCACATGATCTTTCTTGTTTGTTTTATGTGTAACAGTTAACGGTTCTTCTGGTATGTTGTTCTTGTTGTTCTTGTTGTAATTGTTGTTCTAATAGTTGTTGTTGCCTTTGCGTTTGAGGTATTTGTCATCTTTGGAAAGTCTGTTGATTAGCGACCTCGTCGTGTTTTAAAGTCGCACACATTGTTGTTAAATTTGTTTTTGTTGGTGTTATAGTTGTTGTTGGTCTGGTCTGGTATACATATTTTATCGTAAAGTTTATTTAATAGAAACTTGAACGTTTTGTCTACTTGTTGTTCTCTCATTTTTTTCTCCTCCATCTCATTCTCTCTTAAACAACACAATCATTAATATACACACGCTTCGTCAGTTTTATATAGTATTTATATATATATATATATGCTAAAGGGCTAATAAATCAATATAAATCTTGTTGTAAATTTGTTGAAAAATTGTTAGATTTTCAAATTGAATTCTTGTGTTAAAATTACGCTTTAAAATTTAAAAATCAAAAATATGCATTTTAAAAATTTTAAAATTAATTGTAATATATATAAAAATTATTAATTTGATTGTAAAAGAAAATTATTAATATATACTACATTTATATAAGATGTGTATATATATTTTTTTTATAATATATGTATAATTTTTTTCGCAATGTTTAAAAATGATTTTAAAATTTATGTTTAGGCATTACAAATATTTAATTGTTTTCTATTTAAAAAGTTTTCTTGTTTTTAGCGACGTTGTTTTTCTTGTTATTGTTGTTGTTGTTGGTGTTGTGTTTTCTATGATGTTATTTAGAAATTGCAGCAAAACGTTTTTAGTTTTGGTTTTGATTTTTGTTTTTGTTTTTCTCTCCGTTTTGATATTCTCTTTTCTCATTTCTTCATTCTCTTTTGCTAACGGCAAACAACAATATATAAATTTATATGTTTGGTATAAGGGAATCTTTATCAAAAAATGTTTCTTGTTGTTTAATGGCATTTTTTGTCTATTGTTGTTGTTGTAGTTGTAGTTGTTTAATATGCTTATGTTGTTATTGTTGCTTGTTTGTTTTTGTTTTGTTTGCCTAATTTTAGAACTGCTGATAGTTGTTGCTATTGTTCTTGTTTTGATGATAATTACTTGACGTTGTGTTATTATAATAATTGTTCTGAGCATTATTATGTTGTTTGTTGTATTTACCATAACCATAGTCATATCCATTATAGTAGCCACCGGCATAGTAATCGGCAAAACCACCGGAACCATAACCACCATAGCCGCCATAGCCCGAATACGAACCCTGGCCATCCCATTGATGGGAATAACCTGAAACAGAAGAAATTAAATATAATTAAGATCTGTTGTGACAATTAATATATAGTAAGGCCCGTTTTTTACAATTCAATTAAACTCTATCTATAAATTTAATAGTTTTAAAAGGAGCAAGTATATCCGAAAAAGGCTAAACTATCAACACTCGTTTCTTATTTTAATTGATTTTATGAAATTCAAAAATTAAATTTGTCAACTCTATCGATTGTCAAAACATTTACTTAATAACTGTACGAAGAAATTTGTATTATTGCTAGTTAACTAACCACCACGTCCGTATCCACCACGACCACCCCGCATGCCACCTCGCGCACCACCTCGCATGGCCATCATTTGATTTTCAGGTTTTGGCGTCGCACGCTTCACATCAACTTCCTTGCCAGAGATTTTCTGCTTAGGCGTCTTCAGCAGATCCGTAACCACCTGCTCCGAATCAAAGGTAATAAAGCAGAATCCCTTGCGGTGTGACTTTTGCTTGTCGAATGGCATCTCAACCTCCACAATCTGTTAAAATAAACAAATATTGATTGATTATAATATTGATCTATAAACTAAATAATAGTCATTCTCGCGTACATTGCCAAACTGACTGAAGTAGGTTTTGATTTCCTCATCGCTGATCTCTGTTGTGAGACCACCCACAAAGATTTTGCCGTGGCGTGCCTTCGCCTTTTTCGGGTCAACCTTCTTACTGTTAATAATATGCTCCTCGGCGGCGCTAACTTGATCAATTGCCTCAGTGTTAGTAAACACAATGAAGGCAAAGCCTCGTGACCTTCCTGTCTGAGGATCTGTCTTCACATTAATGCTCTCGATCTCACCAAATTTGCCAAAATGATCGCGCAGTTCCTCTATAAATGTACAATAAATAAATTATATATTACCATCTATAATGTAAAATATCGAGTGATTAACTTACTTTCAGTTGTTTCCCAACTGAGGCCGCCAACAAATAGTTTTCTGTGAAAGGTGATGGAAAAGTTGTCGATTAGTTCATTTCTCAGTGAAGTAAATATTAATTGCTATAAATTATAGATGTACTAATAATGCTACAAAGCAAACTCTGGTTTCATTAAGTGGGAAAAATCACAGCACATTTTAAATATTGTAAATATTGCGCGCTACACAAAGTTATGTAAATGTTTTGCTCTCTGCCCACACAAAAACTTTACTTTACATTTTGTTTATAGAAATTCTTTTTGTTTATTCTGCTTTTTTGATATTGCTGTAAATAGATTGAAGACGGAGCAAGAATACAAAAACGAAAAAAAAACTCACCAAATTCAAAGTTAATTAATTACTGTACTTTATTTAATAAACTTTCAATCAAGATTCGAAATGTGCATCGAAAAACTGAGCGAAAGAGTTCGGCGAGGGAGTAGAGTCATAAACGAGCGAAAAATACGTATAAATATATATATATCTATATTCAAAAAGTAAGCTTTTAATTTTATTACAGAAAGAATTGTTTTTTTTTTAATACATTGAACAAATTTTTATTTATTACTAAATATGAGAAAAATGCAAAAGGTTTTTTATGCTGATTTTGAATTGCGGTAATTGTATTTATTAGGACTAGATTTAAAAAAAAAAACTTTTTAAATGACACACTTAAAATTTATTTATGGCGTACGTTACTCGTATATTAAGTTTGGAAATAGATCTCTGGCGGGGTTTATGCAATTTTGGAACAATGTCATCACGGCGGTGGAATTTAGTTTAGAGTGTGGAAAAGATATAGAGTATATATATAGAGGCGGATACTCGCGTATGTTGGCATTTTATGATGAAACGTTACCGTTTTTGGACTCGATTTAGTTTTCGTTCGCAATTTGATATTTGTGGGATCGTTATCATTATCGTTATCGTTAACTTGAGCGTTAGCATTATCATTATCGTTATCATTTAGTTATCGTTACGTTACATTCATCGATGGCGCATCTCTAAGTAGGCAAAAACAAACAAAAAATTCGAGTCTCTGTTTCTCTTGCTCTCTCACTCTCTGTTTCTCTTTCTAAATTTCTCTTTAAATTTGTTTATTTAATTTTTTTGTTGGTAAACAATAAAATGCGTTATATACTGTTTGATATATATAATAAATATTAAATATATAGGATCCAATTGAACTCGAGATAATTTGTTGATAATTTTGTGTGTACATAGTATTTGTTTATTTTGGTTTGATAAATACCATCATCAACAACGCCGGCGGCGTCCGGCATCCGTGGCGCACGCTGCATCCATTGAGTAATTTCCATTGGGCCTCGGCTGCTTGAGAATAGCTTAACATGGCTTTTAACTTCTCTCAAGACCTGCCGGAGAGGAACAAGGTTAGTTCGCTCAAACACAACAGGATAAGCTATGAATGGTTTTGGTTTATTTTTTTGATTTAATTGGTTTTCGTACACGTTACGGCTTCATCCGCTGTAGGGCTGCGTTTCCATTAACAATATTTATTTTCATTATCATTGTTTTTTTTTTATCATTTTTCTGTACAACTTTCGACTTGACTTAAAAATAGCTTAAAGATAAATAATGCGATTAGATTTGACTCTGCCTGAACCAATCAAAAAACAAAGACGAAAACATCCCTAAATTTGCGATAATTGCATTACTTCAATATTATTCGAGACAATAGTATAATCAATGCGAAAAGAATATCAAAAATTATGTACGAATTTCAAATTTCAGTGTATTAATTTTTCTTTTTTTGATTGCCTCGGCAACACTGACGGCATGGAGACGGCCTCAGCAACAGAGAGCGCGAAGCCGGCTAGCAAAACGGAATATTGAGAGATGAAAAAACTACATGCATACAGTTGATTGGTCGTATGAATGTGTTTGTGTGTGTGTACGCACGTAGCGAGAAGGCAATGCAGAGTGAGCAGAGAAACCGACATTTTGGGTACAAAAACTGGAAGAGCACGAAAGCGAACGAACAAAAAAATATATCAACGAATGGCTGCACAAAGAATAATGCAAAAAAATTATTATACAAATACAAACAAAACATTTTTTTACAAGTGAAAGGTGTGCAGATCTAGGGGCCAACGTGGGGCATAAGGGGAAGGAGTTGCACACTTTGCGCTTTTCTCTATATGTGTACATACACATACCTTTGTACAAATGATGGAACAATTGTGTGTGTGTGTGTGCCTAGGGGACAACATAACCTCACAAATGCGGGAAATGTGCTTGAATTAGCCTTTGTTGCGACTGGAAATTCATTGCTTTCTTACAATTGCAAATGTCACAAATTGCATTCATAAGATGTGCGTACATATTGTACTTATAAACATACATATACAATGTGTGTATATACGCATGGAAGTATGCATGACACAGAAGAGAACAGAGAAACGAAATAGAATGCTGCAAATTTTCATAAATATCTGCACAAACTTAACATCATTACTAGTAGAAGCAACAACAAAAAAACGTTCCAACAGCTTCTATTATTATAATTATGTATGTTTGTGTTCGTGCGAAGTACAGTCGCACACAGACACGCGCGCAAAATACTGAAAATACTGAAGGGGTCAGCGTCAGCGGCGTGCTCCGACTCCCATTTTTTTACACTCGCCGACGACGTTAGCTTTGCATTTACGTAATAACAGAGTAGGTGGTAATCGAAAAAATCATTCTTGTCGTTAGGCACATGATTTCTAGACTTTTTTTTAGTTGTCTGGTCTGGTTGTCGACTGAATTCGAATTCAGTCATATTTTTTACTTAAAATACCTGTCGTCATCACGCTGGTTACCCGCAGCGCCAGCATTTTCGGAGCTGCCATTTGCAGCGCCGGTTGCGGGATTCGTATCACCATTTTCAGAGCTGGCCACATCATTGGTGGTAACATCCTTGGTGAAGTCTTCGCCATTAACTTCCATTTTGGTATCTTTGTCTGCCATTTTTTATTAGTGGTGTGTGTGTTTCTATTGTCAATTACAACTTAATTAAATAGCACTATTTTTTCTTTCTTTTACAATATTTTCTCAACACACTCGCTAAAACTCGCGCGAACGCTGACGACCGGAAAATGACAAATTCAGCGACAGCGTGTGTATTTGGTAAGAGCGTTGCCACTAATTTGCAATGTGCACAGTCGCAATTGTTAATGAAATTTGCAATGTTGATCTTTCCAATTTCCTAATGCACAAAAAATTATTTTCATTTAATAAGAGTATTGGTGTGATAACTCCATGTTCTAACTAATCTGGTTAATTTAAATTGCAGTGCTTAGCACTGTATATAGAAAGTCTGGCAGCGCTGCTTGAAAATGTACTCAATACTTAATAAAAATATTCTTAGAAAGCAAATTTTGAATACGTTGTCAAAAGTTTCAAGAAAGAAAACGTCAATTTTCAGTTTTTTGACTAAAAAAATTGTATATAACGTATTTTATTCGCTCAGGAAAGACTGACACTTTTAAAAACTGTGGCGCCACCTTTCGTTTGTTTTGCAACACACAAACTCGACCGCCAACGTAAGCGCAGCAGCCACCCTTGCGTTTTCCAGCACCCAATAACGTAAGCCGCCATATATATAAGCGCACATACACAAACGCAAATGCACCGAGAATAAAGCAGGCAAGAGGAACGTCGGTTCTCTTCTCAATTCAACACTTGTTCAATTTCATTGCGTTTGCGATTCTTTTTTACACATCAATTAAACAAATTCAACGCATCCAAACTTAATTAGTGATCGCCAAACAACTAAATTAACAAACAAGTAATATGAGAAAAGAATTGCCAAATTTGTAATTTTTGAACAAGAAAAATTGCAACAAAGCAGACGACGGCAAAGGAAGAAGAAGCAGACAAAAAGCGGCCGCTCCACCAAAAACCAACAAAAACTTCGCGTGTGAGTGCTGTGTGTGTACTGTTCGTGTGTGTGTGCGTGTGCATATATGTAAATACTGATTTGTAAAATCTAAATAAATATATATTTCAGCATTTCAAGAATCAAACAACACAACCCCTCAATCCAAATAATAAAAGAAACCTGTCCGGCGGATCAGAGCAAAATTCATTGAAACTCAAAAACCTACCTGATAAAACACATAAGCAATATTATTGTGCATTACTGAGGTAAGTACCACCACCAAGTGCCGGTATTATTGTACTCAATAGAAAAAATACCAATTTTTATATTTTTTAGTTGGGGTGGCAATAAAGCGACAAATATAAAAACTGTCTCGGTAAAAAAAATACAAATACAAAGACGTTCCAGTTTCTTTATTGCTCCTCTGCTTGTTCATTTTCGCTTTAGCGGCATTTTTATCGCATCGCTTGTGTTTGGCGACTCATAACCTAAAAATGTCTGCGCATTTGTTTTTGTAAGTTTGTTTAAACATTGCTCGCATTTTTTTTTATCGTTTTCTTTGTCTTCTGTCCCACACACGCGGTACACGCACACTGAGACACGCGTATTTGGCGGTGCTTTTGTCATTTGTTCCGTTTGTCAATTATTGGTAAGACATCTTGTGTTCAATTTATACATTTAACAAATGTTTAATCAAATGCAACAATTCAGCTTAACGCACACGCATTGTGTTGTTTTTTTTTCTGTCCGCTCTTTTTTTCTGTTTTGCGGTTGGCCTTTGTTGCGAAATCGCAGTAGGCAGAAATTTTTTTATTTTATTTGTATTTTTTTTTGCCGTCATCTCAGAGTTCAATGAAACACTGTGCTACCTGAGAAAAGACTCACGTGCGTTAGTGTGTGCATTTAATTTCTGTAGCTATCGTCCGTATCCACACAACCTTGAAGAACAAACATAACCTAAAACTACTTTACATTGGCTTTCGTTCCCGCTGTTGTTGTGTGTATGAGGTCATTTACTTTGCAAGTAAAACTACGTTGGGGTCCTTAGATCTTTATGTGCAAAAACAAAATATACCAAAGTCAGCTGCAGCAACAATAAAAACGACTGCAGGCAGCAGTCAATCAGTCAGACAAGGACAGCAGCCTTTTGTCTTGTTTTGGGCTTGCACGAAATTTCCCCTTTTATGCATTTTCGGTGTCTTATATGTCTTATATGCCCCGTGTGTGTGTGCGTGTGTAAATGCCCCGAATGAAAGTGGGTCAAATTGCAACTGCATTGGAACTTTATGTCCGCGTTGCGGTAAAATCTGCTCCTAATATGTGCATATATGCATGTACTATGTGTGAGTGTTTATTTGTCTATTAACAGTTAACAGACTTACCGATCTCCAGTCACAACGTTTACCGTTACTGCAGCTTCACAAAAGTGCATACACAAATGCAAATGCATACAGTGATAAACAAAAGTAATGTCGAATAATAAGATAACAAACTTATAGTTTTGACAATAATTTTTTTCAAAACAGTTAATAAAAGAATCTTTTTTTGGAAATATAAACTTTTTAAAATATTTCTTTTTAATTTAAAACAAAATATTAATTGCTATAGGTGCATTAGACGTGGAAATAGCTCTTAAATTATCATAAGCAACTATAATAAATAAGATTGAAATAAAATAATAAACCAACAAAAGGTTTATTTTTTAAGCTAATTTGTAGATCTTTGTCAAACAATTACTTGACTCTATCTTAATCGTTAACTAAACAGACTTTGATTTATTTGTTTTACAGGAAGAAATACAAAATTTCAACTCGCCAGAAACAGAGAGTAAATACTGAATCTCACGCTCTCGCTCACTCTCACTGGTACTAAATTTAGACGCTTAGCCTAAACGCTTGTAAGACATTTGGAACTAGCAATGGTCATGGATGCGACACAATCGCAACAGCCTTCGCCGCAATCGGTGGGACGCGAATTTGTGCGTCAATATTACACGCTGTTGAACAAGGCTCCGAATCATTTGCATCGTTTTTATAACAACAACTCATCATTTATACATGGCGAATCGACATTGGTTGTGGGTCAACGTGAGATACATAATCGCATCCAGCAATTGAACTTCAATGATTGCCATGCCAAGATCAGTCAGGTCGATGCCCAGGCCACACTTGGCAATGGTGTTGTTGTCCAGGTAACTGGCGAATTGTCCAATGATGGCCAACCGATGCGTCGCTTTACCCAGACCTTTGTCCTGGCTGCTCAATCGCCCAAGAAGTACTATGTGCACAATGATATCTTCCGCTACCAGGATCTGTACATTGAGGACGAACAGGATGGCGAGTCGCGCTCGGAGAACGATGAGGAGCATGACGTGCAGGTCCAGGTGGTTGACCAAGCAGTCCAAGTTGTTGGCGATGGCGCCCAGCAGCCACAGCAGTTGCCCACTCAGGTGGTGTTGCCACAGCCAGTGGTTGCTGCTGTTGCGGCCACAGGTGGTGCTGGAACTGGAGCCGGTGCTGCACCGCAGCAAATCCAGTTTTATCCCGTGCCCGCTGGTGCAGCAACTGGACGTCCTGTTGCCGTACTGCCAGCTGCACCACAAGCAGCAGCTGTGCCATTGCCAGCACAGTTCTCCAACCCGCCGCCACCAATTCAGAATGGTGTTTCGCATGATGAGTTGCCTCAACAACAGCAGCAGCAACAACAAGCACCACCACAGGTGGTGAATGTCTCGCCTTTGGTGCAACAACAACCAAGTGGTCCTGTGATGTCCAATGTGGGCATTGTGCAACCAGTGCCTGTCCAGGCAGCTGCATCTTTCCAGCATGCGCCTCCTCAGCTATTGCCCCAGCATCAGCAGCAGCACCAACAACAACAGCAGCAACAGCAACCACCTCAAGCTATGCAACAGCCATTGGAGCCAGAGGAAGTAATCAACAATGAGACCCCCAATAGCAGTCACATGCAGAAGGCGCCAACTCCAGTTGATGACTTTAAGACCATCCATGAGCAACAGCAACAGGAAAAGTATGAGGCCGCCAAGCAGCAACAGAATGAGCCCAAGACTTATGCCAATCTGTTCAAGTCAACATCATCTTCGCCCAGTGGATTTGTCAATGCCGTGTTGCAGCAACAGCAACAGTTGCAACAACAGCAGCAGCAACAACAGACACACACCAATGTGTATACCACATCTTCAACTGGCGGTGGACCGGCCAGTTATTCAACTACAGCCTCATCTTCCTACAACAACAGCAACAACAACAACAATGCCAATAATACCAATAACAACAACAATGGCAACAACACACGTCTTGACAATGGCGGTCCTCTGCCGCAGCGCAATAATTCAATCAGGAACAAGGGTGAGTTTAAGTATAGAAGCTTGTTTAATCAACTCTTATTCAAAATAGTTTTTTTAAAGTCCACTAAAAATACTCATGTTTGATAATATTTTGTTGTAATGTCTTATGACCCTTACAGAGTTTGAGCAACGTCGTCCTAGCAATGCTCAACAGTTTGGCGATAATCAGCAGCTGTTTTTGGGCAACATACCACACCATGCCTCCGAAGATGAACTGCGTCAATTATTCTCACGCTTTGGCAACGTGATTGAGCTGCGCATTCTCTCCAAGGCGGGCAGCAAAGTGTTGCCAGGCATGCGCAGTCCATTGAACTATGGCTTTATCACCTACGATGATCCAGAGGCAGTGCAAAAGTGTCTAGCCAATTGCGTATGTTTAACTGAGTATTTAATTTAGAACGTTTAATTTATGTAAACTTTTATCGCAGCCGCTGTACTTCCCGGAGAACTCACCTGATGCACAGAAACTGAACGTTGAGGAAAAGAAACCACGTATGCGCAATGATATGCCTCCTCGTCAGCCCATGGGTGGCAACAACATGAACAACATGGGACGCAACAACATGCGTTCCGGTGGCGGCAACAGTGGACCACGTATGGGTGGAAATGGAGGCGGCGCCAGCTTTGGACAGCGCAATGATAACCGCAGCGGAGGCGGCGGTGGTGGAAATCAATCAAATGGACCACTGCGCGGTGCAGGCAATGGACAGAGCGGTGGTGGCGGTAATTATGGACGACGTTAATCAAAAGCAACAGCAGCAGCAAACATTATGAACAGGCAGGCCTGACATTGTTGAACAGACCCCGCCAGAAGCAGCAGCAATAAGAACAGCAACAGCAACAACCCAACGTTCAGAGCATCGATTTCTTCCATAATGCAATCAATCAATTACCATCATCAACAAACAAAAAGCAGGCACACTTACATCTATACACAGTCCTCATACTCATAATAACAATAGCATCAGGAGAAACAACATCAACACTGAAACTGCAACACAAATTTTCATCATGTTTGATGCACATTTTCTTAATTGGAGGCAACGTCGTGCTGCAACAAAAAAGAAAAACGTAACAATCTATGCCCTTTTTGGCTCGTCATTTAGTTAAGCTCGGTTTTATGTGTGCAGTTTGTTTTAGTTATTTTCTTTCTGTCTCCTTTTCTTCAGTCAGCCCGTGCCAAAAAGCAAAATTCTGTGCAAATTTTCCATGTAATTTTAATTAGAAAAAAGTGCAGCACGTCAACAATCCTTATACCCCAAACAGTAAAAGCTGAAAGAAAACAAATTATGGAAAATGCTAGAGCAACAGCAACTTTTAAGTCTCAAACATGCAGCCCACCATCTACACACACACTCACACACACACATGCGCATCCAAACATCCTCACACAAACACACATACATATTGAACACACTCACACAGTGTCACAGAACTTAGCGTAAATGTATACTTTAATTTCAATCGTCGTTTAAACTAATTTTCAAAATTTTAATTTTAAGTTTGCAAGAAAAACGCTATAAACAAGAGAAAAATACGAGAAAAACGAAATGCAAATGCTAATGTTTTTGTTTGTTTTAATTTAATTACAAATTTACTTAAGCACTTAATAAATAAAATATAATTAAATGCGAATCATTAAAATTAAAGAAAACTTAGCTAAAAACTAAAAACAAACAGAAAAGAAAAACCATACAAAAAAAGAAAAATACTTTTTTAAAAAAATGCAATAAAAAAAGCAAAACAAAGACTTAAAACAGTAATCTAAAAAAAAAACAAAAAAAAAATGAGTAAAGTATGAGAGTAACATGTGAAAGAAAAATGTAAAAGCGATAAAAAGAAAAAAAAACACTCAACTAAAAAATATAAATGTAGCTGAAGACCTCAAACCATAACAACAACCACAACCACATATAGAAAATGGAAGGAATAACTTAAGTTAAAACAGCCAAAAGCAGCGCATCGTCGTCAGCGTCGTCGCATTTTCACGCTCCCCGCCCCCGCCCTCTTATATACAAACCACCACCTACCACCCACTTGCTCCCCACATCCCAAGAATGCCAGTTCAGTTGATTTAACCGTCACATAATAAATTAATAAACAAGTACATATATTTGCCTAGCTAGTCTCTAAATAAATGTGGAACGAAGAAATTGAAATTGTTGAAATTTTAATGGAAAATGCGGCGCCGCAGCGTATATAGAATGAATCGGCGGTTAGCGCCAATTTTGAAGTGAATTCAAGTTCGTAAACCAAACTAAGTCAAGCAACTTCAATGATTTGGTGTTTCCAACACAGTTGTGAACTAAAATTTAGTACATATTTTTTAAATAAAATCTATAACAAAATGTAAAAAAAAGAAACAAAAACAAAACACAAAAAGCTACTACAATTTTTCTCAAGGTAAAAAAAGCAAAGCATGAAACAAGATATATATATATGTATACGTATATGTATATTACAAAATATATATGTATATGACAACTCATAAAATGTAACGTTAACAATTAGATCTACAACAGAAATTAACATAATAACACATTGCAAAAACATACAACACCCACATTTAAATATAAATATCGCATATTTATTTGTATAATGCAAATTTTAAATATTGTTTAATCTCGCATTAGTGAATTCAAATTTTGTTTGTGTTCTTTAGCTTCAAACATATCATTTGTTTAATTATGTGGCGTAATAAATACGCCAACTAACTAAATCATAGACCCTTTGGTTATACTTGTAGTTTCTTAATTTTATTTAATTTAACAAGTACACCATCTTCTTTATACCAGAAAGCAACTTTTTTTTAGCACTGTTTGTCGGGGCTTTAAGCAATTTTATTTTAGAACATTTTAAATTAAACGAAAATGTTAGTGTTCAAATTTTAGCTCAAGAACAGTGTTGAAATTAATGCTTAAAAATAAAATAATATAACAAAAGGAGAGAAAAGCGAAATAAATTAAATTAAATATACAAAATGATAAACGATACACAACAAAAGTAACGTTCATGCTCATTTCTAAGTAACAAAAAACTATACGAAACATAAAAAGTATAATAAAACGAAAGAAACAAAATGAAATACAACAGTTTGTATAAACAAAACAAAAAAAAAAAAACAAGAATAACTCTATTTAATTTATAGGCTATACTACAATTACGAATAGTTGTAAAACCGTTTTGGGCGCTTTCACCAGAAATCTTTGATAACTGAATAAAAACCAAACATAATTAAAGAGTGTTCCGATTAGCAGCTTCCTTATCCGTTTCGACATCTCAACCCCAAAACAAAAAAAAACAAAACAAAAACATTAAAAATCATTGAGAAGTCAAAAAGTAAAACACCAACAGACACGTTATATATTCAGTAAATAAAAACAATTTATTTTTAACAAAATCAAACAACCAATTTGTGTATTTAGTTCTCTTTACAACAAAAGATACTTAAACAATTGATGTTTGTTGAAATCAAACGAATTTAGCATTTAAATGAAATTGAGGCGCACAATGAGCAAACATAGCAGTTTGTATAATTCAAATAAGAAAATAACAAAAACATAACCAATCCATTTCAATTAACTAAAAAAAGAATAAATTAAAATCATTCTTAATATTAAAATGAAAATTCAGTGGTGCGTTTTATAGCTTTTTCAGGTATAAAACATTACACAATCATAAATTATTTACTTATGTTTGAAATAAAGTGAAAACAACCCAGTTTACGATATTAAGTCTACAAAAGCGTAAACATTTTATTTATGAAGTTCAATAAACTGAATAAATACATTCCTTGCATTCTTTTACATTGAAGTCTTTAGAAAGTGAATAGTTTTTTTATCACAATAGTTTGGTAAAAATAATAAAATGCTTGGCACAGAAATGTATTGCGTATTGTCCCAAGTTAGCAGTCTTCTTAAATGCCTGCGAAAATGAAACAGAATTAATTATATGTAATTAACAATAGTTCTGTATCAACATACCGTAGGCTGGTGTTGAGTTACCATTCGACAGAGTACTTATGTGATTAGCCTGGGGAGAGTTAAAGTCGTATTTGCCGGATGGTTTGAAGACCTTATAGTCCTCATCAAGCCACTTCTTTTCAATATCGACATCTACCTCAGTCTCCAGTTTGACGTTTACCTGCTGCTTGGTGGTAGCTTCTTCGGCCTGCACAGACTTGTACTCATTCTTGGGACGCTCATTCATCAGTGGTGAATTGTGGACAGGCTTGAGTCCACCTTTCATTGGCCATCCGAACGAGTTGTTACCATTTCCCGGCCACTCGGAATGACCGTAGGACCAGCCTCCCTGTGCGTAGGCAGACACTGGAGGAGTCTGCGGATGTGGATAGCGCAAATAGGGAGATGGAACAGTCGGTGTCACATATGAGGCCCAGCCATTGAAGAATGCCGATGGTGGCAAAGTCGAATGAGCCTGATACGGATTATAGTTGGCGTTGTATACTAAATTATCCATAATTGTCGGCTGAGGTGGAGCATAGCCCGCACATGCAGCTCCTCCAATTGGTAGGCGAATGCGTTTGCTGCTTTCCGGTACCTGAGTAGATTTCTTGACCTCCACGGTTATCAGATTAATTGAATGCTTGCTTTGTGCTACAAAATAATATAAATATTAATACTCTGAGAAGTAATTTTACCTTTACATTTTAGGTCAGAAAATGTTTTCGTAAAATTGCTAACTTAAAACTTAGGAATGTAATGTTATATTAGTTGACGTTTGTTAAATCGAAGCCTCAATTAGCGGCATAAAATGTATCTAATATTTCTTTTCAAAACGAAACTCTTTTAAGAAGGTTGTTTGCAATATTCATTTATATAGTCTATATGATATCTTGGCATACCTAAGGCACGTCCAGCACTTTCTACATCCTCGAATTCAAGGAAACCAAAGCCGCGTTTGCGCCCAGTGTCCTTGTCAAGAAGCACCTTGACGCTGGTGATGTTACCAAATTGCCCGAAATAATCCCGCAATGAGTTCTCATCGTGACAATCCTTTAGGCCGCCAAGGAATATCTTATTCGACCAGTTGTTGTTCAAATGGTCAAAGGTCCTGTTAAATCCATGACGTGGAAATGCGCGTTTGGTGTCAACCGTTCTGCAGTTCATATTGTTATATTGACCAAGTTTATCTTATTGTTAGACATGTTAATGGTTTAAGGCTTACTTGCTGTCTATGATGTGAGGACGTGCACGTTGCACTTTCTCAACGGACTCCGGCTCAGCATAGGTTACAAATCCGAAACCCCTAGAGCGATTAGATACAGGATCACGCATCACGACAGCATCGGCGACTTCTCCAAATTGGCTAAAAAACTGTCGCATCATTTCCGCCGTGGTACTTATCGACAGACCGCCAACAAAAATTTTACGCAAATGTTCAGTGTTTTCCACTGCAAAGGCGCCGCTTGTATCCGCATCAGTCGCATCCGTGGCAATGCCATTAGGACGGACCCCAGATTTGCGCTTCTATAAAAATCACATTTATCCCATAAATCATAAATATTATTACATATACATTACCTCCTGGTAGAATGGCACATTAACAACCGAATTATTCACCATTTTTGGCATGAAAATTAATTTTCTTTATTATTTTTGCTGATCACTGAAAAAAATGCACAAAAACTGAACTGGAGAAAATTAAATGACAGCGACAGCGCCTGAAAAGTTTAAAAAGTCAATCAAGTGTTGCCATATCATCAAGCTCATCTACGACTTCTGCCTAAGGGCAGCTCTGTCAAGCATAACGTAACCGTAACGCTAACGGTAAATTGGAATAGCCACTTTTAACACTGCAATCTTTATTATTATCATAAGTTGCTCGTAATACCTAATCTTTTACTCGTGCCTAAATGTACTTATTAGTCATATTAACAATTCTTGATATCTGAAAATAAAACTTTAGAATATTAAACCATAATGCGTTACGTAACGTTAGCAGAAATGATTGTATAAAGTATCGATATTTTGTGTCGATAACCAATTTAAAGCCTTTCGTCCTTTGGTATCGATTGCTTCGATGCTTTTTGGCAGCCGTTAGATTTGAAATCGAGCCTCAATAAAGAAACTACCCGTCTGTTCCATATAATTTTAAGCTTACTGAAAAAAATAATCTAAATGAAGTGTTCATCTTTGCAGAAAAAAATTCTCCCCATCTAAATTATGTATACCCAACATAATAAATAAAACCAAATTGATGTTAAAGATATTTATTTTTTATTTATGAAAATCTGAAATCCGTCAATATGATGGACGGCATGAATACATGTTGGTGTTAATTACCTAGACTTACCTTGGGCCTCACACAAGAGCTCCAGTTTAGTTCACAAAACCCACCAAAAGGCCAAAGTGAGCTCGAGTTGAGCTGCCTGGGAACCAACTGCAGCTGCATAGAAGATTTCCGCATCCAGCACTTCAGCCAGTCTTGCAAAGAAATACGTAGTGCATTAGTAAGCAATTTCCAAGGTGTTATTGGTTTTAAACTTGACGCGTAGTGAGGAAAATCTACACATCATCTACACAAGCGCTTCACTCTTCTGGGTTTTCATTAGATCGGTATGGGTTTATCTTTTTTCTTTTTCTGTCTAGATGGGACTCACTATGTATGTTTTATCCTCTGGCTGTCGGGATGAGTTTTTTGGGGAATTTTGTTTTATAGCTTCTTTCTGCAGTCACATTTCGTGGTGGGTAACATTAGTTTTATTTTCATTTAGCTTTCGTTTATACCTGGTAACGTACTAATTACAGAAAATTTCATTTGTTTTGTTGTTTCTTTCCTTGTACCAATAAATCGATTAATGTAGCAGCTACATTCGTCTTATGCACTAACAAAATTGGTATGTAATGGTAATGCAACATTTTTGTTTTTGCATTAATATGAAGAAAGAATATGATGTAGACAATTTCATATATAATAATCAATCATTAATCACTCTCCCGATCATTATGCTGGATTGACAGGATTTTTTCTTGTATAAGGGATGTGTTTCTTCTGTTACTCAGATAATTGTAAATCATAGATATATAAAGCTTAAATATACAAAAAATGTATTACAAAATAGGTTTTCTATATATTTACTTAAAATTGTTTTTCGCTGATTTGCTATAAACTTAAATGTGTGGAAAGTACGACAAATGCATTATAAAAATGTGAGCATCGTTGTCTACGAGCTAAATTGAATAGTTAGTTCAAGGTACACTACCTTTTTACACGCCGCCTCGATCCACTTGAAAGCAATTAATTCTCAAAGAGAATTATTGCCACAATTAGATGCGATTTTCAATAGTCAATTTTATAAATAAAATTATATAGTTTTAGTATATTTCTCGGATGTTGGTTTTGGATACTTTTTTTGTTGTTGTTGTTTATCTTTGTTTCTTTTTTTTTTGTTTTTGTGATTTGTTTTGTTTTGTATGGTTGTGTTAATTTAGTTAAAACTAAGCGGTTTGAAGGTACTTAACATCCTAAACACGAATTGATCATAAAAATTAAATGTATGTTTTATAATTGAGACAAGACATTAGCAGTTAATAGTTGGTAATTTGTTTGTTGTTGAAGTGAGAGCGTTTATCTCTGGTGTTCTTTCTTATCAAACATAATTCAATTAGCATTTGTTTTTCTCATTTTCAATTCATAATCGATAATCGGGGGATTAGTTGACGGGCAGACACTGATAACTGCAAACTGCAACTGTTAGCTGCTGATATATGTATATTTGCTTGCACTTATTGTTATTATCATTATTATTATCTCTTGTCTCTGCCTGAATTTGCCCAAATTTTTACTGCCTCTGCCTCTCACTGTCATTGATTGCCTGCCTGTCTCTCTGCCTCTGCCTGTGCCTAGACTGCCTGTTTGTCTAGCTTGAACTGATTCTGTAAGTGTTTACCTATATTAGCGAGAAAGGAAGAAAATTTGCATTAGCACTTTTTAATACATGATTTACACATAAACAGCAATTGGTTCGTTCTCTTGTTTGCTGAATCTACGTTTAAATGTTTGCTACAACTTGGTTTTTGTCCAAACACACACAAGATCATATAAGAATAGAAAATAAAATCGCACAGATTATACTATATATATTTACCTTGTTTAATAACGTCTATTGCCGCCCATATTTCCACCTTGGCTAGTGTTATAATTATTGCCACCACCAAAACCTCCCTGGCCACCACCGCTGCCTTGTCCACCACCTGTTTAATTAAACAAGACATATATTAAAAGATGAGTGAATAATATTAAATGCTGTTTCACATACTCTTGTTGAAGCCACCGCCTTGGTTATAGGGAGCTGGACGATTGTTGCCAAAGTTGCTGTTACGTTGCGGTCCACCGCCGTAGCTCTGTTGGTAATCATTGCTGAAGCTACCGCCACCGTTGCCGCCACCCCAGTTGCCGTTGGTGTTGCCACCGACGCTGCTGTAGCCGCCACCACCACCACCATTGTTCCAGCCACCACCACCGCCGCTGCCACCTTGATTATTCCACGGGCCACCGCTTGGTTGGTTCCAGCCACCAGCGCCACCACCGCCGCCGCCGCCTTGGTTGCCACCGAAATTACCGTTGTTACCAAAGCTGCCGCCACCAGATCCCCAGTTGCCACCGCCATTCTGACGATTGTTACCCCAGCCGCCACCTTGTCCACCACGATCTCCACCCCGACCGCCGCCAATGCGACCACCAGGTCCACCGCGGCCACCTCCGCCGCCACCACCTCCTCCACCACCCTGACGATCCATATCCTGTTTGGCAATAGCCTTCTTCACATCGAGCGTTTTGTTCTTAATGTTGTGAGTCTTTTGCAAAATGATTTTGTCCACGGGATCGTAATCATCAAACTCAATGAAAGCAAAACCACGTTTCTTGCCCGTATCCTTGTCGGACACAATGTTAACACCCACAATCTGTCCGAATTCCTTGAAATATTCACGCAAGCACTCCTCATCATGATCATCACGCAGACCGCCAACAAATAGTTTTTTCACCGTAGCTCCGGCATTGGGGGCATCAATCTCCTGTCGTGGCACCGCACGTTTTGGCTCCACGGTGCGTCCATCGATCTTATGGGGACGCGCATTCTGGGCATTATCAATCATATATGATTGAGAATAGGTAATGAAACCGAAGCCGCGAGAGCGTTTTGTTTTAGGATCCTTCATAACCACAACGTCAACAATGTTGCCCCATTTTTCAAAGTGCGCTTTTAAGCCTTCATCAGTGGTTCGATAGTCCAAGCCACCGATAAACAACTTACGTAGCTGCTCGGGTTCAGAAATTTGCTGAAGGAACAAATAAACAAAAACAACAACAGGGTACAGTTAGTCACAAGTGAATTACATATAAAGAGAAAGACAAAAATGCGCCCGCCATTTTTTTTTCATTATTTGCACTGACACCGCTGCCGCCTGTATACGTGTAAATTTTTAATTAAATTTGCTGTGTCATTATACTGCGATGTTTTATTTTGCATTGTTGAAAAACGAAAGCATATTGACACGCATATGTATGTCCAAATGCATTTTGGAAATTTTCAATATGTCGGCATCGGCATTGCTTGCAAATAAAAAATATACACATTTCGTGTACATTCTCCTCACCTCATCGTTGTCGTCGTAATTTCCATTCGAATCGTTTAAATCAGCCATTGCACTTGTTTTTCTTAACTATGCGATTAAAGAAATTATAAACTTTATTTTTTCACACTAGACGCTTAGCTCACTCACACGTACAGCAAGAGAAAATGTATCTGAGTGTGCTGAAAAATGAACTGAAAAAATGGCGACCCCGTCTGACAGCCGATGCCGGTAGTGTTGGACTGCTCATGAGTGAGTGAACACATAAGAGTTATTGACTAAGCTGAACGATTGAACATGTTCCTTTACTTGAATGAAGCAGAGACAAGAATACAATTGACATACATAATAAACTGTTTACTATAAATGTGTATAAGAAGATCATTTTATATCAAATCCTGGCATTAATGTTTTGTTGTGAAAACTATATTAGAACGTGTATTTTCAAGTTAAGCACTGGTCACAGGAACAAAAATATTTAGTACTCGTGACAACTAACAGGTATTTCAAATTTTTCAACACTACCGTCAACCAGGGCTGAGTAATCGATTTCACTATAACGACGCCACATTGAGGCGGCAAGCAGTTTAGAGTTCAGTGTCATTTCCGTAGAAATTGCGTTGAGGTTGAGTTTGCATTATTTTCGTGTGACTTGCAGTGCGTACAAAAAAAGGAAAAAGAGTGTAGTAATCCAGCAAATTAAATATTCTCATTAAATACTTTTTAATAAACGGTATGTGCACTAGTTAATTATTAAGTTACTTGTATATTAAATGCAAGAATCTATGTAAATTCTAATCAAAGAGTCGCTGAAAAGTTCTCTACCCGGTGACAACGTTGATATCGGCAACGCCGCCATCTTGGCAAATACACACATAAACTCCGCGTATACATGCATACACATACATACATATTTGTCATTTGGTACACATATGTATGTGTGCACATGTAATATTTTCATAGACCAAAATAATAAAGACGCGTTAAGTTAATTTAACATTCTTGCAATATCTCTACAGCAAATATCATCAACAAATATGGTTGGATCACGCGTTTATGTAGGCGGCTTGCCGTACGGAGTGCGTGAACGCGACTTGGAGCGTTTCTTTAAGGGCTACGGTCGTACCCGTGACATTCTCATCAAGAATGGGTATGGCTTCGTGGTAAGTAAACATGCGAAAAACAAATACAGTTCGATAAATCGATAAAAGTGTAATTACAATTTAATTTACAGGAATTTGAGGACTATCGTGATGCAGACGATGCCGTCTACGAATTAAACGGGAAAGAGCTACTAGGGAACGGTAAGTTATTTATTTATAGATATTATAGAGAAACACAATTTTCATGTTAAATGTGCTTGCAGTGTGGTTGTTGAACCAGCCAGAGGCACAGCACGCGGCAGTAATCGGGACCGCTACGATGATCGCTATGGCGGGCGACGCGGCGGAGGTGGTCGCTATAATGATAAGTAAGTACAGCCGCGACTGCGACAATGTTTTCACTAAGCTATTTGCTTTTCTCAATCTTTGAATAACGTCATACAGTGGACCCATGATTAGGACTGTTTTTTTTTCTTTTATAATGTCGATAAATTGTAATTGTGTCAACCAACACCGTTGGTTTTATCTTGCGGTCAAATTCTTCGATCAAAACCTATCCTGGTTACTTTAATTTTTTATGGTAAAACTGAAAAATATTTACTTTAATATCTTGTTTTTGCACTTTTATTTTATTTATTAAATCTTTCGTGGGTCTATTGTAAAACAGTATAATGTGCTTAATTGCACATTGCACGCTTAACTCGATGTTTGTTGATAAAAATACAGCAAGTTTGAAAGATTATCTTTGATGTGCAATTAAGGTGATTATACTGTAGTTTTAAATTATCTAAACGACACTGACATGCTGTTTATATATATTTATATATATGTTAATATAACTTTCTGTTTTGCTAATTTGAAAACTTATTTATAATTTACTTATCCTCTGCACGATATAATCATAATTATTAAGACTGTCCTCGTCCTCCGTTTTTTTAACTCCTTAATTGTGCTCTGGTTTTCATTTTTTTGGCAAAATGAGGAGGAGCATCATTTTCAGTTATCATAATATGTACATATATATAACTTTTTTGAGCAGCAGCGCAGTGTCAATACTAATTCAAAATTCATTAAATTATTCACCAGAAACAAAAATTCCAGATCATCCTCTCGCTATGGACCTCCATTGCGCACTGAGTATCGCTTGATTGTCGAGAATTTGTCCAGCCGCGTTAGCTGGCAGGTAAGTCAAACCACTCTTTGCTTCCTTTACTATATATCTCTAAACTCATGAATGGCTCGTAGTTTATAATTGTAGAGTAGCATACTATATAATTAACAACTATTTAACTTTCTAACGTTAATGGGCGTCAGTTGGGCGCTACCGAAAAAAAGCTAATCTGTCTACTTATAAACTTTATATCCAAATCCATCAAAATTCCCCTGATCCACAACATTCTTTTATGATTTTGGTGTTGATCCCGAAAGTTTGACATTTTCTTTATTTCCAAGTAGTTTATTTTTATTTCTCTTTTTAATTAATCTTTAACGGGCCGTTTTCTCAGCTTACCGATAGCCTTACAAGGTAGATAAACTTGCGGTCTTTGTAAGTTTATCTACCCTGTTAAAGGTCAAGGTTATCGGAAACATTTGAAAACGGCCTTAAGTGAGCTGGAAAACTTATGTTTGGAACATTATCTGTAACCTAAAATTTTTAAATGAGTTATATATATTAATATGATAATGTCGACGATAGTTTTTCAACTCGCAATCTTTATAAATATATTTAGTATAAGCTGTACAGTTGAATTAGGTTTAAGCAAACGTAAACAATGCAATGTACGTTTAAACTCTGGTACTGATCGGTGCAATCCCAACAATTGTTTTTTTCACACCAACCAAAAAGAGTTTGATGGGTATCTGTTACTGAACTGAACCGTCCAGAGCTTAGAAGAGAGTGACAATTATACAAATCCAAATACAGGCAGTATGTGTGTGTAATGACCAATGACCAGAGAAAAAGAGAGAGGGATGGTGAGAAAGGTGCCATAAACCAAAACCAAAATCGAGCTGAAACCGATACGATATGAACTTGGTCAAGTAATAGCATCGTCTTTGGGCCACAACTAGAGTTACGCTATTTAAAGAGAAGGAAATGTCAATAACAAGACAAGAGACCAATCAAATAAGTTAATAACTCGCACGCACGCACCATATAAAGAGAATCTCGACATCGCATCTGACAGCATCCCACGTCGTTATCATTGTCGATCGCTTTGTGATCTTCGCTTGGGTTCTAATACCGATATATTATTACCCCCCTAAACTACTACTCCCCCCGACCGACACTTGTGGTCTTCAACGCGCCTACATCGCTGTCGCTATTGCCGCCATCGTCGTCGTTGAAGCCTCGTCATCCATGCTAAAAAGAAACATCTGATGAATTTGTGATGGCAGCCCGGTGACCAAATTGATGACAGATTTGGGCTAAAAAAAATAAAACAAAAGGCCAGCCTACGCGCAATTGCCACGCCTCCTCTGTGATTGACTTTGGCCGTAGGCTTGCCTCTTGTACGCTGAGGCTTAGGTATTTAAATGTTTAAGAATTCTCAATTTAATTTCAACAACAAAAAATTATATAAAGAATTGTAAAATTCCTTATAGCGATTGTATGAGTTTGAGGTCGATTGAGACAGACTGAGAGGCAGAAAATCAGTTAGATGATGAGATCATGATGATGTTGATATTGATGGCCATATGATGACATGATGATGATGAGGATGATGCTGGCTGACTGACTCTTTAACGCGTACAATTTGTGATCTTCGGTTAGGCATAAACGACAACGACGGGCATCCAAAAATTCTGTGTGTGTGTCTCTGTGCTCCCCCCTTAACTACTGGCCTGGTCCTGGCCTTGACCTTGGCCTAAAGACGAGTCTCTCTCTTGGAGCAACGCCACTAACGACGCACGTCGAGAAGAGCCGCCTCAGAGGCGTACCCCAAAACGTATTTCTTATTTTTACAGTTCGTTAAATGAGGCCGTGGGAGAGATGCCGCCGACTGGTTGACTGCCCGGTTGTGCCCCGTACTGTGTGTACTGCATACTGCATACTCCATGTGCTGCTCTACACGCTCTCTCACCACCACCCCCCCACACACCAACAAATCCCGACAGCGGCCTCCCGCCGGCCTGGTGGTGTCCTGGCTCACTCGGCAACTACTTATTCTGACTGTGCTTGTGCGCTTTTGAGTCCCGCGATAAATACTAAAATATCTATATACATACTAAAAAAAACCAAACGTAGCATATACTATAAAAACACAACACTTTTCCAATATATATATGATATATATTTGATGTTCAAATACAAAAAAAAAACGAAAGATTAAAACACTGGTTGATGGGCATGGCCTTGCCCCTGGCTATAACATGCTGACCATGTAATTGTGATGTAGATGTGGAGCTCTATCAATATCTAAACTGTGCTAAACTGCATCTTTCGATCGATGAGGTCTTCTTGCGGTCCAGCTTGAGGGTTCACCCCATTGGCCGACAATTACTAGGCAGACAAACAATACTCACTTCTCGGTGTTGCGATTAAAGCGATGTGTGTGTCCGTCCTCTCTCTGAAAGCGCATTAAGTAAGAACTCAATTACAACTTTTGTTTGTTTTTTTCTATATACATATATTATTATTTTGATCAAGAAACAGAAAAAATATGTTAATTATAAAAAAAGATATTCAAATGATATGAAATTACACATATATATATATAAATGTTTATGTATAATTATTATGCTTACGTTTTTGTACTGCGTGCAGCAACCAATATAATAAGCAATTAACAAATATGAATATTTCATCCGAACCTGGCAACCCTATGCGCTCTGACTGATCTGGCAACGTCACTGGCGCTGGCATTTGAATTTGCACTTGACTTCCTTCTCTCCTCCTCAACCCACCCACGACAAACACGAGGTTTACCAGTTAGGCAGGCGAGGCGAAAGGCGTGGCACAGTTGGGAGAGAGCGATCGACAGAGACAGAGCGTTGGTTAGGAGATGAAGCCTTTCCACATTTTTAAATGCGCTAAATTACCTTAAAATATGCTATGGCAGCGGCGATGTTCCAGATCGGATTGAAATATATTCAAAATGGCTTGATTTGGTCTGCACGCTGTATTTGATTTTGCCTAGAAGAGTACATAGCTCTCTCACTAAGATCGTCCCTTTTATTAATTTTCTCCATTTTCCGTATTTGTGCGCTTTCTGCAGGATCTGAAGGACTATATGCGCCAGGCTGGTGAAGTCACCTATGCTGATGCCCACAAGCAGCGTCGTAATGAGGGGTAAGTTATCCGCTTAGGTACACGGTTGCCACTTGTTGAAAATATTTTAACATTTAAAAAAGTGTACCAAATATTTACATACCGCTCATTTACTAGAGATGTATCGTCCTTCCAGTAAATGCGCGATATGTATGTATAGAAAAATTTAAAATATTATTTAAATCGCTATAAAACTATTATATTATGAAAAAAAATATAACAAAATTTACCTCTTGTACTACCAGCAAATAAAAAGCGTTGGTACAAATTTACAAAGTGTGGCAACCGAAAGATATCCATATAATTTAACTTAAACTAACTACTTTTTTCTGTACATTTTTAGCGTTGTCGAGTTTGCCTCTTTGTCGGACATGAAGACCGCTATTGAGAAGCTTGATGATACCGAGTTGAATGGCCGTCGAGTTCATTTAGTTGAGGATCGCCGTGGTGGACGTAGCGGTGGTGGTGGAGGCGGTGGCGGCGGCGGTGGTGGACGGGGTCGCTCCCGTTCATCCAGCTCTCGTTCACGTTCCCGTTCTCGCAGGCGTTCACGTTCTCGTCGTTCATCGCACTCGCGTTCTAAGTCTCGCAGCCGTTCTAAGTCACGCGGCGGACGGTCCAAGTCAAAGTCACCAGTTAAATCGCGCTCTCGTTCTCGCTCGCGTTCAAAGTAAGTTTTAAATTATTTGATTTTCTAAACATGGCTCTTATTGACACTTTTTTTTTATTTTGCAGCAAATCTCGTGATGTGTCCAAGTCAAAGTCAAAATCTCGCTCACGCACTCGTTCCCGTTCGCCCAAGCGTGATTCGCACTCGCGGACACGTTCCAACTCGAAGCGTGAATCACGCTCCCGTACTCGTTCCAAGTCCGATCGTCACGACTCGCGTTCACGGTAAGTGTGATTGGATTTCATTCCGTTTGATCGTTACGTGATCTCTCTAATTCTCTATCACATTTTGAGCTTTACTGTGTTTTATGCTTTCTTTTCGTGCTTTCTTTGATTTTCTTTGGATGCACACAGACCGTGCTTGCTTGGTGTTGTAACCAAATTACCAAATACAAAATAATAAAATTGAATTTTTCCACATTTATTTTCCAGCGATCGTTCTGCTTCGGCTGACAACAAGTCACGTTCACGTTCTCGTTCGCGTTCTGTTTCGGCCAAAAATGGAAATGCCTCACCGGATCGCACCAACGAAAGCATGGACGATTAGATTAGTTAGATGTCCCATTAATTATAAATATATATGATTTTAGATTTCGACTATTTACTCTAGAAACACAAACCCCCCATACAGACACCTAATCCACCAAAATACACAACTTGGAACGAATCAAAAACCAACAACATAAAACTTTAAATGGAGAAAAACAAGAAAGGCAAATCTTAAATCCACTACCAAACATCGTAAACATTTTTTTAATATTTAAAAATTATGTTTAAGCATTTCCTTGACACGTATGGAATCGGAATCCGTAATGTATTAATGTGAAATACAAGAGGATTCCATTTAAGAACGCAAGACACTTTCAACACAAATTATTCAATATGTCGTGCAAAAAAAGGACAACTAAATTGTGTCCCATGAAATTGTTTATACCAAAATATCAGATTGTCTTTATAATTCAATAAAAACGGAATAAAAACATTTAATATAATGTAAACTGTGTGTTTTTATTTAAATTTAGATCCGTTCCCCCCTAATAGGAAAAAAAATCGTTTTGGTTTTAAATTTCGATTTTGAATATACACAAATGTATACTACAAAGTCTTATTTGAATTGTTTCGCTTTATTTTCATGAATTAAAATTACAATTTGTTTTGTTTATTATTTTTAGAATTGAGTAGCTAAATTTCATACTTGTTTGAAATTGAAATTGTTTAAACACATACATACGATAACTACTAAAAATTGGAAATAAATTGCATATTAAAAAGTCGTACGCTATGTCTTCATTGATAATCCAGAATTAAATACATAACTATACTTTGTAACTGTTATAGTTTTGTTTTTTTTTTATTAACAATATTTGTTAAAGTATATTTTTTGGAATTAAGTTTATTTACATACAAAGCACATAAGGATATTCTTTTTGGGCATTTGAAAGCATTATCTATGAAGTTAGTAATACCAACGAAATTATTTATAACTGGAAGAATTTCATTCTCACTTTGCAATTTCATTAATTATCTATCAAAAAAGAAAAATCAAATGCAATCGTTATATATTCCAGTTTCTTTTGCCTAAATGCGACAGGATTTGATTCCAGATTCGGGTTCGTGTTCGGTTTAATGGTTGTGATATATATTGTTGGACTAATTGTAAGTGGGTTCATTATCCCTCTATGTATATATGTTTTGGCACTCTTTGGAGACAATTGAGCACTTGATAAGACAAGTTGTTTGGCGTTTAAGATGCAACTACAATCTAGATTATATTCACATAAGTGTATGTATAATAATTTTAAACTAATATAATCATAAGAAATATAAATATATGATTAATAAAATGGACTATGTACTAATAAAATGATTAGGTAATATTTAGGTATTTACAGAATTAAGTTTATATCGAATCTATTTAGTTTCAGTTAATACTAACATTTCTAGTGACTGTTAAAATATATATGTTTCTATGTAAATAGAGTTAAGATATAGTTTGAGTGTGTGCTTGTATGTGATTTGTGACTTGTTTCTATCGCTCTTGGAAATGGCAGTGGTTTAGATCAATTTGATAGTGCCCCTAATTCAGTAATGTATATAGGTGTGTAGGTCTAGATATCTCTATAATGCTCTCTATATTCCATATATTTATGCATTAATTTACATTGTAAATTCGCATAAATATATGTATGTACATGTTATTATAACTTGCACATTGCAATCCAATTCAAATATTCGCTATCCTTTAGTTTCAGTTTTAAGTAATTATTTATGTAGTATGTACTATGTATCAGAGAATAGTTTATCACTTTAATTTGCAAGTCCATTTTTATTTGATGTGTGGATGGCAGGTCAAGGGGGGCGTGGCGTCTACTACAAGAGTCGTTGTACCTTCCAATGTTGCTGCCGCTGCAGTTGCTCCTAAATACGAAACGATAAAAGTGATACATTGCGTTTGAGCAATTTCTGTGGATGCAACTGTGGCTTGATCGGTGATCGATTTCCCGTATCATCCACCACATCCAGGCCCATGCCCATGCCTATGTGACTGCCGCTCATAATGCCACTCCCATTGAGAGCCCCAATAGTGTGCATGCTTTGTGTATCATAGTTCAGATCCTGCATTGGAACCACCTCTGGTAACAGATGACGTATGTGCGTTGGCGATCTACGCATTTTGAATTGATGTCTGTTAGGTTATAACAAAAACAGTATAGGTATTAAAAGCTGTGAATATATTGTGTTTAATTAATGAGACAACACAAATAAATTCATATAAATTAGTAAAAATAAATTCTGCTTACTCTACAACATTCTCACTGCTCGCATTCTTGTGTCTGTTGCCAGAGATAAGAGATAATGCAAATCCATAGATAAAAGGTAACATACAAGCCGAAGACATACAACAAAATAAATATTACAATTAGGAACACACATTAAAGTACATATACATAAGTATAATATAAAAAACATTCATATTTAGGAAAGAGATGACATAGGCCAATTAGAATCCGTTCATCAATTTATAGCTTATCATGAGTATATTCTTATTTTAATAGTATTCGGATAACAGATGGACAGACATACATTTGGGCAACCATATAAATTTCGAAATTTGCCTGAAATAACAACTTAAGACAGGCAATTTAAAAAATTTACAAGTCAAATTTTTGGTCACTTTTGGCATGATTTTTTACAAAAAAATAAAACTCCTCAGAATCAACTTTAAAGTGTTCTCTTATACTAATTTTGGCACCAGGAGTTGATTAAAAGTACAAAATCAAGATTTAAAATTTTGAAAATTTTTTTTTCTGAAAAAGTAAAGGGGGTACCCTTACCTAAAATTCCAACAAAATCGAAAAAATCGATTTCTGAAAAATAACTATCTTTAAATGTAGAACAAATTTATAGATCAAATCATGACTAAAATGACATTCCGCATAAAAATCGTGTAAGATTTGTCAAAGTTACGCGAGTTTAAAATCTGGTGACCCTGGGGACTGGAAACTTTACAAGTCAAATTTTTTGTCACTTTTGGCATGATTTTTTACAAAAAAAATTAAACTCCTCAGAATCAACTTTAAAGTGTTCTTTTATACTAATTTTGGCACCAGGAGTTGATTCAAAGTACAAAATCAAGATTTAAAATTTTGAACATTTTTTTTTCTGAAAAAGTAAAGGGGGTACCCTTACCTAAAATTCCAACAAAATCGAAAAAATCGATTTCTGAAAAATAACTATCTTTAAATGTAGAACAAATTTATAGATCAAATCATGACTAAAATGACATTCCGCATAAAAATCGTGTAAGATTTGCCAAAGTTACGCGAGTTTGAAATCTGGTGACCCTGGGGACTGGAAACTTTACAAGTCAAATTTTTTTTTCACTTTTGGCATGATTTTTTACAAAAAAAATGAAACTTCTCAGAATCAACTTTAAAGTGTTCTTTTATACTAATTTTGGCACCAGGAGTTGATTCAAAGTACAAAATCAAGATTTAAAATTTTGAAAATTTTTTTTTCTGAAAAAGTAAAGGGGGTACCCTTACCTAAAATTCCAACAAAATCGAAAAAATCGATTTCTGAAAAATAACTATCTTTAAATGTAGAACAAATTTATAGATCAAATCATGACTAAAATGACATTCCGCATAAAAATCGTGTAAGATTTGTCAAAGTTACGCGAGTTTGAAATCTGGTGACCCTGGGGACTGGAAACTTTACAAGTCAAATTTTTTGTCACTTTTGGCATGATTTTTTACAAAAAAAATGAAACTCCTCAGAATCAACTTTAAAGTGTTCTTTTATACTAATTTTGGCACCAGGAGTTGATTAAAAGTACAAAATCAAGATTTAAAATTTTGAAAATTTTTTTTTTCTGAAAAAGTAAAGGGGGTACCCTTACCTAAAATTCCAAGAAAATCGAAAAAATCGATTTCTAAAAAATAACTATCTTTAAATGTAGAACAAATTTATAGATCAAATCATGACTAAAATGACATTCCGCATAAAAATCGTGTAAGATTTGCCAAAGTTACGCGAGTTTGAAATCTGGTGACCCTGGGGACTGGAAACTTTACAAGTCAAATTTTTTGTCACTTTTGGCATGATTTTTTACAAAAAAAATGAAACTCCTCAGAATCAACTTTAAAGTGTTCTTTTATACTAATTTTGGCACCAGGAGTTGATTAAAAGTACAAAATCAAGATTTAAAATTTTGAAAATTTTTTTTTCTGAAAAAGTAAAGGGGGTACCCTTACCTAAAATTCCAACAAAATCGAAAAAATCGATTTCTGAAAAATAACTATCTTTAAATGTTGAACAAATTTATAGATCAAATCATGACTAAAATGACATTCCGCATAAAAATCGTGTAAGATTTGTCAAAGTTACGCGAGTTTAAAATCTGGTGACCCTGGGGACTGGAAACTTTACAAGTCAAATTTTTTGTCACTTTTGGCATGATTTTTTACAAAAAAAATTAAACTCCTCAGAATCAACTTTAAAGTGTTCTTTTATACTAATTTTGGCACCAGGAGTTGATTCAAAGTACAAAATCAAGATTTAAAATTTTGAACATTTTTTTTTCTGAAAAAGTAAAGGGGGTACCCTTACCTAAAATTCCAACAAAATCGAAAAAATCGATTTCTGAAAAATAACTATCTTTAAATGTAGAACAAATTTATAGATCAAATCATGACTAAAATGACATTCCGCATACAAATCGTGTAAGATTTGCCAAAGTTACGCGAGTTTGAAATCTGGTGACCCTGGGGACTGGAAACTTTACAAGTCAAATTTTTTTTCACTTTTGGCATGATTTTTTACAAAAAAAATGAAACTTCTCAGAATCAACTTTAAAGTGTTCTTTTATACTAATTTTGGCACCAGGAGTTGATTCAAAGTACAAAATCAAGATTTAAAATTTTGAACATTTTTTTTTCTGAAAAAGTAAAGGGGGTACCCTTACCTAAAATTCCAACAAAATCGAAAAAATCGATTTCTGAAAAATAACTATCTTTAAATGTAGAACAAATTTATAGATCAAATCATGACTAAAATGACATTCCGCATAAAAATCGTGTAAGATTTGTCAAAGTTACGCGAGTTTGAAATCTGGTGACCCTGGGGACTGGAAACTTTACAAGTAAAATTTTTTGTCACTTTTGGCATGATTTTTTACAAAAAAAATGAAACTCCTCAGAATCAACTTTAAAGTGTTCTATTATACTAATTTAGGCACCAGGAGTTGATTAAAAGTACAAAATCAAGATTTAAAATTTTGAAAATTTTTTTTTCTGAAAATGTAAAGGGGGTACCCTTATCTAAAATTCCAACAAAATCGATAAATTTGATTTTTGAAAAGTAACTATCTTTAAATGTAAAATTTATTTATAGATCAAATCATGATCATAATGACATTCTGCATAATATTCTACCTGGTTTTGTCGAAGTTACGCATGCTAGAAGTCTACATGAAAGAACTTTACATGGAAATTTTAATGGACATCCACATGGAAATTATAATGGAAATTCTAATAGAAATCCACATGCAAATTCCTTGGGAAACCACATGGAAGTTCTTATGGAAATCTCATTGGAAATCCTAAGATGAGATATTTTCTTTGCCCACTTTTATTTGCCTTATATACATTCTTCGTTAGGTCGGAAACGGACACTCACTCACACTTAAGTCGATGAGGTTGAGCACAAAAGCCAACGCTAATTGGCCTATGCCTTTGGGCCTTTTATCTGAGATGCTGAGATGTAAAGAAAAGTGCAGGGATTACGTACTTTTTATGCCGGTTTCCATTGAGACAGATACAACGACAGGAGCACATTGAGGATGTGTTTGTGCCGTTGAGAGATTGAACGTCGTGTCCCTCGTAGCCGCTCAATATGGAACCATTTGATGTTATCACATCGCCCTCCAGTTTGACAGCCACTTGTAGTGCCTGTAATATTTACATAATGTGATTAGTTCAAGTGTTTAACAAATCTTTTGTATGGAAATTATGTGTTGTGTATGTTGTTATAGTTATTGTTGTTGTGATTAAAGGTTATTATGGGTGTAAAGATTGTTCAGTGTGATTCAAGTTGTTGGACAGTAGTTAGATTAGTTGGTCAAAATGTATTTTAAAGCTCAATAAAACCGCAATCACCTCATTGGTCCATAAAGTGGACTTGGTCATAAACTAAGCGCGCGTTTGCATTTGTTTTCATATTTTTGTTAAGTCAAAAGCAACCGAAAAATATGCCAAAAAAGATACAAAATATATATATTTGATTTTCGATTAAATTTATCATCGTAATCTCTGACTGCATGAATTTAATAAATAAATTAATTCATTTAAAAAGTTTGGAATTTTATTTTATTTTTATTTTTTTGATAAATTTGCAAATATTGAATGAAAAAATAGAATGTGCTCGAATAAGTTGATTAAAAAAATGTGCAACAAGTTGGCAAGCAAATAGTTAATAAATAAATTAACTTTTTAAATCAATTTATACTATAAGCAAAAGTTGGAAAAATTATTAGGTAAAGCCGAATATGTATGAATTCAGAAATAAGATATTATACTATTAAAGTTATGCTTTTCAGTTAGATATATGTCAGTAGGGAATTGGAAGGCGTAGTGAAACTAGTTGTAAGATTAGGGTTTTACGAATAGAAAATCTGTATTTTACTAGGTCAACTTGATAAATTGTATTTATACGAGTACAATATAGTTATAGAAAAAACATTCGGAACAGTCCGCAAGTCTACAGATTAATAATTGAGAATCGCATATTGATTGATAACAGATGATGATTATTAAAAAAAGTGGACCTGAACTCACCTGCATGGCCTGGGCCTCATCACGTCTCTCATCCTCGGTATTCATTGTAACAAACCTAAGTACTAACAAGTTCAGTGAAGCGGCAACAATTGCCAATCCGAATAGTATGAATATCAGTGCGAACATAACATATTCGGGTTTTCTATTTAGTGCATTATCTTTCTGTAAAGCTACCATATCGCCAAAGCCTGAAAAGAAAACCAATAAAATACAATTTTCGATATATTATGAATTTATATATCCATGCTCACCTATTGTGGTTAAAGTAATAAAACAGTAATATACTGAATCAAAGTAGCTCCAGCCCTCAAATCTTGAAAAGGCCGCAGCACCACCTGCTATCGTCAGTGAACTAAGCGTCGTGACAACGCATATAAGGTCCACCTCGGAGGCACAGGTTCTTTTGCAGCGCAGCGATGTTCGCACCGCCTGGATAACAAAACTACAAGGGTACATAAATTTATTGGGTTAGCTTAAAGTAGATAAAGAGAGAAATGATAGACGAGATTGGACCCACCTGCTCAGTCTATTCACTCTTTCTCCGATGCTCTGAAACATGACGAGGCCCAAGGGGATGCCAACAATGGCATAGCACATTGTAAACAGTTTCCCTCCACGGGTGGTTGGCGTTGAGTGTCCATAGCCTGAAATTTTAATTAAGTATTTTGTGATTTATTGATCAGTTTCGAATTAGGTAAACTCTTTGAAATTGTCATAAGATATAAGCTTTTATATTGTGTCCGTTCCGATTCCAATAAGCAAGTTTCATAAACTCTTTCAACGTGCAAAGCAATTTATAATTGGTATGTAGGAAACATATTATAAACTTTCAGGAGAATTGCACTCAAAATTGGAATTAGGAACGTTAAATCAATTTGTAAGATTACCAATTGTTGTAAGCACTGTGGTTGCATAATAGAATGCGCCAGTGAACTTCCATTGCTGACCGGCCTTGTGTGGCTCCGACTTAAGAACCACCGTCTCCATTACTTTAAAATCTTCTTGTGATATATTATATTTGCGTATTATCATGTCCTCGACAGCTGCAATAAAATATATATGTAATTAATTAGACAATAGTAAAAGTACATAATTAGGTGTGTTTCATAAAACAGATTCAAGAATTTTTGTTCCCAATTATGTTTAAGAACATCCAGCCAAAAGTCTGTGATTCTAAAATATATCAGAGAGTTCATATTTCGATCATGTAATCGGGGTCCCAAAAGTTGGAATTTATTTAACTCAAATAACCACTAAATTAATAGTTATTGGCATGTTTTATATACGAAGTCTTTTATACAGACACAGAGATTTCTATATGAAAATACTCCATGTACATATACTATGGAACAGATTTTATTTGAGCTTCACTACCTGCCTGTGAGCTTTGAGATCTTTTGAGCAAAAAACTTTCTTTTGTCGCATACTATGTAATGTCAAATATTGCTTTTGTGGTCCTTTTGGATTTGGGGATTTGTAAAATATGCCTAAATATATTTAAACGATATATGTACATATATAATATTACCTTGCAAAGCTTCCCAACGCCGTTTCTCCGTCTCCGATTCGAGGGCATCAAAGACGGCGGCACCCACGAGTAAATATGTAAATGTACACACGATCAGGGATATCGTGCGCACATTTTGTTTCTTCATGCTTCATTTAGGCGAGGTTATTGGTAATAATTATGCATATTCCATTCACTATATACGAGGTCTCCTGCGTCTTCTCTTGCGGTTGCTAATCCTGCATTTGCTATACACATCCATATGTGCATTGTTTGTATGTGTGTGTGCGTGCGTGTGTGTTGTTGGTGTTGTTGCTGTAGTTGTTGTTGCCGCGTTAAAAGGACAAACTTTTGTAAATCAGGTTAAGCACAGTAACTTAGACACACATCAACACAGCGAAAACCACTCGACACTCGACACCTTGGCCACTTGCCACTTGCTCTCTCTCACACTCCTTCTCTCTCTCTCTCACACACACACGCTGCCAAAGTCTTTTACTGTGAGTGTATATGTGTGCTTTAGTTTTTGTTGCCTACTTTTTTGGCGCACAGGGCAATTACCTGACGACAAATTCACTTAGTTGTCACTTATGTTGTTGTTCTTGTTGTTGTTGCACTTGTGTTGCAATTGCATTAAATATGTTATACGTATGTATACATGTACATGTATTTTAATTTTAGTCACACTTGTACTTTGTACTTATTTCTGTCGCACTTTATACGCTGCCATTGCCATTGCCTTTGTCCTCGTCGCCTCATCCACAAGTCCTTGTGTTATTTATAACAGTATTGCTGCATTTGTAGCTGCATCATCATCGTCATTCGCATCATCATCATCAACATTATCATGCTCTGCTTCATCAGTTGCTCCTGAATTCTTCACTGAATCTGGCATCAATGCATTCAAGGCTCTTCTTCTTGCTGTTGCTGCTGCTACTTTGAACAAATGGCGGCATTTTATAGTTGTTGCAATGTCCTTCGGCCACAGTTACGCTGCAGTACGCATCCTGCGGCTAGTAAAGGATTTAAAGTGACATAAATTAGATTTTACGGCTAAAAATAGAAACAATTTGACCACATCCTTGGCTCTCTAATGATGCATAATGCTCAATCTGTCATCGTCAAAAAACCACCGTACAAGGACCTACATTTAATACGCATGTATGTGTGCACATGTACATTGTACAAGTATGTGTAAGTGTGCTTTAAATTGGCTACCAAATGAAATATTCATTTGTAAGCACCAAGATTTTTGACAGCCAAATGTGTAAACCTGTAAGCAATTTACAGATTTGGCGGTAACACAACTTCTTGAATTATTAATAAAATAAAAATTCCCGAATTGAAAAAGGAAGGGAAAACGCCACGCGCAGCTTTAACAAATAATGAGACGAAAAATGGGAAGAAAAGAAAAGACTGCAAATTTAAACGCATGAAGTTATTGTTAACCAAACAAACATAAAAAAGAGGGAAATACTATGTTTTTGCCCTGCTTTTCAATTTGGCTAACAAGCAGGCAGCATTGCAGTAACATTGAATTATTCATGTTTCTGTATTTGTATATGAATTTCACTGTCTTTGTGTGGGTGTGTGTTCGTCTCAAAGCTGTCTTCAGTACGTTAACATGACGCGTCGAAGCGTTCATCACACTTACACACACAAAGACACAGAGAGACACTCACACATGCATACTCTCATTTTTTTGTGTGTAATTTATTGAGCCCAACGAAAGTGGGGAATGTGAAGCAGAGAGGGTGGTTTATCACTGAGGATGCCACAACAGAAATTGAAGTTTTGTGTGTCGAAATTTTGCTGCAGCTTCCAACCCCCACGCCCAACTCCATTTCCAACTCCAACGAGCCGCCCTTAGTTAACTTTTTGCTAGTTTCCCTATGCCTTCCTTCTTCCTTACTCCATTTTTTTCACCACATTATTTGTTGCGCCAGCCATGGTGGAATTATAAGCAAGGTGACGTCTTTATACTCCACAGCCTCTGCGTGGTCCATATTATTTTCCTCTTTTTTACTTTGTGTTGAAATAAATTAGGATGCGAGGTACAGGGAATACGTCACCTTGTTAGTAAATTCACCTTGGCGACACCCGCACTCGCTCTTGTAATCGTAATTTTAATCGTAATCGCACAGCCTCCAAAGCTTTTTTTTGTCTTATTTGTATTGTATTTGTGCTGTCGTTGACATTTGCTGTGTGCACTGGCAATGACTGTGACTGTGACACTACTATCTAAATACAAGCATCCTGTGGTTGTCGTCTCGTTAACTGTCTGATGTATGCGCCTAATTCGTCCCTCTGCCTCCGCACATCCTCCCACCCGACAAATTTATCCTGCCTTCTCCCTCTCCATATTAAACGTGCTTGCGAGCATCAAGAAAAAAAGGAAAGGAAACTTGTATTCATTATATAAAACACAGCGCAACACATCCGCGATAATTAGATTTGTGGCCAAATTAGATGCTGTATTTTGTGTATGTTTCCAGGAATCTAGCTTACGCATCCTTGTAATTTATCATTAAGCTTCGGTCTTGTCTTAATTACACAAATTTTCACTACAATTATTTCATCTCTTTAGAATTTCTCATTGGCACGTCTTTCCGTTCGCAATGCACGCACATTCGATTGTATTTCTCAACTGGCACCGCAACGGCGCACAATGGACGACAGGCTGCTGGATTGGATCCTTTGTGGTACTCGGTACTCGTATTTCGTATTAGGGTTGAGCATCCCACCTCGCTGAGCGTTAAGTGGGCAAGCGCCGTATCGGAGCTGCCAACTTGCGAAAAGCTATTGCAAATGGCGCGGATTCAAACTAAAGTTTGGAAGTAAATTTTTTTTGGGATGTGAGTTTTTTTTTTACCAATGTTATTTTTAATTAGCCTTGTTATGTTGTTGTCCTTGCTTGGCATAGTTATCCAGAAGCCGTTACTGTCTGTGGCTTTAATGCAATGTTGTGTCAGCAAAGAAATCACATATTCGTTTGGCATCGTCGAATATTGAGGTCACAATCGATCAAAATCAATTATACGCTCCGGTTAGGGGCCATTTTTAAGAGTCAAATTTAATTTAACGTCGAACAGATTTTCTTTCCATAATTCACATTGCTCTGTTCCAGAAAAGGAAAGCCTCGTTCTATTATTAATATTAACTCCATTACTTAAGGACATTATACGCTCCGGTTAGGGGCCATTTTTAAGCGTCAAATTTAATTTAACGTCGAGCAGATTTTCTTTCCATAATTCACATGGAACATAGCAATTCCAGAAAAGAAAAGCCTCGTTCTATTGGTAATATTAACTTTAACATAATATTAACATTACTTAAGGACAGTCATAACTCCAGTATTTTCATCTGATCTTGATTATTTGGAATGATTAATAAATCTAAAAATTCGAAAAAACTTGACCATATTTTTTTTTAAATTACCATAGCTATAATGGTATTACTTTTACTGCATTTCAATTTAGAGCTAACTTTTCCGGTCCCAATGTAGGCCGTTAGCCGGAGACAGGTGGGTTTTACATTTGATAAATAAGAAAAGTCTTATGCAATTAGTTGAAAGTTTTAATTTCTTTAAGTCTAAGATTCCATTGGCTCTGGAGGCAGCACTATATTGCAACCCAGTAGACCACGGCCTGTCCACGTCTTGGGAACGAGAACCAAATCCAGCAGCTGTTCATCACGTTTGATCTTCAGCTGGACATTTTGATTCTGCATGTTGCGCACAACTTCTCCAATTTGTGCCAGGCTGTCATTAAAGTTGTTTCCATTAATGGAACCGAAGCGCAGTATCTTGTCTCCAACGCGCAATCCCTATAAGAAACACAATTTATCTCTTTTATGGGGATGATATGAATTAATACTGACCGCTTCCTCTGCGGGCGAGTTGGGACTAACTAGATTGACTATAACAATGACGCGTGTGTCCACTGGAGTTATTACTGCGCCACCGGCTCCTCTCTCGCTGTTTAACTCCAAGGCGGAGGCGCGATTTACCAACTCTGGATCTGTGGTAGATATTTCTGAGTGGTATTTGTTTAAAAGGGTTTGTATTTGATCCATCAGTTCCTTGTGGTCATTTTGTAAGCAAATAATCGTCTGTCGAGCCTGACGCACTTGGTAAATATCGATGTCGTTGCGGGGAAATCCCTCAGAGTCAACAAGTGGACCGTTCATGCCCACATTATCGTTCTGCAAGGATTAAACATAAGATTGCAATATATATTTACGGAATTCTTTAGCAGGTCAAATTATTATCTTTAATATTCTATGGATACAATGGATTTCATGCATTCCATCTCTTGTGAAACCCTTACGACGTCAATTGATTCTTTGTGGCACCTTGAATTGTGTCACCGTGCTATAATAAATACGCATTTACCGCTGCCAATATTTGTCCATTTCTACTGATTTGTGACTCCAAGTTCGCCTTTGCGGCCATTAGCCTTTCCAGTCGCGCTTTTGTTGTAATTTCTGTTGCCATGACTTGCATTTATTAATAACCTTTTTAAGGATTTCAAAACAAATGCCAAAAAAACCAAACACACAGTTTGTCTACTCGGCCGATTAATTCTGCTAGTGATGTCTCTAACAACATCGATAGAATTATTATGGACATTCCCTCATTATATTGAAAATAAAGAAAACAACAATAATAAAGAAATATTATCAAGATAGCATTAATTTTAATTATTTTAATATATTTTTTTTATAAATAATGTATTAGTGTTATCTATTTAGAGTTTCTATCGATAGTTCGTCTCTTTGATCGCTTCGCACCGAACAGCTGATTGGTCATCGATGATGTCGTTGAATTAAATGATATTGATGAGAGTGGGAATATGTCTCCGTGAAAAGGGAAAATATCGTGGATATCGATATTATATCAACAATTGACATACACATACAACTAAAAACAACATATTAAAGTAAACACTAAATTTTAAGCATAAAAGCAAGAACAAGTCGAAAGAACCAAGGAAGTAAACCTTGCTACAGTCCTCGGTTACAACGGACCGAAGATTCGAGCTGCATTCGCTCAGAGAAATGTGAACTGTTCACCGTAAGGCAGTTGGAAGGTTTATGCAATGTTCTAGTTTGGCCCACGAGCAACACAAGGAGAGCGGAGAGACGGCAACGGTTACAGAGCGCCGTTTACGTTGATATATAAATATATATGTATATATAAAAAGGTGTACACAAATAGCAAGTTGATCAAGCGAACGCATCCAAATGACTGTTACTGTGACCAGCACACATGCAATGGAGGCACAAGTTAAAGCAACACATCATCTTCAGGCTTCAGGCGGTGAACAGCAGCATGGATCTAATAAATCAGTCGATGCGACAGGCAAGGAATTAACTGAAGCGTCGGATGATGAACTTAGGGTTTTATTAGCAAATAAAAATTATACCTTTGAGACACCATCCGATGCGGACGAGGCTTACGTTGACCTCAATGGAGGAGGAGAGGATGCAACTCCAGATGCAAATGCGGATCTGGAAGCTGCCATGGGTGGTGCACACTATGCTAACCATGGGCCGCAAGTAACCTGGCTGGATGATGATGAGATTGATACCTTGGATCGTGTTACACTGGACATTGGCAACATGTTCTTCAATCGCGTGGACAGTCAGGATATTATTTATCAACAGAAGAAGAAAAACATCAAAATGGTGGATAAATACGTAATGGGTGATGTCCTTGGCGAGGGTTCATACGGCAAGGTGAAGGAAGCGATGAACTCAGAGAATCTTTCCCGGCTAGCCGTTAAAATACTTACCAAGCGCAAACTGCGTCGCATTCCGAACGGTGAACAGAATGTGACACGGGAAATACATTTGCTTAAGCAGCTGAAACATCAGAATGTTGTCCTGCTGGTCGATGTGCTTTATAACGATGAGAAGCAAAAAATGTACTTGGTCATGGAATATTGCATTGGAGGCTTGCAAGAGATGTTGGACTATGCGCCCGATAAAAAGATGCCGCTTTACCAGGCGCACAAATATTTCCAACAGCTTGTCAATGGGCTGGAATATTTGCATAGTTGTCGCGTCATTCACAAGGATATCAAGCCAGGCAATTTACTGTTAACGCTTGACCAAACGCTCAAGATATCCGATTTTGGCGTGGCCGAGCAGCTGGATCTGTTTGCGCCAGATGACACTTGTACAACGGGCCAAGGATCGCCTGCGTTTCAACCTCCAGAGATTGCCAATGGCCATGAAACGTTTGCCGGCTTCAAAGTTGACATTTGGAGCAGCGGCGTTACACTGTAAGCTGAGAACATTTCTAGCTAATTCTACAGATTTATATTAAGTTGTTTAAATTTGCAGGTACAATCTGGTTACGGGTCTGTATCCATTCGAAGGTGATAACATCTATCGACTGCTGGAGAATATTGGACGCAGTCAATGGGTGGCTCCCGATTGGCTTTATGAGATGGATGTAGCTTTTGCCAACTTAATACTAGGCATGCTTCAAGCAGATCCTAGTGCAAGGCTTTCACTTCAGCAGATTCGAAAAGATACGTAAGTTGATTAAAGCAAATCCGAAAAAATATCAAATATATAATTGAGAATTTCTTTTGTATCTGTTTGTAGTTGGTTCCTGTCCGCACCAGCGGTGACTGGCCCACCGATACCCATTCCTCCACATAAGGGCGACAAATATGGACGTTCCTCAGTACTGCCTTACCTGGAAGCTTATCATTATGGTAACGAACAGGATCAGGAAGATGTTTACTTCACCGAGCATGATGTCAATCGTATGTTCAAAAACATATACATATAATCTTAGAAGCCACTTCGTAACTGTTGACATTTCTTTAATTTTAGAGGAATTGGCGCGTCGTGCAGCATCTGCCGCTGCGGAGATTCGCGCTAACAAAACAGCTGCTGCCAATGCCGCGTGCCATTTGTATGAGCCATCCACAAGTGCTGAGGCTGCTGCCGTCTCAATGGTCAATGGTTCCAAAGAAGAGACGGCGGTTAAGAAAAAAGGATCGGCGATTAAACGGCGTGCCAAGAAAATAGTATCATGCATCAAATTGAGCCATTGTCGGACATCGTAGGCGATTTCTTTATCCAATCCCCATCCCCATACCACCACCCCCTTAGTTACTAGAGTAATATGGAAAAGTAATAACTTTGTTAACAAATTGTGAGCAACTTTTTGGTTTTTTTGTTTTCGTTTTTTGTTGTCTTACGTTCGTCAAGTATTTATTAAGAGATGAAGAGAAACATTGAGAGATCGATAGAGAGAGATATTTAGATGTAATCCCGCAGCTGAGACTAATTTTAGTTAGCTTTGAAAGCGGGCAAAAAGCAGAATGCAAGTTAAATCCAAGTGACAATACCGTGTATTATAATATATATGATTGAGGAAACGACACAGAGAGAGAGAGGGAGAGAGTTATTAGATCGTTGATATGTATTAAATGTAAAGAGCAAAACAAACATACGTTAAATAATTGCAATTAGCAAAGATCCGTTAAAGTAAAGAATGTGTCGCGTCGAGCAACCAAAAGTAAAATGTTCAAATTCAACTCTTGTTGGCCTTTTAAAATTCTTTAAATTCGAAATCAATGCAATTTACAGGCGTCAACTATACACGTAACTGCTGGACAGTATTTGCAATGGATTATTTATGAGATTAATAAAATGAGAACCATTGAAGTATATACAATTAAATATTTCAATTGCATGCATATATCTGAAGTAGTATAAATATAAGTACAAAATCAAAGGCAAGATAACCTTTTAGAAAGGAGAGATCCCTATAAAGTAGATGTATCCTTAATTCTCATCAAATCGAGGAAGATTTATTCATAATCAAGTTTCTAACTGAACAACTCAACCTTATCCGTATCGAGTGGTATATTGTATTTATATTTGTGTGTTTTTCAAAGTCTGAAATTCCTAATGCACAATTAATGTACACTTATTTTCTAAACTTAAGGTATAGCTAACTAATTGTCTATTATTCCAATTCCACAACTTCAATGCTGGTTTTGGCTATTGCTAATGTTGGCTCTGCAATTGTTGCTGGTGGACTTGTATTGGCAACGTGCAGATCGCTCATGATGAACATCTGATGATAGTGTGCGCCTAGTTTATTCAGCTTCTTTTGCATCAATTGACGCAGTGTGTCCACATACTGAGGTGCCACTTTGGCTTGACTTGTATTACGCCAGTGCAGACCATTGTTATCCACGTGAAAGAGTGCAGGCGACGGCACATGATCCTTTAAATAGTTCCAAATGCACTCACGCAACAGCACTGCAATCTATAAATTAAAATAGCATATTAAAATTGAATTATCAAGCTGTACCAAGCTTACCTCTGGCGCTTCAAAGTGTTCAATGATCGTGTGCAGATTTGCAAGAGGTGGAGGTATAAGTTGACTCATGGCCAGCAATTGCAGCAGTTTTTTGGTGCACAGCATGAGCTCATCATTGGCTGCTGTAGGCTGAAATTTATTGACTGTAAGAGATAAAAAATTGTTAGAATCATAGTAAATCTTTATAAGATACTTCATTTGAAAAGTCGAAAGAATTTGTTAGCATTAACAGTCAAGATGATGAGCCATATTTTACTTTAGTAAACTCGTTTTTCCACTCACCATTTTTTCCACGCCAATGATGCAAACAAGTCGCACACAGCGCACGCAACAACACGGAGGAATAACACAAGGCGGGCCTGTGGGTGGCTATCAAACCAAGCACAGCCCAAAGTACGGGTGAGGTAATAAAGGCACGACGTATTTGCATATCCCTTTCCATAGTGACACGACTAAACTCCTCGTCCGGGAAGGGCAGTCCATTGTACATAACATGCGTTGAAACCAGTTCGACAAGCGTCAAGGAGACCAGTGAATAACCCTCAACATTGTTGGGCTTGTCCTGGCGAGAGCGAAACATTTAAGATTAGTTTAAGATAAAAATAGATTCGCTGCTATTCGTTACCAAATCAGTACAGCAGGCATTAAGCGCCTTCAGATACAAGGCCTGCTTTTCTGCATCGCAGCTTCTGTTGTTCGTGGGCAGTACAGGTCTCAAACCACGTCCAATGATACCTGAATGTAGCACAGAGCGATTGGAGTTTGTGCCGGAGCTGGTGTGTAAATTCTGTAGTATAAGCAGCTCGTGTTCAGGTATTTTCAGTTCATCCAATTCGTATTCCTCCAGTTGTCCAAGCAAATGGCCATGATAAAAGAGTGCACTCTCCACAAGTTCACGCAAACAAACTGTGCGTGCAATTTTACGAGCTGTGCATTGACGTTGAAGCAACGCATAGGCACGATGAGCGGCTGCCGCACGACGAATGACAGCTGAGAAGAAGTAATAAATAAAGGTTAGTCAACAACAACTCTGTATAGAAGACACCACTTACTCTGCTCGGTGAGGCCCACAAAGAAGTACTTGACGCTGAGTACGGCCAGCTTAAGAACCAATGGAGTGCGCAGCACATTGGATCGTGCACCAGCCTCAATGTTGTTTAAAAGATCAACAATTAAATGAGCCAAACGCATGCGAGCTGCATCCTCTGATTCTATCGTATTAGCCAACTCAGTTGACTCTAACTTGGCTCGCTTTATGGAATCATTACTATTGAATATATTATTATTATTGTTATTGGCCTGCTGCAATTTAAACTTCTCTGCGCTACGCTCTGCGGCATCCTTGTCCATTCTCAACACTAACTTTTGGATGGTGCTTTCGAGGATTTGTATAATCTTGGGCAGGCATTCGTTTAAAGACTGCGTCAGCAGCTGTGGCTTAACATGCGGAAAATTATTCTTCTTTTGCATTCTATAAGAAAGAAAAAACCAATGATTAGAATTTTGATAAGATATACGATATGAATAATAACAGGACAATAAACATAATATTAAGTAAATAATTAATAATAAAGTATATATATGTAAAATGGAAGACAACTGCGAACTCACTTGGCCAACATGTTGAGATTGTAGAATGTATTATACGCCTCCGTGGGAGTGCCAGGATCAATGGGCAAACGATTGTTCACCTGTTCCTGCAATGTTATGTCCTCCAGCACCATTTGGAAACCTTTTGTAATACTGGGAAAATTGAGTACACCACTCTGTCCGCCCAACAAGCGCATTAGGGCACCAATAGTGCTGGGTTGTTGGGCATACGATTTACGCAGCAATTGTGATATGGTTTGATAATAGATATGTGGATGCTGTGAGGCTGTAAATTGGAACCTTAGTTAATTGACATTTCACTTTTGCCATATTTCTACTTACAAACAACGAGAAGCAACCGAACTGCCGTCTGCTGTTCTAAGAGATTCGTGCTGAGGCAACTTTTCCATAACATATACTTGGTTTCCTCAAAAGCCAAGTCGGCAAGTAGTGGAAAATTCCGCATATTAAGCACCCATTGCTCCAATTCCTGCATTGACGTGTCGAGAAAGTCGTGACACCACAAATACTTCTCGGCCATTTTTGATACCATGAGCAGCAGTTTTGCGCCGTGTTGATTAAGACGCAACACGGCGTTATTCAAAGATGGTTGCATGTCCGCAAACATTTTATTGCTCAGCCAAAGCGGTGCCTTCTGTACAATGGCCTCGCACATATCATCGGTGACTGCAAAGCAAACGACATTAAAATGATAGTGTAAGGATCTATTTGCTGTGCCAAAGATTTCATACTCTTATAGAACCCTGCGATCAACATTCAACTCTATAAAAGTACTACACAAGGTTAACAAAATGTAAATGTAGTACTAGTTTTAGTAGAAACAGACAGAACCCTTCTTAAGAAAAGCCTAGCGTTATACTTACATATTTCTATGAAAACATTAACCAAACTCTGCAGTATGGCATCCGAGTAATTTGTCGTAATCAGCAAAAATGGTACAATGGCCACGTCAAGTGGCTTTTTAGGCGCCAGGCCATCTTTAAGCATTTCACGAAATGCCGCGCACAGTTGTTGCTCATGGCAAGATGTCATGTAGTCCAGGATACCAGCTTCCGAGTCCAAATGACAACGGTAATCATCCACAAAGCGCTTGATTCCGCACTGCAAAATTTGCATGATGATCTTGTAGGGAAAACACCCACCTAAACGGGCCACAATCCAATCGAAGGTCATGGGATAGCGATGAAAGGCATTAAGCATCGTCTCCACACAGGATTCCGCCTCCGTGTTGCTCAGTTTACGGAAGCAACTGTTAATTAGAGTTAAAAGACCATGCATTGCACTACATTCCAGCCAATAGTTGCATGAGGCACTTATGGTCATGCGACGCTGAGTGTATTTATCTGATAGCTTGGCAACCAGCTCCAAACTCCAATTGGCTATTAGCGGTGACCAGGCGGGTGGACCTTTCCACACTAAATTCTGTAGTGAGGTTTTAACCATGTTGAAACTTTCATATTCCTCGGCACGCAATTGTTGTTGTCGATTGCCTCCCTGCTTGATTTGAGACACTGGCATTCCCGTTTTTTGGTCAATCATTTCAGGAGATACATATAGCTGCACTCCGATCTCGGCCAGAATGCCAAAGTAATCAAATACAATGTCTCGCGTGGCCGGCAACTCATCGAGAAATCCCAAGCTGCAGGCGGAAAATACATTCAGTAAAATGAGTGTGGAATGTTTACATATACAAACTTACGCCACTTTGATAAGTGAGGGTTTTGTTAGCAGCTGTGGATTACTGTGGCCACTGCTAACTGTTTCTATAAACTGTTTAAGCTGATCTAAAATATTTTGTTGCAACATTTTCTTCCGTTTGTTTGGATTATTTTCTTCATTCAGTCGGTTTCGATGAGTACTTGGTTGTTGCTATTGTATCGATACCTTCGGCACTACTTGTTATGCGATAGCAACACGACGATAACAATGCTCGATAAGTAATTAATCGACGAGCATAAATCGTAACGGCAAATTTAAATGCAACAGAAGCCACTACATGTGTGCAACAGGTGCCGCAACTGTTTAAAACGTAATCAAGACTTAATTATATCTATATATATTTGCATAAATCGATGATGATATTTTCCGCCCTTAGCTTATCTACTGTTCATCAATAATGCTACCAAATTCCCATCATTTTCGCTGTCGATTTACATTAAAATACCAAAATCCAACAAAGTTTCCATTGAAATCAATAAAGATGCATTTAAATAAATACATAATTCAAAATGTTTTGGTTATTCGTAAAATGCATGTTTTGCCGTTACTTCAAAGTTGAGACGCATTTTCATTCATTGTATTTATGAGATCAAGTTATTTGCATATATTAAATGATACACATATGTATGCAAAATAGAAAAAAAAAACGGAACTTAAATTTAAGAAATTCTCATGCAAATGTGCAACAATATTGTATTGGGTTGGAAAATATGTTTATCTCTGCATGTTGTGCTAATTGATATAATTGTCCAACCCAATACATGAATACAATGACCAATTAATATTAGTTAGCTGATTCATTAGGTTTTTGTGTCAACCTGCTGACCTTGATATCATTTCCAACATTGCCGATGTTAAAATACGAATATCTTGCGCAATTTCTAATACCTTTGTTGAGTTTTATGTTTGTACTAAACCCAACAGTGGTCATCAACTTCATCAATGTTGTCTGTCTGTCGATGATCATTATCATGAGGCACCTATATACTTACATTCACATTTATGATCACATTCACATTCACACTTTAAGCTGAGGCTGCTGCTGCTGATCGATTTGCTTTGAACTTGTTTTTGGCTGTTGACAAATGTTTTTCTTTAAAATGGACGCGCAGCACGTTTTTCAGAGTTTTGTTAGATGGAAAGCCGAGTTAGCGTGTAAATTCAGTGTTTCTATTGCTTTTCAATAATTTGGCAAAGCTATGAACAAGTTTTATTTTTACCCAAATACTTATTATTTTCAGTTTTATATTGTGAATTTTTTAAATGTACATCTTAACTTTTCACTTCATTTTTATTTATAAACATTTCAAAGACTACATTTACTAACAATATCTAATTATTGGCTAAAAATGTGAATATATGTTTACGTTAAATGAAAAATCGTACTTCTGTTCTTTAATATTATTCATTTTCTATTTTTGATTTTATTTTGTATATATTTTCGATATTATTGCCCAACCAAAATGTCTCGTAAATGCGAGAATGAATTGCAGAATTAGAAAATTACGCTTGAGTTAACCGTTATTTAATAATCATAACATTAATGATGGCTGCGGCAAGTGCAACACCAACCACGCCAACAACAACAACAACATGGCGCAATATCTGCGGCTGCCTTTGTCTTTTGAATTTTTGAAGCTTGGAGAGCTATTGAGGCTCTGGCAGCGCCAAATCAACGCATCAATCATTGGAAGTTGCACAATGCCTGAAAAGGGGCACGGGGAGGGCAACATTGCCAGTTACTGCAACTATGAAGAGTTGCTGTTGTTATTGTAGATTTTTTTCTTATTAATTTTTTTTTTTTTTAGTTTTAGTTTATTTGATACTCATTAGCAGCCGCGTGTAAGAATTCTGTTTTGTTTTTCTGACTTTGAACGCGTTGCGCTATTTTTTGGTCATTTATTTATAGGCAAGCAAAAGTGGTTAAAGCCCTTGAACTCCCCATCGTTAGTTTGCCCATTATTTATTTAATATGTTGTAGATGCTTGAATAAGGTTAATGGTAGTAACGTGTTTACAATAAAAACAAACAAAAGATGAAGCAGAAAAAACGCAAATACGTCTTCAACAGAAACAACACCCACAAAAACTGACCAAACTTGGATTATGCGGCCTTAACTTCATCCAAAGTTTCATCTGCTAAAATTTCGATCCATACTTGACCAGCGTATGGATTTTGATACAGCACCTGAAGGTTGTCTCAATTAGGCATACCCAATCATTATATTTGTATCAGTAAATGAACTCTGAAACAGACACTATTTTGTAGAAACACAACACAAGTCTTAATGTGTAGCACAAGCATATACTACAGTAGTTTTTTTTTGCTTCACCAAATGTCATTGTACCTCAATGATTGTTGCGCTTTTGTCTGCGCCGGAAGCTGAAAAACACACATAGACAAAAACACACACACAGATGCAGTGATCATTGTACGGGGGAGGCAGCATGGGAAGCAAAAAAGCTTTCCGATTAGATTGATGGCCAAACAGTTGAAGAGTTATTGCTATTCGAAAACCATTTTGACTTCAAAATACTGCACACGCAGTTGGAAATCGATGACCACTCGATCAACAAGCTCTTCATATGTATAAGGAATGCATTTAAGTGCTGTTTAGTATTTAACGAAATGCTAAGACGATTACTTTATTAATGTATACGTTTTTTCTTGTTGTATTTTATGATGTATAGTAATTAGTATAAATAAATATTACTTTTTCAGCTGTGTAACCATAATTTCTAAAGATTCTTAATATAAAAGTATTTTCTATACCTTTTCATTAATATATTATATAGTATATTATTCTATTTGTCAAATTTTTCAACGATTATTTGGACATTAAGCTTTTTTTGTTTGTTTGATTTCATGAACACTTAAAATTGCCTGGATACCTGATATATTATGTAGTTCGATTAAAAAAAACTCATAATATATTCATTGATTTTGGACTTGGCACCAATCTAATTTATTTGCATTAAAATGTATGAAAGTTTGTCTTGGTTTCGATTTTGTTAAAGCTTTTGCGTTCTCAATGTAAGCCAGTGCAAAGGTACCTTAGAATATGTGTCACCAAATCATGGACATTTGTTTAAATACATACTTAATCTTTTTTAAGTACTTGTTGATACTATTGATTGGAATTCATTAGAATCTCTAATAAATGTGGCACGTGGCTGAAGGTAATTACCTGTTCTTACATATTTAGAAGCTGTGATCAAGTTCTCGTAATTATAATTATAATTACCACAGCTTCTAAATATGTATTAGGACTATTAAATTGACAGAAAATACTTTGTATATTGCATAATAGATTATTTCTATTAATAATAGATTATTTCAGAAAAAAAAAATATTTAAGAATTACTTTACAGGAGTGTAGGCTTAGTAAAGATCGAATTGGTTGATTTACTAGTTTAGCGTGTAAATTCGAAATTAGTCTGTGAGTGACACGTGTTGCTGTTGGGCTTTCCAGTGACCTAGGAAACACGCCCAAATGCACTCAACACTTCAATATGTGTGAACTAACCGCAAATTACTGCAGATTTGAAAAAGCCAAAAGCCAAAAGGCAATAATTAAATCTGATTAGATGAAGCAAAAACAGCAACAGTGGCATTAAAATGGTAGATTAACTTGCAGACATTCGAATTTCGAGCGTTAGCATGGGCTTGGCTGGCATCTAGTTAGACCCAGTACTTTAAAAAGTACAAATGGGTCTATTACGTTTGTGCAAAAAAATGTGCGTAACAGGCAGAAGGAGGCGTGGCAGACCCCATAAAGTATATATATTCTTGATCAGCATCAACAGCCGAGTCGATATAGCCATGTCCGTCTGTCCGTCTGTCCGTCTGTCCGTCTGTCTGTCCCTTTTTTGAGTTCCTAGATCTCAGAGACTATAAGAGCTAGAGACACCAAATTTGGCATGTAGGTTCATCTATATCTTGCATTGAACGAGTTTGTTTTATATTTTTGCCACGCCCCCCTCCGCCCCCGGAAATCAAAATACAAAATTTCAAAGTCAAATTAAAAGAGCCCATTTAATGCCAGCGTTTTCATTTTTGGTACACATATTATTCACTATTGTCCAAATCTGTCCTGAAAATTTCATCCTGATCGGACCGAAAACAGACAGTATACAAATGTTTGAAATTTTCAAATTTAAACACCTGGCTCTTATATACTAAAAGAGTTAGAGGCGCCAAACTTGGTAAGTTGGCTCATCTATATCGTGCCCAAATCAAGTTGGCCTTAGAATTTCGCCACGCCTCCCACCGGGCCCGAAAATTCCAAAATTAAATTTAAAATTGAGAATTCACATTTTAAAGGCGAATAACAAGAGGGGGATCAATGCTAGCGTCTTAAGTTTTAGTAACATATAATAAACATAATAGTCTGAAAGAATATGTCCTGAAAGTTTCATCCCGATCGGTCAATAAACACGGCAGTAATTAATCAACAAACAAAATAAGTCACTTTGGCAACTGAGTCTATCTTGTCATGGCAGAAAATAGTGACAAAAGAAATAAAATATTGTGATTAAATTATATATTGACTTTTATCACCACACTATAACCTTCTACAATGGCTCACATTGTAGAGCGACTGCATTTCGCGTGATCAGTCAAAAGTTGAGAGTTCAACTCCCGTTGGTTACATTTTCTTTTCTAGTTTTATTTTATTTTTATTAATTGTCCCATTATTTTATTATATTTGTAAAGCATTTTCAAAATCTTTTATCATTAATAGTGTTAATAGGAATTTTATTCTAAAATTGAATATTGCTTATTAGACCCGTACTTTAAAAAAGTACAAATGGGTCTATTACGTTTGTGCAAAAAAAAATGTGCGTAACAGGCAGAAGGAGGCGTGGCAGACCCCATAAAGTATATATATTCTTGATCAGCATCAATAGCCGAGTCGTATGATGGCATGCCGTCTGTCCGTCTGTTCGTCTGTCCCTTTTTTGACTAACTAGATCTCAGAGACTATAAGAGCTAGAGACACCAAATTTGGCATGTATGTAAATCTATATCTTGCATTGAACGAGTTTGTTTTATATTTTTGCCACGCCCCCTCCGCCCCCGCAAATCAAAATACAAAATTTTCAAGTCGAATTACAAGAGCACCTTTAATGCTAGCGCCTTGATTTTTGGTATGTATAATACGGACTATAGTTCCAACCTATCCAGCAAATTTCGTCCAAATCGGATGATAAACGCGGAAGTTATTCAACTAACAATGTTACGGGCAAAATCAATCTCTGAAGTGGCGCCATCTATGGAAATTTTCCTAATAATCTGTAGTAATCACATTACACTCAAAAAGTGCTGGGTCTCCTACTGTCGAGCTTGCTCCACCGTAGCTTAATGCATTTTTTATGATTGAGGAAGCCACAGATGGCCATCGGTTTTTGGCTAAAAGTTAGTTCTGATTCTGTCACAGCATTGCACGAGTGGTCAAAGCCGCAAATTTCAAAAGTAATAAAGCCATAAAGAATTTACAACAAACAACACATGTGTCATATTGACAGAACTTACTATAAATGCGAAATTGAGTCAGTTAAACATTTAAAATTTTTAATTGTTTTAAAATGCCATTTAATTTTTGCTATTCAAGTAGCTTTGAAAATTTGACCAAAAGGTCAGTAGAGCAGCCTTTTGGACCACTGTGCTTCGGCACATGGCAGTTGTTAAGGTCGCTAAAGCAACAAAAATTCCATTTAATTTTTGTTATTTAAGTAACTTTTTTAAAAATTTCACCTAAAGGAGCAGCCTTTTGATCACTGTGCATCGGCACATGGCAGCTCCAATAAACGCAAGCCATTGTTTTTTTTCCCCAAGTTCGCTGAGCGTTTCCGTCGTTTCAGCTTCGGTCATCGCTGTGGGCCAATAAGAAATATAAACCCATACACACTATACATATACACTAGATAAACAATAGAAAAATGCGGCCAGCGACACCACACTTTAGTCTGGGTCTTTTTTATCAGGAATTTAAAATGAGCGCAAAACTATAAACTGGTTTCGTCTCATTATTATTATATTTCATCAATATTTTAAACGAAATGGCTGCACGTATTCGTTCGTATGTATATTTTGCAAAAATATATACTATGTCTAGATATTTTTTGTATTTAGATTTTTGTTGATTAGCTAAGATTCTGTAATATTTGCATTAAAATGCAGCTTGCAATATTTTTAAGAGCCCATGGTGTCATCAAGGGTTAATTAACCGTTTTCCCATGAGCTTTCAAAATACTTTGCACTCTGCGCTCATCACAATAATAACAACAAACACATGAGAACACAATTCCAATACTTGGGTAACAACTTAATAATTAGCACTGCCCTTTGTGTGTGGGTGCAAAGGCATAGCCAATACGCTGTGCGAAAGAAAGAGACAAAGGCAGAGAGAGGGAGTCAGTTGAAAGCCAAACAAAAACAAAAAGGGCCGAACAAGTTGCAAAGCTTAAAAACGCAGCTCACAATCTCAAAGTCGAAAGCAGTGTGAGACTGCGCAGCAAGCAGCGTATAGCAAGCAGCATCCTTGCATGAAGAAACTTTTAAGCGCTGCTAGATAAAGTGAGAGCACGGTGAGCATGCGCTCTCTACCACACACACACACACACGCATTCGGACACATACGCGAATGCATGCAGAGACATTAACATGAACGCTGACAGCTGACAACCTGTACATATGTATGTATGTTCGTCTTGCTCGTATGTGTGTTGAAGCTGCGCTCAGAATTTATCGAAAGCTCCGCTTCGCTCACCGAAAAAAACGCCTGCGCTGACGTTGGCGTCGACGCCGCTGTCCGCTGCTGTGCTTCGTATAAAAGTAAAGCGACAGCGTGAAATCAAACTTATTTCAGTGTTTTTGATTTGAATGGTAAAACGTACGCTCACGAGTCAAAAATCCGACTTGATACAGAGATACTTGAGTTAGAGATTGGAGAGATAGCGTTATTGTAGAAACGGGCCAAAATCAGGCAAACAGTTAGCTGAGTTGGTCAGTTGGTCAAGTCAGTTGGCCAGCAGCGGATGCGGAGTTGTGACTGTGATTTAGTTAACGAATATATTCAATTGAAAATATATAAATTTGATTATATGCATTCTACATACATACATACATATATTGTGACTGTGACTTGTGCGCGTGTTGAAAATCAATAATTCAACAATAAATAAACTATTCAACAACAATTACAAGTATTATAACCTAATGCAAGAAGGATAATAATAGTGTTCAAAAACAACAAAGTGATTTTGTGAAAATCACCAAAGGAAAATCAAACGACCTCAACTGACAGCAAAAGCAGATAAATAATCTTAACAAAATGGTAAGTGCTCAAAAATGTAAATTATTTGATTTCATTTTGTTGTTGTTGTTCCCAATTTGAAAAGTCTTTTGTCATTGATTTTATTGTGAAATTCCTAGAGTTACTTCGATTAGTCATTATTCGTTACTAATTAGCGTTTAGTTGTTGTGTTGAAAAACCTTCCAACTTCATTTTGTTTATACTTAATTTCGTGTTTTTACTCAGTGTCAAGTTCTTTCTTTTACTCCCTCTCTTTTTCTGTTTCTTCAAATGCTTCGTTTCTGCAGAAATGCAAAGAAGAATTAAAAAACAGTTCATATTTATCAAGTACAAATTTTCAAAAGTTTTCAATGTCTTTTCTGCACAATTTGCAGCGTACAGAACTTTCCAAGTTTTTTGCTTTTCTTGTCTTTTTAAACTTTTTCGGATTCGTTATTATAATTGTATTAAGTTAAGTTTTTGTAGCTTTCTTTCTTTTGCGACTTTGAATTATTTTTCTGACTTTTGGTGTCTGGTCTCAAAAATTTTTGTTGTTCTGTTTTGCTAAACCTATTCGCACTTGAACTCTTGCAACACCAACACACACACACACACACATACACACACAAACAATTTGACCAAGTTGCAAGCGCTGCACTAATTTGTTTCCATCGGTTGCGTCTGTTGGTCAAAACGAAGGCCGAGGCTGCGATGTAGTCTATCAGGGGGGGAAGTCGGAGACCTTAGGGGCCTCAGGGGCCTCAGGTGCTTTCTGGCTTGGCAACATTTCATACGGAAATGCAACGGAGTTGCAGCTGACCTTGAATCTTAACTGGATAACTGGATAAGTTGCTTCATGTTGCCATTTGTGGTATTTTGGCTTTATTACGAGCACTTTGCAGGTGATTGGGTGATTGGGCGATTGGCAAGTGAAATGGATATGGTTTCATGGTCAGCAATCGCATCCGAGCAAATTGTAGCTGACAGAAGATTGCAACAACCACAACAACAACAACAAATCACAATAACAACAGCAAAAACAAGTGAATGCCTGGCTTATTCGCCTTGTCTTTTCTTTCATTTTTTTTTTATTTTTTTATTTTTTTACTCATCATGGGGATGTGTAGAAATCCCATGATTTTTATATTCATTCAGCAGTGAAGCTGCAAATACGACAATAATAAAATAAAGAAATAACAACATAAATGATAATAAAAGAAAGACAACAAAAATCTGCTTTTTGGTTAGCCAATCGTGGCTTGAAGCTTGAAGTTGTGGCTAATGATCCAAGTGCGCCCATTGCACCATTTTGTACAAAATAAAAGGTATTCAAATCCTTAACTTGTTGTCTGTATTTTTTCTTTCTTTTTCTCTGTGTTGTTGGTATTTTTCTTTGTAAAATTGTGCAATAATTATTACAGCTATATTTTATTTATACTGTTGTTTCTTGTGATTTTGCGTTGCGCTTTTGACACTGAAAATTTACAGAAAATTGTAACTTGAAAATTATTAAGACGCTGGCAAAGCGGGTATTGGCCATATAAGCTGGGCCATTTACTAGGCCAGTTGCCTCAAAGTGTTGGTAATGATAATAAAATTTGATTTTAATCAATCGATTTGCTTGCAATTGCTGTAAGCGCCAGACATAGAGAGATACTGATAGAGAAATAGAGAGAGAGAGAGCGAGGAATCGTTGACGTCGACGTCGGCGTCTGCGTCAGCGTCACTGCTCATCGCTCAGCTGTTGAGAGAATGCGATAATAGTATTTTCATTGTTGTTGGGACAATCGCATGTGACTCGATCGCGTTGTTCGTTTTGTACAAAAGCTTAGTACAACGCGGCGTATGCGCAATATAGCAATGCAACAAGCTAAGCACTCACACACAGCTACCAGTTGCGAGGAGCTGCATTCGCAAAATAATAGTGCTATTTGGCCAAAGGTTTAATGTCTGACATTGAATTTGTGCGTGCCTTCATCAGCCTATTTTTCTACATATACTGAGTGTGTGTCCAAACAGTTAACTCTTTTTTTCGTATCTTGTTTGTGTTGGTGTAAACATACATATCTACATATCTACTACTTATATCGCCGCTCTGTCGCTCAGTAAATCGCGCTCAAGTGCTAAAAAAAAACTGATAAGTTTTGTTTTTGTTTTTTTTTCTTCTCCAAATAAAAAAAAAACTCGTGTGCACTATGACGTTGACATCGGCTTCTTATCGTGCTGTCATTGAAGTGAGTCTCATTTTGGTAATTCAATTATTGCCCATTAAAGATTAGGGAAATTATCGATAAACTGAACCGACATGCATTTGTTTCCATGACAAAACGTGCTGAAAGTTATTGTTTTCAGCGGAATTCAACAGAAATAAAAATTTATTCATTTTAAAATAGTATGAATTTAATTCTACGCTTACGTTAATATTTGTTTCTAATTATTTTCATTCACAAAAATGTTGCACGTGGCACAATGTACAATTTGGTCATAAAGAAAGTGTGAGCTAATATAACTACCAAATATGTACAAAATTATATTTTCAATTAATTTAAATATGAATATTTAAATGTTAAATATTTGGAGTCCTAAAAGTATTTTATTTGTATTTGAATTTTGATGAAATTAACTTTACATTCAACTCAATAAAATTAGCATACAAAGAGTGTTAACCGAGATAATTACCAAATATGTATGAAATTATATTTCCAATTTATTAATTTGTCGACTGTTCAAATACAGGTTTTGTTTTTTTTTTGTGTACCCAACCAATTTAAACAGTAATTTATAATCGAGCTGACATTAGAAACGATTCAAAAGCAATTTGTTTGGAATGCAAGCATATTTGCAGTAAGACTTAATACTCTATGTATTTACCTTAACAACAGTTCCTCTTGATTTGAAGCCCTTTGGACTTACTATAATAAACATTGAAGTGAATAAATCGAAAAGTCATCGTACGTTTCTAAATGTGTTGCAATTCATAAATAAACAATTGTGTGTGCAATGAATCGACAGTTTAAATACCAGTTAAACTGACAAGAAAATGCTAAAAATCTGTTAGTGCCAGAACATGAACCCGAATGGTGACAAAAAAAATATTGTGGATGTTGCTTGACAAGCTATTTGCATACGCAAAAAAAAATTAAAAATAAATTGCCAAATAAAATGTCAGATGAATTGATGGGATGAAACTGAGTGGGGAGTCGCTAATGCGTGTTCTCAAGTATTTGCAGCTGTGCACTTGTCTAAAGTTTACACAGATTGCTTTTGTGCGGCAAGGCGGCAATAACAACAAAATTTCAGCAACCTGCAACCTGCAACTTGCAACTTGAAACGCGCCAAAAATTGCGGGGCGTCACAGTGAGCGGTGCAGTTCCCAAAAAAGCGAATGCAAAAGCAAAAGAAACAACAAAACAACACAACAGCAACAGCAACAAAAGCAACAACCACCACCATCATCAACAAGAACAACATACACGGGGGTCTTGCACCAATTACCTGGCATTTTAGGCCAACTATACGACGGTTAAGTCCGGCCAGCCGCCACTTGATTGCCAAATTAACGCGATTTTGTTGCTCGAAAAGTCGCGCGGGCGCGCTTGCTCTTAAAGTCTTCTTTAGTGAGCAAACAAGATACATATATATTTGTACAGTTAGTGCAGTAATTGTTTTGACAACTTTGTCAAATTATTTTGCAAAATAAAAAGGCCTTCGATTTTATTACAGATGTTTATGGTTCTTAGTCAAATTAAATCATTTAGTCAACTTAAGTTTTGGCAAATTAAAAATTCACACATCTTATTAGCCAAAAGATAAACCGGAACTTATTGTTAGCTTATTTGTCTTTTTCATTATTGTCGTTTATGGTTCTTAAAACAAGTTAAGAATTTGTATTTCTGTTTTTAATTTTATTATGCTTAGTTGCTCTTAGTTCTTGAAAGTAATACTTTTGTTTCTACGTTTTTCACTTACTTTTCTTATTTTTTTAAACTTTATTATGGTTCCTTTAAACAAGTTATAATTAATAAAAATTGAAATCTTTTAGATTTAAACATATACATGTTTTTAATTTATTATTTACAATATAATTTAAAGAAAATGAAGCAAATATGCGAACTTTTGATATTGTCAAAAGATTGTATGTGCACTCTTTTTATATAGTCAGATCAATTACAAGACTTACTGTTTATATCTGTATATAAAAGTGATATACTCGTTTCGCATGTTTTTTTTTATTTTTTTTCTCTTTTTGGGGTGCATTTGTTGCGGCAAGTGCAACAAAGCGGTTTTATTAGTTTAGGCGATGATGAAATCGCGCCAGGCAGGGGTCTTCGGCGCGATTTTATTCGCGTTCAAGTCGCGCGCGTTTTGTGTTTTCAACTGCTGTAATGTGCAAGCGAATGTGAATGTGAATGTTGTGCAGCTCTTGTTGCATTTTCAACTTGACCCACAATGCAAGTGGCAAGCTGCAATATAAGCAAAAAAAAAAACTAAAAGAGCAGCTCATTTCTGTTGAATGCTTTTAATTTTTCTCTTTTATTTTATTACACAAATCTCGGCTCAAATTAATGGGAAGCTAATTGCATTTGCTTACAGCCATTTTCAATCTGTGTGTGTGTGTGTGTGTGTGTTGTTGTTGGTCCAGTTGGTTGTTGCATAATTCGTCTTATTAGACAGAGATGCCGCTGCTGCTCGAGTAAAAGTCTCAAGCTGAACCTGAATTTGTTGGACTTCAAAAGCGAGTTGCACATACACACAGCCACATATACCCAAACTCACCCAACACACACACACACACACACACACACTTGGGTAGCTGCGCTCAACTTGACCTATAAATTGATTTTAATGTTGTGCAGGTTCCACAATTCATTTCGTTTTCTTGCCTTTTCTTTTTGCCGTCGTTTTTTTTTTGCGTCTATTCAAAGCGCAGCATTTTTGGTCTTTTGCTTTATTTTGTTTAATTTGTAATTTTTGCTTAAATAACTAAAAGAAATAAAAATACAGTTCACCAAGTGCGACACGAGTTTTATTTTTATTTCCTTTTTTTTTTGGAATTTTATTTGTCAATAGTTTTTGGTTTTTAAACCAGTTTCTGGCGCTGCCCCTTTTATTTTTGAGGGGGGAGGTAAAAGTAAAAGTGTTGAGCTGCAACAATTACACGCATTTACAAATATTCGAGTATTTATTATTATGATTTTTTTATGGCATAGCAAATTGTTTAGTGCCGCCCCGTGGCAGATGACAGTTCTTCGCTTATATAAAAGGCTTTGCCGCCAGCTCCCATTAAAATAAATCAAATTCAAAATGTAGCCAAAAAACTAAATACGTAAAAGTATTTACTCGTAGACCGAGCATCATCCCATTCCATTCCAGACGCAATCGTAATCCCATTCAGATTTCAACGTCCGACGTCTACCCAGAGTAAGAGTTGAAGTTGGCAAAAATGAAGAGAGATATAAGCCAGTCCAACAGCCTGGCCTTGTTGGCCTTGTAAAGAGAAATATGTGTCTCTGTGGCATATACATACATATAAGTGTGTGTGTGTGTGTGTGTGCTTTACGAGTATACTACAAAAATTTTGGACTGTCCAATGTTGTTGCCTCATCGTCTCATCGCCCCATCGCCGGATCAACACCTTTTTATCATGTTGTCTTCCTCAGCTGCTGTTGTTGCTGTTGTCTTCCCAGTTTTGCATTTGAAACTTGTATTGTTTATTGTTGTATTATTATTTTAGCCGCAGTCTGTTCAGTTTTTCGGACTTGTCTTGATTTAATTAATTGCCAAGATGTTGTAAAGTGTTAATAATAATAATAATAATAATAATAATATTGTTTGCTAGCCATTGTTTCATTTGTCGTTGTTTTTGTTACTCTTGCTGCTGCTTTGGCATTTTATTGATAATTTAATTGCTTTGTAAGCTTCGCTTTGGCAGGCAACAACAGCTTGATATATGCACCTTTAAATATGATTACTTGATTTATATTCATTTTGAAAATTAAGCAACATTTTGAACAGCATTTTATTTATTTTTTACAAAATCAAACTCATTTTGTTAGCTTTGTTTTATTTATTTTATAAAATTATAAATAATTTATACTATGTATATGCAGTCCAAATGCAGTCGAACTTTAAGCTGTTATTCGCCAAGACAAAGATCTTGGCATTGATCAAGGTGATCTTGTTGACCTTAACTTTGAATGAATTTGTTGTATTTGTATTACAAATTCCGAGATACTACTTGCATTAGGTGTGTATCTATTTTTATTCCAAAGGGAACAAATAGTTTGCTGTAGAATTTACAAGTATTTTGCAAGTGTTTTTGAAATTTCTCCCTTAAATTCATTTGCATTTCAGCAAATTTCTGAAAAGCTTTATAGAATCCTTAGATAGTTAATAATTGTAAGCTTATAGGCTTCTTTGCTACTTTCCTATTTGCCTTTATTGAAACTGAATGGAAATAAATCTCATCAGTCTTTAGATATTTTATGTGGTTTCCTCTTTAGAAATAATTGATACTTTCTATGTTTTTGATATCTATGAGTATAGATATTTAATAAAGATTGCTACTTACATTAAAGATTTCCTTTACATTCCTCTCATACGTAATCCTCTTGATCCCCAGTTGAGTTAATTGATAGCTTATTATAGTATAATCAATATTCTTGGGTTTCCCCTCAAATTTAATTTCACATCGAAGAATAATTGCAAATTTCTCTGATGGAAAACGCCTTGAGTTCGTGTGTGTGGAAACTTTTCAATTTAAGCAAATTGACAATGAAAAAGTTGTTGGGTTTTTTTTGTTATTGGGAATGATTAATTCCTAAAGATGCTCCGCAGTTAGCCAGGTCGTTTAGCGCAACAATTAGCTGAAGTCAAGGCGTTTTTGGCGTTAATACAAAACAGCCATTGTCTGAATAAGTTAGTCATGACTTTGTAGCGATTGCAATAACAAAGAAAGAGGAATGAATGGTCAGCTCGAGGGGAAAGAAGATGACGACGTGGAATGGGAAGAGGGGAAAGAGGGAAGAGGGAGGAGCAGTCGCATCAGTCTCAATAATTGACATAGTAAATTTTCAGTTGCGTCTCTTACGCTTATGGCGCATAATGAAGCGTTAAAATGTCGCAACAGCAGCAACAGACACAGCAACAGCCACAGCAACAACCACAGCAACATTCACAGAAACAACCACAACAACGACCACAGCAACAGCAACAACAATAACAATTACAAATACCTTTATACACTTGCCGCTGACGGAAGCATTTCTGTGGTCATTTTTTGGGAAAGCATTTGCGCGTGTGAACCAAAGAAAGCCAAAATAAAGAGAGAAAAAAGGGTCAAGACAAGAGATGCTGCCGACGCTTATGCAAACAGCAACACCCTCTCCTCTCTCGCTTCCTCTCTCTCTCTCTCTCTCTTATGTAACCAAAAAAGAAAAAAATTACATTTTTAACTGGCAGATTTGACGCTGGTCAAAGTCCAACAAATATTCAACAAGGCAATTGGCGAAAATTCTGGCAGTCAAACAAAAGCATCAGCATGATATGGCACAAAATCGATAGGCAAACAAATATCTATATATATATAATAAATATAAAATGAAGATAGCTGGAGAGCAACTTAATTAATATACTTTTTGCCAAGTGAGTGTGAGCTTTTGTGACCAGAACCTGGCGATAAGTCGGCTAAAATTTCCATGCCAAGGTTTTGGCGCAGACTATCTTATATACTAATTATAATTTAGTTTCAGGCGATAGACGAATGTCATAAATACCGGTTCCAGCTGTGCTTTTTTCTCCGCTAATTTTTTTCAATTTTTATTCAGTGTTTTTTGTCCATTTTTTGTTTAACATTTAAGACAAGTTCAACAAACCGCATCAAATATTTGATGAAATTATACGATTTGCCTGATTTGCTTATAAATAGCCAACTTTATTATTGTTGTTGTAGTTGTTGGTGTCGATATTGTTGTCGGTTAAATTTAGTATTGTGGCCCACCCAGAAATCAATTGCATTTATTGCTAAATTAAAAATAAATCAATTGCGCAGCGAAAGAACAGAAAATTGTGAGAGAACAAAAATCACATAGTTAAAAGTAAACAAATGTTTGAAAAACGCAAAAATAAATAGACAAATTAAAGTCAAAGTGTGTGAAGCATTTAAAGTTGCCTCATTAGTGGTGTGTACAGTGGGTGTCAAACTGTAACGACAAGTACCAACATGTGCGATCAATTAATACGGATGTTGTGTTCAAAGAAATGCAAAACTTTTAACGGCATTATGACTTGCGTTATTTCCTGTCTCGTTTGTTGTTAATCAACCCACGCCCTATATCAATGTATACCCTGTAAACGGGCAAACGGGGGTCAAGTTTGTGTCTTAAGTCTTTTGTTTGTAGTGGATTGAAAGATTTGTGCAGAGATAAAAAGATTTGTATAAACATAACATTTCTGTTAACTAGGTAGCTTGTTTGCTGTAAGTATTGCATGATTGATTGACTGCGTGATTGTTTAACGAACTGCGAATTCCGCATTTTGTTAGCCAAATTGACATATTTGGGCTCAAGACACGCCTAACTGTTAACTGTTCTAATCGAACTACACGGAAATGCATTGACAAAGGTATTGACAGACAGACTGTAAGACAGACTGTAAGACTGTTAGACTGTCACATAGGCAGACATATAAAACAAACAATTAAGCTTAATTGCAGTTGTTGTTTTAGTTGACGTAGATTCTCAAGTTAAATACCTGTTAAATGTATATTATTTAAGCCTTAAGTGTGCTTCCACCACGCTGCAAGTGTGAAATAAAACTGGTTTAATGACGATGCATCACAGCTCAATGGTTGCTATAGTTAATATTGTTGCTATCTCCAGTAATTTTCCTTAATTAAATTGTTGTGAAGAATGGGAAATTAATGCAGCTGGTAACTGACCTAAGTAAGCTGCATAACTGAATAACTAAACTTAATAATTGAATAACAAATGCGGCTTGCACAATAATTGTTACATTGACATAATAACTTTAAATAGCTAATGAAGATACTTGAATTCTTAACTTTACTTTTTCTTTTTTGACCGGAAATTTCAAGTAAAAGTTTAAGAAATAGTACCGGAAGTACTTTTATCATTTTTATCATTATTTTTGGGCGTAATTTTCAAAATTTAATTAAGTTGGTCTTCAAAAACACGCATGGCAACCACTTTACTCACATAAAAAGTGAAAATCTTTCGAGCTCGTAATTAGATGCAATCAACGATGGAAATTCCAGTTCAAGTCTCAGTCCCAGTCTCAGTCTTCGTCTCCGTCTTCGTCTTCGTCTTAGTCGCTATCTTCAGACTGTGTGTCTTCGTCTGAGTCATGAATCATACTCATGATGAGTTGTTGGGTGACAATTCGATATAAGGTCTTAACACGCTTCACTGGCTACCTTGTATTGCGTCATATATACACAATTTCTGAAAGTCATTGTCCAGTGTTTGACTGTGCGTATGCGTGATATGTGCAACGTAATAACAGATCCTCCCACTAAAAACTTTAGCGTATGATTGTTAAAACTGCAATAACGTTAAGCCACACACAGTCATTTAGCTAACTAAATACATGTCTTGCCACACACACACACATACGCATAGGAGCGTTAACAATAAATAAGAAAAAAAATACTCATGAGAAATGCCAAGCAAACAAACCTGATGAGATTCTTCAAAGCGGCAATTACAGCTACTCCTCTCACATGTTAGCCACACCTACAAGTTCGCTGACAGCCTCCAGGCTGCGGCATGCACCGCCTAATTGCAGACACTGTGCCCCATTAATGAGCCAAGCAAATGCCATGACTTGTCTTTCAACGCTTCAGCTTCAATCGCACACAAGGCGACAAATAGGCATTGTTTTGCCAGACAAATTGACTAACTGACCAACTAACAGACAGACTGACTGACTGACTGACCAATTGACCGCCTCAGCATGACATGCAGATGAATGGCCCAAACAGGTGGCCAACAGCAAAGTGGGCCAAAAGGCCTAAATGAGGCAACAAATTGAGGCTGTGGCAAATTGCAGGATAAATAAATCGAGTTGCGAAATGTTAAATAAACTCTATAAAAAAAAGAAAGTGCTAATAATTAAAGTTAACAAAATTATGCAAAATATTTATAGATATTTATTTAAGCGGAGGTCGAATTCTTAATCATCTGAATATGATGAAATAAAGCAACAGAAAAAGAGCGGGGAAATTACATTTGTACTTTGATGTGCCGCCGTAATTTACAAAACTATATTAATTAAAAATTATATAATTTAATGTCGTTTTGACGTAGTCGAAAAAACTATTTAGATTTATTATTAAGTGTAGAAGTTGTAAATTTAAATAAACTATTAATTTGAATTAAGTAAAATGCTAAATTTTAATTAGCTAATATTGAAAAAAAGTAGAGAATTTTATCTTCATTACGGGATGCAATTTAATTCCCTCACAGATTTTCTGTCACATTATCCTAAAACTACATTAATTAAACAATATAATTCTATGACATTAAAACTCTATATTTTACACAAATTGAAGATATTCCACTAATGTCTGATTAATAATCTGAAATTAATGCTGAAAGGCAACACGAAATAATCTTTGCAATCACGCTTTAAATTAGTTTGTATTTCAGAGAAGCGTCACGTTTAGCTGTTAAATTTCTATATTGATTATTGACAAACAATGTGTGCAAATTTAATCTCGACTTACTCATTAACTTTCGTAATTTCATATTCGAACTCGTATTGCACATTAAGAGGTTGGGTTAATCTGTTAAAATTAACATGTAAACAAATTATAGACCAAGTCGGAGTCCGAGTACGAGTACGAGTCCGAGTCCAAGACAGGAATAGGTCGCCTACAATTACTGGATATAGAATGGAAATATACTCCTCTGTAGGAGCTGTGTTGAAAAATCACGAGTGTCTGGCTCTGCAATTTACAGCTAATAAGCTTAGACCCCCTACTTATCAATCGACAGTTGGTAAACCACAATCGACAATCCATAATTCAATGTGCAATTCGATATCAGACTTTGTTGCTCGGGAATAATTACAGAGAGTCGCGCTTGATTGTTTAAACAATAATTAACATTAGCATAACTTGTTTAATTTTTCATTTTCTTTTAATTATACATATTTTTATTTTTAATTTCAAATAAATACAATGCATTCCACGACTCGATATCAAAGTTCTATTCCTGTTCCTTGAATCGCATTTACACAAACGTTAATATATTGTACTTAATTTAGTAGCTCATTAATCTTTGTGACAAGGCTGTTGCAACAGATTAGACCAGTTTATTTGAGATTTCATTTTGTTTTCTGATTTTCTAATTTGGCTTACGAATATTGTGGAAAATCAATGGAGGCCACAGCCCCAAAAACTACATACGGAAATTAACTGAGAATGTTGTTCGCGCAAAAATCTCGTAGCCGGTTTTCATTATTCGCTTGTGGCATGTTGCACAAATGCTCTGCAGGCTGAGATCAATGGGTAGGTGGGTTTAGATAGCGGTCCACCTTTACTAGTAATTATTATCACATATAAGGCCAACCAGTTGGCCAAGCAGACAATAGGAAAATTAAGTTTCCCCAACTCTCATTCATTGTAAACACTTTGAACCTTTTGATCGTGGGCTTATATTGATGAATTTACCGAATTGTTACACTGCTCAAAATGGATATTTTTTTACATAGACGTACTTTTAGTATTTATTAACTTGTATTAACTTGAATAAAAAACTTGTTTAATAGCGATAGTAAGAAAATCACTTATTAGTTGTAAATAATTGTCACAATAAATTAATAAATTTATATTTATTGTCCAATTAAAACTTGACAACTTTATTTTTGTTTACATTTGCATTTGTCGCAATGACTTGAATTTTATTATTATAAATCACTCAATATTTATTGATTTTAAAGTCTCATAATACAATGTCTGATAAGGTATAAAGAATAAATATAATATTTTAAAAATATATTAGTCAATGCTATAAAAACTTATTAATTTTATTTATTATTTTGCATTGTATTACAAAAAATCGCAACCCGTTGAGCTTAAAAGCCTTTCCAAAAAACCTTTTAAATATACCGAGCAACATTTTTCACTCAGTGTAGATTTTGAGGCGTTGCAGAATGTTGCAATTTTTGACGTGAATTTATATTGAATTGACATTTAACCCTACTAACTATAGCTGCAAGCCAAGGCTGATTGCTAAAGCGCCCAAACTAATGATTTGCATAGTTTCGATATTAATTTTATGGTTTTTATACCCTGAGGGGGTATATTAAGTTTGTTCAAAAAAAAAAGTATGTAACAGGCAGAAGGAGGCGTGGCAGACCCCATAATGTATATATATTCTTGATCAGGGCGACAAGCTGAGTCGATATAGCCATGTCCGTCTGTCCGTCTGTCTGTCCGTCTGTCTGTCTGTCCGTGTGAACAACGAGATCTCAGAGATGGTAAGACCTAGAAGCACCAAATTTGGTATGAAGACTCCTTACACTTGCACGCAGATCAAGTTTATTTCAAATTTTGGATGCCACGCCCCCTTCGCCCATTTTGGTAATTATCAAGCTAGAGACATGCGCTTCGGCAGGAACAATACTTAAGTTCATAAGGATGCATTGTGAAAATTTGATCAAGATCGGATAATAAACACGGAAGATATCCGCAATTATTTTATTCTTTAATTTAATGTGTTGTTGCTGTTGTTGTTGTGAGTTTTCGCCCTCTCTCTTTCTCTCTTTGAAGTTATCAAGCGTTAGAGATGCCACGTAGTCACACCGGGGACCTGGGTTCGAATCCCAGTTGTTATACATTTAGAACTGTTTTTTTTATGTTTTTATTTAGTTATTTTGAAAATAACGTGCTCATTGTTGCTTAGACCTTTAAGTACAAAACAGACAGCACAAATACGAAACACAAATATAATTAATATAAAATTTGAGTGACGTTCTCTACTACCTCAGGGTATTCTACTGTCGGGATCTCCCGACTGAATGATATATTTCATATTATTATTTTGCTTTGCAGGAATACCTCTCACAGTTTTACGATGGTTGGCGGGATCTTATGGACAACAAATCAGATCCGCGCACCCGAGACTATCCCCTCATGGACTCCCCGTTCCCGACGATAGCAATCAGCTTGACATATGCATACTTTGTAAAGGTAAGTGGCACTCTGATGGAATCGAGGGGAACCACCAAAACACACTTACATACAATACATACATATACATATGTACTTAAGTATAAACAGACTGAGAATGCGAGCATGTATTTAGTGAGCAGTTTTTAATCTATAATTATCCATTCGTCTGTGATTGGGGTTTGGAAAAAACCCAAATGAGCACGCATCATTTTAAAACGATGCTTCTAGAATGTAGAGTGTAGAATCTAGAATCCAGATATTTCCATTTGATGATGATCTTGCCACTTGCCACTTGCAATACGGATGCATTTCACAGCCTCTCGAGAGCAGGACAAAACTTGTTTTTAGTTTTATTGCATTGCAAAAAAAACAAAAGAGAAAAAAAAAGAAAAAAGGAAAACACGAAAATAAAATAAGTTCAGGGCCAGTCGATCCATTCGACAATCAAAGCCAATCAGTAGACCAACAAGTCAACGAGTCAACGAGCCAGATACCCAACGGGCCAATGGTCCGACAACGTGTTGAATGTTGAAATCTTTGACCCAAGTGGGCCAAAATTACATATGCAAAAATCCCAATGAGTTGAAAAATCGACTAAATCGATTTCTATTTAGGTTTCAGCTTTGCATTGGTTTACATTTTATAAAGATACGATGGGCCGACATACATACGACATACATATGCATGTAATCATTGAAACATTTAAATGGCTTTCACATAGCGGCCAAACACAAAAGACTTAGGCAACGAACTTGTCCCAAAATCAACAATCCGATTGATTCGTTAATTGCAGCATCGCGCCTTTGTTTGAACACGTATTTGATCATGTGCGAGCATGTATTGTGTGTATGCAATGGCCAAAAGCAATTAAAAATAGTGCGCACATTGAAGCTGGCTAACGGTAGGGCTACAGTGGAGCCTGGATAAGGAGACTAAATACAACAATCAAATCTATGTAGATGAAGATATGATGAAGAAATAATGATTAAATATATATATTTAGGTATAGAATCAGAAAAGGTATAGATTTGGATATAAAGTACAGATATATTGCAGACTGTTTAATGTATAAAATTAATTCAAACTATAATAATAAATTCAAATTTATTTAACTTATTTCCTTCACTCTCAATTTTTCAGGTTCTTGGACCCAAATTAATGGAAAACAGAAAACCCTTTGAATTGCGCAAAGTCCTGATTGTGTACAATGCGGCGCAGGTTCTCTTTAGCATGTGGTTGTTCTATGAGGTAAGCATCAGCAGCATTCTCCTGACATTCTCTGGGCAATTCTCACAATTAAAATTCTCATATTTATAGTCTTGCATAGGTGGATGGCTGAATGGCTATAACTTGAGATGCGAACCCGTTGATTATTCCTATTCACCGCGTGCGATACGGGCAAGTATATATAAAATATAAATGTATGGTATATAAGATGGTTGGGGTTTAGATACACACACACATAAACTTGAGTTTATGCTCGTGCTTGGCAAATTCTTAGTTAGAAGAACAGAAAAAACAAAGTGTTTGTTGAGTGTGCCAGTTTTATACAGCATGTATTAAGTCAACCAGTTTTTTTTATTTATTTATTTTTATTTATTTTTTTTTTGGCTTAAACATAAAGACTATAACGGCGATGGGGGTAACGGGGCAATGGGTAATGGCCGACTGGTTCTTATGCTAATCAATCGATGACAAATGGCGATTTCGAAGCCGGCCGGCCCAAGCTCTATTGACAGATTGAAGAAGCCTCACGTGTCGCCAAGCGGGATTTGGTACACTCGTAACCTGGTCAACTGATCATCTGATCAAGTTGACAGCTGGCCAAAATGCTCACTAGAAAGTGCCAAAATACGCTGAGCTTGACTACAATTTGCATAGAACTATAAATATCTGTAAGAATCATAATTTGGAGAAAAGGTTGCAGCTGTTACTCTGTCTCCAAGTGGCTATACCCTATAGTAAATTAAAGCTTATTAAAAGGGTATGCAATAAGTAGAAAAGGGAACTTCACCCTATTATTTTCAAAACCGTTTTTAAATGTAAAATAGATCAAACCATGACCTTGACCAAAACCACATTCCGCATTAATATCGGTTTTGTTTTTACAAAATTATGCACGTTTTAGATCTGGTAACACTTTCAACTGGCAACTGTACAAACCAACTTTTGTGCCATAAAAATCCCAAAGGAACAATTTTTTGAAAACCAACTATGTTTAAATGTAAATTAAGTTTATAGAAAAAGTCATGATCAAAATATTATACCTTGTAAAAATAGCAAAGTTATGCAAGCTTAAAGTCTGAAGTCACTGTAACTAATCATCAACACTTTCTCTTTGTTCACAGACTGCATGGGGCTGCTGGTGGTATTATTTCTCCAAGTTCACAGAGTTCTTTGATACGTTCTTCTTCGTGATGCGCAAGCGGTACGATCAGGTCTCAACATTGCATGTGATCCATCACGGCATTATGCCCGTCTCCGTGTGGTGGGGCGTCAAGTTTACACCTGGCGGTCACTCGACATTCTTTGGCTTCCTGAACACCTTCGTGCACATCTTTATGTATGCGTACTATATGTTGGCTGCCATGGGACCAAAGGTGCAGAAATATCTCTGGTGGAAGAAATATCTGACGGTCATGCAGATGATACAGTTTGTACTCGTTATGGTGCACTCGTTCCAACTGTTCTTCAAGAATGATTGCAACTACCCAATTGGATTTGCCTACTTTATTGGCGCTCATGCGGTTATGTTCTACTTCCTATTCTCCAACTTCTATAAACGTGCTTATGTGAAGCGTAATGGCAAGGTAAGTCTACTTACAACATGTGGCAAGATTAGTAAGACAATAATGTTTTTAATTTTTGCAATAAATAAAAGTTGCATATAAAATTAGTCAAAATAAAATGAGTGCACTTTATAAATAAATAAATATAGATTTAAGATAAAAACAAAAATCATACATAAACTTATTCATTTTAAAATATTCGAATATTGATTTTATCGAAAATCTAGATATCATATTATTGTTGGGCTTAAACTAACGATTTTATTGTTTTTTATTGCAGGACAAATCTGCTGTGAAGGCCAATGGATATGCCAATGGCGACGTGAAAAAGGACGACGATGCGACGATGCCACAAAAGGGTCATCTCAATGGCACCGTCAACAGATTCCATAACACTTTCAACAAATTCACAACCGAGATGTGCAATCCTGCATTAAACTCAAACACGACAACGCGACAAAGAATTCTGGTGAATGGGAATGCGAATGGGAATGGGGGCAATAAATGAGAGGAGACATCGCCGTCCAGAATGCTAGCCAACCAGCAAGCCAGCCAGCCAACCAATAAACCAATAAAAAAACAAAGCATAAATTAATTAAATGTACCAATTAAATTACCGTAACATTAAATTAATTATAAGCATAGGGAGTCCAAGTGTAATTCTAAGACAACATTGAAAAAAAAAACAAAATACGAAACATTTAAAAAGAATATTGAAAACTAAAAAAAAAACATATATTGTCATAGAAATCCAAATTGTAGCAATTGCACGTATAGGCCGAGCTGTTATATATGTTAATCTATACTATATATAATATATATTCTACCCCTATCTATCCCCCTCTCCCTCCATTAGCTGCTTGCACAGCAGATAAAGATACTTTGTAAACACTTATTTTCGTAATACCATAAGATTTTATACACCTTTATCTATATGTACATAAATAGATTTATATAGACATATACATACATATATGAATATATTATATATCTAATTTGTCAATGTCAAAGTTCAACCGATTTTTTTATATGTATTTCTTTGGTAATGCAAGCAAAATAATTTTGATACGTGTTTAATTATTTCGTTGGATTTTTTTGATCAACAGAGATGTGTTTTTTATTTTATAAATAAAATCGAGATTGAAAAACTTATTGTGTTTCCCTAATAGCTTTTCTTGCCTGACTTTTCAGTTAATTAATAATCCTAGATGATTACGACCTGTGGTGTAATTGAAAGACAAAAAAGATTTACTTACAATTGTCATCATGATTATGCATTTACTAAGAGCATAAATGAAATTATTAGACCCTGACTAAGCGTATGATGAGATACTTGTATGTAATTATGCATTATCAAGTACGATTGCTAATTTAGTCAAGAAGAACAGGTAAAAGTACAGTTGATTATTTAAAAACATACCAATTATATTAGTTGTGAATAGCATATCTAGCAGTTACACATTTTAAATCATTGCGCCCTTTTCGGGAATTTAGTATTTTTGTTTTTGATATTTTAGTATTTTATCCATTTGCAGACTGCGGCTAGCTATTTTTAAGCGTTGCCATATCAGTAGAAACAGTACAACAGCGCGCTCTTTTTATCCAAATACTCTGCGAGCGACTTTCTCAGAGAGACAGCTAGAGAGAGAGAGAGCAGGGAGTGACGTCACAGGTGTCATAATTGAATATCGTTTCAACAAACTCAATAAGAAAATAAATTTAAAGCTTATATTAAATTTAATAATCTTTTATTATTTTAGTAAACAGTATTGAGCAGTTATTAATTTATGCTCTGCTGTGTGAATTGCCGCAATGACGATATTAATAAACGCGTCTTTTGCACTACCTTATCTGTGGAAGAGCACATGCATTCTCTCGCTTTCGTCGTTTTCCTTTTGGTTTTTGTTTTTGTTTCGCGCTTAGTTTCATTTTAGACTTTCTTGTGCATGGTTGTTGCCGTTGTTGCTTAGGTTTTTGTTCGGATATAATTTGTTAGATTCGATTCCTGTGCGTGGGTGCGTGTGTGTTAATTAAAAGTAAAAATTATTACTTTCATTATCATCAACGGCGAAACCTAAAACAATAGCTAAATAAACCGCACAAAACGTTTCCCAAATTTCGTTTCGCGCGTCGATCAGCTCTTTAAGTGTGTGTGTGTTTGTACATGTGTGTGAAATTCTTGAAATTTAAGCAAAATTCCATCGCTGCACGTTTGCCAAGTTCGCCGGCCTGAAAAACCTCAACAATTGGCGGTGAGTTTCCCATCGATTTTCAGTTAACAACTTGTTGTGCACTCACAGAATATGCGTACATTGGTGAAAATTAGTCATCGCTGTAGTTGCTGCGTGGTTTTAATTAAAAAAAAAAAAAGAAAAAAAAACAGTCTCCTGTTTCCCGCCGCGCCCAGCAACGCTTTGTAAGAGTGACGAGACAGGGAAGCAACAGCCAAAGCAAGAGTTTAAGAGAGGCGCACGTGTGTGAGGCACGTACTGCTCTCTTAAGGCGTGCTGTATGAGTGTGTGTGTGTCTGTTTGTGTGCGAGAGAAAGAGTGGAGCGTCTATGTGCATCAGTGCTGCCAACTGCCTATAAAAACAGGCAGATTTTATGAAAAAAAAACGGACTTGACAGCACTGATGTGTATGTGAGCAACAGTGTCGGAATATAGCTTATTTAATGAACAAAATAGCTCAAACAAAATTTTAAAAGTCTTAAATAATGTCGGAGCTTTTAAACAGTGTTGGATTAAGAATATAATACATAAATGCAGAATACCGACAAAGCAAAAGGAAGCACCAAAACATTTGATCATGATTTGTGCGGCCAAGTTGAGCATTCTTTAAATTTACATTTGATTTTTAAATCAGCCAAGTCGATATAGCCACGACGTCCGTGTCTATATGAAAAAGGAAAAAAATGATGTAAAACGTAGAAAAAACTTTAAATAAATTGTCAAAGGTAACATAATAGCTATATACATACGTAGCTGTATGGTATACATTTCACTTTACTGAGAAAAATGCAAAATCTAGCAATAAAATAGCTGAAATGTAAACACTGGTGCTGCCCTTTTATGGGGGGCGACAGCCGTTGTTGAATTGTTTATTATTTCATTTATACGTATCACTTTTTTATGCTTGAGATATGAGTTTAATTATTAAAGAAATAGCCATAAATAAATAAAAATTAATTGACAACGATTTGCAGCCAGTTAATGTCAGTGAAAATCAAATACAATCTATTAACAGGGCCAAAAAGAGATGAGAGTAATAAGTGATTAATGGATTCCTTTAAATGCGAATTATGCAAATTTCGTTCCCAGAGATACTTTGTCAATTGGTTTGCACACATTTCAAGTTATGTCAATTCATATTTGTTGCATCACGTTTGCGGCCTCTCCCTCTCTAGCGTCAACGTCAACTTGTCAACGAACGACGAACATGGAGTGAAGTGTATGTGTGTGTGTGAGATACATAGGTGTGTGTGTGTGTTTGTATGCAGCCCTGCGTTGCATTTATTGTCGATCAGGGAAAAATTTCACCTGTCAGCAATGCGGAAACAATACGGCAGCACTGGCAAATCGAAATGGCAATTGAGTTCATGCAATGCAGAAGGTCGATCGCTTAATGTGGACACCGAAGAGTGTGTAAGGCAAATGGAATGAAAGCTTTAAAGTCTTTTTTTTCATTATTTTATATGTTGCAAGAGCTTTCACAAAAGTGCGCATGTGTACATTATGTGAATTTTGTCTGTGTGTGAGTGTGTGTGTGTGTGTGTGTGGAAGGCAATATCCAACTCATTAGACTATGTAAACTGCAAGTTGTTAATTGAATTCTAAGACCTTGCACCTTGCGCAATCCCCACCTAAACAGTTTGACACTTGCGTCATTTTTTTTTAATTGTTAAATCAATAATCGAGTTGTAGTTAGGCAAAAAAAATATACTTTGTGAATAGTCAATACAATTCTCACATCAAAAGTCCCAAGGTTCAAGTTCGAAACTTTTCAAGATCCCCCGCTATTTGTTACGCCTCAGTCGCCAGCCTCCAGCGGCCAAAATGCCGTTGATCATTGTTGCCACAGTTTTAAGGGATTAAGCTTTTGTAGCTTAAAAGTTTTGAAATATGCTAATAAAAGTCCACATATTAATTGACCCATTCAAATGTTCATTACTGTATTCCAAAGTTGCTCTTCGGTTGTACACTGGAGTTATTTGGAAACCTAAAAAGTAGGAACAATATTCTCAAATTTTCTAGCTCTTACATTTACAAAACAGCCGAGTCTAGCTATAAAATATCTAAAATGGCAACATTGGCGCCGGCCGATTGCTGCTAAGAAGGTGAGCATTATACAGTCGGTCGGCTGCACTGCAAATTGGGAGAGCGTTAAAAATATATCGTATCATATAGAAATTTCATTTTAGCACCACAGCGATCAAAGTCCACAATTCACTCTGCTTGCCGGATTGAACTATACATATACACATCCATGTACATAAATATGTGGATCTTGGTGTGGTGATGTTCAATGGCAACGTACAGTGTGAGTGAGTGTGTGTATATGTATGTATACATATACATATATCATAAACATATACTTATGTATGTAGGTCTTAGCATCTCATGCTTGATAAGCACTCTTTGGCAAAGCTAATAGCTTGAAGTTCTTTCAACCGGTTTGCCCACCGAAGGAGAAATAAAGAGAGTGCTTCGAATGAAAGTGAACGATGTTGTAATACCCTGGATATATGTATATGATATAACCTAATTTTTCCTACTATTTATAGTTGTCAGATTAAGCCAAGATCAAGTAAGTTGCTTTTTTTCAAGAAGAAAATAAAGAAGAGCAAAACATTCGGTATATAATTGATTACAAAGAGCTGTAAAAAGCGCCGAACTGGAGAAAGATGCATCCCCATCGATCAGTGATCATGATTTTAATAGTTATATAGTTGGGTATTTCTGGGTTTCCTCAAAACCTTGCAACAAATAATTTTTAATTTTTGGAATACCCCCAAGATGTAATATCTTTTGTCTTTTCAGTATTTAACTTTATTTCATTTTATTGAATTGAGTTAATAATTTTATATCGTAAATTAAATTTTTATTTTTAATGCTGTACATTGAGTGCTTTTAGTCGTTAATAACTAAATGAGTTAATTTTATTAAATCAGACACCCTTTTAAATATTTTGTACGAGGACAAAGTCTACAGAGAGTCTTGTAATATTTACGATTTTTCTGAATCATACTCTATTTTGATTTCTTGCGATTGCGAGATATTTGAAATAATAATTTTATTGAAATTAATACGATCTCGAATCTCGAATAGATCTCCGTTGTGGTTCGGCACGCCTTTACAGTTATTGTGTTTGACCACAAACATTTGAATATCACCACAAAAGTTACAGAGACTGCGAGATAGAACAGCATTGACTTCTCAATCACCTGTTGTTGTTGCTATGGCTACAAAAGATGCCGTTATCTGCGGTAACACTTGAGAGCTTTCTTTAAAGCAAAAGAATTTGCCTTATATCTATCTATGTAAATGTAGGCATAAAGATAAGTTCATTAAATTTTACAAAATTTATTTATAAGAACATTTAAGAATAAACGTAGTCGGGACTCTCTGGCTTACATATATAATAAGTATCCAGTGTTTTCATTCATTTGGAAATAAAAACCTTAAAGAGACGAGTAATCCCACATATGACTATTTAACGATGCATTGCCATATAAGGCATGAACTCCATAGTTGCCCTTGAATTTGTATATATTAAGTTATACCATACTTAATCGCTTTGTAAGCGAGTCTCTTTCTTTGACCATATCATCTGTTATTTTGGCCAATACTTGTCTTGTACGATTTGAGTACATATTTCACTATAAAACCGGTTGAATCAGCGAAGCATCTGGAAGTATTTTTTTGTTTATTTTCTTTTTTTTTTGCATTTCTTGGACTTTGTTTTGTTTATGCTTTCATTAAACTTAATATCGTTGACTCAATTTCATATTTTTCGCACATTAATTTGGCGGCCTTCGCTTTTGTCTTCTGTCGTAAATTATGTATTATTTTCAGAGTAACCTAGGCAGGTTTTTTTGTTTTGAGTTGGCCCTAGGCATTATGCAAGTCCATTATCTGAAGAGTTTCTCTTTATCCTAGAATGTCAGCTTTGGGGTACTGCATAATTTTCATGGCTCTTTTGTTATTTCAAGTAAAACTTTCCCACTAAATCGCAATTTTGATCGACTGTGTCAACAGTCATGTGCATAAGTATGTACATACATATGTATAGCAAAAGGGCTGGTCGAACTTAAAAGTCGGTCTTGGTCTCGGCGTTGGATCGTGCTCGGGCTACTTGCGTTTTCGTTACAACATCAGCAAAAGATAAAAGAAATGTAAATAAAACAAAAAAGAAAAAAATAATAATAATAATAAATAAATAAATTAAAGCGCACGGTTGGCGAATCGAACGATCCATCGTTCCATCGATCCACCAATTCAACGGCCGTTGCCTTTATTTAACTTTTGAAACGCTTGGAATGCCAAGTATTTAACAACATTTTGGCTGTAAGTCTTTCGTGGTCTGCTCCAACTTGGCCCAGTCACGACGCACCTGATCAGTTTTGGGCGTTGAGCTACTTTGGGCCCTCGTTTTTTTTGTTTAGTTGTGTCTGCGTTTCTGTTTCTGTTTTTGCGCTTACTTTGCGGCCTCTTTCTTCCACAAGAGATGAGTGGATGGAAATGCACAAAATCAATGGGTGATTGAATAAATATTTATTTTACAAATCGTATTCGAACTTCGAAGATTCGAGGTATATATTATTGAACAGCAACTTGAAGGTTAACTAATTTATTTTCACAGATTTTTTGGACCCTGTAATTGAAAAGTTCGAGGGTCTTTAAAAGGTGCCAAAGTTGGAAAGGTGGTGGACTCTTAAAAAAAACGATTTTGATAGTGTAATGATTATGTAATGAAAGGTTTGAGGTACTGAGTATTTTTCAATCAAGTTCGCTAAACGGAAGTCTTTTCAAATAAGTAGTTGTAAATCTTTTGAGTACATATTCTCAAAATTTCATCACTTTTCGCTTAATAAATATACAAAATTACGCAAAGGGAAGCAACAAATATCTATAATGCCTGTAAATATTTATGTTCATTTGATTTGAGTGCAAAGTTCATGCACCCTCAATTTGTTTACAATAACAGCATGCAGCTAATGTGTGATTTTTTGCAAATTTACAACAGAAATTATATTTGCAGTGACTGTGACTTTGAACTTAGTTTTTCTAAAGAGCCGCACAAAATATTCTAAAAGTATTTATTCATAACAATAATATTGATATTGATATTGATCTGAGTAACACGTCACGGTCACCTTGTGAATTATTGCTCATCTCTAGCGAAATTTTTAGTGAACTCATTTTCTTGCACTAATTTGGAGCGCATCAAAAATTAATTAACTTTGTTTTTTTTCTTTTTCTTAAATGAACACAAGAACATGAGTGTATGTGTGTAAGTGTTTGGATGTGCAGGTGTTGTATTTATCGACCTCCATATGTATGCCCAACTCATTCATAAATAAAACGTCGGCAAATTGTTCGTTTTGGCCGTCTTTTCAACATTATCCACAGCCTCAAGCAATGGCATCCACAATAGCATATCATAGTCCACAAGAAGGCTTGTGAGTACGCCATTTTGTTTGCATATGAAATCAGCGCCATCTAGCGCTAATGAGCCGTGTACACACACACACAGACACATACATAGGTATAACAGGCAATGGCAACAACTACAATAATAAGAGCGAAAAAAGAGTCAAAGTCAAACCAGTTGAGGGTCAACAGTTTACATCTATTGCTCATCCCAATTGAAAGATATCTTCGTTTTTTTTCGACATTTGCCGTAATCCGAATCTGACCATGAAATTCATTTGGTACGTGTTGTTGTTTCCGTTTTGTAAGAAAGCCAATTTGTGGCTGTTGCTACTTTGGTACGTACGATTTCTGCAATGATTTCGCACTTGCCTCCAAATAGTTCAACGCCATTTTTATTTATTTATTTTTGACTTTGACCCGCTTCGCGTGCCTTTTTTTAATTGTGTGTCATTTACAGGTGGGCGTAAAAAACACGGCACACAAAATACACACGCATAGTTATAGAATTGATGTGAAGTACTCGACCATAAGATACCCTTTGTTACTCATTTGATCCATTACTTGGGCATGGCTTGTGATATTTATTGAATACTTTGAAGGGTTAACTGAGGTCAACAAATTTCTAAACGTTGTGAGACAACTCGACTAGAAGATACCATGTAAACTACATTTGGGTATGAAGATACCCTGTAGCGCTTATTTGACCCAATTTCTTTTTATGCCATGCGACATTTATTGTTTATGCTGAAAAGGTCAACTGAGGTCAACAATTATACAAACGTTGATAGAGCTTTCGACTAGCAGTTACCCTGTAGACTTTGTTTGACCCACTTTTGTGTGTATAACATGCGATGTACATTGTTGATGTTGAAAAGGTCAACTTATTGAACTCAGAAATCACTTGTCAGAGCCCCTATTATGTCACACTCAAACATTTGCTTTAATTAGCCTATAAAAATGTCAAATTATCTCCTTGGACATAAGCTTGTTGTTGAGAAGTATTGATTGATTACTTATTTGGTACATGAACTTAATCTAGTACACTTATTGATAGATAATATTTAAATTTGAGTAATGTTATCAAGTAATCAGTACGATAACTGATCATTAATCGCATTTAAAAGTACAAACACCAAGTTGACGGAAGTTCTTGTACTTTAGATATTTGAATATTGAAATATGTACATATTGTACTTATTGTCTGACTCGTGTCGGTTCAACAATAATTGGCAGTCCCGTACCGACATTTGAAGAGTTTCATAAACAATTTTGAATACGCAAACACAACTCTAGAACAACAATCAAATACTAATAAGGTAACAGCGAAACGCCCAGGTTAAATAATCAATGTATTCATTTGCATTTACATTTGTATTAGCATTAGAATTGATTATCAAATGAAAAGAAAGCAGCAAAGAAAACTCTAAATTGTCAATTCCAGTTAGACAAGTCTTGAAACCAGGAATATTACCATGCAGACATTGGCCAGCCAACAAATGATTAACAAATTAGGTCTCTCCCCGTATGCAAGTAACGGTCTAAATACCCTGTGCCCAATAATAAAGGGTATCTTGAAGCAAATTCAACAAAAATTTATTGTTTTACTTCTATATAAAAGTGACTTGACTTTAGTAGATAACAAACTTTAAGTAAACGATTTGTTGTTTCTTAAAAACATAATTGAAAAGTGTGGCCATACTATATATATTTTTTTTTTGGTAACTTTTAGCCAAATTTCCTTTAAAGGGCAAAAACTCATTTTAAACAATATATTAAAGATTAGTACTTGAAAAAATCCTTGGTCTGGTTTCAATTTTAAATTCAAAGTATAAATATTTCATCACGATCACCTAATAATTACAGAGGTAACCCAAACACTAGTTGTAAATAAGAAGAAGAAGAAGAAGTACCACTGATCCTACCACATACCTTAAAGATATTGCCACAATACTTAATTGTACATAGCCACATAATTGCCAAAAACGTTGCAAAATAAGTTATAATCTTTTATTATGCAGTTAATGTGCATTGACGATAATTGCGCCCAAAATAGACAAATCTAAATGTGTAAATAAGAAAATGATGATGTACATATTTATGTACACATGTAGGGTAACCCGTATTCGAGCAAGCTCGTCTGTTGAAACAAGTTTAAGTCACTTTTCTCCCTCTCTTTCTCTTATAACTGTGCTTTCCTGCATTCTGTCTGCTCTCTTCGTTGTGGACTTTGCCCGCTTTTGTGGGACTTGTTGTTGCTGTTGCGGCTTAATTTTTTGCACACCTGTTGCTGCATGTGGCACAGTTTAAAAACAGCTCTGTGTGTCGCTCTGCTAAACGACCGGTACCCATATAAATATATATATGTATATAGGTATATACGCCCAGTCATAGCCCGGAAAGCGAAAGTGATTTTGTTGGCAGCTCTAAAAAAGCCTAAAGCGTTGAGCTGGCCAAAACGAAGACTTAGACAAATGGCCAGCAATGGCCGTTACATCAACAGTCAACATTGCCGCAGATGATAGCTACACTTGCCACAAATGCCTCAGTTCACATACACACAGACATACATGTAAAACGTATGTGTATATTGTTATACCCTGACGGACGGTTTTATAATTAAGTCACAAACCTTAATCAACGCGACTAGATGAGTCGTTGTAAAAAGGTTTCTTAGACTTTCTTTATCAAATTTCGAATAGATAATTCAAAAAAAATTAGAATGGTCGGTTCTAATAACTGTATTATAAAGATGTTATTAGAGTCTAACCTAAAATATGTTTAAATTAATATGTTTTTCAAAACACACAAACTTGGTTTTAGAATTTGATTTTGATACATAATTAGGAACTTAATAATGTAATTGCGTTTCGGTAAATTGTTTTCTGATATGAAAACTTCTTTTGCTAACTTCTTATCATTTGTCAATTTAAAGACGATTTCACAAACATAATATATCACCATCAAATTTGGTCAAAATCAGATAAATACATACTTATATCGTACACAATCGGTCAAAGTACTTTTCACTTACACTAGGCTACAAGAGTACAAAATATTCGGCATATGTTGAAGCAACAATATTTCTTTCTTGTTTTCTTCTCTTTTCCATTGTTGTTGCTTTTGCAATGCAAGCACGACTCAGCAAATAAATACAGGGAACTGAACACAACTGACCACAGCTTTTGCAGCATTATCCAGAGCAGCAATGGCTCAGTTGTATTTTTGGCACGCTGGCCAACGGTTCAACTTAGCGGTTCGTCTCCGCCGTTGGCTCTCGGAAAGCTTTTGGTGCTGCTGTCGCTGTTGCTGTTGCTGTGTTTTTTCAATAAGCTAAGCAGTCGGTAAACAAAACTTCGATAAACGGTCAGTTACACTTTAAAGACGTTAACTTATCGAAGGGCATGCGGTCACACTCAATTGTGCGCGTGCGCTCTCTCTGTTAGTTCTCTTACTCTCTGATATCCGCTCTCTCTCTCTCTGTGGACAGCTCGTTAGGGCATGATTCACAGTTAAAGCTGTGTAATCGCTTTGCTCGTGCGCGCATTGATCGATTCAGTCGCGAGTTCCGTCTCGTCTCGTCTCGTCACATTGTTGTTGTTGTTGCTGTAATCGGTTGGTTGCTGGTCGTTGATCGTTGGTCGTTGGTCGCTGTCGTCGTCGCCGTCGCTGCCTCTGCTGCTGCCTGATAAGGTTCACAGGCGCATCCAGCGAATCGTCAGTTGGCTGAAAAGCGTGCAAGGCAAAGCATCGCGTTAAACGAAACGGAAAACGTTAACAAAAAACGTCAACCGTCTGTCGTCTGTCGTCTGTATGTGTGCGTGTGCATGTGCGTGTCTGTGTGTGTGTTTGTGGACAATGTTGCTGTGATTATCTAATCGTCATAAACACAACAAAATACATGTACAAAACATAATTAAAAAAAAGCCAACGCCAAAAATAATAGTAATTTTTGCAATCCGCATGAAAAGCGAACAACTTTCCAAAAAAAACTTAAAAACGTAAATAAATAAATAATATAATAACGTATATAAAAAAAGAGTATAACGAACAACAACAACAACAAAAAGAAGCAGGTGCGTGGTTTAAAATAACGAACTTTGTAAGCAGCTTGTAACTGTTTAAATGTCGCTCGCTCTAACTCTCCATTTCGCCGTCTCTTTCGATCTCTGTCGCCGTCTCTATCTGGATACATATGAAATTCGCATTGTATAATCGCACCAAGTGCGCAAACGTGATTCGCCTGCAAAAACCATAAAAACAAGATTAGGGCCCAAAGCCAAAAATGCTTTAACTCTCGATCTGGTATTACCTGATATTTTCCTAAGTGTGCCATTGCCAGGTGTCGATTGTTAGTCACCTTTCGTGTTATCAATTACCAAATCCAATCAACCAAAAAAATACAAAAAAAAAACCCAAGAAACACAAAAAAAGTAGAGAAATCATCAAATTTATTATTAGGCATGCGGCCTAATAAATAAAAAATGGGCCAAAGGCAAGAGAGGTGGTGGTGGTTTCGGACCGGCAATTGGCATTGATAGGGGCTGATTATGGTCAATTATTATGAGGGCGCTTGTGCTTCAAGGAAATAAAATATTTTAAATTTTTTCGAGCAATTCGCAATTTGTTTATCTTTACCATTGACTCACAATCAGTTAAGTGTGATCAGGTGAAGCACACACAGTTCCAACATAATGACTGACTGGGCTGAAGATTAGTCAAATCTTATCAAGGGTAATATCTTTATGCTCTCGCTAGACGTCTTGTGACTCAATGGCTAAAATTTTAGAGTGCGTCATGTTGCCACTGATACTGCCACTTGAACACGCCCCTCTTACTTATACTTTTGCAAAGGGTATTTAAACATTTTGGCAGCATTTAATGGAAATGTAACAATGTGTTGTTAGTTAAAATTGCAAGAAGTTTAATTTTAAAACAAATTTAAGGAAAGTTAATTTCGAATAATTAATTTATACTAAGAATTTTTGGTTTAAAAAATTCGTTGAGAACAAAAACTTATTTTATCTTGAAGATATTTGCTAATTTGGGTCAAAGTTAAATATTACATATTTAATTGCTATCGGAAAGACCCGTATAAATGTATTCTTTACTATGAAAAGTGCTATTGTTTCTTGAGAAGTTTCAACCGCTTACTTCATTTCAAAAAAATTTGACTAAGCTCCAACTGCTTTTTAAGTTAGGTTAACTAAATTCAACAACAGATATCTTTATAGAAAATCCTCCTCTTACTACTTTTCTTTGAAATCTTTTTGAAAATACAGCAGACCTATCTCTGCATTGCAGAGTCTGCAAGTGTATTAAATGCTCTGCATACTGAAGATAAATTTCCTTGTGTTTTGGATTTGTGACCTTCTCGCGCGCATTATGCATCGATTTTACGCTCAATTAAGTTTTCTAAACGAGCGATAATAACCGATAAGAGTGACATCAAATAAAAATAATTAAACACACACACTAAAAAAACAATGGATCGCATAACCTACTGACAATGAGTTTCATACCCTTCCCTTCCCTAACCCTTCTTACCACTTTGTGATTAAATCAAACGATATGTGAAAACGTTGTGTTTGCGTTTTAAGCTCAATGTTGTGGGCGTTTTATGTCTGCTCCAATTAATATGAGAAAATGCAACAACAGTAATGTTATTAGCAACAACAACAACAACAAATGCATGTTAACATTTGCGTGTGCAACCTGCAGCTGTTGTTGTTGTCGTTGTTGTTGTTGTAATTGCCTCACCTGCTACAACACCTGCTGCTCTAGATTAGTTGGCCAATCTGTTGTTTGCCTCTTTCCTCTTCTTTACGATGCACACAGCCGGAAGCAACAGGCGTCTGTGGCAGCAGCAACAGCAGGGAAAGGGGAGCTCTCTCTTGTTGCATGCCTCATTGATTGTTTACTTGGGCGTCGGCAGACAGTGACGATGACGCAGCGTACGGTGACACAGCATGAAAAGAAAACAAATGAGAAATAAAATGTGCAAAAATAAAACAAAAGCAAATGTAATAAAAGAATTCGCTTGACTGGGCGGTACCCTGTAAACGGGTAGAAAATATACCCCTTGAAATGAAGTGTGCCAAACAATGCATTTTTTTTTATTATTAATGAAGGTGTACAATTTTTAAAATAATGTAAAAAATTCTACCAGTGAATTAAAAGTCTGAAATTTTTTTTTTAAATTATCGCTTTATTGAAATTGTGTTTTCAGAAAACTAGAACGCTCATAACTATGTCAAAGCTCAGCTGATCTGGTCGCTGAATGTCAATAAAAGTATTGTTTAAATACTAAATAGATTCAGCATCTAAGGTCTTGGTAATCATCCCTTAACACTTTTATTATGCCGATTTTAATCAACAAATTTCTTTTATAGTGCATATTAAAATGCGATTGATCTTTCTTGAACGCTATACATGCTACATATACCCTATCAATCTACTTAATGACTCTAGGGTATATACAACAATAAGAACAACAACAAGAACAAAAAGTACACATGTAGCATTCCCCCTTCATCCACACCTATTTCATGCCACCTATTTGCCAATTTTTATTTGCTCCACTTTGAGTATGTAATTCTTCTCGTGGGCCTATTATGTAAGCTAAATAGAGTTATGTAGTTGTGTGTAGTTGTGTGTAGTTGTTGTACATGTTGTTAATGCAATTTACGATGCCTCAACTCGCGGCATGTTTGTTTACCTTGACAATTCGAGCTGAGAAAGCAAAAGAGCAAGTGAGAGGAGGGAAACGAGCTGTGACGCCTTCGAATCGTTGGCCGTGCCCATCAATTCCGCATTTTGTCAACATTTCATAATTCAACATATTTAGACCCTGTACTTTAGAAACTGCAGAGGGTCTTTTAAGTTAGTGACCGTCTGATTTGTTTGTATGAACAACTAGTTTGGTTTGTAGGCTCCTGTCTATGGATTAAATTTGTTTTAAAATGAAAAATCGAAATTAAAAATTACAATGACAACTATAAATGCAAGTTTTCTTCCATATGATATATAGTACTAATCTGTCGTAAAACTTTCATCTCGATCCGACAGTGTTTTCGGAAGTTATTCAACAAAAAATGTGGGATTTTTTTTAGTTTTTTTATTACAGAGTCTCACACAAACGAGTTTGCCCCACTATAGCCAGTGACCAATTTTTGTAATGCAAAAAAAACAAAATAACAGCAAGAAATTTATTGACTGTGGATGCTGTTGCTGTTGGCCATAAAAGTTGCCACTGACCCACACAACAACACTGAGCGGCAACTGCGACAAATTGCGACAACCGTTTGAAGTTGTGACTGTGACTTAAAACTACAACAACACAGACAACAACAAAACGGTAATAAAATTAAAAAAAAAACGTCTATACACAGCCCACAAAACTAGCGGCATATTTTTGTCAAACGACAAAATCAAGGCGATTAAGCAAGCGACTTCGCAGTCAACGTCGCAGTCGACGTCGCATTCGACATCAACGTCAACGCCGACGAAAAAAGCAACGGCATTGCCAGTCATTGTTCATGACATTCAAAACAAACTTCAAGTGGTCACAACTCACGAGTACATTGCCTTTCAATTGCCATTAGACAGAGATAGAGACAGTGGAGGATAGTGGAGCGCAGAGACGGAGTTGATGATGGGTGGAAGGGAGGAGGGGTTAGAGGGGCAGAGGTGGAAAAGAGGGGCATGTTGTCTGTGTCATGGGACTGTGGCAACTACAAGTGCTCGGAAGGCCGTCGAAACATGTGCGAATGTTGTGCGTGTGTGTGTGTGTGTGTTGTATTATGTGATTTTGTGCAGCCAATGAAATCTAATGAATGTCACGTGTATTCACAACTTTTATCGAATCAAATAATAATATAATAATAATGTTCAGGTTCTGCAAGCAAAATAACAGTTTTTTCCCATTAACCTTCATTAGAAAACTAATTTAGATTTGAGCTCTGGTGACCGCAAAATGTATTGCAAGAGAACCAGAAACTATAAAGATATATATAATGAAATATATAACTCAATACTAAGTGTCAAAACATTTACTTGACCAACTGCATGCTTGCAAATTCATTCAAAGCAGACAATTCACTTTACTTACTTTCACGAACGATAGAAACTTCATTACACAGAATTGTTTACGATTATATTCTACAGATTCATGAATGGACTTGCTGTGTACTTTAAACTGATTCATAGTATAAAGAGTTTCATTATATTGAAATTTACTTTCGATAAACAAGGCTGACTGTTTATGAATATGAAAATATATCATACTGTAATTATCTTATATATTTTAGTGATATTCAGAACGTGAATAAAAATTTCCATAGACTTTTCGATTATAATCAAATCAAATTCAAGTGATTAGTTCCTCTGGGAATAAAACAAAACAATTATATTTAATAATTGGATAGCTATTAATTTATATTCAACTTTTTGTTACATGCTGTAACTTAATACTTTTTTGCTTCCAATATATTTAGATTTAATATTACTATATAGTCAATCTACTCCTTTTTGACTATTTACTACTAATTTTTTGGTGCTAGAATCCATTTACTACTGAATTCCTGCTACTACTTTATGTATTTACTACTAATTTCCTGTTACTAGAATCCATTTACTACTGAATTCCTGCTACTACTTTATGTATTTACTACTAATTTCCTGTTACTAGAATCTGTTTACTACTGAATTCCTGCTACTACTTTACGTGGTATTCTACTAGTATATTGAATACCAAGTACTAATAATGACTAAAGTCCTTCATACGTTTTAAATCTAATTAGTAACAAACTCAGCGGTGATTTTTATTAATGAATGTACCGCTTTCTGTGCCTTTGAATTGAAATTCAAATGCCACCCACTTAACGAGTTGAGGTCACAGTTTCCGCCTGTACAGTATGCACATAGTACAAAGTGCATTCTTTGTATACACACATTGGAATTTTAATATATATATTTTTATTACGATATGCAATTTCTTAAATTGAATTCCGTATCAACACTGTGATTAGCAGCAATAACAACAGTTTTGCAACAGTCATAAAATCGATGAAAAGTATATGTATGAGTATACTTTTTAGCTCGTGTTGTTATGAAATTACAAAAAAATTGCATTAAAAATTTCCTTAAGATTGTTCCGCATGCATTGTAATTAACATGCCGGGGACTTACATGAATTCTTTGTTGACTCTTAATGAACTCTATTAAGGGTGTAGTTATAGTTGTTGTCAATAAAACCGAGTATGTACATCTATATAGTATACTTTTAATTCCCTGATTAAGTATGTGCTGTTTGTAAAATTGAATAAATTACATTTAAACTTCCTTAATGCCGCATGCATTGTAATTAACATGTCGGAGATTAACATGAATTCTTTGTTGACTCTTAATGAACTCTATTAAGAATTTGTTCTTATAGTTTCGAAAACATTTATTATACAGGTATACACACTTTTAGCTCTTGATTAAGGTGTTTCTTAAATTGCCAAAAGTCTCGACAACTTTTAAGTAGTTGGCGTTGATATACAACACTTTCATAATATTTATTTAAATAATTCGATGAATTATATTGAACTATATTTATATTTTTATATTGCAGTTAATCCCAATATAACAGCACCAAAAAAATAACCAACACCAAGAACAACAACAACAACAACACCTCTACAACATGGACGTCCTCATGCACGATGCGTTACATTGGTATAATGACCTAATGGATAATAAGAGCGGTAACCTATATATTAATCATCCCTTGAATGTTGAAATTTATTCAATTTATTCCATCTTTTTGTTATAGATCCGCGTGTTAACAACATGTTTCTGCTTTCCTCGCCGCTGCCCACGCTTTGCATGTGCCTCTTTTATGCGTACTTCAGCAAATCCCTTGGCCCCAGACTTATGGCTAATCGCAAGCCAATGGATCTGCGCAAGGTGCTAGTCTACTATAATGCAATACAGACCATATTCAGTGCGTGGATTTTCTATGAGGTAATTCGAACTTGATTATTGTGTTTAACTTGGCCTAAACTAATTTCATTTCATTTTGTTTTTTTGCAGTACTTAATGAGCGGTTGGTGGGGTCACTATAGCTTCAAATGTCAACCTGTCGACTTCAGCAACAGTCCAATGGCCATGCGTGTAAGTTTCTCATAAAAAACTGAATTTCTCAGCTTAAATAATAGGCGGAAAACGGTTGTAGTTATTCTTCATATGAAGGGTTGAACTCTAATCAAATTTAAAACTGAATTTAAAATGTAGATAGTGGTAAAGTTAAGTTTAGACATTTTCTCTACAATCTAAAGTATAACCACGTAGTGGAAAATTGAACTGTTCATTGAACTTGTTCAATTTTGTCACTGATATTTCGAAGTTTAAATTTTAACATTAACAGCAGTTAGAATGCAAACTTAAGAACCCAAAGATAAGGCTTTTATTTTGATAATAATGTAATAAAATAATATAAATTCTCTTTTACTTTCTTAGATGGTCAACATCTGCTGGTGGTACTACATATCAAAATTCACAGAATTCTTTGACACGCTCTTCTTCATATTGCGCAAGAAGAACGAGCACGTATCTACGTTGCATGTCATACATCACGGTTGCATGCCATTTTCGGTCTGGATGGGTCTCAAGTTTGCACCAGGTGCGTAATTAACCAACTAACATGCAAATATAAAACAATCTAATTAATTTACATTTGAATTGCATGTCAAGGTGGCCACAGCACATTCTTTGCCCTGCTCAACTCGTTTGTACATATTGTAATGTATTTCTATTATATGATTGCTGCGATGGGACCAAAGTATCAAAAGTTCATTTGGTGGAAGAAATATCTGACCACCTTCCAAATGGCAAGTCATAAAGAAAAGTTTTTTGGATTTTTAACCATTTTAGTAATCCGTTTCCTATATTCATCTACCAAAACAGGTGCAATTTGTGGCCATATTTACGCATCAATTTCAACTGCTGTTCCGCGAATGCGATTATCCACAAGGTTTTATGGTCTGGATTGGACTGCATGGCGTTATGTTCCTATTTCTGTTCTCCGATTTCTACAAAGCCAAATATCTCAATGCGAAGCGACGACGCCGTGAGGCGCTTAAGTCCAATGGGCATGCGAATGGTGTTCATACAAATGGCAAGGTCAAGCATTTGGATCACGGCGATTCACAGATCGCGAATGGTGGCAGCAATAAGGGAGCTTGCATGGTGAGGCCAATCCCCAAAATCCCAAATCATCGCGAAAAAATAGTAGCTAAGCATTTATTAAATCAAGAAGCCCTTGAAAGTTATTAGCCGTGTCTAAACAAACAACTAATATCGACGCCATGTGCCGAGTACCGAGTGCCATGTGCCATGTGCCGGGCCCCACTCGATTCAATGAGAGGCAACATGTGCATACATATATATATGTATATATAAATATATTTACATACGTTTGTGTCTGTAGCTGTAGTATCAACTTAAAAATTCTAACTAGCTTAGTTAAACAAACAAACAAACAGTGTGCAGCACTTGAAAAACTCTCAACGCCGTGTGCGGGGGACATTTCAATTAGCGTGAACATGTGAAGCCGGATGCGAAGGCCCAATCATATTGGTCTGCCTTCCATTAGTTTTGAATGAAAAGACCCCTACCCTTATCCCTTCCCTTTATCATGATCTGATCTAACTAAATTAAAATTTTTTACCTTGCATTTGTACCTTTTTTCCTTTCGCTGCGATCTTTAATCTGATATTACAAAATTTATAATTGGTATCTAATCCCTCTCTGATATAATCTGAGTAAATTTGAAAATTCGTATAGTTTAACAACTTTTCTCCTATTTTAATCTTATCTTACGAAATTCTCTCTTATCTTACTATATTTATAATATTTTATACTGTGCCCTATATTTTGGTATTGAACTAAAAAAATTGTTTATTTGATCGTACCGAGTATATTTATTAATAATTTTTATTTTCTCAATTCTATCTTTTTCCTCGAACTCACTGATCTGATTAAAAATGAAAAATTATTGATTCTGTTCTAATCTAATCCTATTTTATATCTCTTATGTTTTGCAGCCCGTTTTGGAGGATGAATATGTGAAGAGTAACGGGCATGGGAATGCCTATGGGGATGCCTACTTCAAGGAGGGCGTATTATCAAGCAACGATGCCATCTTGAACCCGGACAGCAGTAGCTCTAGTCTGCATCAGCGCAAAGTCAAATAACTACTACTAAGGACAAACTACGATGATATTCATTATGTTTATTTTAAGTGTTTAGCATGTAACCGAATCGGATGAACCTTGAGAGCATGAGAAACAGATCAGATCAGAAAAGAAAAGAACAGACAAAAAACTGAAACTGAAAAGTATATAAGGAAGGTAGAAGGCAGCACAATAATAATTAATATAATTTATAATATAAATATATACACTCGTATATGTATACGTTTGAGGGCATGCCAGATTGTTAGTGGATAATAAGCAACCAGAACCAGGGAATCTTTATTCCCTCCATCACCACCACCAACAATAAGAACAACACCACCACTACCACCTTCACAAAGACCATCAGCACAACTGAAGCCGTAACTGAATTCAAGTATAGATTAAGAACTTAATGAAACAGAACAGAACATAGCAAATATGCTGCATATAAATTTTATATACATATATATATATATACTTATATATTATCTTGATCGTATAATCCTTCTAAAATCACATCATAAACATAAACATATTTTTTGTAATAATATTTTGTAGGCTCAAAAAAGTATTTCTCAATTGTGACGACTTTTTGATTGAATAGGGAACTATACGCATAAACACCCTGTAAAACCTAAACCCAACTCACCCACACACACACCCACACGCACTCACACACACATTAACTAGGTGTAATCTTTTATATGGCAATTTTGGATAAATAACGGAGACGTGTCAACCTAACGATAAATGATAAATGATAACATAAACAAACAAAGAAAAAAAACAAAAAACAAACATGCTCTTAAGCCTGCTTTAAACTTAAACGTTAAACTATTTGTAGCTTGTTTTTGTATATTGGAGAGAAGTGAGAAGAGGAGAAGGAATACTTGTATGTTTGTTGCAATATTTTGTAAAAGTCTAATAGTAAAAAAAACCTTATACTTATATATGTATGTCTAGTGCGATGTTGTAGTTAGCTAGCCAATCAAACAAACACACTAAACAACAACAATATGAACAACAACAATATTAGACTCATAAGTGCAACCAGCTGAAGGAGCAGACAATCAACCAGTTTGCCACCCTCCTCATAAAGTGAGTGAGAGTTCGAGGAGCAAACGCAATAACAAAAAACATATACACATTTACAATTTACAAAATTTAGCTCACGTTTTTATTTTCTTCCATTCACGGTGTGGCTTTTGTGCGTAGTTTTTGTTTTTTAATTTGTTATCTACTCTACTTTTTGGGTTTGAAAATGTTAAATATTTTTTTATCAACAAAGAAAAAGGATTTAAGAGTTAATTGTAGTACTGTCTGTTAATCTGTGCATTGGTTTCTTTGTTAAGTTGTGGTTTAAGCTGACAAGTTCAAAACAAACATGAGTAAAAAAGCTTATTAATTTATATTAAAGAAATATTATGAAACAAACAAAACTTGGTTTTATTTCGCATTGAAAAGGGACCAGAGGTTTAAGCTAAAGTTTGTGCGTTGAAAAATCATGTACTCTTATTCAAAATATTAGATAGGTAAATGTTGATTACGCAATGGAAACAATTTTCAATGAAAACTAATTTATGGATGATGGTTTCAAATCTACTCTCTGAGCAAGTGACAGCTGTCAGATTTGTGTACGACAATGAAGATATAATAGCGTCCTAAAGTTCTCGGGCGGCGGCTAATTCAATACAGTGGAAAAGAAGTCTTAGGAGACAACACCCACAGGATCTGCCTTCCAGAACCCTGTCTTAAAAAAGTTTATGTTCAAATGCAATGCTTCTCTTGTACTGATTGCACATTTCCCTATTTTGATTACTTTAAATTTAAATACAAAAATTACTTAATAAAAACAATTTATAAAATATTTATACTGTAAAAAATATGTTGCATATTTTTAGGCATTTTAACGAAAACGAAATAACATTTAAAAAGTAAAAATAAATCTTTGACAAACTTTCCAGCTTTTTGAAAGTACAGGGTCTACAAATGAAAAACTTTTGGCTGAAACAACTTGGCCTTGAATTATTCTTCTAAAAACAATATTTCAATGTGCAACAGTCTTAGAACAAAAAAAAAATTGAAAATTATATATATCGTTCAAAGTTATTATTGCTTTAAATATAATTAATAGTCCATAATCGATTGGATTGACAAGTTTCCCGTTATCTGGCAATCTAATAATCAGTGCAGTAGATTAAAATGCAATTGTCAACGTAAGTTTGTCATTAAACTTATCAAAGTACACTTAACGTCCTCCTATCTAATTAACAATCCAACACCTCTGGAACCTTTTTCCCATAACTTTGTTTGTACTGTTTATTTGGTTGCATATTATTAGTTTGTAACCCGAAATGTCAAGATCTTGCACAATTTTGAATACGATTACCCATTAGTGCAGCAATGTACTTTAATTTTGGGATCAACTGGCTTGACTCGCGGTCAATAACAAACAGTCAAACAAAGCAGTTAACACGCCAATATCAAATGATTAAAATTTAGAAGTGTGTAAATTTTCTTTTTAGCCGTCGATGACGTTTTCACACTGCACACGACCCCACGGAGGGCATAAGGAGAACCTCTAGGCAAATTGCAAATTCCAATAAATAGCTCCACACGTTGCACTGCAAAACACAGTCCAAATCTCGATCGGGAGTAAATGTTATATGAATTTTCAAGAAAGAAGAGTATCTTCGACACAACGAAAATCGAATAACAACGGTAAGCTGCGAATATTAAAAACAGTTTTTATAAAGTAATATTAAGTAATTAAAATAATTTGCAAATATTGGGACAAAAACTCAAGGAAATCTATGGTATTGAAGTCTCCAATTTGATATAGAGTCCGTGAATCTCCAGTAACAACTATATATACATATATTTCATTCAGGATAGCTTAAATGCTGAAAGACTAATTTGCATATCGATTCAAATCGTTGTCCTGATGAAGATTATACGTACATATAAACTATGGTCTTTGTCAAGCCTTCGTTAAAGTGTTACATATTTCTGGACAGAATTAGAATACCCTCTGCAAGAGTATAATTAATATTTGGCGAAGGCTTTTTGCCGCTTGGCTGGTCAAAAGTAAAGGAGCTTCAGTTTAGTAAAAGTTTATAACAATACATTTGTTGGCTTAACATAAAAATTAACGATTACTTCACCAACTAATTATTGGCAAACAAACAATTGCCTTTGCAACTGCCTTTTGATAGCTACAACTCGAGCTGTTGACCGCCTGCTGTCTGCCTCGCAAATATTTGACTCCCTCCCCCTTGACCTTGATGAAGTGCAGTTTACACAACTAAACGAGGAAGGTGGAGAGGTAGGAGGTGAGGGCTAGCAACATTGCATTGTTCGTTGGCCGAGTGTCACTTGAAATTAATTAGATAATCGTCTGGCTGACTTTGCTTGGCCTGTCGGCAACTGGCGTTGCAAGTTCGCTTACCGCATAAGCCCAAATGACTTAACTAAACACTATGGTATATAAAAAGTTACGTAGTACAGTGTAAATGCATGTCCATGTCAGTGATGCCAATTACTAGCCCCAGGAGAGGCGTAAAAATATAATAATCGATAGAAAGAATGTGGATATATCGTGGGTATAAAATTATAAAAGAAGACAGAAAATAGGACGAACAGTTTTACATTAAAAGCAAGACTGGAAACTCAAAAATTTTTCTGAAGTTTCCGTTCGATCAATCCGGTTCTGAAAGGTTTAGAAGGAAGAAGATTATATTTAGTTTTTCCTAGTTTTTTTTAAAGCTATGCAATTTTAATTTTTCTTATTATTATTTTCAATAGCATATGATTTATTTGTGCCTACCATACTTAAATTTTGAATCCATATCATTTTAGATTTTATAAAATAGGTTATGTTTCTAAATAGGAAATAATTCACACTTCTTTCTACTGTCGTTTTAAAAAGAACAAATCTATCCCAAGATAAATGCTTAATTGGCAACACTAGTCCATTGTGGATGTTCACTTGGACTTCAATCGGGTTGAGAACAGGAGCGCGCACTCTCTGCTCTTTGTCTGGTAGGGCAATTAGTCTGTTTACTTTGTGTTGGTAAAGTACATGCACTTAAGGGGTAGTGGAAAGCTTGGATGCTTGTTGTGATGTGTATCGTAAGTTTCCACTCTGTCCAGAAGCTTTTTGTTTCTTTTTTTCCTCTGCAGTTCGGCTTAAGTTCTGCGCCTGCTCACCCGCACAGCTTTTTATTTATATGCGCTGCTAGCTTCGCTGCCGCCGTCAACAACAACGTCCGCGTCACTGTCGCGTCGTCGCATTGCGCGTTTAACAGGCGCACCGCTCAGTTTGAGCTCAGTTTCATTCAGAAGTTAAGCTTAAACGCGTCTCTGTCTCTCTCCTCCTGTTCGGTTTTTTGGTCTCACTGCTCATTAGGCAATTGCGAAAATATTTTTTGATTTTTACAAAGTTCTTGTGAAATATGTACGTATACATATGAGCATATTACACACACAAACAACCAAACACACACACACATACATACATACTAACATACAAACATACTTAGAGCTAGTCTTTTGCCCCGTGCGTTATTTTGTGTTGTGGTTTTTGCGGTTTTCAGTTCCAGTTTCAATTGATTGCAAGCAGGAGCGGCAACAACACCAATAGCAACAGCGACACCAACAGTAATAACAACAACAACAACAACAGCGACTGCAACAACAAGTGCAACAGCAATAGCCAACGCAAATTGTTGGTAAGTTTTCTTCACATACGTTTTGTGCTATTACTTCTTTTGCAACGGTTTTGTTGTTTTTGCTTTTGCTTTGTCCACCAAGCTGGCAACACTGCCCCAATAACGAAATACCTCAAATAATAAACAAAGCGCATGCTAGAAATAGAAGAAAGAAAAAAATTAATGCACACACATACTTGAATCACAACTAATGTTATGCATTGCTGATGATTTCACACACTTGACCTAATAAATAATTAGTAATTAACTATACTTTTTCTGTATATATATTTTGCTTATCAGCATTTGCAAGGCACTGCAATATTTGTAACTAATTAATCATAGTTTGGCAACTAATGCCATTTGTTATTAGATTGTTATTCAGATTTAAATTCTATTTGCAATTCTTTTTTCATTTCTTTCTTTGCGTTCTCTATCTTCGCTTACATTCCACAAACAGCTGAGTTTTGTTTACATGAAGGGCAGCACCAGGGCTGCATATGCCATTTATACTTACATATAAATATTCTAGCGTAATATGAAATCAATCAAATATGTATATACTCACATACGTCACCATGTTCTATGGAAAGCTTTCACGCAGCAAGATCGCTGTTGATATTTTAGCATTTTTAAAACTGAAATATGAAAGGCAACAATTTATAACATTTATCTGTTTTAGAAAATGATTTAACTTTCTTAATCAACAAACTTACGCAAGATAAAAAACATTTCGTAAATAAATTACTTACCTAATATTAGCAATATCTTATTAAAAGGAAAATAGATTTATTAGTCTTTGTAGCTCTTTCTAGCTTTCATTTATTGTAAAATTTGTTTTAAGCACTTCAAAGTGTAGTAACAATATCTGCGGTTATTGTTCTTGTTATTTGCAAAGTTAATGTTACCATGTAATGATTAACAGATTTGTGTTAACTGATTGCTCGTTATGCAGCGTCATTACAAGCCTGCAACAAGAGCAAAGCAAAAAGCAATAGCAACAAAATGTAAAGTAACAAAAGTTACCGCAAAATACCTGACACTGGAAATCCCCATGAAATTAACCCATGCTCCTCCATGTCCAACCTTGGACTTGACTCTTGCCCATCGTTGTTCACTCCGATTTACCTGCTTGCCAACTCGTTGTCACATTATGTCCGACGATGAGAAGAGGCTACGCCTTTGTTGTAGTGTTGTAGTTTTGGCTCCGGGTGGCCCTGTTGTTGCCAATTTAAAACAACTTTTGGAACAACTTTCAATCGTTTATTATGTCTGGAGTTGAAATGGATGAAAGAATGTTTTATGCATCGAGAGACGCCCTTCTTGCAATATCAATCTGATCTGATATATATTTATAAATAGTTTGATGTTCACTTCCGTATTGCTTATTGAAATGCGGAATTGATTGAACTTGTTAATGACTAGGTAATGATAATGGTAATGCATGGACTTCACCGACCGGTTCCTGCATATCTCCGAGAGATCCCCTTTGTCTGGCCCCAAGAACGTGTATTGCGTTTATTTCTTCACAACTAATTGCCAATTGTGAATTATTAAATCAGACGGAATTTCGCTTTCAAATGTTACATACATACTCATATTTGTGTTTTTTTTTTCTTAAATCCTATGCCGCGTGCTTTTCCATTCTTTGGAATGCCACGCACGTAGTCCACATTTCAAATGAAATTTACAGGCTTACCCTTTTACTGGCAACAGATCGTCACTGCAAGATCTAAAGATCGCGCTCACTGATCAAACTTCGGTCAATGTTCTCTGTTCTCTGTTCTTAGCCCAACGAAAATTCCCCAAACATAAAAATTTCTTAGCACTTGTAGGCGTTGGAAGTGTGGTTTCCACTCACTCTCTATAAATAATTCAAACGCACGTTTGTCTAGAACAGGATCCGTGTTTATGGGTGGGGGTGGACAGAGGGGAGTCTTTTGCCGGGCATGCTAATTTGTAAACATAACAACGAGCTGACATTGACAGCCAACTGTGATTTTGGGCATTCATAAAAGCCCAGAAGATACCCAAGCGAGACACAGTATTGCGAAGAGGACCATGTGCGAAACTCTCGATAAATTAAATTTGTATTTGTTAGTATATAATGCAAGCTTCATCTATAAAATACTCAACTTAATGAAAATATTATTATAGTTCTGTTCTTAAAATAAACGATTCGTGTCTAGCAATAATCTTTCATAAACAAAGCTGAATATTGTTATCATTTCATGAATCTAATATGGATATATTCCAAAATGTTACTTTACATTAACCTTTCAGACTGTATAATGGGCATCCGATTCTGTTTAAAAATATTTGTTTATATTCCTACACAAATTTAACAGCAACAATGATCCTCAAGGATCTATACTTTAATCTAGTATGCATTTTAAACATTTATCTCAGTCATATATGTATGTCTGAACTATAGAGAACTGTTTATTTGTAGAATGTACTTTCCTTTCTGGTGCATTGCTCATAAGACGTGTGTTACGGGAATCAAGTGAATAACACATTAAAATACAAACTTTGACCCTTGAAATATTGCTAAATTGTTTATCTGGAAACGGGTAAATTTTCCATATAATTATTTCATTTTTGATATGCAAAGCTTTACCATGGGAATCTACATGGAAATTTTTTACGTAATTATATATTTGTTCAAATCAAATATTAATCATTATTTATCTGTGAAATATAAATAAATAAATTTCTTCGGCAATATTGAATAACTTAAACAGTGCGTGACCAACTGTAAAGTTTGAAAGTTCTTACCTGCTTGATTGCGCATACGACGCGTTGAACTAAAGAACTTTGTTGGAACGCGAACTTTGGCCGATGATCTATTGTGAAATTGTTTACAAATAACTTTTCAGTAGAATTTGACTGAATGAAGTAAAGACTAGAACTTTGTTTCCGTCATGATGATAAACGAGTACTTATTTTGTATTGCGTAAATATGTGCAAATTGTATTTGAATTTGTTGTTGCTGCTCTCAGCGCATTTTTATGACTAATGAAAACAATTAACAGAGTTTTATCTGCCAACGCCTCTACGTGGGCAGCATAATCAAATATCACGCCTCATCAGCTGACAGATATTGCAGGCAATTCCAGAATTAATATCCTTTCTGCTCAGACTACATAAACAGCTTAGTTTCGCGTCTCTGTCAAATCAGCTGATTGTCATTATGAACTTCAAGTTGTTTAAATTCCTTTTTGGCTAATAAACTGTTGCTGCTGTTGTTGTTGCTGCTGTTGTTGTTGGCACATTTGTGGAGATTTGCAAAATCAAAACAAATGAGAAACATGATTGAAAGATACAAATGGAGTCATGTTAAGATATTACCTGTTAATTGAGGTAATTAACGCGCTTAATACAATACAACTTGACTCGACTCCGCTCACAACAATAATGTTTACCAACAACAACAACAACAACAGCTTGAAAAATGCAACAAATTGATTTCAAAATAATCTCCCATAAATGCCATACGTATAAAGTAGATAAAAATCAGTCTGTCTTGTTTATATATACATATGTATGAAAAGTTAAAGCTCTGCTTGTAAAATCAGTCAGTTGGTCAACTAAATGAAAGCATGCATGGCCAATTAATTGGCTAACCTCTGACATGCTTAACGCTTTTTGGCCACATTGTATGCTTATAAATTCCAACTAAAGTTCAACTCAACAACCAACTCGGTTCAGCTAATTAAGAAAAACATGCGATTCAGTATGTCGAGTTATAAAACTGATTTCCCCCTCTCTATATATGACACATGCGTACTTCAAATCACATACTTGTACTCATATCTTTAAGTTTATGCACACTTAAATTGTTTACTATCCATAAGAAAATACGCATTTTTTCTCAGCTTCTGACCTTAACTGATTAATCAGTAAATCAGTAGTATGAATATTCTAAGTAAATAAACTATATATCTATCTAAAACTAAAGTGATTGCAATGCGGAGTGTTAATCATGATTTGATTTCTAGTTTTATCAATTAAAAGAAACACATTTCACAGCCCTGTCAAAATTCATTCGATTTCAATATGAAATGTCTACATTTATTCAGCAAGTATTATAAAGCTGGTTTTGAAATTAATATTTATTTTTCAGATTTTGAAAATAAATGTTTTTACATTTCAAAATCCGATTGTCGCTAATTAAGTTAAGGAACTGTGTATGCACAGGCTAAAAACTCGTTACGTTTTTGCAATAACGAACAGAAAGAAGAAATGTGTAATGAATTTATTTTTAGAATTAAAGATCATTAGGTACAAAGATCAACAAATTGCTTAGTTTTGTCAAATTTCGCAAAATATTTGAAAGTAAAAACAATAGAAATTAATGCTTTTTTATATATTTGTATAAGTTGTGTGATTTTCCTATTGTCACTTATTTCTATTGATACATTAAATTCACATGCATTTAAATAGTCAGTCCAAAAATTTAGAAAATATCGCAAATTGATTGATCTTATTTTATTTTATTGTGTTATTTTTCCATTTCATTTGAGGGGACTTTTCCGTAGTCCGTTATTTGGAGTGATGCCTTAAATGCATATGTATTTTAATGGTCAATGAGAAAATTTATTTAATCGTTTTGTTTATACTATTAACAGGCTTGTCATCATCCATTCATTTGCTAATTTGTGCATTTGTTCATTTGTCTAACCTAAAAAGCGCTAATGCAGGTTGAACTTCACTTTTGTCGAGATTTGCAAGTGCATCCCAAGTGTTAATTATTTCCGTTTGTTTCTCTGTTTTTTTCTGTATTTTTTTTTCTGTTTTTCGCGACGCATGCAAACAATTTGCAATGAATTAATTAGGTAAATAACAGTGCCAGTTCCATTCTAAGTTTGATAAACAAATAACATTACTCGAACCGCACTAAACAAACGCACGCGCATTTTCTGTCTTTATTCATATAGATTTTTTACACATTCTTACATTTGATTTAACAAATTAAGAATGCGTTACCTGCTTCCGTAAGAACAACGTCATAAACAAATCAAAAATATATGAAAGGTCGTCACATTGCGACTTTTACAAGCCTTGAAAATTCGCCAGTTAAATGCGGAATCGTTTCTATATCTAGTATGATAATGATTTAGTATATATTTCAATTTGTAATTGCCCAAATATGACAACTGTAAATATAACTACATACATATATACACATTTGTCAACACACTTTTAGGTTTATCAGGAAACTTGATTTTAAAATTCATTTAGTTCAGGTTTTTTGGAAACTTGTTGAAAATGTAGATACTTTTATGCTTAGGTCGATTGTTTAAGCTTTGAAGGAAGTCTAGGATATTATTTATACAAGGCATGATGAGATGCTCATTATTTTTTAAATAAACAGGCTATTTAAACAATTTAAACACAAGAAGTAAAAACAATAACAACAAATAATAATAATCACTCTCATTCATTAGTATCACTTTACTAGGTACACTAGTGTACATAAATGAAAAACATAAATTTTTTCACCTTACAATTCCCAACTGGTTCTAACCGTGCAAGCATGGTATCCCCCCTAGGAGCTGAGTGCCTAGTGTACACTAGGTACACTAGGTACACTAGGTACACTAGGTACACTAGGTACACTAGGTACACTAGGTACACTAGGTACACTAGGTACACTAGGTACACTAGGTACACTAGGTACACTAGGTACACTAGGTACACTAGGTACACTAGGTACACTAGGTACACTAGGTACACTAGGTACACTAGGTACACTAGGTACACTAGGTACACTAGGTACACTAGGTACACTAGGCACCCAGCTCCTAGGGGGATCTCATGCTTGCGCGGTTAGAACCAGTTGGGAATTGTAAGGTGAAAAAATGAAAAAATTTACGTTTTCCATTTATGTACACTAGTGTACCTAGTAAAGTGATACTAATGAAAGAGAGTGATTATTTTTATTTTTATTGGAATACTAAATTGGAATTTGTTCCTTTTTATTCATTTTTTAACTTGTATTCCAATTATTTAAAAAAAAAAAACAATATGTTTCTTTATAATTTAGCATTTATTCCGATTGTGCGATTTTTATGAGATCTAAGATATTAAATATTTTATGCAAATCTTTCAATGTTTCTAAGCTGAAAAACCAAGAATTTTGCATAAAACAGACGCACAACATAAGCTTCAATCGTATTAATGGTATTATGAACTCCGTGACAAACCTACAAAGTATTAAAAAAAAAATGGAAATTAAAAATTCATAAACAAACAGTCAATTGTATAAAGAGCTGAAGCATACTCGTAAATTCATATATTGCTAAAATGCTCGTACTTAGTTTAAGTATCTTTGGTTTTAATGAACACTTTGTTTATTTGCGCCTACATTGAACTAAGTATGTATGCTATAAATCTGTATGATCAGAGGGAGGGGGAAGAGGGCGAGAAGTAAAGACAGAATAACAAATGAAAACTTCTCTTTTAAGAAGGATGACATTGAAATTGGGCAAAAAAAAACTGAAGACCGCAGCGAGACGTTGATGGAGTTGTCAAAAAGCAACAAAAGTAACAACAATGAAAATTCCCACATACATTCACATACATTCAACTTGACATTGTCTTTTTGTTGTTATTATTAATATTGTTTCTGTTGTTGTTGGTGGTGTTGTCTTTGTCTTTGTCCGTTTGTTGTGGTTTATGAGTTTTGTTTTAGTTGAATATTGGACACAAAGTAAGTATTATATTATATCGTAATTTGCTGGTATATGGTTCGTTGTGTGTGACAGACTTTGCTTAAAGATTAGTAAGTTATTAGTCGTTGCCTTGGACAAGACTATGGATAAGCTGGATGCTGTCTGCGGTCTGCAGTCTACAGTTTACACTCTTAATGGTGTCCAAGTAATGGCCTTTAGCCTTCCAGTTAACAGTTTTAATTAGCCAAAACGTAGTGCCAAGCCTTCACTTTTTATTGTCTGCCCATCCTCAAAATTTGTAGATCTGCTCATCTCTCAACTACCCTGTAATCAACGGATAAATGGAAAGATATCTGTGATGAGTGTATTTGAGGAATATAAAAGTGCGATATAATCAAAATTAGCCAAGTATTATTGTAAATATTGCTGTGTGTTATTAACTCCTCCCAGTTTTAATAATTATTTACAGTGCCAGTAAATATTATCTATCAGATTTACTGAGTATATTAGTATTTAATGAATTTGTGGAGAAAATTCCCCCTTTTTATTACTCAAGCTTAGTTAGCTTATTCAAATGCAGTATTTTATTTCCTCCCAATGCATTATATTGTTATCTACAGCTTTAAGCCTGAACCTATAATTTAAGGATTTAGCACGTTTCTTTAATCAATCAGATAGTATTACTATAAATGTGATTAGCCGCTTGTTTTGTGCACATACCCTGTAAACAACGGTGGCTATATTAAAATTGATCGTTAGTATAATTATTCGCGGGCTTTTTAGTTGATCATCTATAAATATCAGTTTGCATCTCATTTCAGACAATTTAAAAATTTGTTGTTCAAGACTAAAGGTATCTTTCCGTTAATTGCATTTCTTTATTACACGTTTTGATAGATTACGCTTAGAATGAGCTATGATAATCTCACTTGAGGTGTAACTAAATGTGTAAAATTACCCAAGAATTTTTTAATTAGTTAACTAATCAATAACTCGATAATTAGTTAGTTAAATTTATAAATTGCACTATCGATTTGTGTTATTTCCATTGTTATTGTCATGTAACAATATTCCCTTTGGACATTAGAGTTTCTGCCCCTCCGTTTGGCCCACATCCCGTCCCTTTCCCTTAATCCATATATCCGGTTAGCCTTTTTGAATGCACAGTTCAACAGCCACTGAACAAAAAGTCGTCCAATATTTGAGTTGAAGGTCCACTACAGTGTGTAAATATGTATCTAGTCGAATGTTCAGAAGACACACATAACCATATACATATCTATATCTATATTATTGTATAGAGATAGGTAAAGGTCTATATATGTGTATATATTGGTGGATTGAAGTGTTTTTTAGTTGGTCGAACAAGGTAAAATACTCGTACGTTTGATGAATTTTGTTTATCTATTTGCTTGTTCAGGTAAATAATCTAAAAATTGCGCCTTGTGTGGGCCCAAAATGAGGTATTAACTTTCCGTTGAACTGTGTACTTTTCCCAAAAGCACAAACACTAAAATAAAATTCAAACTATAAATAATTTAATTAAAATCCACACCCCTGGAAAATTAACAAAAAAATTGACTGGTAGTCATTACAAGACTTAAAACTTCAAAGACTTTGTCAATATTTGATTGGATGTATAAGTTAATTCCACATTCAAAAATAGTAATTTTTCATAAATCGGGTTTTTTGGTTATGTTGGAATTTTAGATACTTTTCATTTACTGAAAAAAATATGAACCTCTTCTTCTTCAAAAGTTTTAGATCCGCGCTTTTGCTTTTAATTTAATTGTAAATAATCTAATTTTTGTGTAAATTATCAAGTTAAAAGAGATAAAATGATAATTGGGTATAATTTTGTTCATCTTGTGATTGATATAAGCTTACATACAATCCTTTGCAAATCTTGTATCTCTTTAGTTGATAATCTAAAACTTTAATTGTTCTTAACCGCATTCGTACTGCAGTGGCAATCTAAAAGATTAAGTAGCCGACCCGTTGACGAACCAGTGTTGTATCTGCGTTGTCGTTTGAAGTCGCGGAACTGAGAATATATATATTTTTTTTGTATAACGTATGCGATTTTATTTGCTTGGCAATTGCGAAATCGTAACGCTTGAGCGCATTTTATATCCAGTGTGTGTGGTGTGTGGTGTATGTGTGTTGTTGTTGTGTGTTGTGTGGCGACGCAATTTTAGATGTTTGCAGTCGATGTCCGCCAATTGGGCAAACAGCTGGCCCATTTTTGGGCGTGTCACTGACATAACTACATATCTATCTATCTATCTGTCTATCTGACTACACTTTTGTAGATGGATGTGTATACGAGAACTCGTATGTATTTGATATTTAAGCCAGTTAGTACTTGAGTTCATTGTGTTTCTCATTATCATTAGGCAGCGTGCGTTTTTTTATGTGGCCAAAATTTTACGCTGCCCCTTAGGAAAAAAAAAGTTAGAACTCGTTTCCGTTTCGTAGATCGCTTGACAAATATTTGATGGCCCAACTCTCAACTGTTAGATTTCAGTTAGTTAATGTGTCTCTCAGGGCCATTAATGAGGAGCAATGAGAAAGCTGTTGCTTTGGATTGTTTTAGCCAAATGTCTCAGCTTAACCCTCAACCTGTCGTGGATTGAACGTGGACGTGGTGACTATTTTATACTTGGGATTTTATTTTAGTGGATTTTATTTTTGTCTGTTTGCCAAGCTTAATCATTATCATTACCACACATTAGCTAACAGTGAGCCTTCAATTTGAAAGGTGTCTTTGTCTTTTTGGTGGCCATTGTGCAATTGTAATTGCCCCTGTCCATGCCACTGCCACTGCCACAGCCACAGTCTCAGCCCCTGCCCCAGATCGAAGCACCAAAAAACCAGGCATCGACTTTAATTTAAATAGTTTTCGTTTGTTTTGTATTATTTTTTTCTCTTTTGGCTGTCGTCGTTTATCTTTGGCTTTGTTTACAGCTGTGCTGCATACATAATTCAATTTATAGTCGTATGTCATTATGGGGGCCAACACAATCCCAACCCGGCCATAACACAACAGTTAACTGCACTCCCCAATCATCAGTTCAGATAATGAGACCCTTAACGCTATTCATTTCATTTGATTTCGCTTCAAAGATACTGCATATTATAGTATGTGCTAACAGCTTTCTATGTGCCTTCAAGCTCATTATGTTGATTTTATATGTGCTTTCAGCCAGTGATTTCTAAGTGCACTCAAGAAGGGCTTTCAAGCAGTGATTTTTAATTGCCCATCAGCTCGTTCGAAACTCTCCATGCACTTTTAATCAATTGAGATCTATGTGCTTTTAAATCAATTATATAGATTATATTCAGTTAATGCTTAAAATAAATTACATAATTTTAATATACATAGCTATGAAGATCTGTATGCTTTTAAGCACAGCTTTATATTAGCCAAACAGATAATACTTATTGTACTCTTAACAAACTTCAAAACATATTAATGATTCTTTTGGCTTGGTGATCATCATTTAACTCTCTAATGCAAAAAGTATACGAAAAATTTCTAGCATTTTATTAAGAGAATTTTAATTGGAAAGATATAAAAAGTCAGGTAACTTAAACATAAAGATATTTTCTCTTATATACTAATTTAAAAAGAACTATTATTAGTTTTTACCTATTGTTTTTATTTGATTAAAATTTAAATACCTACATATTTTATTCAATTATTAATTTTTCTGATTACTTTTTTTATTACATTTTATTTGATTTTTTATTGAATTTGTATGCCATCGATAATATTTAAATTAATAAAAAAGCTGATTAATAGGTTATTTTTATTATAACTCAATTGACTTCTAATCTCATCTCTTATTGAATAGGAAATCGCCTCATTTATTATTGGCATTAAGATCAAGTACTAACTTTATACAATGGACATGTTTGTAGTGCTCAACTGTCACTTGGCCAAGAATGAGCGAGTTGAAATCACAATAATAACAACAACAATAATATTAATAACAATGGTATTGATTACAACATTTGGCAAACATTTGAAAATCACTTTACATACAAATTTCATTGTTCGATTTTGACATACTTTAAGTATTCGTTGTTGTTGTTGTTGCTGTTGCTTTATGTCTTTTAGTTATTGACTTTAGGCGAAAACAAAGTCAATTGTTGGCCTCTGGCACGCCCACTCTTGAAGTGTAGTGGCGATAGTTTTTAGGGGCGTTGGGTGTACGCGTTTGTTGTACAAAAGTAAAAAAAAAATCAAAGCGAAACTAAAACAGAAACAGAAATTTTGCCAGCCAACATCAACAACAGCAACAACAACAACAATGTTGGGTCTACGTGTCGGCTATGTAATTTTTTATTGTCAACACGCTGCCAAAAGGCAACCCGCCCTTGACTCAATTTCTTGGCCTGGCCGTGGCGCATGCGCAGAATGCCGAGTCGCATTTTGAGGGCTAAAGTATAGATAAAAATGGCACGAGGTTGAAACGGAGATGGAAATGAAGATGATGCTTAAGATGAAGCTTAAGATGTACACATTAACCTAGCTTAAGACTGTAATGCACCGCTTATGGCCCATTAGCAGTTTAACTATGATTATGATTAACTTAATTAAGCTTAACTCTTCCCCAGACGCCCACTGAAAACTCACTCCCCACTAGAGACATTGCAGCAATACAGTCGTTAATTAAATTAAATTATAAATTAAGCTAGTAGGAAATAGCGAAAATTGAGCAAGCCCGACTGTGAGAAACCCTTAGATTGATTACAAAGAATTATACGACATATATTCTGATGTTAAAGATATTTTGAGGGTAAAACATTTTGTTATTTGTTTATTTTTAAGAAGATAGTTAAGGCTTAGAAAAGGGGCTTGGAGGTTTTTATAAGAATTCAATACTTGTTGGAGTCTGTCACGCCTCCTTATGCCAATTATACAAACTTCTCTACTGATAAACTTAGTATACATTCTGTACACTTTAAGTACAGAGTCTAAAACATTGTGTGGTTGCTTCTTGGGCCAATTTCAATTGCGAGTTGCAGTCGAATTGAAGTTAAAGTTGTTGCGCAGGCGGCAACGTCGCGACGTCGCAATGTTCGTTTGGGCAACTGACGTCGCGACGCCGCAGCTGACGTCGCTGTTAACGCTGAAGCTGACGCTGGCGTTGATAATGTCGTTTCAATTTACGAAACTTATTAATCGATTTATATGCGAAGGCACACGGGCAAAAGCGATCGTCGAGTCTTTTGAACAATACTCGGCCAATTTCTTTGGCATTTACAGATACACATACAAGTATATGTATTTATGTATAGATGCATAGCTATATTTACAAACACATGCAGAGAGCTATAGATACATGTGTGTGCATGCGGGCTCAAGGTGAGATGTAAATGTTTTGTTTGTGTGGTTAACATTAACCGTTAGCGTTGGTGCCTCGATGATGACACGCAGCAACAATAACAACAACAACATCAACAACAACGATGATGACAACAAATAGTTGTTATTGTTGTTGTTGCTCGCTTGACATGTTTAGTTTTGACATTGCCAAAGCCAAAGAATCTTGGCCATTGGCCAGCCCACAGACTGTCAGCGATATTGTCTGTCCTCCTTCCTCACTCTCATCCTCTCTCTCTCACTCTCTATCACCAGTTCGCCCTCTCTCTCTCTCTCTGTCGGCCCACTCTTGTGTCACCTGTCGCAATCATACAAACAAAAAAACATTTGCGCATGCGTATCAATTTTTAATTTTATTATTACACACAACAAAGTTTGCTGTTGTTGTTGTCGTGTGTGCTATGTGTGTGTTTGTGTTTGTGTGTCGTTTTGTTGTTGTATTTTTAAAGTGCGTAGTCCGTTGCTGTCGCTAGTTTTGTATTTGTCTATTTATATTTATTTATTGCCCAGCTGCATTGTGTAATAATGCAATATTAATTGCTTATTTGAAATAGTTTTATTGAATTGACCCATTGTTGTTGTTATTTTTATTATTGTTGTTGTTATTGATTTTACTATGCCTTCTGCAGTAGTTAAACAATTTTTATTTGTATGCCAAAGTTGACAAGTTTAACGCGTCTTTAGCTAATGAGTTAATTACCTTGCTAGTTCTTCTCAGTTGCAGTTGTTAGCACAGATTTATTACAGTGCTCATTGTAAATTTACACACAGGTGAAATACTGCGGTGAGAGGAGAAGAAGCTTCACCTGGAATTGTTTAGCAACTTTTTATAATCAATCAAAGCAACTGCACTTCGAGATACTTTGATTGTTCTATAACATTTTTCATAGCTTTTAACTAAAAGAAATACAGTATTTGTGGTTATAAACAATAACTTAAAGCTACATATATGAATATGTTATATAAACAAACATCTAAAATATACATATGTACATATGTACATACATACCAATATGCAATCAGATTCTCTCTCTCTATTCTATTTCATTTATCTTATGTGGAATCAGCATTGGGTAATTAGATCATTTTATATCCCAGCTAACAACTATTTTTGTAATAATCAACAAAAGTAAAATAATTATTATCCTTGGTTGAACGGCTTTTAATCAGGTTTAGGAGATGATTGAATAGACTTTTCTTTTTGCCAATATTTTTTTATAGCCCTTTGGCGTTATTACTCGCTTAATAACTTGGCCATTTGGTTAGTTGTCTAAGACCAAAAACGTCGAAAATATAGAACGAAGCTCACTAGCTAAATGGGGGTAAAATCATTTCCGGTTCATTTCCGCACACCTCGAGCGAGGTGCGGCCAAAAACAGTGAAGGGTGTGTGTATGGGAGTGTGTGTGTGTAAGTGTGGCATGTCCTGGCCAAAGGGGTTGCTTAACTGCAAATTGAGTAGAGCAAAAAAATAATAACAGAATATAATAACAGGAAGAGCAGCAGCAACAACAAAAACAACTACTTATATGGCAACTACAACTGCTACAAATAATAACTACAAGAACAACTGTTAATCTAGCAACAACGACTACAACTTGGAATACACTGAAGACAACAAATTATTCCGAAATTTAATTTCAAAATTTTAGAGTTTAGCTTCAATATTGTATAGGATTAGGAAGATGTTGTTAGGACTACATCCGACGTATACGCAAGGTCTTATCGATAATATATCTTTCTCACAAAACAAAAAAATTGTTGGCCTAATAAAGGCGTCCAGAAAACATTTTTTCAGTGTGCTTGATTCAAATATTTTGTAATAGACTTGTGAAAATCCGAGATCACTGTTAACGTTTGGACGGACTTGTTTCCGGAATCCCGGGTTTGTTTTTCTCTGTGTACAAAAACAACTACAACAACAACTGAAAGCGCCAGGCCTCTCTCAACTTGGATGACATAATGTCAAGTGGAGTATGAGTCTTTAGCATTGGGTTGGACTACGTATGTGTTTACATATGTACATGTACATATGTGTCTACAAGAACAAGTATTGTTGTTGTCACTGTTGTTGTTGTTGTAGACACGCTTACTACAACGACTCTGGGCTACTCATATTTATTTTGCGGCATGTGCGTTTAAGACCAACAAAAAATATACCAGAAAAAAAAGGCGACAACCCTCGAAATGACAGCAACAATAGCAAAAAGCACACATATCCCATGGATACAGAGAGAGAGATGGAGAGAAAGATAGAGAGGAAGAAAGAGAGCGCAAACGCTTGCCTTATCAACAGCACGCACAAAATAGGCGGAGAGGGCGATTCCAAGAGAGCGAGAGAGAGAGAGAGAGAGAGCGCCGGTTGGCAGCCGGCCTTTTTGCGCCACATCTACATCAACGTTTTTATGCCTGTCGTGCAATGTTGAATGTATCTGTCAGATACTGAGAGCGCGCACGTATCTGTAGCTGTAGCCATACCTAACGCGATAGTTGTAGTTGTCGTTGTCGTTGTTGCTGTGAGTGTTGTTGCCGCGTGACGCAACGCAACGTGTAGCAAACAAAGCATTGTTGCCTGAGCATTACCGATAAGAGATAAGAGTGCCCGGCAAAGCACTATAATTTAAATTTTATGTAAAATCTATAAAACAAAGTAACCTTTATCCAAATCTAATAGGACATTTATAGCCCAAAATATCCCAAATCTCAAGACTCTTTAGACATTTATAGCACATAATATCCCAAATTCTTCTTCTTGTTCAATTGCCAGCCACAAAACACAGATACACAGCATTAGCACCTGGTATTTACTTACTCTCTTTGACACTCTCTTAACAATACGCTCTCTTCTTTCGTATACACTTCGTGCTCGTGTTTGCGTTCGTGCTCGTGTTTGTGGGCTCACTCGCTCTTCGCCCAATTCTTTTGCCTCAGTTTGCATTTCGCTTTGGGTTGTGTCTCGTCTGGTGTCGCTTTTGGGTCAGGCCAGGCCACAATAAAAAAACCAAATTTAATAAAAAAGAAAAAAGTTAGCTGAAAAAAGTAATCAAATCAAATTAGATTCGCATTCAATTCGCATAGAAATATTAACAAATTAATTCCTTGGCTGCCTGCCCCCAATTGCAGCATCGAAGACAAAAGAGAGAGTAAAATAAAAAGTAAATTGCCAAATATATAACAATAAATAAAATACAACAAAATAAATACATATGTATATATAAAGAAAAATTGTATGTGCTCAAATCACACGTGACACCAGAACCAAAATTTGTGTTGAAAACGTCACTGTGCATTACGTACAGTTCTATTAAGTTTTCATTGTGTCTTAATGTTGAGCGTGGCGCGTGTTGCAAGTTGACAAGCTGCAAGTCACGGAACTCGCGAATGTATCTGAGAGATACAAAAGCAATTCAAGTGTCAGTTTCCGCCTACTAAAAACCGTTTAATCAGTGATAAATAAATACAACAAGCGTTAATGCAACACACGAGCCTTCTCGCAACGTGCCCTTCTAAAATATATATAAATGCATATCTACATAACCAGACGCCCCCACTTGAATAAACAGTTAATCAAAAAAGTGTTGTGACAAAACTCAAAAGTTCTTATATAATTGTCTATTATCTTAAAAGATTATTTATTTTACCTTTTTCTAATAAGCATAGGTTATTATAAACAAAACAAGAGAAAATTTTAGGAAAAATTTGGCTTTTATTTTTCCAACATAACATAAGTATGCATATAAAAAAGATTTAAAATTATTGTTTTAGAAACCATAACAAACTAAAAAATAGGAGAAAAAACAAAATAAATACATTTTTTTTTATAATTAATTATGTATATTTTTTTATTTTGTCAAAACACTTTCTTAACTAACTGTATGTCTGCCGCATGTGCGCTCAATTAGCTCGTCTCTGTTTGCCCCCGAACTCTTTAGGGTTCCCCTTTCCACTTGCCCTCCTGCTTCACCTTTTAGGTTCCACAGTTAATTAAGCTCATAACGCAGTCATTTCTCAATTTCCCAAGCGATCGACTTTCGCTTTGGCAAACGCATTGTCACCTGGCAGTTATCAGTCTGGCCAGCGATTTGGGCAGCTAATTAATCAACAGCGATAACGGCAAAAAGAGCTTTACAGCAACAACAACAACACCAACAACAGCAGCTATAATAACAACAAAAACAACAACTACATCCGCAGACAATGCTGCACACGTTTTGTGAGCATGTGTGTGGCATTGGAAGTTATGTATGACATAATTCCAAGACATTCACTTGTCCCACTCCCCCACCCCCACCACACAAAAGGCACCAAAAATTAAATGCGCTCTTTTTCTACGCACTCTCTCATCACAGACAAACACACTCACGTTTCTCTCATACAAAGAGCGTCGGCTGCTGTAAGAGAGAGAGTGACAGTGCCGGGAGAGAGTGAGTGCACGCGCCAGGTACGCGACGCTAGCGCGTCTTGTTGGTTTTTAAAATAAAAACAAACAGACCCATTATATTAAAAACTGGATAACTTTAATGAAGTTGCTTAAAATTAATTAAAAATATAAAAGAATACAAATTCGACCAAATTTAAACAAATATTCATGCAAAATCTCAACTTGTCTGGCTAGGAAAGAGAGCAGCTCTGGTGAATACGTCACCTTATGAGTAAATTCACCTTGATTGATCTTGTCTGTTGCCATTGCAGCAAATACGCTTAATTTAATCTGTCTAGCGGAAACGTGTGACAGACCTCCTCTTTCCACAAACAGTCTATTTCACTCACTCTTTTGTCATAGCAACCAACAGGCAACCCACCACAATTCACCATACCACAACCCCCCACCCAAGACCCTTCAGACACCCACCTCAAAACTTAATTGAAATGCATGCCGGCGCTGCCTTTTGTCAAAATACATATACAAATATGTACACGTACATGCATACATATGTGTATGTTTGTGTCTCTCTGCGAATTTGCATAATTCGCGGGGGTTAGAAAACCAAAAATGTGATCGCTTATGATTACGAAATTGCATTCTGCAATGGCGACCCAATAAATATACAAAATACATACACGCACACACACATGCATAATAGATAAGCAACAACAACAAAAATTAGGTGATTGCGACAACGTCTTAATTTCCATTTCATCAAGTTTACCTGTTAACGTTTTCGCTTTCATTGTACTATGGGATAAAATGCCGTTTTTTTGGCATTCAAAGCTAAAAACTTGAGGCTTAAGTTAAATTTTCCATCTTTTAAATTTATTGATCGAGTAAAAGTAACCCACATTTTATATTTATTGTATCATTTTACTGTTTGAGATTGAGATGAGGTGGGCAGTTTTTGAGATATTTGTTTAAAAAAAAATTTTTTTTTCATTTTAGATTTAGTGGACATGTTCAACTAAATTTTAATTGATTATAAAAGTAGAAGAGTAAAAAATTTAACAAAATTGCAAATGAATTTAGTTAAATAGCTTGCTTACATAAATAAAAAAATAGTACATTAAACAAATTAAACAATTTAATCACTATTTCTAGCTATGATTAACGATAGTCCATAGAAGCTAATAAAATTCTTTGTATTAAATCTTCAGTATTAAAAATTTAGGAAATCAAAATGCTCAAATATTAGCCTATTTCCCCATAGTGCATTGTTGTTGTTTCTTTTGGCGACACACATTGCTGTTTTGACCATGAATTCGATTTTGAATGCAAAAGTCCCAAAAACGTGAAATTTTGTTTAAGTGGTTGGAAGGGAAAGAAAGGGGAAACACAGAGGAAACAAAAAACAAAAAAGCGAAATCTTTAAAAAAAAGAAAAAACCCAAAGAGCTTTGCTTGTGTCGGTGTCTCCCTCTGTGTGTGTGTGTGTGTGAAATGCCGTAATAATTTATTGATCGACAAGTGCGCAGCTTTTTGGTTTGGTATGCGACGCGTCGCTTTGCCGAAATCGACATCGAAATCGAAATTGATCTGAACCACCTCAGCCTCTACAGCTGGCGCTCGCGAATGTTGTTGTTGTTGTGGTTGCTGTGGCTGTTGCTGTTGCTGCTGCTGCTGCTGTTATTTTGGGAGGCCCTTGCAACACCGAGCTTGCGACAGCGCTGCATGCGTCGCTGCCAGCATAAACACCTGTTGTTATTGTTGTGGCGCTGTAATTTATATTTCTTTACAATTTATTTAAAATTTAAATTAACTGAATGAAGTTTGGACAAAACCGAAAGACCTACAAAGGTTCAAACTTACTGATCACACATTACATTGAATTAATCAAATCTCAAATTTTCTTTATACAATTTATTTGAATTTAAAATTACGAAAATAAGTTTGGAACAAAACAAAACCTCCTACATTCACTCATACAGATCGGAACAATATTCATTGCATTGAATTTATCAAAGTTTAAAAATTCGTAATCAAAGCGCGACAGCAATAGTGGCAGCGACAGCGACGTTGACGTCGACGTTAACGCTTACATTGGCAGCGCCGCAAGCTCACGGCGACAGCGGCTTGAAGCTCTTGTCTCTGGCCTTAGTTAGTCAGCCGTTGCTGTAGCCAGTTAGTCGTGCTTTGCTAGTCGCTGCCAGCAGTTTGTCTCTCGTCTCTCTCGGTTTTCGCTTCGGTCGCTTCGTCGTCTTGAGACTGTGTGCGCTTCGTGTCCCTGCCCCTCGTCACTTGTCAACGAGGCGCCCCCTCGCCTTCGTGTGTTAACGTCGCGAGTTGAGTTCCTGTATTGCATTCAAAGTTATTCACATAGTGCTTGAAAAAGGACTCGTGTTGCATAAATATCTTCATATATTATAACGGTTTTTAAAGTGTGATAAGCTGAAAAAGAAAGAAAAAGTAAATCGTGAATTTTGATAGCTATTATCGACAAACAAATTGAATAATTGATAACATAAATATTCAATAATAACCACAATAACAACGACAACAATTTGTGCGAATATCCTTAATGCAAGCGAAGCAAAGAGAGCAATATTCAAAAGCAACAACACACGCTTATAATTACACACTACTATATAATCAATCAAATGAATTTGGACTAAATGCAACTGGTTTTACTCCAAATTTCCTTAGCCACTGGCAATTTGTTGTTCACGTTTCTACACACACATACCAACAAACAAATATAAGTATATATGTATAAGAGGAAAACTTATTGGAAAATCCAGCACAGACAATACACAAAACTGCAAACGCACGCAGTAACTATATAAATAAAAGGTAAATTATTCGATTCCCATTCGAAAATAACATTCATATTTTAATGAATAATATTAAGTGCCATAAACAATAAAAAGTGTGCCAGCTCTTGAATTTTTAAAAGTTTATTAAGAAATGCCAAGTTTATCTGTTTATATATATGTACATATAAGGCGGTCTTCCAAATTATACGACAACTTTAAGATATTTAGTTAACAGTATTTCTTATATTCTGGATTTCCTGTTCGTAAAACCTTCTGCAGCTTCAAAGGCAAAAAACTGACCAAGAGAAAATAAACTCTGGAATGTAAAGTAAATGTTGGTACCCAAAATATGTTCTATTCTAAAAATTGCGAGAATTGAAGCAGAAACTATTTATAATATTATTATGAGTGAATATTGAATTTTAATACTTGTCAAAAATGTATTTTTATTCGTTAAATAGCTTTAAATTGTTGGCTAATTCATTGTTGACACTACCTGTTACCTCTGCCAACTCATTCCTGGAACTGTTGGTAGTCAGCTAAATGTAAATTACGATGATTACATCATCATCACCATCATCATTGTCGGACAATTGTTCGCATTGTTCGAATGAAACTCAGTCAAGTGTAACACAGAAATTTATATTTGATTATTGTCGAAATATTTATAATTAAATATCACCACTTAACTGATTTGATCGTATGCAAATTAATTTATCAATTCTCGCCTAGTCATTGTTTCAAGTAGAAACAAACTGGAAAAAAGATTCCGTTAACTTGACACAATTTCTATAGAAGATTCACAAATATTAAACACGAATCCGGTGGGACATCGACAAACCTGTCGGTTATTCTAATGTTAAACCTAAGAACGAATTAATTATAGCATTATATATGGCGAATTTTAACCAGTTTCTGTTAATTTCTCATTGCTTTATTTATGAAATTCCTTTCGAATCTACATAAATGCATAATGATTATATATTTTCGATCTGGACTAGAAATGTCGTTATTGAATTTATTTGTTCATTTGCCATTTGGCCACAGAATCCAGTTAAAAACGCGGGAATTCCTTTCAAAAATCAACTAAAGTCAACCAATTGTGTGTATCGCATAAACCTTCAAACACTTGTTGTTTAAGATACAGTTTGTATCTCATGGGTACACGTAACATCTGCTCAGGGCTAAGATGTAATTATATGAACTTATTCAAGATCGATCAAAACACTCTACATAATTGACGGCTAGTCGGCAATTAAGTCTTGGCCAATTCATTGACCTGGCCACGTCGAGCATGTCAACACTTGGCGACTAAGTTGTTGTCATACAATAAAATCAATAGGAAAATTGAAAATGCGAGCTGCTTAACCCCCACCACCTCCCCTCTCTCAACACTTACCCCCTCGCAGTTGAATCGCACGTGACACCTTTTGAGTGAGAATTGAGGCGAGGCCCAATTCCTTTACCACCACCTTCCTCTTCTCCCTCCTCTGTTCAATGAACACTGACTGACATAATATGAGCAGCAGCACCACCAATACAACCACCACCACCACCAGCAGCAACAACAACAGCAACTAGGAGCAAAGGCTGCAGTCAAGAGAACCCGACTGTGATAGAACCTGTAGTTATTCCAGTGATAATAAACTCTGGTATTTAGTTACTTAGTAGGTGAAAATTCTTTGGTTAATACCTTCTTATCTGAACAGGACAAGATTGTCTTAGTAGAAGCAAAATATGGATTATTGTAAATACAGCTTTTAAATGTCAAAGATCTTTAAACAATAAAAGTCTTTGGTGTCTTTAGCTTTTGAAAAACTTAATAATGTGGACCCTTTGCAATTTTTCAAGTACAGGGACTAACAACGAGAACTACAACAAAAAATTACAAACAGCCACGCGCCTTTTAGGCGTCATTCATGGCGTGTTGGTTGCACATTAAACGCGTTTTCTGTAGGCGCTTTTTTGGTTTTGGTTTTTAGTGTCAGGGCACAGGGGAGAAGGCGAAGAGAGGGAAAGAAAGGAGAGAGACGTTTGTGAGTCACACACAGAGCATGTTTATGCTCTCTCTCTCTCTCTCTCTCTATCTCTCTTTTTTGTTGCCCAGTTTTCATTCAAGAAATTTACAACTACACTCTGCGCAAAAGCCAGCAAAAAAGAGTCAAAAGAGAAACCTTAGCAAGCTATGAGTTGGTGAAAGAAGGGGACTCTAAGGTCTATGCGGCGAAGGGAGAGGTGTCATCACGTGATTGTGTGTATGTGTGTGTGTGTGTGAGTGTGTGTGACAACGTGGCGCCGGTTAAGCGGCATGTTGTCGCTGTCTCAACTCGAAACGGGGGTACAAATTTGGATACTAGCTCGTATTCGGACTCGAAATCGGATTCGGATACGGATATAGACTCGGCTTAGGGGTGAGGGCTTGTGTTTGGGTTTGGCTTGCCATTCAACGGGAGAGGGAGAGGGAGAGAGTGGAGAGTGTAAGGTTTGCTTATTTTATTTATTTTTTGGGGGGTGTCGATTTACAATGCTCATGTGCATTGTTGCTTCATGCTTTTGGCCTTTTTTTTTAATATGCTTTGCAGTGTGTGGGCTTACATGGGGCTTACAACAACAGAAACAACAACAAGAAACAATGGTAACAACAACAAAGCCACTTTGAAATCAGGTCAATGAAATAGCAATATTTGGCACGGCTTTAAGTCGTCGCTGGCATCGCATTTCATTGGCCATCTTCTTCTTTGGCTTGTGCGAAGGTGAAGCCTCAGCCAAGGGCCACGTTGCCACCTCAGCTGCCCCCACCGCGTCTGCGTCGGCATCTGCCTCTGTTGCTGACCACCCACTGCCCTTTTTGGTATCAGCCATTGCGCGTTTAAATGAGGAAAGGCCAAGTCAAGCAAAAACATAGAAACCTATGTATATACGTCTGGTTTTGGGCCACGTTGACAGCTTTTTCCGTTTAGTCGAATCCAACTGTTGGTCATGTTTGTTTTGTATACGCTGTCGTATTCTTTTGACTTTGAATTAATTTGAAATTAGCCTGCATTTCTTGCTGCATGTTGCAAGTAGACCAAGGCATAAAATCTGGCAACAGCAATAAAATTAAATTTAAGGCAAGTGCAGTCTGGGAAATTCGAGACAGGACTACGAGATGATGAGCTCTAATCAACACAGCAACAGTTGAAACACTCGGAGAAAAAGTTAATAAAAATTTAAATAATAAATTAACAAACTTATTTCAAATGATTGAAATAAAAGCGTGAAATGTCATCAACAATTTAAACTTTATTTATTTAGTTTGTTTAATATGTACAAAAACACGAACATCACACCTGGCTAATTTTTTAAAATTAAAGAATTAAAGTTACATAAAATATATTAAAGTTTAAGTTTATCCAAAATTGTCTTAAAGACAGACGAATTTCAATTTAGAAGAAAATACTTGTTGATGTTCTTAAATGTTAAATGATAATTCAACTTAAATACAAATAAATCAAACCCAATAAAAATTAATTTTAGTTGAAATTAAGATACATAAAATAAAGATAATAAAATAGGAATTAAAGTTTTGGGTTGCCTATCATTTACTAGTGTGAACCGTCAACATTCTCTGAATGATTGATGAACGCAGGGAAAAACAATCAATCAACATTATGAATTTGCTATGTTTTTTCAAGTGTAATTGCAATGTGGCCATAAGCAAATTTGCCACAATTTCAAACTGGTCAATGCCAGACAGAGCAAGAGGGGTCAATCTTTCACTCTTTCTCTTCCTTTTGTTGGTCTCTCTTTCTCCCTTTCTCCCTTTCTCTGTGTGTCTGTGATGTAAGCAATTAGGCACGAGACTCCTTTTAAGCAATGTTATTAAATATTTACAGTAGCACGCGGCGTATGAGTAATGAGAGAAGACGTATGAGTAATATGTGTGTATTTGTGTGTCCATGTGTGTGTGCGCCAATGTGTGTGTGTATGTTTTGTTTGGTCAATGACGTCAACAATTGCTATTCATATTTTATTTATTTATACAGAGGCCCGTCAATTGAGCTAACATGGCTAAATAAAGTGCGGTGTTCTGTTTTTGGGCTACATTTCTAAATTGCTATGCCAAGTGCAATTGAGAAGAGAGAAAGAGAGAGAGAGAGGGAGGTTGAAAGCGAGAGGAATAGAGCTGGAAAATAGTGCTGAATGTGCTCTGTCAGCAGCTGCGGCTATTGCACTTTTCGATTGCCAAAATTTGTTTGCTTTTGGCCAGCAACAAACTGACTATGAATGTGTGTTAGTGTGTGTGTGTGTTTACATGTGTATTTGTCTTGTCTGTCTGTTTGTTTGTCTGTCCTTGAACTTTTCGCTTTGCAGTTTGTCCTACACGTATTTACGTGTACTGCAATATATTTATTACTCATACGCCGCATGCCACACTTCTCAGCTAACCCAAGACAGCGATAGAGAGAGAACGAGAGCGAAAGAGAGTAAGAGGGAAGGGTAGGGGGTCAAATGTTGAGCTTTATATCGATTCATTGCTTATCTAGCTTATCGCTTGATTGAGCCCCCATATCATATCTTTGGCTTTGGGGCTCAAAGTCTGCGCTTATCGAGGAAAAACACAAAACAAAAAAATAAAATAAAATAAAGCGACCGCGAACCCGAAAATGAAAACGGGCACATCAAATTATAAACAACATGTAAATATGCCGATAAAATGCTGACTTGTCGCTTTCGGGCTTTCAGTTTATTAACCCAATTTTATTGCCACTACGCTTTATAGCGAATACGACCCAACAATTATAAACGACTTCTTTCTTACATACCATATATCGATTAGTTTATGCCCAATAATTAGGGAATTGCGAAATCGAATGATCGCTAATAAATAATACATTTTACATAATTCCTGCAAGTTATTTAATCCTAAGAAAATGATTAATTTTTAACAAAATTTAACATATTTATTTATTTTTGATTAGGTTTGAGTTTAAAATTACGAAATCGAATGTTTGCTAATAAATAATTAAAAATATTATTTATTTTTTGTTTGGATGGCGAATTTCGATATCAAATGAACGCTAATAAATAATACATTTTACATAATTTAAGAAAGTTAAAGTTATAAGAAATATTGTCCAACCTCAACTAAATTAAATTTGATTTAATTTGTGCAATTGATTTATTAATTTGTTGAATATATTCTTCTTTGCAGTTCGAACAACTATCGTATACATTAAATGCATTAAGGCTACTGAGTAGCTCAGAAGACACGAGTCGACAACACAGAAGCAAACAAGAAGAAGAAGAAGCACACCACATACTATACAAGCCACAACAAAACACAACAACAACAACAACAACACACACACACCCCACACACACATCACAGACACAGCAACAAAATGGCCTTAATTATGAAATACATCGAGAGCATAAACAGATATATGGACTCACATAGTGGTAAGTTTGGCTAGCCAAGAAACTAGTGGAGGGAGTGATCGGTTAGAGGGGTGTAAATATGTTTAGATATATATATATATATATTTATACATATGTCTGTCTATACAGATATGTGTTAGGCCTGCTAATTTATGTAACCTTGATGTGATTGCTCGTTTTGTTATTGCGTCTCTTTCTCACATTTCTCTGCAAAACGGCAAAGGTTTAGCAAATGATTGAGTAATTTTTGACACTAGCTCACTAATTGGCCAAAATACAGAGATAGAGAGTAGCCCAGAGAAGCAGCAACATCTGTAATTGGCCATTTCAATGTCAAAACGTGTTTGAATTCTATCAGCTTCTGTTCTCTCACCTTTGCAGATCCTTTATCAATCAGTTACTATAGTTGTTAAAATATATAAACATACATATATAATTTCGCATTTTGTCCGATTGTTTGTTTAATCCATTATTCATAGGCCAACAGCCCCTTGGTTTGACAAATGTTTAGCAATTTCAAGCGCGCTAAATTTATGTTTCAACATGGCATGGATACGACTATAACTAAAGATACTTTAGACATGCATACGAATTCAAACATACAGCTAAAGATACACTCAAATATATATAGATTCAGCAACTAGCAGTTTGTATATGCGTGTCAGTTTGTGTGTATCTGAAAGTGTTTGAATGTATCTGAATGTGTTTTGTTTGTATTATACTTAGTTATTTTAAGGGCGCACATGCAATGCGGAATATGAAATATAGACACTAAATCGGAAGTAAAGTGGCCATCCAATAGCATGTGTCGTGCCACAAGAGGCATGTCTGCCAATTGGGCTATCATGCCACCTATTTTAATCAAGATTTTGGCTCACTTTAACAGTTTATAAAAACAAAGCTGCATTTTATTAGCTCTTCAATACTATTCAAAATATTAGTTAAAGATGCATGCAGGAGACATTTTATTGAAAATATAATTTAAATATACTTTTGAGATAATATATTGAGTTGTAAATATTTGCTTGGAGATACAAATTATAAATTCAAAACTTTATAATGCCATTATTATTTGATAATTTATATATGTATACCAGATATAATTGACACACAAAACGCACTCAGAAATACTTTATTGAAATTACAAATTTAAAGATACAAGTACGAAAACGAGTTTATAATACTTGCAGATACTTTTTTGACATTACTATATATTGATATACATATATGTACATCAAACAGATACAATTTATACCCAAACCTTTTTCCAGATACTTTTTCAATAATATAAATTACAAGCTAAATTTTAATTAGCTTCAAAATACGAAAACGAGTTAATAAATAATCAAATAATTTATTGGATTTATAAGGAAATCCCTTTCAAATCAATGCAAATTAAAATCTTAAGAACCTCATAAAATGTTGAGCATTTTAATTAAAAATCAATCTAAATCCAATAAACGCTAATCTAAGACTTGAGATTGAATAGAAACTCAAGTGCTTCCATAAGCTAATATTTCAATTTGTCGTGTGGTTTTTACTTAAATTTTGATTAGCTAATGTGATAGTTAGACGTGATACCCTGGAGTATTTCGCAATGGGTTCATGCGAGTATTGCAGCAACAATTTCACTTGGCACATTTTTTCAATCAAGTTCGAAACGTTAATTAATAAAAAGTTTCTTTTTCATTTTGTTTCAAACTTTTGCGATTTGATAATCCATTCATCAAACTCTGCGCTCATCATTTTGTTTTTGCTTTAATTTTTTCTCTTCGAATATTTCCTTTTGTTATCTATCAAAATATTTGCTTATATATACATTTTTTTATTAATAAATAATTATTATTGATTTTGCGTTTGGCAATCCGAGCTCTCTTGCATATGTGTGTGTTATGCAATTGGCTAAAACGCCCCAACTAAATTTATCACCGAACTTAAATGAACTGAACTGAATGCCAAATGAAGTAATCAATTTGCGGTTAAAGCTACAAATGTATCTACAATTGGTAGCGGCTTGAGCAGGGCACGTTTCTTACTCATTATCATTATCATTAGGAGTACTAATGATCATGATCTTGATGACATTGTCTAACAAAAACAAACGGAACGTGCGGCAGATCAGGGCCAATGTCCAATGCTAATGATGTTCAGATGATAAGAGCATTTGCTTTGCCTGCCTTCTTTTTTTATCTTACAGATACATACGTATCTTCATGTAACTACGTAGATACAACATTGACATTAACTTTTTGTCTTATTTTATTTCATTTTATTTTATTATTTTCTTATTTGCACAGATTCAAGGACAAAGGACTGGCCCATGATGTCATCACCCTTCCCCACATTGGCCGTTTGCCTCACATACGTATACCTGGTTAAGGTAAGTTGTAAACGATAATCAATTGGTGTTATAAAATATAACCATCTGGCAGCTATTTGATATACACCTGGGATTTGTGGCACATGCCTGAAGATAATCTCAAGTACTATTCCCATGCGGAAATCGGCCACAGACAGTGTTATCACTGATAGCGCTTACATTAGTTTCTTGAGTTTTTCGGTTGGGTTGAGCAAGTTTTATTTATGATTCACACACATTCACATTTTTGTGCACTTAAAATACCCAAAACACTCACACTTTCAATCTAATCATGAGGCCTCTTTTTATAAAATATTTTATAATGGGCCAACCCACTCAACGCTTTGATAGCAAAGTCTGTAGACTGAATACTGAATACAGTGAGTCAAATAGAAAAAGTACCGGGTAGATTGGACAATAAGATAATTATGGGTAGAATCTATGTGTTATGTAGAAGTTTTGTGCGTTTTTTAAATTAAATGGAAACCTCAAATATAAAATGATGGTTTTATGATAGGTTTATCTTACAGTAATGATATTGAGCTGATATGTAGTTAAGTTCAATAAACTAGTAACCATTAGTTTACTTATATTTATTCCTACTCAACTAACAATCTATTTTTGTATCTTTTAGGTACTTGGGCCGCGATTAATGGAGAATCGAAAGCCGTTGCATTTACAGAACATGCTGGTCATGTACAATGCGTTACAGGTTGTATTTAGCGCGTGGCTCTTCTATGAGGTATGTACACACAAACGAACACACACAAAAGCACACAGAAACACACACAAACCAATACAAGAACAGACAACAACAAGAAATCACAATCCCATCAACAACATCAATCGCAACGCTGGCGTCGTCATTTTGGACTGCTTGCAACATGAACTGGAAATGATTTGGAGACAACTTGCAACCTCGTAACCTCGCAACTTGCAACCGAGCTGCTGCTGCTGCCGCTTTTAATGTGCACTTAATAATTTTATGTTTTTCTTACGTTCTCTCTCTCTCTCTTTCTTTCTATGTATCTTCCTTTTTCTCTGACTATCTCTATCTGTATCTTTTGCATTTCCCATTAAGTTTTATTTTTTTTTTTTTGGTATTAATCTGATTTTGTTTTTAGTGTTTAATGGGCGGCTGGTGGGGCTCGTACAGCTTCCGGTGTCAGCCAGTGGACTATACTGATAGTGCCACATCCAGGAGAGTAAGTGTTTCATCTAAGCTCGTAAATGCAATTTGAAGTGCTTGTAAATGTGTTTAGGAACTCCCTTTGAAAGTGAAAGTAACTATTCAGTGTAGACTGAAGATTGCATCAAAAACTCTTTCTCTCGAACTCTCTTTGATATCTCGAATTTCTCAAATCGCTCAAATCTCTGACTCGAACATAGATCGTTGAACGCAGTTATGCAGTTATACATGAATATTCAGATATTCTATAATATTTGATATCCTTATGATTATTCGTATTCGCTTATTCGCTCAGCCAAATAACCAGCAATGCTTCATTGAATTATTTTTATTATGCATTATTTTATTTATATTTTTATTTATAGTATTTTTTTATTCTTTATTATCACGATTAGTTTTACTCGCATAAACTTACTACACACGTCAAGCAATTTGTGTAGCGTACTTAGAACTAGTTTGTACCAATATATATATAATATATATACTATATACAGTCATCTGTCTTGTATATAAATGCTAGTAAAAACTGGTAATTAATTTATGCAAAAAAAAGGAAAACACAAAAAAGTTCTCGCTTTTATTAATCGAATTGATGCTTTTATATTATTTAATAACATTTAAACGCTGTCTACTAACCCAAAAACAACAAATAAACAATAAAATTGTTTGTCTGCACATGTGTAAATAGCACTGTGTGTGTGTGTGTGTATGTCGTCTGTATGTGTGTATCTTTGTGTGTGCGTGTATGAGTGTGTATCTTTTACAGCCTTAATCAAAACTGGACGAGCAGCAAACACAGAAGACGAAGTGCCAAAAGCGAAGCAAACTCACAATTCATTCAAAAAACGACAAATCGAACTATCGATAACGATACCTTAAACAAAAACAAAAATTCAACGCTCTACATTTGCAGATAGGAATTTCCGGTTGGCTAACAGGACATTATAGCTTCCGATGTCAGCCAGTTGACTATAGTAATAATCCTAGAACGTTAAGGGTATGTGTTAACCTCACGACGAGCCGTTAAATAACGATATCGATAACGATAAACCTATTGATAATGTGAATGCATCTCCAAAACTTGCTTTATATTGGTGTGTGAGTGTGTGGTTCTGGAATAGAAATGGAATATAGCTAATATACTATTATAATACAATATACATATTCTGGGTGAACAGTCGATGGTTTCACACGCATTAACCATATTATAAATATATACACAACATCTATGATTACAACTAACAGATAACCGATAAATGATAATTGATAACAGATCCTAATCCAGAATTTAGCATGTGTATGCCGTGCATAACTGTCAGTATTTTCTATCAAAATGTCACTAAACGTATGAGAATTATCTCCCCTTTCTATGTTCCCCGCCCACTCGATACTCGACCTTAGGAATTCTGGGCCCCCGACTTTGCCCTATGCCAAACCTACTATATACAATCTATGTACACTTGATATCTATATAAATACTATACAATAATTATTTCAATTCTCTTGCTAATGGTCAGGACTTTGATAATTCAATTTGAACTTTTAAACAATTAATTGATTGTGTGAATCTTTCTCCCCAAGACTCCCTCCAACTTCTATTGTATTCTCCCTTCTCTATATATATTTATTGAATTATTTGATGCATTTTGACAATTAATATAATTACATTTAGTCTTTAATTGATCCCCTTGAAGCGTGATGCATGAATGTTTTGACTTGAATCGAATTGAAATTGAATTGAAAGTGAATTTGATTATGATTTAACATTAACAATGAATCTCTCTCTCTCTATCTCTCTTTTCTTATTGCTGAGTGTGATTGAAAATAAAAAGGTTCGGCAAAGTCGAACTGAAGATATACCCTACTATAGGTAAATGATATTCTATCATTTTCAAGTTGTAGGGTATATTAAAGTGAATTGAAGTGAGTGCACGTATTGAACTTGCAATTACATATGTATGTCAAAGTGAAGCTAATCAATATTTTACTCTCTTCCCCTGTCCCCTACCCTACTATCTCCACTCTTTGCGGTACAATCAGATGGTTCATGCGTGCTGGTGGTATTACTTCTCAAAGTTCACAGAGTTCATGGATACGGTAAGTGACAGCTAAAAAGAGAAATTAGCAACGATATTCATGAATACACTCATTAATCATCACACGATCTGTTTGCAGATCTTCTTCGTGTTGCGCAAGAAAACAAGCCAGGTAACAACGCTCCATGTCATACATCACGGTTGCATGCCCATGTCCGTGTGGTTCGGCGTTAAATTCACACCAGGTACGTAATAAAACTTTACTTAACTTTATAATCGTCCTTGTAGCAAATTTTGGGAGTTGGGTAATAGTAAAAATTCATTGTTTCAAAATCCAAATCTAAAATCTTATCTAAGTTTGCAAAAGTTTGGGGACTGGCAACTTTACAAGTCAAATTTTTGGTCAAGGGGTCAAGGGGTACCCTTACCTAAAATTCCAACAAAATCGAAAAAATCGATTTCTGAAAAATAACTATCTTTAAATGTAGAACAAATTTATAGATCAAATCATGACTAAAATGACATTCCGCATAAAAATCGTGTAAGATTTGCCAAAGTTACGCGAGTTTGAAATCTGGTGACCCTGGGGACTGGAAACTTTACAAGTCAAATTTTTTGTCACTTTTGGCATGATTTTTTACAAAAAAATAAAACTCCTCAGAATCAACTTTAAAGTGTTCTCTTATACTAATTTAGGCACCAGGAGTTGATTAAAAGTAAAAAATCAAGATTTTAAATTTTGAAAAATTTTTTTTTCTGAAAATGTAAAGGGGGTACCCTTATCTAAAACTCCAACAAAATCGATAAATTTGATTTTTGAAAAGTAACTATCTTTAAATGTAGAATAAATTTATAGATCAAATCATGACTAAAATGACATTCCGCATAAAAATCGGGTAAGATTTGACAAAGTTACGCGAGTTTGAAATCTGTTGACCCTTGGGACTGCCAACTTTTTATCTAAAACTTTTGGTCACTTTTGGCAATATTTTTTACAAAAGAAATTAAACTTCTTAGAATTAACTTTAAAGTATCCTCTTATACTAATTTGAACACCGGAATTTGTTTAAAATAAAAAACTCTTTATTTTAAAAATGAAAAAGGAGAGTAGCTAAAAGATAGATTTTTGAAAATAAATACAAATCTAATACCACGTAAATTACAATCATTATTTTCTTCAGGTGGACACAGCACATTCTTTGGCCTGCTGAATACCTTTGTGCACATCGTAATGTACACGTACTATATGTTCTCGGCCATGGGTCCACAATACCAGAAGTATCTCTGGTGGAAGAAGTACCTGACAACGCTGCAAATGGCAAGTACTTAATCATATATCATGTATAGCTGATAATTGTAATTTTGATTGTATTTATACAGGTTCAGTTTATTTTGATCATGGTGCACGCCTTCCAATTGCTCTTCATCGATTGCAATTACCCGAAGGCCTTTGTCTGGTGGATCGGCATGCACGCCGTGATGTTCTTCTTCCTGTTCAACGAATTCTACAAGGCAGCCTACAAAAACCGTCTCATGGTAAGTGCCCCCAGCTAGTGGAGAGAATCCATCCGACTGTGGGAGATTCTAAAAAGTTTTGTGTCTTGAAGGACTTGCAAGTTCATAATCTAATCTAGTACAATGATAGGTCTTAGAAATCTTTAAAAATCATCTTTTTTAAAATATTCAGGAGCGTACTTACTAATGTTGGTGTCTATAGCACTTACAGTATCTGAAATGGCTTTTTCAGCCTATTATGCACATTTCGCTTTTGACAAACTTAACAAACCCTTTTGTACTTTTTAAGCACAGGGTCTAATAAATCCACTCGGAAATGAGCTGCTTTTTTTTGGTCGTCTTCTCACGTCCGCCCATTATGATAATTATCAGAAAAGGCCTTAAGAAGAGGCCCAGTTCGCAGCTTCCCACGTTGTTTTAAAAGGCGCTTTTAGGCCACAAATGACAACCATAAAGTGTGTGTCAGTTTAGATTCCGGATTGAGTTAATGAAAGCGTTGCAATGTGAACTCAAATTCGAGCTGGAGCTTCAGCTCTTATATCATCGTATTTTCGGGGCTACGGTTACGGTTACGGGTTCGGTTATGGTTACGGCTATTTATCGACGATGGTCTGCACCTTGCGGCCAGATTGTCTATTGCATATCTGTGGTCTAAATTCATTAACGAAATTTCGTCAAGTATGTCTCTCTTTATCTCTCTTTCTACGGGGGGTATTGGAATTGTGTGCCGAATTCCGATTGCCGCACAAAAGAAAAGACCCAAAAAAAACCAAAAAAAAAGCAAAAAGCAACGGACATAAAAACGCCAAATGACGTCGTTTAATGAGCGCTTACGATGTCGACGTTGACGTTGACAGAGACTTCGACGTCGTCGCCGCCGTCGACAGAGGCGACCCACAGCATCCATTGAGCTCAACACAAGTGAAAGTTGAATGAAAAAAGAGACAAAATACAAATGAAGAAAAAATAATAATAATAAAAAGAAATAAAAATAATAAACAAATGCAGACAAAACGTCGCTTGGGATGTTGCATAATTTTCATTTTTCGGCTTTTGTGGGGCACACCACAGTTACCAAATGTTGAACACAAGTATACGCCTAGTAACCCTCAACTCATTTCCCTCTCTTTTACAGAAAAAGAATGCACTGCTGGCGAATGGACACGCCAAGCCCAATGGTTACTGCAAGAGCATCAATGCCCACGATGATCTGTTTATGCCACAACCCACGGCAGCAGCAACAGCAACAACAACAGCAACAGAAGCGTCAACAGCCAAGGCCAATGGCAACGCCACGCTTACCAATGGCCATGCGAATGGCCTTAAGAATGGCTATAAGCCACTGGCCAATGGCAATGGCAATGGCAATGTGTCGGCCAACGGCACTGTTCACAGCAAAACGAACGGCATCCTGCTAACGAATGGCTATGGCAATGGCAATGGCAGTGGTTATGCCACAAAGCTATTAGACGATGTGGCACAGGAGCTAAAGCACCGAAAGACACCGAAATAATATCGGGATAATGCGGGTAGGCGCCAACACAGAGCTTAGAACTGGAACCTGTAGAGCAAAGAAGGATAGAAAGGAGCAGGTGCAGAATACGGGAGCAGGAAAAGCAGCTGAGCAGCGCCAGGAGCAACCAGTTTGTTCCAATGAGTCATAAGCACACCTACAACTACATCTACACACACACATACACGCAGGCATTCACATGCATACATATACACACACATATATACATACTTACACTTAACTCGGAAATTGTATTCACATTTTGAATTCAACTTTTAGTGCAAGCTGAAAATGATGTGGAAAAATAAGCAGAAATGTAAAAGAAAGCAGAAACTGAAGCAAAAGAGGAAGAAAAACACACTAAAGGGAATATTGTTATTGATACTAAATATTATTATTACTACATAATAATAATAATACACATAATAAGAGTAATGCATGTTTCCAACTGGCATTTGCCTTACATATGTATGTATGTATATGTATATGTATGTATGTGCATTGCTTCACATTGCATACATTAATTAATAATGAAAAAAATACATTTATTTTGTTGCTTTTTTCTCTTTTTAACTATTTTAGTTGTACAAAGCTTTGTATAGATAAAGAAAAAAATCTAAAAAAAAACATACAAAAGAAGCATGAAAACAATTTATTAATTGAGCCTAATGCTTATTAAATTTAATTGTGTGTGAGCAAGGAATTAATCTATGTATTTAAGCATAGAATTTAATTTATATACAGTATATAATAAAATAATAATGGCAAGAAAAGAAAAACACAATTAGTTGGTTCAGCGTAAGTCACAAAGTTTTGTAAATGTATAAAGCAAAAACAACAAAGGAAAAACCACAAAAATGGTACTAAAAATTGTATGTAATTTAATATTAGTCGCAATAATTGTTGAGGAATTTAAATGAAAGTCAAAACAAGAAGAACATCAACAACAACTACAAGAGTCAAGCAACAAATACAAGAAATAATATTTCAATCATAAACGACCACGAATTAACAAAAAAAAAAAGAAGAAACAAACAACATAACTAAACAACAAAAAGAAAAACAAAAGCAAGAAAAAACCAACCTACCCACATGTTTCATTAATTTATTACAAATAAATTATACCGCTAAACTGCAAAATTACAAAAATACAAAAATTAATTATAAAATATGCAAATTTTGCTATTTCATAATGTTACAAACAACAACAAAAAGAAAGAAAAACCCACACAATATTTATAAGCTGAAAAATCAACTATGAGACCCCGAAAGAAATCCCCAATTGCAACAAAAACCACAAAGTAGACTTTAAGTCCCACAATTTAGGTTCCATAGGTATTCAATTGCAATACATTTTGTATGCGTGGTAGCCATTTTTGTGGATCGTGGAGCAGTATGTAAACACTATGTATGTAATTGTAATTATTATTATTATTATGATTACGATTACGATTATTATTATTATACAGAAACAAAAAAAAATACAAAAAACAAAAATAATGTGTAGAAAATTAGGCGAAAATGGAGTGGAGCATTTTTTCAATAAAACACTAAAAAACAAAACAAAAATATCAAACAAAGTTCGCTTATGTAAATCAGCATCTTTTCTAACGGGTCGATTTTTAAATAGAATGGTAAGTAAACATTCTCTCAAGTTTAAAGGTTGATTACCAGGCGATAACTGAAATTCTAATCCTATTGATCAGGGAGTTGTTCTTCAATCGTGACGTCACAGCTTACGTCATTCTTTTTGTATGTACCCTTTTTTTTAAAAAGCAATATTATTACTTAATACTTCGATTAACTATAGTCCGTGCCTGTCCTGAGAGCTTCATCTCGTTTTTTTTAAATTCAACAAAAAATCGGACCAAAAATTTAGGTTTCGAGATCTTGAGACATATCGGTGAGTCTACTTCACAATTTTTGAGGTTTGCATCTTTGCTTAAAACATGTGTATTTATTTAGGTTCTCTATATGATTTTATTAACATTTATAATTCGGATGTGTTAGATTTTACATATTTGCCGGAGCATACGACGTCGAAGGACGTATAGATTTTTTTCCGGTTTGCGTTCTATAATATTATTTAAACTTAGATCTAGGCTTGTTTTTGCTACGAGCTAAGCGTGTTAAGCTGTCTGTCCATAAGCGGTAGGCAGAAAGTAAAATATGTATTATGTAAAGTGTAAATGTAAAATGTAGAACACAGAAGTCAACTACTTAAGTGGTAATCAATTTGTTATCATTTATCGTTTATATACGAGTACGATAAAGAAAAAAATCATCTCAAACAGCAATCTATAGTCATTGTACTTATATTGAGTAAACATAGAACTAGGCGCTGCTTAAAGTGTGTATGAGTGAGTGTTGTTTTGGGTGGTGTGTTGCTGTTGGCCTGTGATAAAGGTTATCATCTATCTGTATCTGTATCTATATCTGTTTCTATATTTGTATCTGGATCTGTGAGTAAACAGCCAACGGCATATTAGAACTGTAGATTAGAGATTTTTTAAAAACACTTATTACTATTCCAAGCAACGTTCTCAGCTCTTAATTGCGACGGGCACGACGACGCGCATTCCCGGCAAAGGGCGTTGCATTGGGCGCACCTGGATGCTGTCCGCTATACAAATTATCCAGAAACTCATGCAAAGTCGCCTCGCTACGAAAAAAATGACGTTAATATGTTATGTTTTTTAGCGGATTGATGAAGAAATACCTCACACCACTGGCTGAGCCACCAGGATGATGTGCATGTGGCTGTGGTTGTTGCTGATGTGGATGTTGTTGCTGCTGTTGTTGCTGCTGCTGCTGTTGTTGTTGCTGCTGCTGTTGAGCGCCACGCACAATGCGATATTGCACCATATGGGAATTGGGCTCCAGATGCGACAATGCACCCTTCTGACAATTGGCCCATTCGGTTATATCATAGACCTTGCCATCCATTAATGCCAAATACTTCCAACGCAGACCCAGCATGCTTGTTTCCGCCCAAATGTCGCCCTAAACAAACAATGTGTAAATATGATTTATACACATTAAAAAAAACGGACATTTAGAGAACTAAAAGCTACTACTCACATCCTTTGCCGAGTGGCGTATCTTACAAGAAGCGCATTCACGCGCCGCATAATGAGGACGTTCGGTTAATTTGCGAGGATGACGCTGTGCACATGTGCTACATCTGTTGGTTATAAATAAATAAATAAGATACTTTGTAAATTAAAATACCTTTCAGTATTTTAGGATCGTGATACGAAGGAACTGTGGGCTAGTATTATAATTTAATAAACTTTATACTTGCCTTATAGTATTGGCCGCCTCGGTCATTTTTGTTTGCAACTGCGACAGCAAATCATGCAACTCCGTCCACGCTTTTTCCGCGTGCAATGCCTCAGCAATGCTTTGGTCATAGGCAAGACGATTTTCCTGCAGACAGAATATTCAAGTTAGGTGGAAAAGCTTTCACTTACTTGAGTAGAGACAACTTACCGGTTCGCCGATTAACTCAAATGCGCGCTGCAACACCTTGAATGCCTCTTCGGCGCCCGCCTGCTTGTTCTTGTCGGGATGCACTAGCACAGCAATTTTCTTATAGTGCTTACGTATCTGCTCCTGCGGACTGTCCGTTGGCACGCCCAATATGCTAAAGGAAGAGACATTAAAGGATATTAATCAGTGGTTCTAAAGCGAAGTCGAACCATATCGACAAGTGTCTGCCTTACAGTTGATTCACGATTTGTGTTGAGTGAATGCTTTGTAAATACACTTACCTGTAAGCATCCTTTCCCTTACAATTCAGCAGCGAGTACATGGCCTCTTCGCCCGTCTGCGGTAGGCGTCCCGTCTTGAATGCCTCAGCACTCGCCTCAGGTGGTTTACGCTTGTAGAAACGTCGCCAGAATGCCCAGCGTGAGTTCTTCTTGAAGCGTGCATCAAAGCGTCTCCAATAGTTACGCCACCAGATGCTCGGCTTGCCCGAGTTCTGCTTCAATTCCTTATGCAGCTGACGGGCATAGGCGACACCTGCCACATAGGCCATGGTCAGACGCTCATATGCCATGCTACAGCCAAGTACAACAATGTCATAGACCAAATAAAACAGCCAGGTGAGCAACTTGAGCGTATAGATCCACCAGGTATGTAATATCCGTTTGGCCAACTTATAATTGCGATTCGAGGCAATCGCATGAGCTGGAGAATTGGATGAGGCATAATTGCTGCTGCGATTCCTTTTCGAGGAGTACGAGTAGGAGCCTGAATTGGAGCTTAAATTCGCATTTGAGGAGGCCGAGTAACGTTTGGATGATGATGATGAGTTTGCATTGTTGTTGCTGCTGCTGTTGTTGCCACTGTTGTTGTTGTGATGGTTATTGTTGTTGTTGCTGCTGTTGGAAGCAGACGAGTTGTTTGAATTGCCATTCGAGTAATTTGCATTGTTGCTGCTGCTACGATTGCCTCCATTATTGTTGTTGTTGTAGTTGGTCTTGCGAGCTGAATAGTTTTGGCTGCTGCTGTTGCTGCTGCTGCCGGAAGCATTGCTGCTGCTAATGTTGTTGCTGTTTGCCTTGCTCTCGCTGGTCTTGGCTGCATAACCATTTAAATTGTTGCTGTTGTTGTTGAGTTTCAGTGGTGCAGGGCGTTTCTTTTCCTGCATAGGTTTAGATTTCAGTGTTGCCTGCGATTGTTGTTGCTGCTGTTGCTGCTGCTGCTGTTGTTGTTGCTGCTGTTGCATTAGAGGCTGTGAGATAATTTTGTTGAATAATATAATTGAAATAAATGTTAATTGTTACTTACCATTTGCTGTTGCTTCTGCAATGTTGCTTGATTTGATTGCTGGCGCTTCTTGCCACGATGTCCTGTCGCATTTCCTGTTGCTCCTGACACATCCTTGAGTTCATGCAATGGCGATCTTTTAGCATTATTGCGCATCTCTCGATTGCCATTACCATCATCCTTGCCTTGACGTCGCTGCGGAACATGTCCATTCTCTAAATTGTTAACAGTGCGCGACTCGCCAGCAACATTGTTGTTGCTGTTGGCAAGAAGGATGCCAGAGCTACGCAATGTGCTGCCCTTGCTCAAAACATCCGAGTAGGACATGGGCATGGGTTTCACTTCGGCAACAATACGTTTCTTGCCCTCGGGCATGCCGGGAACAACAATAGCTGCCTTCTTCATGGCAGTGGCAGTGAGTGTTGTAGCAGCAGCAGCAGTAATAGTTGCTGGTGTTGTTGATATACCTAATGTTGTTGAATTAATATTGCTCGCAACTTGTTTGTTGTTCGGCACTTCCACAGACTTGGGGGGAAGCAACAGCTGCTGTTGTTGTTCTTGCAACTTGACGGGTGAATGTGGTTGTGTTGGAGTTGGAGTAAGTGCTGCAGCTGCAACTGGGGCTGTTGCTACCGTTGCAGCTGAGTTATTGACATTTTCAGGTGCTTCGCCGCCAAACTGAATGTAACTGGCGCCTGTTAGATTAGGCGACCAATTGTTGACAAGATTGTTGATGAACATGTTGGCGTTGTTGCTGGCTGCAACACCTACAGAGACGCCTGCAGCAACATTAGCATTTGTAGCATCCTCAAACTGTGGAAATTGTTGAGGCTGCTGTTGCTGCTGCTGTTGCTGTGGTTGCTGCTGTTGAGTTGCAATGTTCATTTCAGGTTGTGGCAGCAATGGATTGGTTGCAAATAGTTCATAAAGTGGCGTCTGCTGTGTGGTTGTTGCCGGTGTCTGTGTTGCAGTTGCAGCTGCCGCCACCTGATGATGTTGCTGTTGCTGATGTGGATGTTGTTGATGCTGGCTCATTGATGCCATATTGATATGCGAGAAATTGGCTGCTGCAGCTGCTGCTTGCTGAGCGTAAACATCGTTTACGGCATTCTCTGTGCAATGATATACCTTAAGAAAATTACCATGGCCCACTGGCAGCACAGAGTAGGTTTCAGGCTGACCAGGTGGTCCCGAGTAAGCCAAGTTATAAAGATATTCGTTATAGACATGCGGAGATTGTGGTTGTGGCTGCGGTTGTGGTTGATGCTGATGATGATGCTGTGGGTGTGGATGATGAGGTGGAAATTGTACACCCATATGAGGGGGAGGTGGTGGTGGTGGCCACATCATAGGCCCCTGGCCCTGTTGTTGTTGCTGATGAAGCAAGTGTTGTTGTTGTTGCTGCTGCTGTTGTTGCTGATGTGCCAGAAAGTTCGCCAACTCGGGATTGTGAGGGGGCGGGGGCATGTGATATGTGGCGGCAATTGCCTCATCCTCAACCATGCCCCCGGAGCCAACACGCTCATCCTGACGTGTCCGTGTCGTCATATCCCGCAACACAACGGGAACACTAGTCCCGTTGTCAATGCCAGCGCGTTTTTTTTTCTTTTCTGGACGCTGTAGTCCTATTAGAATTTCATGCGAATATCCGTTTTGGTCGTTTTGTGATGCATTTACAAAAATTCCGTAACTTGTTGCGATGTGTGTTTGCAAGCGACACACACAAATAATAAATACGTTGCTACACTCAACTTTTTGCAATAACTTTTAACACAAATAATATATTATGCTTGCGTGTGTGAGTGTATGTGGCAAGAAGAATACCAATGGCAATTCACAATTGGCGCAAACAGGGATGGCAAATCAACATACATATCGATTATGTCGTACATTACTTAAATTAATGCTAAAATAAATATCAATTCACATGCTTATTACTCTCAGAAAAATGTAAAAGTGATAACAAAATATAAAGCACATCGGAGACAAGAAATACAATGATCCTATAGTTTTGGTTGATTTATTTGGAAATCCATGTTTTGTCTGCTAGCGGAACAACATAAATCGCCACCTAGGTTTGGTTGCAAAAACAGCATTACTTAGTGACTAGGGCTGCCGAGCTTGGTTACCACCCGTTGAACTAGAAAATCGAGACATATCTTAAAAGAAGCAGATTAATTTGATCTAATTTTTGGAATATTTTACCTAATTAAAAAAATCACTTACTTAGTTAAAAAATAAAATTTACGCTCTTGTTTTGTTAGCGCCGCCACTGGTTACATTAGAAAGTAAAAAGCGCCTCCGCTGGTCAAATTCGGAACTACGTCATATTTTGTTTTGTATTAAAAAGAAACGGTCCCAATACGAAACACTTGAATGTTTACACTATGTCAGCTATTAAACCATTGGTAACAGTTGTACGCGCTGGCCGCTTAAGTTACACAGCCGGCTTGCGACTACAAGACCAGCTGGCAAAACAAAAGGTGTCGAATTTTGTTGAATTCCGTAACTTTCTATTACTGTTGGAACATGATCCCGTCTACACGATAGGAATACGTACAAAGGGCTACACTGCAGAGGACGAGGACCGATTACGCAAGCTGGGGGCAGAATTCCATCGCACAGACCGTGGCGGCCTCATAACATTTCACGGTCCTGGTCAACTGGTTGCCTATCCGATAATCAATCTGCGTCAATTCAAGCCAAGCATACGATGGTATGTACATGCCTTGGAGCAGATGGTGATCGAAACTTGTCGAAAAATGGGTATAGCCAATGCAAGCAGGACGAAGGATACGGGAATTTGGGTCGGCGATGAAAAGATTTGTGCCATTGGCGTGCATGGTTCTCGTTATGTCACAACACATGGCATTGGACTTAATTGCGCGACGGATTTGAAGTGGTTTGACCACATTGTACCCTGTGGCATAGAGGGAAAAGGAGTCACATCCCTTACAGAGCAACTGGGGAGGTATATCAGTTTATCTGAGGCTACTGTCCCTCTTCTAGACAGCTTTTGCAAGATCTTCGAGTGCAACATGCAGGAAGAACAAAAAGCTCAAGTCACAAACTAACAATTAGTTCACTTTAATTGTACCACCATCATATGTTCATTATACTATAGTTAGTAAATTTTTTAGTCAAAGCGAGCTTTGTTTAAATCACATTTCTTCGCACGGCCATCGCTAGGAAGTTTCCCTCGCATTTCCATTTGCAGTCGTCCCTCTTCTCGCTGTGCTGCCTTTCGCATCCGACGTTCCTGGCGAGACTCTAGTGTTCCATTGGTATTAAAGTAGCGCTCTCTGAAGTTTTGTGTGGACTCTGGGATCTGTTTGGCACTATCATTAAGATTAACTACCTCACTATAGTTCAAGTACTTCTCGTAGGTTAGTAGACGACGTGCTGTATTGCCGGCCAAAAGTTGCTCCGAGTTGGCCACCAGTTTTAGGTGTGTATGCTGTGGCAGTATGGTTTCGTTGTAATCCTCGCTAGAAGCAATTAAGAGGGTTTATATTATTATATTACCCCTAATCAGAGATTTAGCGTGATTAAGTACATAATGCTTTTTTACTTTTATTTTACATTTTATGATGCATGAATTTTTTATTCGGAATTAAACTTATTTTTTTTTCTATTCGACAATAAGTTAAATATTAAATTAACACCTCCACTTACCGGTGAAAAGGCAACCAGCAAACGAGTCGACCGCCGAGCTTCAAATGCTTGGCGCCAAACTGCAGCAAATCTGTGTACAAATGCTGCAGAGAATAATGAGAAGTTGAGGGATAATGTGCCATGTCTGCAGTGCGAGAGTTCTCCTTGGCGGTTGACTTGTTCTCTACTTTCTCGGTTGCCTCACGTATACCATATGGAGCTGTAAATAGAAAAGTCTTCATAAGGCAACAAATATGACTAGTTTGCAAATATTAATGTTGTACAAACGATCTGTAATGATGCTGTCGAAGGAAATCCTTTGATGCCATAAGGGATTCGAGAAATCGGCGACTACGACATCCATGTAGCGATCCTCACAGCCATATTGCTTGAGATTGGCACGTATGCTCTCGTCCTTTTCACGCACCTTTTGTGTGATGCGACTTGGTCTGCAGCGAGCGTGCACCATCATGTAATCAATATCTGCTCCTAGTACATAGCCTCCAAACTTAGCAGCACTAACCAGGAGTGAGCCAGTGCCCACAAAAGGATCAAAGACCAAATCACCATCACTTACCAAAGCCTGGTTGGCCATAAGTAAGCTTAGTTGTGCATCCATACTGGTGTTCCCAATAAATTTGCGCTGCTTCAGTGAAAGTTCCTTGATTAAATGTCGTTGGCCGTGGGTCAACATGCGTCCAAATACAATATCTTCGGGCTCGGGTGGTACATCTGTGGGATCCAATCCCCAGAACTCCAAGTACCACCACTCAACTTGTGGATCTTTAAGGTTAACAGCACCTTCGATTGGTAAATAATCCATGGCCTCGATCTTGTCAATCTTTTCCCGCTGACTAAAGTGCTTGTTGTACGTTTCCACAGTCACCTTAAAGCTTTCCGCATTAAAATACTGTTTGAGCTCCCCTCGATTTGTATCCACATGGGACTGTAATCTATTATGGAATTCCGGCATTGTGTTTCCATGTGCATGCAGTTCGATAATCGATCGTAGTGCCACAGACCGGGATGCGTACTGCAGGGCAGTCTCATCGTTGGGAAATTCCACTAGCCAAAATGGTTTCTAATAAATTTTTTCATTTATTATCACTTTTATTTTCTCAGCAGGCTATTATTTACCAATCGATTTTCAGAATAATGACGAAACTCTAGGCCAAATAATTTAACGAGTGACTCAAATTCAGCTACACGGAAATCGACATGCTCTTGGGCAAACCAAAGTATGTATTTTTTCCAAAACTTTGTCATTTTGGTTAAAATTGTAAATATTTGGTTTTTTTAGCATGTGCTGTTGTTGTTGATTCATATCAAGTGTCAAAATTCGATAAATGCTTTTGAGCTATCGATTAAAGAATTACCCTGCAACCCTGCGTGCTATCGACTCGGTCATTTTGCATTAATTTCGGAGGCGCACACGTAGGCGAGCCGAAGATTTTAATAAATTTTCTGCTACAGCAAGCCTCAAAGCTGCCATAGCATTGTGAAAAAAGCAGTTAAGGTGTCCGTGCGTTAAATTATTATCAAGTGAAAATGGCGCGTTACACGCAACGTCCGGAAAATGCTCTGAAACGAGCCAATGGTAAGTAGATGAAAAATTTTCCATGCGGCTGCGGATAAGCTGTCCAAAGCGAAATGTCAAAAGTGGCCAATCGTGTAGCCGTAACATTGTGAATGCCAATTTAAACCCGTTTGCTTTACGCACCCTTTCTCTTGCTGCTTTACAGAATTTATTGAGGTGGGCAAACCTCTGCGTGCGTTGGACACGTTGCAGGAAGTGTTCAGGAACAAGAGGTGGAACTATGCCTACTCCGAGACAGTCATTGAGCCTCTCATGTTCAAGTACTTGTACTTGTGCGTGGAGCTCAAGAAGTCGCACATCGCGAAGGAGGGTCTGTTCCAATACCGTAACATGTTCCAGCTGGTCAATGTGAATTCGCTGGAAAATGTAATTCGTGGCTACTTGAAAATGGCCGAGGAGCACACCGAGGCCGCTCAAGCGCAATCCTCGGCTGCTGTGGCTGTGCTAGAACTCGATGATTTGGACAACATTGCCACGCCGGAGAGCATCCTGATGAGTGCTGTTTGCGGCGAGGATGCTCAGGATCGCTCTGATCGCACAATTCTGCTGCCCTGGGTGAAATTCCTGTGGGAATCCTATTGCCAGTGTCTGGAGCTGCTGCGTGTAAACACTCACTGTGAGGCACTGTATCATGACATTGCACGCATGGCCTTTCAGTTCTGTCTGAAGTACAATCGCAAGAGTGAGTTCCGTCGCTTGTGCGACAAGCTGCGCAAGCATCTGGAGGACATCTGCAAGAGCAGCAACCAAACAACTGGTGTGTCCATCAACAAGGTGGAGACTCAGCAATTGTGCCTGGACACTAGGCTATACCTGCTGGACTCGGCCATACAGATGGAGTTGTGGCAGGAAGCCTACAAGGCCATTGAGGATATTCATGGTCTGATGGCCATGTCCAAGAAGACGCCGGTGCCCAAAACCATGGCTAACTATTATCAAAAGTTGGCCATGGTCTTCAGTAAGGCGGGAAATCAACTCTTCCATGCAGCCGCTTTGTTAAAACTGTTCCAATTGACCCGTGAGTTAAAGAAGAACTTGACCAAGGACGATTTGCAGCGTATGGCAGCTCATGTGTTGCTTGCCACACTCTCGATTCCGCTGCCATCAGCTCATCCGGAATTCGACCGTTTCATTGAAGCGGACAAGAGTCCTCTGGAGAAGGCACAGAAGCTTGCTGTCCTGCTGGGTCTGCCCCAGCCACCTACCCGTGTCTCGCTTATTCGCGAAGTTGTAAGTAAACTGAATAAACAGAAGTACTTAATGTCCTTCTGTATGATATTATAAGAGATAAAGCCCACGTCCCCGAAATTAAAGATACATCTTTAAGCTCTCCAAGCGTTATAACTTGAACTGTTACTAATCCCTTTATCCATTTTAGGTGCGCTTGAATGTGCCGAATCTCGTGTCGGATGAATTCCGAAACTTGTACAACTGGCTGGAGGTTGACTTTAATCCCCTGAACCTCTGCAAACGCATTCAGTCCATTGTGGACTCCATTGAGAGCGGTGAGACAGAGAACACTCTCCTCGCACCGTACATTCAGTCACTGAAGGATGTCACCGTCATGCGATTGATTCGCCAAATCTCGCAGGTGTACGAGAGCATTGAGTTCAAGAGATTGCTTGAGCTGGCGCCTTTTTGCAATATCTTCGAGTTAGAGAAGTTGCTGGTGGAGTCTGTGCGCCACAATGACATGCAGATTCGCATTGATCATCAGCGCAATAGCATCTATTTTGGCACGGACCTAACCGAGAGTCAGCGTGAATATCGTCCCGATGGACCCTCTTTGCAATCGATGCCCTCGGAGCAAATCCGCTCGCAATTGGTCAACATGTCGACGGTGTTGACACGTGCCGTTTCCATTGTCTATCCGAATCGGGAGCGAGATCAAAGAGCCAAGTTGCGCACTCAGATGGTGCATCATTACCATGAGATCAAGGATCGCGAGCATCAGCGCATTTTGCAACGCCAGAAAATCATTGAGGATCGCAAGGAGTTCATTGAAAAGCAGAACAACGCCCGCGAGGAAGAGGAGGCACGTCGCCATGAGGAGGAATCGCGCAAGGCTAAACTTGCCGAGCAAAAGCGTTTGGAACAGGAGCAGGAGGAGCGTGAACGCAAGCGTCACGAGAATGAAATTCAAGCCATCAAGGAGAAGAGCTTGAAGGAGAAGGTTCAGCAAATATCGCAGACAGCGCATGGCAAGAAAATGCTCTCTAAACTGGATGAGGAGGGAATTAAGAAACTCGATGCCGAGCAGATTGCGATGAAGGAAAGCGAAGAGTTGCAGCGCGAGCGTAAGGAGCTGCAATCCAAGCTCAAGTCGCAGGAGAAGAAAATTGATTACTTTGAGCGTGCCAAGCGTCTCGAGGAGATTCCACTCTTTGAAAAATATCTGGCTGAGAAGCATGCCAAGGACAAGGAGTTCTGGGAAGTTACCGAACAAACTCGCATCGAGACGGCGATTGCCGATCGCAAGGATGCTGTGATCCAGCACGATCGTTTGAAGCGAATGTATCCAGATCGCGATGAGTTTCTCGAAGCTCTTAAGACAGAGCGAGCTTCGCTCTACGTGGAGAAGCTCAAGAAGTTCGACATTGCTCTTGCCGAGGAGCGTAAGAAGCGTCTGGCCGATCGCATTGTGCGCCGTCGCGAAGAACGTCGTCAGGCCTTTTTGCGTGCAAAGGAGGAAGAACGTTTCCGCAAGGAGGAAGAGATTCGTCACGCTCGTGAGGCTGAAGAACGCGCCGCAGCCGAAGCTCGTCGCTTGGAACGCGAGGCTGAGGATGAGAAACGTCGCCAGCAGTATGAGAAACAACGTGCCAAGGAGGAGGAAGCTGAGCGCAAAATCCAAGAGGATCGTGAGCGTCTTGCCCGCGAAGTTGCCGTTGAGCGTGAGCGCAGCGAAAAGGAACGCGATGTCTGGCGTCCACGTGGAGACCGTGCCGAACGTACCGAGCGTCCTGGTGCAGCATCTGCTGGTGGTGCTAGCGAATGGCGTCGTAATGCTCCTCCAGCTGAGCGTAATGATCGTGATCGCAACGACCGTGACCGCAATGATCGGGATCGTAATGATCGCATGGATCGCCCTGAGCGTGGAGAGCGCAAGGAAAATGATGGTGGCGCCGATTCTTCCTGGCGTGTACGTCGTGAACCCGATTCCCAACGTGGAGCTGGTGCAGAGCGCGCTGAGCGCGGAGGAGATCGTGGTGGTGCTCCAGGTGGACGCGATGACAAGTGGCGTCGTGGTGGTGATCGTGATCGTGGCGGTGAGCGTGGTGATCGTGATCGTGGCGCTGAACGCGGTGAGCGTGGTGATCGTGACCGTGAGCGTGGTGATCGTCTTGGCGGTGATCGTGATCGCGATCGCGACCGTGATTCTTTCCGTCGCAACGATGGACCACGCCGTGATGACGATCGTGGTGGATTCCGTCGTGATGAGCAGCCACAACGTGACACTGGCAGCAATTGGCGCGATGCGCCACGTCAAAGTGATCGGGATCGCGACAATCGTCGCCCAGCTGGTGAGAGACGTGATCGGGATCGTGACGTGCGCGGTGCCGGCGCTGGACCCAAGGAAGGAGGAGGCGGTGGTGGCGGAGGTGGAGGCAACTGGCGTACAGCTCCCGCTCCACGTGACGAGAAACCTGCTCCCAAGCGTGAACAGCCACAGGACAAGGGTAAGTCTTGATTAAATCACAAGTTACCAAATCTTATATTCCTATATTTTCTTTATTTGACAGAAAACAAGGCAGCCGATGATGGTGAATGGACTAGCGTTAAGCGACGTTAAATATTTAATCTTTCTTCCGCATTGTCGTTTATACACACAGCAATTGTAACCGTACCCATTTTTTATATATATATTATACATAATGTACTGTACTTGATCCGAAATATGTGCTCTAATCTGCTCGCCCTTTATGTAATATGCTTGGCAACATTTTTACAGAAGTGTATTCAGCAGCTAATTCAAAAAATATATAATCAAGCAGCCTACCTTTGCTTTTGGTTGCCGAAGATGGGTGCATAATCAAAGTACACTCTAATAAAACTGTTTATCAAAAATAGTACATTTTCGAGCGTTTTATCTAATTATTGCTTTTACAAACGTAACAGTTCTCGTACTTTTGAATTTAACGTAATGTCTGATAATGAATTTCAATGGTTGCAATCGACCTTCGATAATCCAGTATGAATTCTTATTAATTTATCGATTGTGCATTAAACGCCTGTTTTTTTTTTAAATATATATCGCGAAATTTTACCTGAGCTACACTTGCAATAAGTACATTTAAAATCATATCTTCGTATTGTTATAAGTTGGTGGTTAAGAACCATCCTTGCCTGAGTCTTATGAATGTCGCAAGGAAAGACATGGGAAAAGTTTACAAGACCAACGTCGTAGAAGTTTCTGAGAGACAGCCGTCTGTAAAGGAACGAATCCTTTAACTTTGAAGTAGCCGCCGTTAAAAATATTATATATAAAAAGTCCCCAACTAAGTGTTCATATCGGCTGTGATACAATTGTCTACACTGCGAGAAAGCCTTTAAAACAAGTTCGGACTTAGCTTACAGTTATACACGCTGCTAGAAAGCTTTTTCAAGACGAGTATATCTAATAGGACATATTTCACTCCGGGGAGTACCCTCTAGATTGATTTGATTGTTAAAAATTATTTAAACAGGAATTATTTCCCAGCCAAACCCAAGCAAAGCCGCCCAAAAAAAAAAAATAAACTTAGAAAAATTAAGGGCTCAAACGTGTAAAAACTATTTTATTAATATAAATAAATCGAAAGAACTAAAATTGAGTAGCTATTGTGATTAGTAATCATTTTCGAAAATCAAGGCTACCACACTTTCTAAAAATGTGGCGCCATCTTTTGCTTGTTAGCGCAACCCACCTATCGTGTCTCTTTTAATGCTAGATTCCTCTTGTTTGCAGAGTCTGGCAGTCTTGGCTTTCTGATTAGTGTTGGGTTTACCGCGGTTCGCGTCGTCCACGTGAACACATTTCAGCAATGTGATTCATAAAATTATTAGATAAAAATACAATAAAATCTGTGTGGCGATTGCCAAAAATTCCAATTAAGATCAATTTACAAAAATAAACAACTCAAAAGGTTGTCGTCTTAATATATAAAGATAATTCAAATATTGTGTGCGTTGGCGTTGCAGACGCGGCGCTCAACATGTGAGGTTAAAACAGACTAACAGACGACGGCAACAATCATTTAATAACAATTTAAACAGTGACTAAAGTAATAAATATTGAAATTAAAGTGTAGTGCAGAGTCCCTTTAAGGTAATAATTACGAATTTGTGAATCAAGCACCACCAATATCCCTACAGACAGGTGCTCCTCCTGCCTACAAGTGCGTTTGATACCCGAGCTCAATACAAATAAAATATTTTTTGCATTGAATTCGGATTCGCATTTCACCCTCGCCTCCGGCATTTATTTATCAAGAAAACAGCTTTCTAAACAAAACCGTGTAAAAGTGTGTGTGTGAAATGTGATAGTAGAGTTTAACAAAAAGGAAAAACGAATAGAGATTGTTATTTTATATAGAGACACACACACAAACATATTTAACAAAAGCACATGGTGCGGCGGCGGCACTCACACACACGTGGTCGCGTCGTCTGTGTTGTATATGTATGTGCATGCGTGTGAGTGTGCGCAAATATGTATATGTAGTGGTGCTGTGTTTGTTGTTATTGTTTTGTAATGACAGCGATTTGTTTAAAAATAATATGTGAATTCACATCAAATGCCCATAAAATATGTTTATTATTGTCTACTTCAAGCATTGCCACACATCGAGGGCATTAAATAGGTTCTAGCGGCGTCAGCAATGCGGCATGGCAAATAAAAAAAAAAACAACAGCATGTTGCTTGGTCAAATAAAAAAAACGTGCCACGCTGGTTTTTGCCGTTTCCTTTTGTGCAACTATTCACGGTGCACTTTTGGCGTTGCCAACTTGTTGAATACTGCGCGCCACTTTTAAAAGTTATCGATTTTGAATTTAGTTGCACGTGGATATAAAATATGATAATGAAAAATAAATAAATACATATAAAATATGATGCCAGATTCTTTATTTTATGTCTTCAAAGCTTGGGATATAGTCTTTGCTTCTTTTGACGCGTCTTGCGACGTGGCTCAACCAGTTCGTGTTTATCACCTAAGTGTTTGAATATCTCTTTGTAATTCTGATGAAGTTGCTCCAGTTGCTCCTCCACTTTTTCCGTCAACTTTGGTTGGTCATCATCTGTAAGCAGAAAGCACTTCTGTCCAATAATCTTCCCTTTTTTCAATTCTTCCCACTGAGCTTGTAACTGGGCATCGGTGCCAGTGAGCACAAAGTATCCTGTGTTTCCAAGGACCTGAACCTGAAGTGGGGCTACCCAAGCTGAAGGCGCCGTTAGCCGTTGCATGACGCTAAAGAAGTTATCCTTGTTTGAAGTGACTTGCTTGGGTTTCAGTTCGCATTGAATGACCTCAGCTGGAACCGAGGAATCTAAAATTGTTGGGCACTTCGATCCCAAGGACATCTTGTTTTCTATAGCTTTCTGCGAGGTGGAAAGTCGCAATTGGAATGCTTGTATACGTGTATCTTCATTTATGGACTCCTTGGTATTTCGTTTTGGCTCAGATTCGCGCTTATCTTTTATTAGTTTCTTGCCACTTTTAATCTTTTTTAACTCTTGGATTTTCTTACGTACACTCCTACTAACCTCCTGCTCATTTAAATTCATCAATTCCCAGAAGCGCTGCCTGTCTTCTTGGTCGATGCACTCTTCACAAGTCTCTTCAAGATCCTGGTGTCCCGGTGATTCAGTTTCACGTTGGTTCGCTTGATGACACCTGGGATTCTTACAGTTTTTCGTATTTAACAATATTTGATTTAAGACTTGATTGCAGAAATTGCAGTTGCAGGGTCTGTTTTTATTAACTGGAGGTCCTGCAAGGGAATTCTTAAGGGCTCCATGCAGATCAATGACTGATGGCTTCTTGTTGAAAGTCTTTGACATTTTTTTCATTTTGGTAATTGTTGCCGCTGCTCGTCGGGTTAAGGACTTTCGAAACGATCCCTGCTCAATGTGCTGTCCTGAAGCTGCTAGCAATCCTTCAAATATGCGAACAGTTTTCTCATTGATAAACTTATCGACCAATTTATCAATCATCTTTTTTTCCGACGATAAATTCCTACCATTTACAATTCTGCCAGTTGTCTTTTCCGGCTGACTTTTTGCTGAATCCGCTAATCCCTGCACTGTTGGCTCTGAGCTCGGACCACTGTTGCACGTGGTTAAAATTGTATCTGCTTCATTGTGGTCGATTGAAGGAAATTTAAACCTTTCCAGCTCGATCTTTCTTTTAGCTTCGGCACCTTCAGCGGCTATTCGTTGGCGTCTAGTTATTACCTTTCTGGGCATTGCGCTCTTTAAATGGTTTTAAATTTCGAAATTATTAAAAAAAAATATTCAACTTGACTTGCCTCTTTGGAAGTAGAAAGTGAACTAAAATTTTCCATTATTGACATTTAATTCTGAAATGTCAAGTAAATTTGGTCTTTTGACAGATTAAAATTTAAGATGTCAAAGCCTTCTAAGCATCGATACAATTGTCGATATTATTACTATATAAAATAACATATTTCAATTATATGTATTTTACAGCTCTCTAACAGTTCTGCACACACAATCAACAAATAATTATGGATTCACGTATGCTGAATGTGTTTCACGAGGACCCCTTTGAAGGGAACTTTGTCAAATATGATCCAGAGCCGAATTTCTGGACTGCCAATGATGAGTATGTCTTGGTTAATTGAAGAATTGCTCAATTACTTACATTTATAATAAATTTTTAATTACAGTCTGCAACTGACGGACACATTAAATGGCATTTTACCTATTGCGCCCACAGATGAATCGCTGTTGAGTCAAAAGGAGGCAGAGGAGCAGATGCAAAATAGCAAAAACCTGGTAGGATTTAAATTCGAGCAATTTTGTCAGTTTATTGAAAATTATTTAAAACTTAAAATATATGATTTTGAAACATAAATAATCAAACCAAATAGACTATAATACAAAGCTTAAAATTTAAATTCTAAAGTCTAGATAGACATATAAAAATGATTGAAAATATTTTAACTAATATTTAAAACAAACTATTAAAAATAATTATGTATAATCTTAAATTTATCACTGAAATATTTAAAAGTTTAGTAATCTGTTTATGTTTAGAATGTTTCTTTAGAAACAAGAATTGGTGAAAGCCCCAATCAGATTAATAACTAATTGACATAAGCTATAAAAAATAATTCCCTATTTATTTCGTATACTTTATTTGCAGCTTATCTACAGTGACTTTGTAGATCAGCATCTGAGTGATGATGCCAACATGCTCAATGGACAGGTTTATCGGGCACTCACAGACAGCGAGGCAGCTTATGAACAACAACGCCAGTTGAGTGGACTGATCGATTCAGATGTTGATGATGCTGACATTATGCATGATGATGATGATATACAGAGTCAGTCAACGTTTCGCACACGCACAGACAGCTCCTCAATTGGAGATTACGAGTCCCATTCGAGTGACTATGATGATGAAATTGATGAGACTGCAGATGAACGTCTGCTGCCTACAGATGCATTTGCCTTTCAGGATGAGCGCAAGTCTCGTACATTGAGTACGAATACAATAGGATCTGATGCGGATGCCCTTGGACTGAATATCGATGTGAATAACTTTGATTTGGCTGATTTTATTACAAAGGATGATTTTACCGATAACTTAAACACGCTGCGTGCTAAGAAATCACTTCCTGTAATAAATAGAGCACCTACAGTATCTTCAACGCTATTACCTTTGGCTCCAGTTTCAGTTCCAACTCAAGTTTCAACTCCAGCTCAAGTTTCAGCTCCAGCTCCTATAGCTGTAACCAAATCCAAAAAAGCAGAAGTTAATGTTGCCGACAAATCAGTCACAAGTAAAGCATTGCCCAAGCCTGTTATCATATCCTCTAAAAGTCGTGATTCTGATTATGACTCGGATTCGATTATTGATGTTGAAACTGTTGATGTAATCGATGTAGTGGACGTGGATGAATCCTTGTGGGCAGCCAAGCAAGCTGACGAGGACTTGTGCTATGTGGACAATGTAAAGGCCGATCCATCGTGGAGTCCCAAACCCCATCCGACTAAACGGATTCTTACAGCCGAGGTGAGTATCGAGAGTTGATGGAAGCAAAACGCATTGAAGCATGTTTATTCATTCTTCAAAATGTTGTCTTCACATAGCACAATCAAATGGCAACCAAGACCAAGGCTGTTTCAGTTCCTGCAACTCCTGCGGCAACAGCAGAAGTGGCAACAACTACAACAAGTACATCCAAGCCAAAGGCCAGCCACAACATTTGTCTGGTGCCTAACAAAAAGCAATGTGACTTTCTTAAGCGCAAAGTGGGCAATAAGGCAGCTGGCTGTGTAACAGGAAATAAATCCAAAGTGTCGGTCAAGAAGATTCAAGAGGCTAACAAAAATACAACTGGCAAACAACAGACACAGGCAAAGTCAACCAATTCACAACCTATTACAAATACAGGACTTGGTCTGGGCGGCAAGAATCTGGCTCTGTTGAAGCATGAGCGTGATGCGGCGATTGCCACGCCCATGACACCAGTTGCAACTCCTGCGCCAAAGCGTAAACTCAATCTGGAGGAGTACAAGCAGCGCAAGAGTGGAGCAGGAGCAGGAGTTGCAGGAGTCACAAAACTAAGTCCTGTGCCAGCTAAGCAGCCCAAACTGGAATCCAGTAAACAGTTGTTGCCACCAGCTCCAGTGCAGAAGTTGCCACCATCACCCCAAAAGGCAGCCATAAGTAGCATTGTCAACAGTCTAAAGTGTCCATCAAGTCAGACAGCAGCACCTCCCACAGATCCAATAACTGTTGCCAAGAACAAAGTGCTTCGCATGCTGGAGTTGAAGCGTGCTCAACAACTGAAGATTATTGATTCACGTGTCACAGCCAAAGTGCCACGTGTGACAAAGTTGCCGACACTTAAGGACATTGTTAAGGACACCTACTGCATGGAGACGGAGCCAGAGTCAGCGTTGGCGCCAACTCAAACTGTGGCTAGCAGTAAACTCCAAGCGGATTATGAGGAGATTATTATTGTCTCGGCAAGTTGCAACACTGACATTACGATACCACCGCATCAGGCAAGTGTTGCTCTCAGGGACAACAAGACAACACCCTCGTCTCGTTCATTGTTAAAGTCCTCGGTGTTGCTCTACAACATCTCCAACAGCAGCGAGGCGGGCAAGGACATGACCAACTCCTTGATTGCCAGCATACAGAGTGAGGTGGTTAGACAAACCAATTGCGTTGCTCTCGTCTCGGCTCCTGAAAAAGAGACATCGACAAAGACTCCGGAGGATAAGAATGCACAGCATGGCGAAGATATGGTCATCATGCATTTGGCCAAGAATCGTGTGCGTAAGCGCATGGTGTCCATGGGCACACAAACAGAACTGCAACCCGAATTTCCACTGTTGACATTGCCAACAACGCGACAATCGCGTGAAAGGATACGTCGCAGTTATCGCAAACGTCGCACTGAAGGAGATTCTAATGGATCAAGCTGTAGCTCGAATGGTTCATCGTCATCTTCAGCCTGCAGCAGTCTGGCCTCATATCGATCACGCTCCAATTCCAATTCAACAGAGCGTCTGCGTCAGTCGGATGCCACAGCTGCATGTGGCAGTAGTGTTGGTGGTTGCGGTGGTTACTCCTCGCGCAGCACACGTCGTCATCGCAGCTCGGTGAGTTCCTCGTCCTACTCAGAATCTGGCAAATATGAACGCCAGCAACGTCAGCGACAACGTCGTACCAGTTACAACAAAAGACGCTCGAAAAATCTAACACGAGACAATTGTTCCACCTCGGGATCAGAATTCAGTGATCGTGAACGCAGTCGCAGTCCTCTTCGACGCTCCCGTTCACGGTCTCCCTCCGCCACGCGCAATAACAATCGTCGTGGATTTGTGGATCGTAATGTATCCCAGCCAGCAGTGGAGGAGCGTCGAATTGTCTATGTGGGCAGGATTGAAGCGGATACCACTAAGGAGCTGCTGCGTCGAAAATTCTTACCCTATGGCAGCATCAAACAAATAACTATACACTACAAAGAGAATGGGTAAGTTGACAAAAAGATGTACGATGATCTGGCAGATGGAAAAGTGACTTTTAATTTATTGTATTATATTAGATAATTTATAAAATATTCAATCTAATGGGGCAAACTTTTATTGGAGCGTACGGGCAACTTTAAAAGATGAATTAATAGAAATATAGCTATTCTTATTTCTGACAATCGGTTAACAGAACTAATTTTTTACTCAGCAAAAAAAATGGACACAATTTTAAAAGAAAGCTTTGTTTAGGTATAAATTAGTAGATTTTTTGCCATATCACTATTAATATGTCACACACAGATTACCAAATTTTTCAAAGCGACAGCGAGTTGTTTGTCTCTTGTGTTTTGTTTTCACATTTTTGTACGCACACAGAATGAAGTATGGCTTTGTGACCTTTGATCGTGCGCAGGACGCATTTACAGCCATTGACACGAGCCCCCGGGATGCACAAATCAACATGTATGACATTAGCTTTGGCGGCAGACGCGCATTCTGTCGGGCATCCTACGCAGATTTGGGTGAGTTTGACCTCAAGCTGATTGAAGAAATTTAAATTAATTAAACTGTGTAATTTACAGACAATGCCGGCATCAATAATTATCATTCGTACGTGTTTCCCAAGGCAGCGCCGGCTGCTCCACAGCAGGAGGATTCCTTTGAGGCATTGCTGTTGAAAGTGAAGGCAAAACTCAATGCAGGCAAACCTTCAGGAACAACAGGAGAAGCAGCCACTACAACAACAGCACCAACAACAGCTGGAGGCACCACCAAAGTGGATTGCGGCAACAACAATCCGGCCAATGGTCAAATTTGACATCTTTTCTGCAATCTGCTAATTGATGTATATCTATATATATGATTTGCCAATAGAATTTTGAGTTTATACCAAGAATCGCAACATTTTATGAATAGGAGAATATATAGATATATAGACTATAAAGTTTCTAACCGTTCAACCGAAAGCCTGATTATCAACCATAGCGTTTTCATATTTTATTACTTAAAAAATAGTTGACAATAGCATTGAAGACCACATCAAATAACAGAAAGGGATTAATAAATCGACAACTGCGAATTGAATAAGAAATATAAACACTAAAAAAAGATAACACACACAAATAGAAAACTATGGAAATTAACAAATGAAATTGTGATAAACGCGTAAAGCATACAAAGTCATTGATTATTGCATGTAAGTTAGAAGTCGGAAAGAAACCAACATGCAAGAAATAATTGTAAAAAAGTTGATGTAACATTGAAGTTTATAGCCATAACGTAACAACCGAAGCAGAGACAGAGACAAACAAGTAGCAACAAATAACTTAATAACTGAAGTAACAAATTAAAGAAATATCAATGCACCATCTATAGGAAATATATAAATAATATACATATATAAATATGAGCTATATTATGTATTATCTGTATAGTGTACTATATAGAGAGAGGGCAAAGGCACGTGCATGTTGCATGCAACGGTCACAAATTAAACTGTTGATAACTAAACTTTGATATTAGTTTGTAAAATGTACGTACATAATGTAATTTTAATTTACTGCTTATGATTTATTTTTTGTATAGCAATGAACCAATCAATCCACCTATCAATCAATCAACCAACCAACAAACAAATAAGAGCTGCTATGAATTACAAAATCGCAAACTAATTATTTGCAAACATAAATTAATATTTTTAATTTTTGCTTAATTTCTTCAAATTTGAGAATTAATTGCAAGTCCACTTAGAAAAGCAAAGGTGTAAAATAATCTATAAATTGAATTTACCCTCGCAGGATTTCATCCACCATATTAAACTTAAATGAACTACTCATTGTACTTTGCTCTAATTTAGTTAATCGCCAAACCCCCTAAGCAAACGCACTTTTTGTTAAACATTATGCAAAACTCTTAAAAAGATATAATATTGTTTTCATATAACTTAGCCTGATAGTTGGCTATAGAATTGTTTTAAGTTTTTGTACTGCTCTTTGGATAATTTAATAAATGCGCTAGTTTCAGCAAATTGAAATTAAAACTCTTGACTTTTAAAATAAGCTTTCAAAATATGCAGTTGCGGTTACAGTTTCCGCTGACCGCATCCACAATCTGTTGTTACACAGGATAGAAGTTAATAATTTTAAATTAAAAGCCCTTGGCATAGTCGACAAGTTGAGGTTTACTGAAAACCAAGTTTGCAACTAACTTGCCTTGGTCGAAGGCCTTGCTGTTGGATTTGTTCATTGACGTAATATGAACATGAAAAACAATGATGATGGGCATAAGCTCCGATATGTGAAACAAATGAGATGGTGATGAAAAAATAACGATTGCTTATTGCAATAGTATATTACGTATACGAGTATAAGTATTTTTTGGAAATAGAAGTGATAAAAACGACGCTTTTCACTGTTAAAGTCCCGGTTATCATATTTCTTCTAAGAAATTGTTGTTGACGGCTAGCATGTCGACAGATTGAATAGATTTCTTAGAATTTAGTATGTATGAAATATCACGTATACGCATGCATCTGTTGTAAGTGCACTTTTCCGTCGCTTGGTCACTTGCTGCAGGCTATTTGGCGATTTGTGACGCTTTTGCAGTGGCGTGTGGCATGAAGCTTAACTGAACTTTTCGCATGAAAAAGCAAATCGTTTACCTTCCTTGAATAAGGACACATGCAGAAGGAGGACGCTTGGTATTTGCTATTCAACGAATTTCCTTCCCACACATAGGATTTAAAAGGATAATGCAACAGAAGCTGAAAAATCTTTTATAACTGTAATGTGCACCGTAAAAATATTTATAAACTCGATGTACCTGTAAATTGTGTTATAATCCAACGTATAAAAAAATACATTTAATGTGTCCGCCTTAAAGTTGCGTTGAGTTTTATGTGTTTGTTTCTTATTTTTCTACTCGGTTAAATTTAAAGTGGATTTTTCGATATGCTATAAATATTTACAGCCAAGTCAAATCACTTGCAGGTTATGCCAAAGTGCATTAACTTGGCTAATGCGATAAATTTCTTCATTAATTTCGTTATAAAATTTCCGCTATGACGATAAAAGATGATTATATTGAAAGTAATAATACTTGCTCTCATATCGTCTTTTTGTACTAGAACACAAACAGCAGCCACTTCACATCTTTCATTCAATTTGTTGAGACGACTGAGGAGACGTATTCACATTGTGAATGAGAATGAGAGGTGGATTGAAAGTCGAGTGTCTCAGCCAAAATCGATAAAAAATCATATTCAGTCGACCAAAAGATACATCAACTGAATGGAAAATGTTCTCGTCGCCCATTTGCATATTTAATTCGAAATGTCAAAGAAATCGATGTGTTTAGTCCCTAGACAAAATTATGGCACTGCTTTTCAGAGTATTCAAACCTTAAACAATTTCTAATGGCGTTCATTAAGACAATCATTTTAAAAATATAAAAACAAACGTCTCAACACAGTTTAGTCTTACTGTTTGTGTAGTGGATTGTCACTTTAATCAAAATTAATTTCCAAGCTATTGCTGACTTTGTTGTTCTCGCTTCCTTGCGAGAATACTTGAAATGTCGTTCACGTGGGCGTTCCTTGAACTCGACACAATGGGATTAGCAACAGCAACCAACGAAGTGCACAAGATGTGACTTCATTCTCATTCCTGCTTTCTCTCCTATCTTCCCATCTCTGGGATTTCTTGTCGCTCTTCAACCTCATTTCTGTCTCGTGTGCTTGTTCGTCTGTCTTTTGTCTTTGTGGGGCAGTCAGGCGACAGGCAAATAAGACCTATTGAAAGAATTCAGAGCATCTGCGATATTTTCTGACTTTCAAAGTTGACAGTTCATTGGGTTTGCCAGTCGCATGTTAAGTTTATTTGCCCCCACCAAATTTATAGATATTTCAGCAGAAAGATTTATAATTTTTCGCTGCTCCTAATTATACATTTTTGCAGTAGTTGTTTCTGATTGACAGGAAGGTAATGCAATAGAACGGAATGGAAATATCTAGTCATCTGTTTGTAACCATAGTTATGTTTCTATATATATTTCTTAATTCAACACTTTTGTTATCACCCATAGTTTTACATAGAAAGTGTTTAAAGGAACTGCCGCTCCGTGTACTCTAGTACATACAATCAATTGGGGACTGCGAATCAAAGTATTATTGTATCTGCTTCGTCTACCTTTGACTAAACATCAAAGGCTTAAGGGCCTCAGTTGTAATGATGTCACTCTGTCGCTCACTTTGCTCAGTCAATGCTTCCGTTTTACGCACTCTGATAAAGTCAGATACACACAAACACACACACACCCAATACATGTACAGGTATCTGAATGTGTGTGTACCTATTTGAAATACGTGTATTCAAATGCAAGGCTTGAAATCCTTATTCCTGCTCTCATTCTCTGTTTTGAATTTCAACAGAGGCCAATACCGCACATATCTACAGCATGTTGGCCTGGTAGTTACTAGTTAGTGTGTGTGTGTGGATGTATGTGTGTATACAGCAGGATGATGGCTTGTAAGCTCTTTTTTCGTCAGCGGATTCCTTTTGATATGTCCTGTCAGTGGTTGTGGTGAACGTTCCTGTATCTTGTGTTATTATTGTCAGCTTTTAAGCACGCCCAGTCAACAAAAACACAACAAACAAAACGAATTGTTCCACAGATAAAGAGAGAGAGAGAGAGAAATACAAAAAACCACACGATAATACCCTATACACATCAAAATGAACTTCCTTGATTCTTGAATTTTTTAGGAGATTATTACATAACTTCTGAATCTTTATCAGCACACAAATTTTCTGTCTAGCACTTTTAACAATTTAACAAACATAAAATACAGCTAAATACCTCCAGGAATTTTAATAAATTAATCATAAATTTGTATTTAAGAGCTATAATAATTAACTTATTTTTATTTTTTCAGGCTGTCATAGTTTATAGCTTTTAGCTTAGCTTGTGCTACCCTTTTTAGTCATTTGACACTTGCAAGTGGTATAACTAGATAGCTAATGATGATTATGATGATGACGATGGTTATGATGGTGACAGTAGATTACCCAACATACAATTCAGGTTAAAGGCATCGTTTTTCGAACATAGAAAAAAGGGGGAAAACCTTTTTGGCTTTGCTATTAAATTGGGCGTGTCGACCTTAACGCTATTTGCCTCGATTACAACTAATGACAGTTCCCGTCAATTATCAAAACAAATAATCAGGCAACCAATAGTAGATAGACTGAGGGAATGGGTATTGATATGGTCAGTCTGTTATGGTACAACACGTGGCGTGTCCTTCCTCTTCTCTCTCTCTCTCTCTGTCTTTCTATAAAATCATTTCCTTGAATTGTTTACGTAAAATCGAAACTTACAGCTGCCATAACTCACATGTGTCAATCGTAAAGTGTCACATTTTTTCAATGTTCGCCTTTATAAATGACATTTCTATTGTTGAACAGAGTTTACAGTCGCAAATGTCGGACAATGGATATTGCAACAGAAATTAATTGCATTTGTGCACAATTAAACAACGCAAATAACTCATACGTTCTGTTGGCCTTGTCCACTAACAATTGATTGCGACTTTAACTTAAATCTTGCTTAAAATCGGATAAGTTTTAATACTACTCGAGTTACATAAGCATTGTCTAAATTATGCACTTGCATAAACATTCATTCAAACTGCACTTGAATATGTATTTAAGTCCGCTTCCTACGCTTGAATTGAGTTACATTTATGGAGTTATGCTCCAATGAAAGCTGTTCCGACATTGCATCCATGCTCAGGCAGTTGCTTAAACAATAATATTTAATAGCACACATGTACAAACATGTGTGCACTCATCGTGCATACAACATATGTGGTCTTTGATTTAAGCTATAATCTGTAAAGTATATTTAATGGCCGAAGGATTACAAATTTAATTTTGATGTGAGGCTCAGAATGTGTGTAAACAATAGAATTATTAATAGCATTAAATATAGTACATACAATCAATTTAATATAATTTTAACTACAGTCCGTATGAAAACATATTCAATGATACCTAATTTACATGTGGATTGCAAATTTAACTTTAATGTAAGTGAACAAGAAAATTAAACTCAATGTGTATAGTGTAAATAATATGTATTTATACTATAAATCTAATTAGCATTAATTTGATTTTCATTTAAATAACTTTCTACCTGAAAGGAATATTCACCAGCCGACTCTATTTAACTTAATTTAATTTAAATTTAACCTAGGGCTGTATGTAAGTTGACACTTAAAAAACAGTATGTGCTATATTAGCTACAGTAAATAAGTATTTAATTTAGTGAATGATGACATGAATAAAGCATATGGCTTAAATGTACATTTTTGATTGGACATCAGCATCATTGGACATCAATAGCTATAGTTAATTCTTTTGAGAACTCAATATTCATTTGGATTTTAAAAATGCCTCTGGTGTTTAAAGAAATAAAATTCAATAGGGTGAATATATCTATATATTTAATCTCTTATAAACAAGATGCGAATTAATTGATTTGTTTATTGAACTATGAAGAGTCAACACAGAAATTTACAGAAATTAAACTTAGGAAGCTTTAACTTAAATATAAAATTAATCAAAAATCAAATTAATTTGTTTAAGGAAAATCCAATGCTTAAATTGAATCTATATTTATGTAATTCTTATCAATGATTTTTTTAGTTGGACGATAAATATAATAAAGAGTATCTAATGTCCACTCAAGCTTATTATATACATATTATTTTAATTATAAAATTAGCTTTGGGCTGTTCGTGATTAAAATCCTAAATAATTGATTGATGTGTTGGCCAATCAAATGGTTGAAAGTGGAAAGCAGTAATTTGATTATGGCCATGAAACGATGTGTGGCAGTTGAAAGACACACAAATGACAGTGCAACATCCCAACACAACTTTTAAAAGCATCGGAAGTAGGAGTATTCAATGTTAGTATTTTCTTGAAGAAAAAGGAAGTGGCATAAAAAACTTGGTCTTGTTGCCAACAGCTAAGAATTTTGTTGGCAAAACTATATGAACAGTGTGTGCGCTTATGAATAAAGGATATAAGAATCTTCTTGTTGATTCACAACATTTTGTGAGGCAACTGCAATTGCCCCCTTTCTTGTTTCGTTTCTCACCAACCTATCTCTATTGACATTGTTTACAACAAGCACAAACTGAAGCCTCTCTTTTGGCCTGAAGCTAGGCGCCTGCGCGTGCTCAGAGCCAAGACATTTTGGTTGGCAAAAATCGCAGAGTGTTAACTGAATGAGTTTAGTTTGGTTTTGTCCATTCATCGTTGCGGTTCTGCTCCCTCCGATTCGGTCATTCATTAAACTGATAAACCTTAAAAAGACGTCGTGAGTGAGTGTGAAAGTGTGAGTGTCAGTCAGTCACTGGCGCCAGCCAGAAATGTGCAAATAAATATCAGTTACACACATAACCAAGCTACAGCTCCAATTCCCCATTATCTTGGAGAAGAATTCAAGACATCCACAATCGACCATCATCAACTGGCGCCGCATTGCATGTTAAAAATGAATTAAATCCAAAGCAAGTACGTGTGTCTATCCGTGTTATGATAACAAACAGAATAAAGTGTGCAAATCCCAATTTGTTGTCTACAGCATTGTGTGGAGTATGTGTGTCATGTTGCCGACCACTTTTAAAACTTTTTTCCATGACCCACAATTTAATTAAAGACTTTCTCGTATAGTGTTGAAAACCTGCAACATGCCACCTCTTCAATCTCCATCACAATTTTAGTCTTAGCTCAGCTGTGGAGCACTTTCAGTGCGAACTAATTGAATTTGCCCATGCAGAAAAGGCGCTCAAAGAAATGAAATAATGATTTATGCAGATGCCGGAGGCGTCACCTTACCACCCGAAAAACAAAGAAAATGAATGAGTCGAGTTGAGAACAGCAGCACCTGATTTAATACCCTACTAGTGGGAGTAATCCTGGAGTTCAACTAAAAGCAAAGAGCCTGTCGTGTATGACACAACTGCATAACAATGGGTACTTTTTTTTGGGGTATATTTGTTTATTTTGGAGAGAGAGAGTTTCTTCTGAACGATTTAAAAAATAATTTATTAATCTTAAAATACCATATCTAATTGTAATGAGTTTAAGCTTAAGCGTTCCGTTATTTAATAAATGTCTTTAATAACGTCTTGATATGTTAACTCATAATTCATATGTACATTTGTAAAGAATTTTACAGTTAACAAACTTACAACAATATTCTATTACAAGGTTCAATTTCAGCACTATTCTTTTTCTATTGCTAATATCATTTCGAACAAAAGTTCATTACCGTGTTAAGGTATCAAAAAGTAAAAAAATAGCAGTTCATTTCTAACTTCCTCTGTTCTATCCTACATGTGGTTTTTCATACGTATATAGTCGACAAGCATGTACATTTGGAGAAATTTCAAAGCGCCCAACATTAATCACATTACACGCATTAAAAGTTAGTCAAATCCTGAGCAAAAGTTGAAATGTTTAACTATGAGTTGGCCTGTAAATAATTGAAAATGAAAAAGGTTGTCTGCTTAGAAGTTAACCACAAAAAAATAAACCACACGTATTTAAGCGATTACTCAAAGTTGACTGATATACCCTTCTGTGTGCTACAGTAGGCAGTATAAAAAGGTTCTAACTAAGTGTACACACGTCTTTTGATTAATGGACGCCATTAGTTTAAGCTGCCGGCAAGTTTCTCACAAAAAAGTGTAGCCTGCTCTTGGGCGCATTCAGAATTTGTAGAAAAAATTGGTACAAAAAACTCATTTCCCGTCGCAATGCAAATCGAAGAGGTGCTGCGGTTTGGTTTTTGACTTTAAAACAGGATATTATTTTATGTTTTTACCAGCCTTCATTACTTACGCTTCTCTCTTTAAGGGAAATTAGCATTTAATGTAGATTTTGCTTTGGTCAAATAAAGCTTTGAAGTTGTTGGCCAGCTGCAAAAAAAACATGCCATGTTTTTGACAGTTTAATTATCATGCCAAAGGACTCTCTGCCTCCATCTCTGCCTTTGTCGGCAATGTGTAACTAGTCGTAAAAATTCTAGAGAAAAATAAACAAGCGAAAAGGACAAAGTGGGTTTATGTCAAAGTTTACAGCTATGCAAATATGTATTCATATTCTCAGAACCCCATTGAAAAACAGCATAATATTGCAAGCACAGGCAAAAACAGGTCAAGACAATTGTCTTACATTTGGTAAAAGACTTCTGGAGGGGTCAACTGCCAGTTTAAGCTGTGGCCAAGGCACGTGACTGGCAAAAGAATCCAAAAGTATCGTTTAATGCCTCATATGTATGCTTATTGAATTTGTTTTACTTAAAGGGGGCAGATGGGTAGTTCTGGAGTGGAGAGAAGAGTCTTCGATTTGTTGATAGCGCACGTTTAAGTGCTCGTCGCGTTCGTGCCTGGAAATAAAAGACAACCAAAGAGGCAACAAGTTTCCCAACAACATTTGTGGTCAGCTTTAAGTTTTAAATTCCCACGCAAAAAGTTGGCCACAAATGAAAACATCTTGAGCACAATTGGGCAAGTAATTGGCCCAAAGTTTCAATTGAAACTTATACCAAATTTAACTACGATTTGTGTAATTTAACGACTAGATGGAAGTCACCCTGCGAATCCCTCTTCTGGTTTTGGGTTAAATATTTGTCAGCATTGCAGGACCTTTGACTATGTCTATCTTTTCTATTGAGATGGTCAGAAAAGGCGAGTAAATTGTTGACACTGCTTTAAATTACGGTTTGAGGCTTGAAGCTGAATTGGACATTCGCTTGCCACAGTTTCGGCTGTAAATGATGGTTGGTTGTCTGTGACACTAATCGCTTTAAGGCCATATCGTTTTGGCCATTTCATTTGCATAACATGAACAGAACATGAGCTCCTCATTTCTCCTCCCTCGTCATTTCCGCCCATAATTAGCCAGGTTGTCACGTACACAAAGCGTAATGAGGGCCTCGACTGTATTAAGCGTTGAAGGTTGCCAATCCCGAAATTGCTCATCCCCCTCCACACTTCTCTGCAAATTCATTAATATCTTCATTATCTTCCTTGACACACGTGTTTGAAGTCAAATTCTGGCGTGAAATGGAGATTATATACAGTCAGTCGAGTAATTGTTTTCATAAGAAAAAAGTTCAAACATATTATTTTTATGGTTAAAAAATGTAAAACCCAATAAACCTTATATGTGTCTGTTTTTTATGAATCAAAAACTACTATACAATTAATAAAAATAGATTACCAAGAAAAAATGTATTTTTGCAAAATGGAATGAATGATTTTTGTTCTTTGTCAATAAAGTTACTTGATTAGCTGTATGTAAAATGGATTTTGGCAAAGTGATTGCAGCTCGTTTTATATTGTTTTCAGCTGTCAAGCCGCACTTTGCTTCAATTAGGACACGGTATCAGAGTTTGCTAACAGCAAGTGACAGTTTTAGAGGTTCAGAGTGTTTGAAAGGAAGTTGTCTGTCATTTAACGTTGCCAAAGTGAAACTTTTCGGGCATGTAAAGAGCTAGAGAAAGTGACAGAGAGAGAAAGGAAGAGAGATAAAGGGAGAGAGATAAAGGGAGAGACAGGCAAACATTTACACAACTTTGTTGTCCTTCGTCCTGGCAACACTTTAAACTCGTCTTGTTCTTATTGACTTTTCAGACTCGAACATTTTCGGATGCTCCTTCAAGAGTACTCGAGTTTGAATTTGAGCTTCTGATACAGACAGGCGAAAAGCGACACAAGTAGACATCAGAGCGTTAATCTTATTTCTTTATAGTTTGTTTACACTTTGCCTTTTTGCCTTTGAATTGAACTCTTGACTGTTCACTCCTTCAGCTTTACTTAGGACCAAATAAGATGGGGAGCGAAAAGCATGACATCACGTTCAAGTGCTTTGTTATTTTATTTTAGTGCCAACAAGAGGAGAAGACACTACAAATTTTATTGCTTCCAACGTCAGCATCGATGACGTTGACTGGGGTAGAGTCGACTAGGGCCTAGTCTCGACTTAACTTGACTTGTACATCATTAGACCAATGCATACATGGCTTACAAATTGGCTGCGGGCGACAATTACACACTTCATTGATTTGATGTGCCTGTGCACTTCATTACATTCCAAATACCATGCCCTGCTCCTGCCTTTCATTGCCCCGCATAGCCCTAGGGGTGTGTGTGTGTGTGGAGACAACGTGTCGTATAAGTAATGAAGAAAGCATTCGACATGTTCAGTGGCCCCTTGGCAGCACTCCAAAAGTTTACGATTGCTGCACAACTGCATAAATTTGCTTACAATTAAAGGTGACAAGTCTCTATTGCAAGTGAAATATGATATTTAAATACTCTTCCTTTTCATTTTAAATATTTTATTTTTATGATCACTTTAAATATAGTTTAAAGTTGGTTTTATGGTCACAATAATTCATTAATTCTTAATTTTTAAATGTATTAACATAACAAACTTTTAAATTTCTGAATAAATTGAAGTTAATATTGAAAGATAAAAGTATCATATTGTGTTTTTGTAGAACCTTAATTTAGCTTTTGATTATGACATCTAAATTTATTTATAACTTACTCCTTTCCGATCTACTCTGCTAGGCTATCTAGTAGACAGATAGTATCTACGTCTCCATCACATCTACGTCTACATCATGCACGTTGATAGCTTTCTTTGTTGCTGTTTCGCCTTGTTGTTATATTGACTTTGACGGTAAATTGCATTTTTAAAGCATACTTTTTTGCGCCTTGCTTGTGTGCCACACAGACTGCGCACTCGCACTTGCAATTAAGAGCACTTCTGCTCCCTTTCAACTTACAACACACACACAAACACAATAGTCAATGTCTGCATGCAACAGTTTGCTGCAACGTGGCATAAAAAAAAGCGATGTGCTTTAAGCCGAAACATTTCAGGTCGATCGATTTTCGCATCAAAACGAAGCTTACTCAAAAGACAGCACTTAATTTGGCCTTACACATAGAGCTCCAAAGAAATACTTAATGGCACACACAGACATATACAAACAGCATACAGTGGGTGGCAAACTTGTGTGTGCATCTCATTATTGGCTTCCGCAATGAATGAGACCCACAGCAACCACTTGGTGGTGCTCTATTAAAGACAGTGCATGTGGTTGATAAAGCAACAACAAGGACCCGTCGTTTTGTGTATATAACATATAATCCCAGCGATGCTTAATTAGCTAGCATCCTTTCAGTTTCACGTTGAGGCTTAGACTCAACTTGAGATTAAAACGGAACTCACTTTGCAGCATAATTATGCGACAGCTTTGGAATTATACATACAATTGAGTATGTAGTACATTCGTATAAGGAAGTACTATGTACTAAATGGTATACTATAAGTACGTGTATATATGTATATAGTATCTGGTGAGGGAAGTGAGAGATCCTGAGCATTCACCAATCGATCAAGAGGTTGTATTAAATATTTATGATTAAAACGCCATGAATACCTGAACAGCACCACAACAATAAAAACTGTGGAGCAAGACATTAAAAATAGTATTCGACGACTAGATATCGAATAAAGAGTTCGAACAATAACGGAAATATTAAGCATACTTCAACATCGAATAAAACTTTTCAAGTTTATATTTTTATTTTAAATAAAAGTTAAAATTATTTACTCGAAATGAATCCCTACACTTTAAAATTAACATGACATACCATTCAGACATATATATTTCCACAAGTGAACACACAAGCTTAGGCAGATTTCATACACTTCCCGTTTTTAGTCCACTTTCAAGTTGAGCATAGCCTTCGGTGTCTACAGTCTGGACTACAGGGTATGCAACAACATTATTTGGCAGCCAGCTCGTTCGTCTTTTCAATTATGCATGTGAAAGTCCGTGGGCTCGCGTGTGGCCGACCCACGACCCTGCCCTAACCTTGACTCAGGCCTTGTTCCTGACACTGCCCACGCATCCATTCCCGACTCCCCCGCTTTAGTCATTTGGAACATCATTGTGGTCAGTTTTGCTATCAGCACAGGCGATAATTGTCTTTAATGACAGTATAGACAAAGATGACAACTATTTGAGCGATAAACGCCAGACAATGTGGAACAGAATGATGCATGGACATTGATTAATCTACGCTGAAAGTCTAGAAGCATATTGAATCTGCCCAAAACAGTAAATGCATTAAAGCTGTCTGCGGGTGAGCATTTGGGCCAAGTTTGTGACATGGCTAACACGACACAAAAGCAGAGAAAAAAGGCGAAAACATTCTGAGGCCACATTTAATTTTACGAGTATTATCAAATTCTTTATTGCTTTTCTTGTTGTTGCTGGTGTGGATTATTATTGCATATGTTTGTTGTATGTTATGACATGTGTTGCCAACTTATTCTCTTCCTCCTTATCCCCACACCTTTCCGCGCCCACGACAAGTGTAAGGGAGATAACATAATAACAGCGCGGTCATAAAAAAGGTTTGTTTGCTCCGAGCCACAATTTATTGTCAATGGACCTGTTTCTGACATTTATTCAGGGCTCTTTGGGGGCGTTCACGTGACCGCTGGCAGTCTCCAATACTGTAATCTACAACAACAACGTGAACAACAACAATAGCAGCAACAGAAATTTCAATCATTTCTTTGGCTCTAATGAAGCTGCCATTTGGCCAAAAGTGCTGCAATATATGTGAAAGGGACTCAAGGGATCTTCGCGTCAACTGAATCATCTCAATAGCAACAGCCTTGTTTAAGTATGAAAGACTAAGAGATGCCCTGTAATTAGAACTGAATATTACATAACAAAATAATGAGCTCTTCTTTTTTATATGATATTTCTATTTCATAAAACAAGACTGATAATCTTAGATAAACCCTATATAAAACCTATTTTATAAATCTTTATAGCACATTCTATACCCATTACACCTAATCCTGAAATACAAAATCTGTTATTAAGAATACCGAAATTTGATTCACATCTGAATATAGTATTATATAAGAAATGTACGACTTAACAAGACCACATAATCACTTTTGGCAAACAATTATTTATTACTTATTTCATAACAAATTTAAAATTACATTTGCAATTTAACTCCAGTTGAATGTTGAAAGAAGTGCGATTTCTACTTGACTAGCACATACCCTTTAATGACTATTATTTACTTTTAAATTAAATACACAATATTCTATTCAAATGATGGAATACTCTCTATTTTATAAGCTCTCTATGTATCGTAAAAGGGAGCCAACGAATAATTTAAATCGTTTAAATAATTTAAATTATAGAGTAAATTGCAATCTAGAATGCACATATTTTCCCACATACTGTGTACTGTAAAAATAATAATTTTAAGTCTGTTGTCGCTTTTAATATTTAATTATTGAGTTGCAATGATGATTACATGTGTTGTGGCGACATTGTTTGAGGCTGTGGAGTCCATGTTTAATCCAATTTTAGCCTTTTTATTCAATTTGGCAATTTTAAATAAATTAAAGAGCGAAAAGAAATGTAAAAAAAAAGCGAAATTGGAATACAAGCTAGCATCAAAGATAGTTTTTCACAAATTGCTTTTTGTTGGAGTTCATACTTTCGAAATTGAATTTGTTTAGGGGTAGGAAATGTGTTTAGATTGTTAAACCCCATTTTGCATCTTGTTTCTGTTGCTCAGTCGAGTTGCAACAAATACACACACACACACGCCCACACGCCCATTTACGTGGCACCCGCTGTATGTAAATGCAAGAGCCCTGACACAAGTCCTGCTGCAAAATGCAAAAGTGGAAAAATGAAATGTTAAACTAGCTTTTGTTGAACTTTCGTCGTAATTCACTAGCAACGAGGCTTTTGCCACTTTGTGGCGGCATCATGGCAACTGGCTATCATCTGAGTGAACTTGGCTAATCTCCACAATTTGTTTGCAAATGCTTTAATGAGATATGGCCAGCTCAATAACCTCCACGTTCACTGAGCACTGATGATTAAAGCAGTGCAATTAGCTTAAAGCTTGCTCATTTAACACTTGAAACCAAATCCACAATTTGGCACTATGGCTTTGTTATTTTAAATCAAATTATTTCATTTCCCTCTTCTTCTGAAATTCCAAGAAACTTATTATTTGTTATTTATTGCATTTATTTATTGGGACTGTATTTATTTATTTGCAACTGTCAACAGACTTATTATTTATTGCGAAGAGTGTGCTACATTGCAGGGAGTTTCGATTGGAGAATACCCTTCATATAAGTGCTTACTTATGCCTCAAGCATGCATTAATTTTAATTCGAGCTTAATTTAAATAAACAAATGGTTCTGTGAGTAGATAAGCTGTTCATAAGCATATAAACATTTCCAGCCTTAGGCTGACATTTAATATGCATACATATGTACATACAATATTTATTATTTATATAAAACCAATTTATTATGCTCAAAGTTTTAATGTTGTTATACAAAATGTACAACATGCTTTTTGTGATAGCAACTAACTATTGAGACAACAACGAATGTTTAAACTGTCCAATACCCTACCAATACCCTATAAAACATATGCAGTCATAAATACATATACGAGTATAAAATTTATCATCTGCTCTAAATTACTGTCGAAAGTATAATATCATTGTATTTTGGGTGAGTATATTATCTTTCTGCTTGCATAATTTATGCTTAACAAAATAACTTCTCCAAATACTTTCATGTACAGGGTATAAAAAGTATCCAACAAAATTATATAACTTTTAATTAGTCTGGCACAAAAGAAACAAATTAAATGCAAAATCACATATGTATATGTGTGTGTGGGTGAGCGCGTGTGGATGTGTGTTGGTGTGAGTGTGAGAAGGAGTGAGTGTTCATCGCATCAAGCAATAAATGTTTTTTTCACTGTCACGTCACAAATATTTTATGTTTTCCCAGCGGCAGTTCGGTTTGTTTTTGCTCGTATAAAGTGCTGGCACTTTCCCTTTTTGAACACCAGATATAGCTTATTTTTTATAGCGGGAAAGTTAATAAATAGCGGCTAGCTATGTTGGATTTCAGTTTTAAGAAAATAAAGCAAATTAAATTTATTAATTTTAGATACTTATCATATATATAGGATAATTTGTCAAATCTATTTTTATATTTTTATTACCAGCTATTTAAAATTGAATAAATAATATCAGTTATTGGAAAACCTTAATACTAATTTAAATATCTAAAACATTTACCAGGGTTGACAACACTGTTAATTTTTGTACCTCTCTGACTCTGACAGATTTTTTTATTTCATTTGTTATGGTGAAGTGGTTCACCCGGCCATTCCCAATAACAATTTCGCATCACTTCAAATGTTACATAAAAATGCTTGTCCTAAATAAATGAAAAACATTTGCGACACTACAAGGAAAGAGTTAAGGAGAACACTTTCATGTTTGATTTAGTATTAGGTTAAAGTGAAAAAGATGGGGCTTTGAATCTTTTACATATTTGATTTCGAGTTATATTCTGACGGCACTTTTCAATTTCATTTTATTTGAATGCGATTTTACCCAGAAATCCATTTGAAACAGATTTTCGCTTGCTTCTGTATGAATTTAAGTTGATTTCTATTGAGCTCAACGGCGAGTGATTGTTTATTTTCTCTGTTGGCAAATACTGTGAGACTACTTGTACTGCTGACTGTGCCCGGACTGAAAGGAAGCAAACAAAGTGCAACTGTTTTTGATGTGGGCGTGGCATAACGCCAATGGCACTCAATCTCCTCCCAGAAAAGGTGCCTCTCTGCTTCTCTCGTTGCACCACAAAAAAAACTTTGTCTGGCAATTTAAAAACAACATGAAACCTAATTGGGTTTTTCCACTGCGGTGGGGTCTTTATTTTCCATTTGCATACCCCGTAACCATTGGAAATGTATAAAAGGCTTATATAAGTTTGTCAATAAACAAAAAACATCTTTGACCCTATATGTCAAAGTCAACATACTTATTCTTGCTCAAGAAAATTAATTTAGCCTAGGTGAGTCCTAATGTTTATTAGCTTATAGGACTATCTGGTATGTATGTATAGGGTATCTCTTAGTCTCCCACTCCCGAATGTCCAAGTATTACTTGTTTATTTTATTTCCAGTTATGCGTGTTGGTCTGTTTCTGTTGTGCTCCTTTGCGGCGGACATTTTGTATTGCGCTCAGATGCATGCAACACTTTTACGCAGAATTTGATATTGTGGGCAATAACAAGAATGATCTACTTGCACATACCTCTGAATCAAAAACAATTTACCAATCGGGATAGGAAAGTTATGCTAATTTAATCAATGCTTTTAATTTTGAATACAGTGAGTCGAGCTTAAACTTATAACGTATGAATATGAATTCATTATACGATTCAAAAGTTAACTAGAAAATATATTCCAGTAACATAACTGGTCAACTGATGAATGATTTGATTTTCTTCTTTTTGTTGCCAAAGGAATTCCTCCGCTTTAAGTGTTCTGTTGGTATATTCTCGTCCACGCAAATAACTCGACGCAATCTGCCAACTAAAGGTTCTGCTTTCGTTTGATCAAACGGATTCCATGGCGTTGAAGAGCAGGGTAAATATCTTCTTACCACAGATTTCGATACTAGAAGACAACTTGAAAATTCGTTCCAATTCCTGAGAGCAGAGTAAGGGAGACTGTGTACAATTAAAACAGAATAATTAAAGCTTTAAGTCCAGCTGTGTCAATTTATCTTCTCAGATATAACACCGAAAACAGATATTTTTAAAAATACAATTAGATCCTTACGTTACGATTTCTTTTTGACAGTATTTTTGGTTCCGTTTTCCAGAAAGTGAAAGTTCACATACAGCCTAAGCTAAAGCCAAGTCTGCTGGCGACACAAAAAAAACCTAAAGAATCAACGACAACGACCTAAATCAGCTCAACACGCTAAAACAAACATTAAAGCACATTAAGGTCTACAGTTTTAATACTCTAGCATAAAAAAAAGTTTTTTTCTAACTTAAGATAATAGATTGCTCTTAAAACTAAGAATTTGTATCCAAAAGAACAAAGTTTTATCTGTGTAGTAAAGTGTTTAGCAAGACAACAAATAGAGTGAAAATCGGCTTCATCTGTTTAAAACAGAAATGATTAAAATTATCAAAAGTTAAAAAATACATAACTTGATGAACTTTTTGATGAAAAAAATGTAATCAAAGACTTTTATATTTTTAAACTACTTCACCTAAAATAAAAAGTTTAATTTTTGTAAACTGATAAATCTTACGTGGGATTCCTAATTCAAAGTACTCCTAGACAGCGTATACAAAATTATGTTGCTAAAGGCGGCTAAACCATTTTCCATTTTCCATTTTCATAGAGACAACACACAGGCGTTGTCGGCCACTTGGACGGGCTAAGATGCTGCCGCTTTAAGGCCTTTTGTTGACACAGTCACACAGATACACACACACACACATATACATACACATAGGGACAAACACAGAGATACACTTAGACCCAGTGCCAAAAAGAGAGACGCAAAGAGAGTTAGAGGTAAGAGTTGGTAAGCGTCTTTAACCGCATTGGATTATTGGGTTTTGCTGCGCATAAGGCAAACAATTTTGACTTTACTGAATTTAAAGAACGCTTGAGTATGAGCGAGTAGAAGAAAGCATTTCTTTTGAGACCTTCTTTGATTGTCCGCCATTTCGCTTTTCTTTCCCCATTCTCTTTCGAGGCATTATCAACAAAACAAACAATGAAATTTGTGTAAACAATGCGAGGCGCGCATAAAGGTATGCTACAATAAAAATATAAAAAAAAATTATGCAACTTTCACAAAAAAAACAAAATACTAAAAGAAACTCAAGGCACGAGATGCTCATGTCACCTGAGCATAAAAACATTTATAAAGCAAATAAAGCTTAGAGAAGCTTAGCAAAAACATTAGCATAAACACAGTGAGAGAGAAAGACAGAGAAAAAGAGCGAGAGGTGTATAAATCCGCCTGAAGTGCTTAGTATCATAGAATGAGGCCTAGCTTCTACATGGCATCCTCATGTGTTCCACATTAAATACTCGTACTTGTAATCCGAGCCCACAGAACGAATGTGGACCAAATGCCATAAAATGTGTAAGCAATCAATTTGCGTTTAAGTTCGGCCAACACCACACAATTTGTATGTGCCTGCCTTATCATAGTCATTATAATAATAATGATAATAATAATAATGATAAAGATAATCATAATAAAGCATAGCCAGCCAACTTGGCTAATTGGCACTCATTCATAACACACGGATTTTTAAAATAAATATGCTCTTTGTCCTTTGCCGGTCGCTCTCTTAAATGCAAAGAGCAAGAGAGCGAGTCCTGACAGAGCGTAAGAGAGTTTGCACAGTCTGGCAACGCTGCCTGCGCTAATAATAACAAACAGACGGCGTAGTCAACAACAATTGTTAGTTGTGTCTTGGCACTGTCAGCTAACGGTTGTTTTCAAGCACGCGAAAGAAAACTACGTACGCAAAAACAAAGTTAACCGAAGTATTAACAATAACGGTTCCTATAAATGTGTTTGTTTGGGTGCTTATCTTAATAATCGCGTGACTTTTCCCGACACATGGCAAAGTGCTCGTAAGTAGTTACATCTGGCAGGAGTTCAACCGTTATATTTATGGAATAGATGTAACGGTTCCTTGAAATCTGAAATCTAACATGCAACAACAGCAACGTTTGTATGTGTTTTGTAACATACACACACACACACACAGTCAAGTAACCAAAGTGTATAGAGTGCAATTTAAATATCTTAACTTAACCAGTGCAATTTTGAGAACCCTGTAAATATGACCGGAAGAACTTTTGAGTAACGGCAATCGATAAATTCCTGAGGCAAGTTCCAACCACAGTCAAATTTCCCTTTCAAAATGAAACACTTACTCAACTCATAATACTAAATATCAGAACAAGAATTTTGTGTGCGGTATAAATACGTATTTCCAAAGTGCGATGCTGACTTAAGCAAATTTTTGCGTGATTTCATGCCAATATAGAGACATATATAAATGTAAATGTGTGTGTAGAAGTGCGTGTTAAAGCAAAACAATGTCAATGAACCCGCAATGGTTTTTGGAGCTCCCTTGGCCCAAACATTTGGGGAGTATTAAGGGCTGGTGGGTTGTTTTCGCTTTCCCCTCGCTCTTGGGGGTTGATTTTTTCTAATTCTTAACGCTTGTACCATTGACAAGTGTCCAAATTGAACATCTTCAGTCCTTGCTTTAGCCATTCCTCTCAAGAATCAGACCTATGATTCATCTATGCTAATATTCCACTTCCAAGGCAACAGAATCAGAAGATAAATACATAGTTTTACGAGTATCATCGTAGGTTTAATAAGTCACTTCATAAATTTACAATAGCCAGCTCAAGAGAATCCTGTGAAGACATAATTAATTTTCTGTTTTCATAAAATATCTGATGTCAGCAAAAATTGTCGTTTATAAAGGAAATTTAAAGAATGGAAAACTGAAACTTTTTTAGTAAGTCATTTTTTATCTAAAAGCATTCAATGTTAGACTTCAAAAGACTATCATTTTTTTTAACTTATTTTGCTTTTTTCAGATGAAAGGAAACTGTCTTTAATAAAATTGCAGCAACAAAAAAATTTAAATTGAAAATTTATTCGTGGAAATGTTCTATTTAAAATTTAAATGTATTGAATGTAAGACTTAAGGCCAAAAAAATGGCCAACAAAGGCTTATCTGTTGCAAGAAAAGAAGAAGAAGTATGCACGTCTCAACGTACTTATGTTGATTTGTTTACATAAATATTTGTATTAAATGTACTGTTTAAAAAAGACTGTCACAGAGTATAATATTGTCGGGTAGGCTTGACTCGATCCTTACCGAGTAGTTTTTCTTTGATTTGTAATGGCAAAAAATTTTTCTGCATATGATTGTAATTTATTCACAACATTTATTTATTTAATATTTAATTATGCAAAAAACAAAAAAACTCAATTTATAAATGTAAATATAATGTGAATAATTAAGTGTTAATTTAATATGAATGCAAGCCGAAAAAACTTGTTATTGTTTGTTTGTTTGTTTAATACATTTCAAATGATGCCGCAAAATGCACATTACATATCCAAATGACGGTTTGGAGTTCTCGTATTTATATTGCACTTGTCAAGCGCATTAGAAAGGGCGAGAACAATTGGACATAAATGGATGGTATTTATTCGGTATTTGGGGCCAAGACATAAACTGAAAGTATCATAAAACGTCGTTTGTTTACGAGCGGATTATGGAGTTGTATCCAATGCTGCCAAAGATGGCTTTTAATGTGTTGTAAAGTGCGCGAATATCCAGCCTCCAGAAGGCGTATCGGACAAGGTACGAGGTCAGTGGGTACATCAATGAGTTATGAATAAGTAATGGTATTACTTCTGATGATGAATATAAGCCATTAAGTCGCCGAAAACAAAAGCTGGATTATCCCAATCTGACACAATATCTCTCTCTCTCTTTCTCTTTATCTCTCTCTCTCTATCTGTATATCTATCTTAAGTTATTTCCCTTTTTGTTATCGCTATTTATTATCTGCTGTTTGATTTAATTTATTACATAGGGAAACTATTGCAGTTTATCATATAGGCATATGGTAATAAATTCAATAAAATGAATATAACTTTTTGGAAAAAAAATAAGATAAAACTTGATATTGGCGCGAAGCAGAAAGTGTAGTATATAATACATAGAAAAAGTATTTAAAACTGAGAGCCTCAACACAACGAATATCTAGAGTTTTTAATCCGTGTTCTTTGGTTTAAGCGTGTACTCAGACCAGAACTGCAACTTTTCTGAATGCCTGAAAGTCTAGGTGAAATCAATACTTTTTTCTCAGAATTTTCTTTACACTTTTTGCAACAAGAAATCGTTTACACTTCAGTTTCAATTGCAGACATTCTGTATTTTCCAAGAATTCTTTAAGGATCTGTCATAATGAAGGACTTGCTATCGAATCAGAAAACTTTCTCCTCATTATAAGAGTAAGAAATACTATTCCCCTCCTTAAGGTGGTACCAATCCCAGTGTGGTTAAAACGTGTTCAAATAATGAATGCATTCAATATAGTTTGTTAAATTGAGTTGATTGTTGCCTGATGCCAGAAATATTCGTTAAAGCTCCCAATAGAGACGTCAAACTGTCGAATCCGTCGAGTTATATGTAAATTTTCGTTGGTGATTTGCTGCCTTTTTGCACCCTTGTAACATGCCCCTTGCTTCCTCTACCTCGGTAATAAAGGGTTCGGGCACGGTTCGTTGGTTCCAACTTTAACTGGCAGCTGCTCCGACTCATGCTGCTGGCGCCAACAGGCGTTTAATTAGTTTTTCCGGCGGAGAGCAACAGATTTTTGCTTGATGGCGTTAAATAAATATCAAAATAGAAATAAAAATAAAAGACAGATAGAAATAGAGAGAGAGAGAGAGAAAATACAAATAAAAATTTGCAAGCCGCCATTAATTAAGGCGCGCTTTTAATTTGAACGGAGCAAATGAATGATAAAGAGGATAGAATCAACAACCAAACCAAGAACCGAAAGATAAAGAAACAGATGGAGGGAGTCTTGGAGAATTGCGCCGTCATTTTGATTGATGTGCTGTCATTTATTTGGGAAAACGGCAGCTAAATGCCCCAGTCCTTTTTGTTGTTGTTAATATTTGACTAATGAAGCATTGCAATCGCTCTGTCCATATGGATACTTCGATTTGCTTACGCTCCCAACTAATTAACATTTGCTTGATGATATTGTAAATATTTTGTGGTAAATTCCAAAAATACTTTCATAATTCATATACTAATTGCAAAGACTGTAAAACTGTAAGAAAAGTGGCTGTACCCCAGCGGAAATTATTGACCTATTTTGGCATTTTCCAAATCACGCAAATGTTAATTATGTAAAATCAATAGGGCAGGCAGAAGGACTGAGCCGAAAAGGCAAAGTTTGAGACCGAGGAAAGCGGTCTATCCATTGATTTTCGCCAGGCACTGTGGCGTGAAGTTGAACGATTTGTGTGTTGTGTGTTGTGTGTTGTGTGTATCTTTAGCTTAAAGAGGAAATCGTTCGTAACTTCACTTTAATCCGCCCAGTCAAAGTCTATGCATGACATGGAAAGTGGAAATTCCACACAAGAAATACCTTTTGGATTTTAGCGAATAGCAGGAAAATGAATTGTTTGTGTGTGTCTGACACAAAAAACATCTAAAAGGAAAATGCTAAACGAACTGCTAAAAGCACAAGGCATCAGTCTGACAGGGTGACTGGGTGGAGGGGTGGTAGACTGAGAGTAGGATGTCAGAAATTCTTTTGCTTTTGTAGTTCAACACGATGCGTGTTACCCCTAAAAAAAAATGTGGAAAAACAACGAAAACAGTTTAATGCTCCGGTGAAAATGCATAAATTCGCTTTATGAGTCTTGGGGGAATTACTTGGAGGCTTACACCTGCGTAGCCGAAAAATTTCTAGAAAAAGGATTTGCATGTACTTCATGTACTATACATACATAAGTAAATACATCTTTGCCCGCTTCTCCTGCTTTTCCCGTTAACATTCTATTTTTATACGCTTTGACAAGTCTTTCTCTGATATGGATAATAACACTTGAAAGACTTCTGTTTACGCGATGCTGAACAACAACTTGTTACGCCACTTTATCATTGAAAGTGCCAACAGTCGTGGCAAACAGTTACGTTGGTGGCCAGAGTCGTTGGTCCTGCCAGCAACTGCAACTCACGTAATTCAATAAAAGCTGTGTAATTTAAATAATAGTCAGTCAGTGGTGCAGGCATATCAAATGTTGACAGTGACAACCACAGCAAAATCCAGTTAACATCCCCAAGGTGACACTTGGCCAAGTCGCAGGTCCAGCTTCTGTTTAAGTTTCAGTTTCAGCTTTGGGGCCAAAACATTTGCCTCGTTGCCCAAGCAATCACATTAAGCAAATGTTACTGTAGATGGTTGTTGTTGCCTGTCTGTTGGTGTTACTTTGTCATTTTCATAAAATATTTAAATGCAAAAAAAGAGCAATAAGCCAGAGTCAAGATGTGTAACTGTTGGCAGAGTATATGTATATATAAGTATTAGATTTGTATATATGTATGTATGTCAGTCTTTTTGTGTGCCTGTGCCTGTGCCTGCCTGCGTGTGTATCTGTGTGTAATGAAAGGAAAACTCTGCAACAGCCGTCGCGACGCCGCTGGACACTTGGTTTCCACGCCATTTTGTCGCCAATGTCGCTTTTCTATTTTTCCACTTTCCCTTGAAAATGAGTTTTCTTTCTTGCTAATGTTATTTTTGATTGTATTTGTTGCTTCTGCTTTTAAATACGGTACGAGTTGAAATTATGAAATACCAAAGTTAATTTAAAAAACTATCTACGCTTTAAATCACTTTAAGCATTACCTTTTCTAAACAGAAAAGAAAGAAACAAAATCAAATATAAATAAGACTACTTAATTTACCAATAGTCTTGTTATTCCAAATGCGATTGTTTTATTAGTGTGCAAAATTAATTATGAAAGATAAAGCTTTGATTTTCTCTTAACTAATAGTTTGTGATATAAACCTAGACCGATATCTGATAAATGTCATTGAATTTGACTGCAATTTTTTTACATTTAAACATTACATTCTTTAAAGCTTAAGTTTAGTTCTTGGAAGCGCACACAAAGCAAAAGCATTCGAAGCAACTTTAATACATCTACACTATATATTCTATAGTGTATTATTTACTTTGTTTGCATTTTCTACGAATTTGTAACGAGGAAGAAAGCAAAAGTTCTTTGTAAATGAACTATGTAAAACATTTACTCAGTTTAACAAAATTTTTTGACTTTTTAAAGACTTTGTCAAAATAATAAGGGAGAAAAACTTAAAGGAGAAATAAAATTTAACAGATGACGGCTTGCCAATAACTGACTGTAATAAAAAGCCTTAAATGTAAATATATTACTACACAAAAATGCATATATCTGTACTATATACTATAGATATACAAATATACATAAATGCGAGACTGACAGCGACAGTTTGTCAAGGTATGGCCGTAAAAAAGAATTGATATGTGGGCAATAATAAAAAATTGCCGTGGGGAAATTGCGGCATGCCTTGCTGATAGAAACTGTCAGAGGACCTTAAAGGCTATTGGATCATTGATGGATGGCTGAATGGTTGGCCAAACAGTCCGCAAAAGTGAGGGAAGCCATAATAGGCACTAGCGCCAGTCCAGTTTCCACTCGAGTCGATTCGATTCACGCCTCGCAAACCTGTTCCAATCAATCATAAAAGAAATTGTGCCAGGATTTGCGGCTGTTTTTGACATTGATGGAAAATTTGAGACAAAACTAAAGTTTAGTTCAAGAAATGAAACAAATACAGCTTCACTAGAACTCAGAGGAATAAAAGATCAGAAAACTAGTTTTTGAAAGAACAACTCTTTAGTTTTGCAAAGAAATCAGTGAAACTCACATTGAATGCCCTACAAGTCATTTTCCTTATATCTGGCATTATTGAAATTATCCACTGACAAACCACAATAGCTAATAGAAAAATCATATAATGATTTAGCACATTTACATCAATTGCGATTATGCATAAATTTAATCAATCAAACTATAATTAAACTATTCAGTTCATATCAGATCAGATCACTGCGATGAGAAGTATTAGCGATTCCATTTGTCCAAGAGCTTGATGGCAGATTGAACATCTCCAAAGGACATAAGAAGAGCTGAAATGTTTCGCTGTCGATCCGTGTAACCCAAGGTGTCCAGTTGAAGGAGTTCCGATTGAAAATGCTGCTCCCAACGACTGTCATTGCTGGACATGAAATTAAATATGTTTAGGGATTTATTGCCGGGGTGCGGATCATGTGAATCGACTGATGTTGACGTAGTGGCATCTGTGGAGGAATAATCATTCAGAGGAGACAACTTCAAAGCACGCTGCGCGTTATCAGCAAAATTGTTGAGGGCCTTGGCCTGCTGCAATGTCTTCCTGAGATCTCCCATCTGCAAGGTTTTCATCATGTAATCGCATCTTTCTGTTAGATCGATCAGCAGACTCTCTCTTCGAGTGGAGAAGCTGTCTCTCAAGCTCAAGTCAGCTTGATTCCACGGGTTTGGCAGAGGCATCTTATTTTCCAGTCCACGTTGAGAATTAGCCACTGAATGATCGTAATTTCCAATGTCTGACTCTAGATAAGTCAAGGCCACGTTATCATCATAAGACTGACGCAAAAAGTAGCTGAGTTTGTCCAATGCATGATAGCCTCCAGGAATCCACTCCATGCGAAGAATGTTAATGTCCCTCTTGCGGCTTAATTCCTGGCTCTTGGCAGGATTGAAGATCGTAGAGAAAATATCACGCATGTTGCGATCGCTGTTTAAATAATGGCGAAGGGATGCATTCTCATCGATCAAAGTCTTGAAGCGAGGATCATTCTGCAGTATTTCCCGCAACATGCCAGGATCATCAAGTAGGAACTTGAAAAGATCTGAGTTCTTTAAAACGGGCATGCGAGCTATTGGAGTTGTTATCGAAGGGATTTCTTCTTCATGTTTTCCAGAACTACGCAGCTGTCGGAATAACACATGCACCGTGACTCCCTCGATGATGCCTTTCCGATCAATGGTGCCCACATCGACTAGCACTTGGCCACCAAAGATCAACACAATAAGATTAATGGCCTGCTCAAATCTCACCGCGACCAAGGCCCTTAAATTGCAAATTAGTTCATTTTGACGCAATGAGACGACCGCCGAGCTTCCTCCTGTCTTGGCGGTTATATCAATGCTCTTGGCGCACATGGTCACAAGAAAAGTAGAATGCAAATAGAAACCAAAGAAGCTTCCTTTCCTTATGCTTTAATTCCAATGTGTTGTAATTTGTTTGTATGTAAAAATATGTGGAGCTAATAGATTTGAATGAGAAGTGAGTCAGTTGCCTAAAGGCCTGAATGTTAGAAAACTCCAAGCTAACTGCCTACGTCAACTATAATTTCAACTCAACGCGAAATTTGATATTTAAACAAACTGTGCTCACAATCAGTGACAAACTGACTTGGGGACAGCTCAAACTTGAGATGCAAAAAATGATGTCACTATCGATATTATTAAATCTTAAAGCCTTTTTCAGATTATAAATTTTTATAAGATAAACTTTTTTCTAAGGTGTTCATTAATTTTATTGTATTATAACTGTTTTATATAGATTATTAAAAATTGTGAAAGCCAAAGAACGATTAGAAAACTATTCCGATTTCGTAATGAAATAATGCTTGAAATTTGGCTCTTCAAAGTTAAATTTTTAAGTTTTATTTTAATTCAATCTATAGTCGATTTCAAGAAGCTCACATTTTTGGAAAATTACGCAAAGCAAAATTTGAATATTCTCTTCGCCTTGACTCAAATTGAAAGCTTTACACAATCGCCAATAAAATGTTTCGTCATTTCCACACCATTGAGTGGGAAATTGAGTTTATTTTGATATCTATATACACTTGGATAAAGCCGGCTTTATATGCCTCTTTACCATAATTCAATGCTGAACTCGTCGATAATTATTAGCAGTTTACTTTATGGTCTCAACTGTTCACTCTCTTTCAGGTGCTTCACAATGAGCTATCATAAAAGCAACAACAACAACATAAACAAGCATATTTGCAGGAACAACAAAAGAAGCTAGTCGACAAAAACAGACGTCAATCAAGAGTCCACAGTCTGGGGCATAGAACACGACAGCAAATCAATTGGATTCAATCAAATTCCCCCAAGCAAGTCGGAAGAGAGACAGGAAAGCGAGAGAGACGGGAATAGTGGAAGGTGCGGCCGCAGACAGAGACGGAAACGGATACGACAAGGAACAACAACGACAACAACAACAACAACAACAACAGTCAATAGCCAATAAAAGCGCCCGCAAGGCGTCACATTAATGTAGCTACAAAATGGGCGCCAACTCGTCGAGCAGATCCGACACAAGTCTGCTCCAGGATGATGACGGTGAGTAGCAGTGGGTCAGGTGGGTCAACACGCGGACATGGATGTGGATGCGGTTGAACGAATGCCAATGAGAACAGGAAAAACAAATAGAAAAGGTATCTTTAGGCACGACAAAGATTTAATACCCTTACAGAACCCGGTAGATATTTATAATATTTAAATATTAGTTTTTATTAATGGGCTTCCAGTAAATAAATTAGAAATAATATAAACGAAAACGTTTTATTTTTCAAATAAGCTAAAATGCTTTGAAAACGACAAGTATTTACCCACATATAGAATTGCTTTAAGATATACACTCTATATATTTGTATATACAATATATACAGTATATAATCTATATAATCTGTATTGTAAAGAGCCGATTTGAACCAAATTTTCTTAGAAAGTAGAATGTACTAAATGATAAATATACAATCTGAAACTTTTCAAATACGAGCACACCTCACGAAAACATAAATGTTTTCATACAACACCCCCACTTTGGACGGATATAATGAGAACTCAGTAGCATTTTGCCATTGAATTTTAATTCTCAAACAGAAAATAGACTCCATCTAGGGTGGAAATCATGGAGCATCTGGATGAACTGTGCCTGCTGGAGATATTATCCTATTTGAGGCTACCTGATCAGCTTTCAATGCTGGAGGTCGATGAACGTTGTTATTATTTGCTGAGCAGCCTCTGGCGGCGTAAGTTGACCAGGATCGAATTAAATCTTCTCCAGGTGCCGCTGAGCAAAGAGCACTTTGAGTTCTTACTTGACAACAGCTGGCGACAGCTAAGCGTGCTTAGGCTCAACTATTTGGATAATGAGAAGTTTGATGTGCTGGTCAGGCACAGTTTTCCCAAACTCCAGATGCTCCAGATTGATGCACTTCCTCCGTTTTTTATCTGTCGAAGAAGACAGGAGCAGCTCAAACAAACTATGATCAATAGGAAAGCTCAGCCTAAAGTTGAAGAGACAAACAAATTTCAATTAAATCAATTGAGCTGGTGACAGTGGATGAAGGGATTAGAGAATGAAATCAATGGCTTTATCTTAAACTTTTCTATTTTGCAGTCAATTTCGATCACTTTCAAATACTGCGAGCCATCGGCAAAGGCAGCTTTGGCAAGGTAAGTGATAAAATTCTTAAACAAATTAAAATGCTTCTGCTTTTGATATACGTAAATTCCAAGATATGGAAAACATCTTTAATAAAGATTTCAACGGTTTTTTAGATTTCATAAAATAAAGACTAGATTCTGTGAGATAAGCTTTTTGGCTGTTATTATTTAGATATCCTCATTTATTATTGCAGGTGTGCATTGTACAAAAACGCGATAGCGGAACTCTCTATGCCATGAAATATGTGAGTCGTTCCGTTTGTGAATCTCGCGGCGCCTTGGGCGGTGTGATCAAGGAGGTGGAGCTGCTTTCCTCACTGGAGCATCCATTTCTTGTCAATTTATGGTTCTCGTTTCAGGGTAAGTGTACGCACATTCCACATCCTCATATGTACAAGCATACATATGCAAATGGAGGAGCTACCTGGAGTTGAATGAAAGCTACCTTTGCTGATTGGCAATCAAAATGCAAATTAACTATGTGCATTTCTTTTGATGCCAGACCATTCACTTGTACTTCGCAAGTAACCATCTTTCCACTTCTTCTTCTTCTTCTGTTATTTTTTTGCACTCCTTATCTTTTTGCGCAGATGAGGAGGATTTATTCATGGTGTGCGACCTGTTGACGGGCGGTGATTTAAGATACCATTTACAGAATCGGGTAAGTCCGACAACACCTTAACCACATTTCTTATCGCCCTTTCTAACCTCTTTTGGGATACCCCCGTAGGTGGAATTTTCGGAGCAGAGTGTGGCCTTATTAGTGTGCGAGCTGGGCAGTGCCCTGGAGTACCTTCAAACACAGCGTGTGATCCACAGGGACATCAAGCCAGATAATATTCTATTGGACGATGCCGGTAAATACGCCTCACACTCATAACGCCCACAATCACATTCACACTTCTCTGTCATATCCAAGTCCAAGTTGCTCAAGATGCGCGTCCATAATTCATTATTACATATCCAAAGCATGTTCAAAAATTTATTGATTTCCCCGAAGCGTCGCAGGCAAAGCAAAAGCAAAAGTTTTCTCGACCCAAGTGAATACTGTGCAGAACATACGGGTACTCAAATTATTCATATGTTCCCCGGCCCTAATTTTCCTGTCACCTGCCACTTGACTGCCTGCTTTCCAGGTGCTGTTCGAATTACCCTCGCTTTCACACACACATACACACACACACACACATTTACATAAAAGCGGTGTGAGGTCATTGACAGAAATTATTGCATAAGGCTTATATTTTATAACCTTAAAGAAGGTTTTACCAACCACATAGGTGAATCATAACAACCCAATCCAATTTCATATAATTCAAATTATTATTTATTTATTCAAACGGAACATCTTTATTATACAGATTCTGTATTAGCTTAAAGCCATGGCTTAAATATATTTACAAAAAATAGTATTCCTTATTTAAAAATACATAATCGGATAATAAGTATATGATATATGAGCACGAAATACACACATAAGGCTCTGGTTAGAAGTTAAATCCAAATACTTTCTTTTACTGAAATATTTAGTACCTCTTATCGCTGTTAAAAATATTTATTAAGTATTTCACAAAAAAACAGGCCAAAAAAAATTAAAATTCAGTCAATTGCGCAATAAAACTCATAAATGTTTAATATTGGCGAAGCAACACAAAGGAAAATCAGAAATTCAATTAAATAAAGACAAAAATTTAATTGAGAACGTTACAGTTACAGTTGAGTCTTCCTTACTTGACAGATACCCTACTAAAAGCTCTATTCAGATTGGAGACATTGTCCGAAAGTTAAGGGTAGGATATCTTTCATTAATTAGGATTAGAATTTCTATTTTTTAGAATTTCTATTAATTAGAAATTTTCTGCATACAAAAAATGGAATATTAAAATACAAGTCTGGCATTGATCATGACTTTTGAATTGGAAATAGCATTATTATTTATACATTTTTGTTTAGTTGTTGCAAGTCATATGTATAAAAAAGTAAAACTAACTATTTCAGCTTTACCTGTAGAGTATTTTGCTTTATTAATTTTTAATGGACACATGATATAAAAAGAAAATAAAAATCACATAATTGTTATACAGAGAGAGAGAGAAATACATAGAGAGTGTGTCATTTTGGGTAGACGAGTAATTGGAAACCAATTAAGTGAGCTTAATTGCAGGACACGCTCATTTGACTGATTTTAATATTGCAACGAGGTTGCAGAAGGACTCCCTCGCCTGCAGCATGTCGGGAACGAAGCCATATATGGCGCCAGAAGTGTTTATGTGCGCTTTGGAAGAAGTTGGTAAGTGAACACACACCTAAAGTGGGAGGTAAATAACAATTTCCATGGACGTGGGTTAAATTTAATTACAACAACTGCAACAAATTTAATTGACTGTATCCTTATTTTGGCCATCAACATTTTACAGCCGGTTATAGCTATCCAGTGGATTGGTGGTCTCTGGGTGTAGTGGCCTACGAGATGAGGTCCAATGCTAGGCCATTTGTACTGCACTCACACACGCCGCTGGTGGAGATTAAGAATGTGCTAAACACTTCTGTTCACTATCCACATTATTGGAGTCATGACTTTATCGATCTGCTGCAAAAGGTGAGTATTCTTCCAAAATTAAAAGAACAACTAACTACTAAGTAGCATTATTTTAGCATAAACTGTGAAATATAATATAATAATTTAAATCTTTTGCAGCTTCTCTGTGTGCATCCTGGAGCTAGAATTAGTACACAACAAGAGCTGCATCAGACACCGCTGTTGCGTCGCACGGACTTTCAAGTGGTACTTGAGAAGCAAACTAAGCCGATCTTTAAGCCACCCGAGGATCATCTCAACTGTGATCCCTGCCTAGAGCTGGAGGAGATGATCGTCGAAACGCGACCGCTGCACAAAAAGAAGAAACGACTGGCCAAGCAACGATCGGCGCAACGAGATAGCGATCCAGAAACGACGCTCATCAAGGAATTCATCGTGTACAATCGCTTCAAAGAACTTAAGCGAAAGGCCATGGAACAAAAGGAGAGCGATTGGCAACGTGAGCTCGAGCTGGCCATGGCCAATTCCATTGTCAACAGTCTCGCACCCATTCAAGAGAAGCCTACAACATCTCTAGCGAAGACAGCTACGCCCACACCCACACCCACACCAACGCCCACACCGACGCCCTCCATCAAATGTACGACCACACAAATGCAACAACAAGCAAAAGATAGTGATAGTATTGAATTTATAGATCGCACACCCTCCCCCAGACGGCAGCCACGCCCACTGCCCGAAGATTCTGCTGCAAGGCGACAAGCACGCTCCGTGAATAAACCCTAAATTCCATTTTCATAATTCAATTACAATTGCACAAATAGAGAACAGGTTTCACAATCACCCGAACCACAAAAAAATTACTCGAATCAAAAGTTAACTAAATAGAAGAAAAAAGATCTTCGGTATGCCGAAGTCCAAATACCCTTGCAGATGGTTTCAAAGCAGATGTTGTGTATACCATACATATACAGATAACTGAAAGTTTTCAAAAGTTCTTTATTCAAGACTTATATGTCAACAGATTAATCCTATGTTAACTATATGTTATAGTCGATTGATCCCGATGAAACTTGGTCCAAATATGTACCATGTATCACATGAAATTCCTATAACTTGGAAGAGCATAAAAGTTTTCCAATAATAAATATATTTTTCCGACCTATTGCTCATTTATCAGATTATGTTACAGTCGTCCGACTCTAATTAAACTTCAGATAAAGTAGAGTTTACATTATAGGATCTGGTTTGTCTGCGGGGGTATAAAAAATTACAATTTGAGAGCTACCGCAACCTTCTACAAGGATAAATCAAATATTTTTCGAGCCTTCGTAAATATTTTATATGATGAACACAAACAACAAGAAGAGAAGCCACACGCTGAATCGCACCTATATATATATGCATCGGATATATATATATATAAATATTATTTTATAAATTTTCCAACTGTATATATATACATAAATGTATGTATTTCTTTATACATGTACCTTTTATTAGCTGTTAGCTGAGGAATCAAAATAAATGGTAATTTCCCCGAAAGCAAATTGTTAATTATTTACGTACACCTTCTAAATTTAATTTAATTATGATTATAGCAATAATAAAGCGACGCTGCCAATTTCGATTTTTTGAAGTTTTTATTTCAAGTTATATTTCATTCATGTTTCACATAAGTTTTTTTTAATGCTTTTTCTTTGTATAAAAAAGAGTAAATAATTATTACGGTTTGTGTGTGTATAAATTGCTGTTGTTCACAAATTTGTTGTTTCTTGTTAAAATATATATAATAATTATAATGGGTATTTGTATTGGTATTATATTTGTATGTATGTGTGTGTTGAAGGAAAACACTAACCAAATATTACAATTAAGATGTATGTTTTATTGTTCGTTTCCCGTTTTTCTTCTATATATTGATTTTTCGTTTCAGCAAAAATGCAACATGTTAATAGTTTTTTTTGTTTTTTTTTTGTTAATTCAATTTCTTTTATCCACGATCATTTTTTTTTTGTTTTTATTTTTTTGTAAGTTTTGTTTTTTCTGGCTTTTGTGGTTAATAATAATTTACGAATATCAACATTTCTTACACAAAAGCCCATGCCACCACACGTTGCATGCTGTCCGTTGCTCGTGTCCGTCCCCAACGATAGCAGCTCAACTGCTTTGCGGAAGACGGAGTCACGGAGGGACGATCAGCATGTGGGCGGTTGGTGGCAAAATTTGGGAAGGGAAAATGTTTAGAAAATCGTAAAATATATATATGTAACTATATATTTGACTTGCCGAATAAAGAAAGGCCAAGTAAAGAGAAAAAGGAGAAGTATTACTTAGATTGAAATGATGATCCACTTGCAAATTAATGAGTAGAACGAGTATTTCATTAATATTTGTTTCATTCATTTCAATATTTAATGAATCTATCTTATTTGTTGTCTGTCGTATTGTTTTTCTATTAAGCAAAAAACAAATGCAATTGTTTAGAAAAGCGTCAGTTTCTGTTAGAAAAATCAATCGTATCTGTCGCTGGTTGTGTTATTCTTTGTTTGTTTGTTAGAAAGAAAAGAGTGAATGAGAAGAAGAAACTACAAGCTGTAAATTATAAATGTGAAAGTGTGAGTGTTTTTTTGTGTATGAGTTTGTTTGTATGTGTTTCTGTGTGTGTTTTTTGGAGCTCACTTCGGTTTGTTTTGTTTTGATTTGATTTGTTTTGTTTGCTTGTTACTTTTCGGTTTGTTCTAAACAAAATGTTACTCTTTTTCGTTGAACTCCACACGTGGCGCTGGCGGCGGACATCCGCCGTGGCCTTTTTGTGGCAGCGCTACTGACTTGATCATACTATACTGTGGTGGTGTCCACAGACTCGATACGTGAAGCACCACCTTCTTCGGCAGCAGCGCCATTCACTGGGCTTGCGTTGGCATTGTCACCTTCCTGGCCAGCATTGGCTGCGTCATTGCCATCATTCTTTTTGGCGCCAAATTTAAGCAACTCGACGTTTAGATTTACGATTTTGGTTTGCACTGGTGCATTGGCATTCTCGGCTGGCGGCTCCTCGGCACCCGCTGCCGGTGCTGACTCTCCACCGCCGGTGGAAATTGTCAGCGAGAGATCGTTAAGCGATTTAAGCACCTTATCCACATCCTCTTGAGTGCTTGGATCGCCATTGCGATTGCCAAAGTGCAAGAAACACTTGCCAAAGTGAGCTGTGTTAATGGAAATATTATATTTAGTATAAAAGAACAATCTTTGCATATTCATTAGCCACTTACCCTTCCATGTAATCGCCAATGGATTACATTCGCGTTTACGCAGCTCTGTCTTCAGATCCTTGATGCGAATGTCGCGTGTCAGGTTTGACAATTTAACACAGAAGTCACGCGGCGGGCGATTCTTCCTCTTGGAGCGACGCTCGCCCGTACCGGCCTCATTTAATTTACGATCTTCACTCTTAGCACCAACCTCGACACCCGACTGATCGCCCTCAGACTGAAAAAATATATTTAAATAGAGCAATAATCAGTAAGAGTTTGACAGATTAAAAAAAAACTGTTAACTTATGAGCTTATAGGTAAGAAAGTTTTTTTTTTTATAGTAACTTTACATAATTATTCTGTCTTGTTTGATTTAAGCCATGAAAATTCATTATTTTATTTACTTTTTAAGCTCTGTTATTAGCCCTAATATAAAATTTAAGGAATTCAAATAATTCAATGGCAAAAAATCAGCAATGGTAACTCTAAAGACATGAACTAGATATTGTTAAAATGAGCCTAAAAAGTATTTTAAAACCCAATTTAAAACTAAAAGATAACAGTTTGATACATTTTTTTAGCTTATGGTATCTGAGGTCTAGTTAATAGACAAGGATGTCTTACCTTGTTTGTGCGTCTGCGACGGTTGACAAAACGTCCTTTGCGGCGAGGAGCGCGCTTTTGCGCATTATTTTCCTGCATATAGAAAGCAGAAAGAGAATACAGATTAGTTGTCCGACTTTGGTTAAAATATCAATATGTAAACTTACGCCTTGTTGTTCGTTATCAGTCTGTGAGGTTGTGCGTCCTGGGTTTCCTCGTTGGAAGCGACGACGCAACGGTCCACGACGGCGTCTACTATTCTGATGCTGCTCAACATCGGTATCCTCCTCCTTCAGGGTGATTGTCTTCCCTGATTTCTCGAGCTGCTCCTTAAGTTGTTGCAGCACAGGTAAAATCTTTAAGCGACGCTCGGACAACAGTTCCCAGAAAACACCATTGGGACGGGGCAAACGTTTAGAGACACGAATCACCTCAGTGGGTGTTACAATAATGTCCACTGGCGAATCATATTTCTGGAACAGTTCGACCGGCAGTGTATCCACCACCTGTACATCATGCACAATTGTCACAATGGCTGTCTCCGGCGTAATGACGCCCAGCTCAATGAGCAAGCCAATATCCAAATCGGCAAAACCATTGCCACGTCCAATGCGATAGCCATCTCGTGATACCACCACCGAACCAATGACAACCATATCGAGCTTCAATTTGCTATCCAGACCAATTTCCGAACGGAACTTTTGTATATCCTGGACGCGCAATGATTCCTTCTTCTGCTCATCAGTGGCATCGGCTGCCACCTCGACCTTAAGACAGAGCGCGGACGAATCCCGAGTGCTGGGCAAATATACAGATTTATTGGCCAACAATGATTGCTCCTTGAAATCGTGCAAGGCGCGATCAATGGTCACTTTGATGTGCTCTATAAAAATCAGGGAAAGCCAATTAATTAAAAATTGAGCTCAAATCACTTCTAGATTAAGAAAAACTTACGTGCTTTCTTAAATTCCTCCTCCTGAGTGAGCAATGCTGCAGCCTTATCGGCATCAACGAACGCAGGAATACGGTTGAATATGCCATTAAAGCCGATTCCAACTTTACCATCCTGGATCTTCTTCCAGGTCTGCACGCGTAGGGAGCGCTTTGTGGGCTCCACAGGCTGAGCTGTTAAAGATGACGCTTTTGTTAGTTATATATATTTTTGTAAAATATGGGTGTAGTCTGGATATTGTTTACATTAAATAAATAAAACCAAATATACGAAAGCAAAACTTTTTAATGAACTCTCAGCCCAAGTTAAACTTTATTAAAAAAAAATTGGAAACAATTTTTGGTTTTTCATTAATTTTGCATTTAATTAGATGGCCATAGGTTTTATTTTATAGTACATTCCAAACGCACATGCATTCAAATGCGAGTATGTTTATATAAATATTACTGTATATTTGCATTAGTGTTAGTGCGCTGCTATCGTTGCTCATGGATGGCGTATGAGGGGCTAAAAATAAACACAAACAAATGCGGCGGCAGCTACCAAAGAGAGCGAACCAGAGAGAGAGAGAGCGTCCGATTGTGTGATTATTACATGAAGAGAGAGTACAAGATCTCGCATTACCGGCAACATAGTAAGCTTGATTTGTCAGCAGTCGCAGCTCTTATCTCTGACCCATGATTAACGCAAGCATGTTATCACGCCAGGTTCATGTCTGACAAAACATTTCTATAACTGATAAACCGGTTTTCACGCCCAGCCAAAAAGGTACTGTACGTACACATATCAACACATAAGTATATGTAAAGCAACAATATAACTAAACAAAAACGAGCAAAAAATAAAACACCGGAAGGCCATAAAAAATCTGCATAGAAAATATTCAATGAGGTTGCCACCTGTCCGGGTTGTTCATACTTTGTACGCAAATAATAATCACATACATGAATTATATTTTTGTGTACGCAAATATTTTAAATATGACAGTTATTATAATTGCAAACAGCAGCAACACAAAGTGTGCGTGTCTAAATATCAAATGGACAAAACATTAAAAATATATCGATATTGACGTATGACCAATAAGTTGGCAACGCTGCCGCAACTCACACTTTCGCACACTTACTCTTCAACAGAACACACGCACACACATACACAGCATTTCTCAGCGATGAGCGCATCAAGACGCGCGAATTTTTCAATTAATATGTATGTGCATATGTACATATGTATATGCATGAGCTTTGATGTGTTGCTATATTGCAGGAGTAAGGGGACATCATACGTTTGTATGTGAATTTTATATGTAGATAGTTCTGCTATGACAAGAAAAAAACACATTCAAATGGGCCAAAACCAGTCAAAATGATTCACTACAGACATTTTGGAAGTTTAACTTAGTAATTGCAACACTTTTGGCAATTTAAGCATAAAAATGCGCGCCCCGATGACGTAATTAATAGAAGAAACACGAAAATGAATTGTCGACCAACAAAATAAGCGCTCATACATGTGCATACATACATACAAATAATGTACATACACATCTGTAGTGTGTTGTTCTTTCTGATGTACTTGCTGTTTTCAATTCTCTTCGTTTTTGCTTTCCGTTTTACAGTTTCTAATGGCGAAATGACAGACGGTGTGTCAACTCTTATTTACCGCAAGAATCAATCAAGAAAAAAAAGAAAGAAATATGGCGGCAATTTGACAACTTTTGATGTCACTACTCTACACAAAAATGGCCGTACTTACACAAAAAAAAATAAAAATGAAAAAATGAGCATGAGCAATATGTGCCTTTGCCCTTGATCTAATTTTTGTGGACGAGGGAAAAGTGCAATAATTTTACATATTTTACAAACCATATTAAGCCCGGCAAATAAGTACTTAAATACATACACATTTAATACATACATATATATCTATGCACGTCAATTTTTTTGCTCACAAACACTGAAAATCTCTGTCTTCACCCCGAAAACTTACTTGTCGATGATACCTCCGCGGCGGCGGCAGCGGCAACGGGAGCTTCGTTGCTTTGATTTTCCATCGTATTTCGTTTATAAATTGTGTACTTAAACTGTTCTTCTTTAATTATCTCTTTTTTTAACAATTTCTTTTTTTCACAAATTTACACAAGTTACAGAGCAACGTCTACCTTCTCCGGCTGCTTCCAACAAACCACGTTTCTCACCCGATGAAATTCTATTATATCGATATCTGTATTTATCGACAGTCTCCGTTTTAAATCGCGATATATGCAGTTACCCGATGTCTTTGCAGTATATTTTTCCCTAATTTAAATTTTTTCTTGAAATAAATTTATAATTTGCAAAGAAAATGAAAGAAAAATATTTAAAAGAAAAAAACCCTTTAAAACATCTAATCAGTAACACGATCTGCGATGATATGAGAAACTGAATGCAATTTCAACTGAATTGATGTTGACAGTAGAAGCAATGGTAATGCGTTTAATTTCTTTTACGATAAATTGTAATGATAATAGTGCTATAAAATGGTTTTGTTAATTTTGATTAGTTTAGCGAAAAAATAAATTTATTAAAAATTTGTACCCTGTGTTAACAAAATTGGTTTGGCGGTTTGTGTTTCGAAAAATACCTCCTTTGGTTTGGCGGTTTGTGTTTCGAAAAATACCTTTTTTGTTCGAAAAAACAGTATTTTCCAGCACTGCAGACAAGTGTACCAAAACAAATTGCGACAGAGAACAGCATACCAACCGTTAAAACTAGTGCTGGGTAAATTATGTCACAGCTGTTTTCTTCACAACGTGGAGCGGTAGACCGCTCAAGAAGTTTATTATTTGAATTTCAACAAATAAAAATCAGCAGGTGTTCACTCGATGCAAAACTCGAGGCATTATGCAATTTCAACTGGCAGGCGTTTGCTCTGTGCAGTCCGCTTGAAACTCGGTGTTGGCTCCTTCTCAGATAAACGCTGTTTACAAATCGCTCCCGCTCAATTTTCGCGAAATCGAAAACATGAAACCAATGTTTCGGCCTTGTTTAAGCCGGTTCAGGTGCAAGCCAATGTGGATGACGAGGATGTGGGCTCAGAGCTAGTGGGTAAACTGGAAAAATCGGAAGTGCTTAAGATTCTTAACAAATTCGCACAACGTCGCGAAGTCAAAGGTCTTTGCAGTGAGAATGGCTTGGATTGTAAGTGATGCAATAAAGCGATATATATTCACTGGATTCCATTCTAAACAATAAACCACAGCTTATTTGCAGCAACAGGCCTTTGGCTCTTTTCGACGATACTGCATTGAGGCTGAGAATCTGCCGGTTGACTTGCATATCATTTTCAGTGACATTATGCAAGGTGCCGGACACATTGACGACATATTCCCCTACTTTTTGCGCCATGCAAAGACTGTATTTCCGCATCTCGACTGTATGGATGATTTAAAGAAAATATCCGACTTACGACAACCCGCCAATTGGTATAGCAATGCTCGGGCCATTACCCGCAAAATCGTATTCCACTCGGGGCCAACGAACTCTGGCAAAACCTATCATGCCATGGAAAGATATTTGGGCGCAAAGTCTGGTGTCTATTGTGGACCATTAAAGTTATTAGCCACGGAAGTCTATAACAAAGCGAATGAACGCGGCACACCATGTGATCTTGTCACTGGCGAGGAACGCAAATTCGGCATAAGCGAGAACTCTCCAGCAAATCATGTGGCGTGCACCGTTGAAATGACCTCTGTGAACACTCCTTGTAAGTACAAATCATCTACGGTTTACTAAATGATCTGAGTACAGATAATTCTGCAAATTCTAAAAATCGTTAATGACTTATTTTTATGTGTTACTATAAAATTCAACGTCAGTTGCTTTTTTTTGTATATTTACAACTTATCTAATGATGTTAATTTTTAATATTATTGTTCTAAATAGATGAAGTGGCTGTAATCGATGAGATACAACAAATCCGTGATCCTCAGCGAGGTTGGGCTTGGACACGAGCGTTCCTTGGCTTGATTGCCAATGAAGTACATGTTTGTGGCGAAGCAGGAGCATTGCAATTGCTGGAAAAGATATGTGAAACCACAGGAGAAACAGTCGAGGTGCGACGCTATGAACGTCTCACGGAGCTGACAGTGGAGAACTCGGCATTGGGATCGTTGGATAATGTTATGCCTGGAGATTGCATTGTTTGCTTCAGCAAACATGATATTTACACAGTGTCCCGAGAAATTGAAGCGCGGTAGGCAATTAATTAAATTAAATTATATACAAATGCTAATAATGTATTAATAGCGGCAAGGAAGTTGCTGTCATTTATGGTGGTTTACCTCCTGGCACAAAATTGGCGCAAGCTGCTAAGTTCAATGATCCCGAGAACAGCTGCAAGGTGATGGTGGCCACCGATGCCATCGGCATGGGCTTAAATCTGTGAGTGTAGAATTACTTCGATTCTTAGAATCATATTTAAATCAATCAATCATTGCAGAAGCATCCGTCGAATAATTTTTTACTCGCTGGTCAAGCCCACACTGAACGAAAAAGGAGAACGTGAAATCGACACTATTTCAATCTCCTCCGCTCTTCAAATAGCAGGACGAGCTGGACGTTACCGGACTCAATGGGAACATGGATACGTGACAGCCTTTAAGGCAGAAGATCTGGTAACCCTGCAACGTTTGATGAGCCAAACACCGGAGCCATTAAAACAGGCGGGCTTGCACCCCACTGCTGATCAAATCGAACTGTACGCTTACCATTTGCCAAACTCATCGCTGAGCAATCTGATGGACATCTTTGTCAATCTGTGTACTGTGGATGATTCCTTGTACTTTATGTGCAATATTGAGGACTTTAAGTTCCTTGCCGAGATGATACAGCATGTACCACTGCCATTACGTGCTCGATATGTATTTTGCTGTGCACCCATCAATCGAAAGATGCCTTTTGTGTGTTCAATGTTCCTTAAGATAGCACGACAATACAGTCGCAATGAGCCTATCACCTTTGACTTTATCAAAAAAAACTGCAATCTGCCGTTGAAATTGCCCAAGACAATTCTAGATCTTGTGCATCTGGAAGCAGTATTTGATGTCATGGACTTGTATTTGTGGCTCAGGTGAGTTTATATATATTTATTAAACGTAAGTTAAAATTCTTTAATTTTAATCATTATTTCCAGCTATCGTTTTATGGATATCTTTCCGGATGCGGCCAAAGTGCGCGAGGCCCAAAAGGAGCTTGATGAGATCATCCAGCAGGGCGTTTTTCAAATTACCCGATTACTTAAGAACACCGAGGCAGGCCAGGATAGCGATCTGCCCACCTATAATGTGCGTCGTGCCACATCTATAAAGGAGCCTCGACTGTCCAGCTCAACTCGTGGTCGCCTTACGGAAAGATTGCTAGCTCAAGGACTGTTGACGCCTGGCATGCTCAGCGAACTGCGCAAGGAGTGGGATGCTCAGGCAACCCAGGCATCTGGAACCAAAGATTCTCAGGAAAATGCTGCAGATAGCGACGATGACGATAGCTATGTGGGGAAAAAAACGCTGCGCAGGAAGCGCAGAAAATAGACTAAATTATAAAGACGTGTACGTGTATTTTTAGCGTAACATTAGAGCCGTAAGCTCTACGTAGCTGTTGTTAATGTTATCATTTTATTTTAAGTCACAATTATGTAATATTAAAATTATTATTTTAATAATCAACAATGACAATTTAATTGCTTTAAATTGAAAAGTAGAAATGTAATCTATTCCAGGAAAATCCAATCACTTTCATTCAGTTTTGTAATGGAGGGAGTTTCTACATAGAGGCCGTAGTACTTTAACAAATAAACTCAATAATTTATTTGCAAGACTCTTCACGTTTTGTATTAAAGTTAGATGCACACATAGAAGCTTATAGAATAAATATGTTATACAAAAATGACTTGACAAGTTCTTAAGTGCGTTTGCTTTTTTTATGTTCTTTTACCAACTTTTCCTCAACCGTTCACAAACCTCCTCCTTCATCGACAATACATTATTTTCTTCCAAAATTAAATTTTAGATTACGTTTTTATATCGCAAAGTTCAGTAACAACGAACACATATTCAATTGAATTGTGATTATAAAATATTGGACATCGAAAACATAGAGATTTTTTAAAAGATACAAATATATATATTTATTTTTATATGTACGTAATAAAATATTTAAACTATTTAAGATTCTGCCTATTCATTTCTTTTGCAGTTTAATACTTGCTCGATTAAGACTTTCGACAGTTTAGTAAAAATCAATTAAGTACCAACATTTATTAAAGCTTTCCATTTTTCTCCGTATAATTATTTTAGCCTACATATTATGTTTTTTTTTCTTTTTCAAGGTAAATGCGCTCCCCTCCTTCAATAGGCAGTTTAAACGCCAGCGTACTCTGAGCCTGATTTCAAAATGTGCTCCACACACAACTCTTCTCTAATAAGTTCATATTCATTTTAAATTTGTTAATCATTTTCTTAATGTTTTTTGCAAACTTCAACATTTAATGTTGTTTATTTTTTGTTATTAAATAGTTTCCGAGCAACCCTCTTGAAATATCGAATAAATGGTGCTGGATTTCCAATATCTTTATAGACATTCCTAACTTCTTATCTGCTGCCTCTCTTAAACGTTTACTCGAGTTGTACATTCGATTTTTGTGCGTATTAAATTTGAATCCTATAGGTATTTTTTATATTCATATAAAAACTGGAACAATGCGTATGATATTCTAGGTAAAAATTTCTAGAATTTTCCACTATGTAAGGTATGTTTGTATATGTATATGTATGTATATGTATGTGGTATGCGTTGGCTACAATTGTTGCTGTTTTGTTGCTATTCATTTGCGATTTGTTTTGTCAGAACATTTGTCTTTGCGATGCGAGTATTAAATAAAGTAAATTGTTTAATATTTGGGATAAAAGAGGTAACATTTCCAGATGTTAATCGCAATCACCCATTCAAATGTTCTGGCCAAACACGATTAACAATGCTAATAATTATTTTAGTTGTGGCTTGTAGTTATTTCTTTTGGAGTTTCTTATTTATGGTAATAAAAAGTGCTAGTCCGTTGGGACCGGACCATCAAAACCTTTGCGGTTAAATATTTGTTGAGTTGCAGAGAAATATTAATTACAAAAATGTTGACATATGTACGTGTACATGTCACCTTGCCTCGTCCTTCGTCATTTGTCCTTTGACCTTCACTCTAGCCATTATCATATGCTTTATCACAAACAATTATAAAGTTCAAACTTGAGTAATAAGTTATGCATTTGCATTCAGTTGCGTATAAAAATTTAATAATACTAGTTAATTGTATTTTTTTTTGTTATTCTTCACATTTTATCATCAAATGTGGCCCAAATTTTTTAAGTTTTGTTTTGTTTCCAAATTACAAAGATTTGCGAGTCAAATGTGGACTCAAATCTGGTTAAATAGTTTCCAGATCATCCAAAAAGTACAATATGTAATCCTTGGGGGGAACACACATAGTTTTGGTGTTCCGGTAAAAAAACCAATCAGAAGGTCGTAAACTGACCAATTCTAGACAAAATCAAGTTCCAATCCAGGCTCAATGTCGACTGCAACCGCGTTGTCTGCAGGGAATTGAACCTCATCCGACTCCTTTTCCTTGGGAGCCTTGTCTTTGGACCTGTCCTTGAACGCAGCAAAGCTCAGTTTCTTGAATGCTTTACTGCTGCGTCCTGAGGACTGTCCTAACTGCTCGAATCAAGAATCCACCAGGACATGCCATCGTGCGAGTATCTCACCCTTTGGCATCTCACACACATCTGTCCAATGTGCACATTCCTCCGGTCCAGATGAGTTTAGACCCAGGCTAAACCAGCCGACCATCTCGTTCTTCTTCATGTGCCTCTTGGCATACACTGAGATCATTAGTGTGACATCGTTTAGTTGAAATAGCGCAACTTGGAAAGCAAATGTCTCCTTGAAAAGCGGATTGGGCCCTCGACGTATGGAAGTTTTGGCTCGAGAAATCTCTTGGCCAATGCTGCTTACCATGCACATCTTCACATACGTATCGGGCGCCTTATTGAGTGTCAGACTGCGAAATTGGCTTCCCTTGATAATTTCCACACTCAGGCGACCCGTCACTCCATTGTAGCTCAGACCCAAAAGCAGCTCCGAAACGCCTCCATGTTGCATGGAGGATGTGGAGCCAGCACTGTCCGATCTGGCCAGGCTCAGCAGGTCGCTTGTTGATCCCAAAAGCGATGATGTATTGCGTGGCTCCAGTGGTAGCCACAGATTAGTCTCTAACTCCAAGTCCACTGTTGCAAAACTCACATAAGCCTCGCCTATGAGGCGTTCCTTGCGTAGACGCTCGCAGCCGTAAAGACGGACTCGGAGACCCATGTTGTTGACATCCTCGGGATTGACACGATGCAGCAAAAAGCTTTCCATATACTGTGGATTCTCGCCACTTCTAATCTTGGTCTTGTGCTTTTGCTTCTTGTTCGGAAGCATCAACATGCGAACCTTTAAAATTAAACAGAATTGAAATTAGCAATCATTGGCAGCAGAATTAAGATGAGACTTACTTGGGTGTGGGTCTGCTGGCCATTACCCAGAGGCGGCAGACATCTTGCCTGCATCACATGCACCGTCATCTTACGCATTGGCGCATCGTAAAGCAATGACATCTCCAGTTCAATGGGTCCACGTGGAGCTATGATCTTGGAATCGTTGACTGCAATATCATCTGACTTTATGGAACGCAAGTCACTCGTATCGAAAAGGGGTTCCTGAAGACAAAAGGAAGGATAAAACAATTTTATACGCCGTAATTGCTATGAACAGTAAAATATGTATTTAACCCTGTAATTATAATTAGTATTTCCGTGACCAAATTTTAGAATATAATTGATGTGTTTTAGAGCACAACAAGAGTAATGTCACTAAAATTTCATAACTCTAGCTCTTAAGGTATCTAAAATTTAGGTGACAGAAGAACATGGTCTTATCGAATAAGACAAATATGTGTATCGGTTGTCATAAAAGTTACTTGACATACAACCTATACTTACATCATCGTTGTTGTTGTTGTTGTTGTTGTTGTTGTTCGTATTAATATTATTGTTGTTATTATTAATATTTGTAGTGCTGTTATTGTCGGTATTATTATTATTATTATTAAATGTTGTAATTGGCACCACGACCACGCTATCCCTATCCTTTTCGACCTTTTGTGGCAACACGTCAACCTTATGTTGGTAACGTTGTGACTTGGAGTAAGAGGTTCTCAAAGTCGAGACTGGAACAGCTGTAATTGGTAAATAATGTGTAGTGAATAGAAAGAATGGGATATGAATCAACTTGAATTAGAGTCACATCAATTATTCATACCTCTACTTTCACCTGTCCCTGTCAAAATGCCCGTGTGACTGTCTACAGAAGCCTCAATAGAATCATTGGAGCTGCACTCGCTATGTGATGATGGTATGCCGACCTTGCCCCTTTCAGCAATTGCCAAGGGGTCACGTGTCACAGTGACCCTTTGCAGGTCGGCTTGATGATAATTGAAGGTGTGCCCTGTCAACGGGTTCATTTGATCGATGCCCATACCATACCCAACAAATTTTCCATTAGGAAGAAGGTTATTATTCTGCTGATGCCAACGCAAGCGGCGCAGCATATCTTCCTCTGAATCCGAGCTAGTGTTCTCATAACGGCGCTTTCGAGCTGCAATGTAAATAAATGTATGCAAATGTTTATGTATACGGGGCGTATACGGCATCTAAAAAGTGGGCGACAAAATTCTGCATATTCCCATGCAGATGGAAAATAGTATACATATGTAGCCGCAAAATGCAAGAATGACAACTTACTAAATTATTTTTGTCAAATTTTGAAAATATAGAAGTCATATTTGGTTATTTTAATGTTTTGCTTCTTTTACTATAAATTTTCGTTAATTAGAAAGAGATATTTAAGATTGGACTTATCAACCAGTTAGAATATGAGCAGAGTTTTGTCATCCACTGTATGTATTTCGAGATCAAAATTAGCTTTAGTACTTACTGATCTTTTGGACACATTTGGCGGCCAAGTGCCGCTCGTCACAGCAGTTGATGCCATGACGATGATGAAAACAGCATCTGCGACTGATGTACAGAAAAAGCAGGAGCAAGAGGACTAATACACCGAAAAATACACCCAAGAGAGTTGTAACCTCAACCGTACCTGCGATAAAGAAAGATTTTCACATATGTATATGCATATTTATGGTGTAAACAAGTATTTACATAAACAAACATTCAACATATGTATGTATGTATATATGAAACAAGGGGAAAACGCATCTACTGCGCACTTTCAGACCTACCCCACCATACCACTCCTTTTCCCATAGTAAACAACAAATTAAATGCGACTGTGACAGTGACTGTGACATTGACAACGTACCTAACGAAGCAGTGCTATCCACACCAGATGTGACAATCATGTTTGTTCATGCGTAAGTTCGTAGTTATTTGCCAACGTTTTTTACAGTAATTTTAATAACGGTTGTCCAAATCCTTGTTAAAGCTGTTTATGAGAAAATCGTATCCGATGTTTATTAAACTAAAGTAGAAAAGCTCATGAGATGACAGCACGAAGTGTACCACGGCGTAAATCAATCGATTTTTCACAGGACAATGAATATTTTGTTGACCAAGAACTGAAATTGTTGAAGATGCCAGCAACTAAATAGGAAGCTTTCAAATATAACTAATTGCTAATTTTATGCACTAATCTCACTTATTGATTAATAACTATATTATTATTGCAAGTTCACAAATATAATAATTAATTTCAAATTGAATTTTCACTATTATAATAATAGCTTTGGACTCTCTATAAATTATATTTTTCACCGACTTAACGGGTCGTGCGGCGCGGACTATTGTTTATTTTAAAATAAATTTATGCTTGCTATCCGAGCATTTGTACTGTATTCACATGAATATCCATCGCGCACACGGTAGGAAATATACCTGAAAGGATTTCAAAGCTTTCCCCCACATCTTATGTGTGTGTATAGTGGTATTCGTGAAAGCTCCCACTTTGACAAGTGTTGTGTCAAAACAACTGTTGCTTTTTGACTGCAATTATAAAGAAAAATATAAAAAACCCCTGAATGTCATGAAATTATACACATTTTTGATATAGGCAAATTATTTAAATAGTTGCTATTGACTGTTCGTTAAAAATCGAAATCTTTTGAATTCGTTTCACTTATCGATGTCTTTCACAACCAATTTATCGATAACAGCCCACCATTGAAGACCGAACTACAACAATCAGAGATTTAGTTCGTTCATCCACTTTGGTGAATCGTTCAATAGATCCTAGTCCGAACGGAACGATACAACTCAAATTGAAGAAGTATCGGTAAGACCGAAACGCTGCAAAATAGAAGTCGCGGCGTGGGAAAATCGTTGTTTGTCCAACTTTTGTCGATTTAAAACATGAAAAAATGGCCAAGAATAAATCCACGGTGTACTTAGGCTACGAGGATGAAGAAATTACAGCTAAACAGGCTGCATTTCTCAATAGCTGCACAAACAAAATAGGTGGCACCCCAGTAAGTAAAATTGATGAGCAAAGTTCCTGTGGCAGTGATTTTCGGGTATCTAGGAAAAGTTATCAATAGAGTATACTTTATAGTAATGAATGAGTATAGTATTTGATTAGTAAAATTTACAAGTAAAAGTCAACACTTGATCTTATAAGTAGACTGTGATTGATTATAATATCCTTGCGAGCTGTCACACATATGCAAATACTTCTCAACACTGCACACACATAGATACAAATATGTATGTGTGTGTGCATTAGATACGCACTCAGGGACTCGCTTGAGACACGAGAGACACTACATAATTAAAATTGATTTTTTACCAATAGAATTGGCCGAGACATGAAGTTACCGTGCCCGTCTGCCCCCTGTGCGGAATGGTCCGTCCCCTAATCGTGCAAATGTATGCGCCCTTGGATCGTTCACAGTTTCATCGGAATCTCTATATATTCGCCTGTGTCAGTCCAGCATGTTCTCAGAATCAGAAGAGTTGGGTCTGCGTTCGCACACAGCATTTGGACAATCAGTTTGATGTCATCAGTGAGCAATCACCCAAGTTGGCCCATAAGCAAACCAAGGGGAAGAAGAACAAGTCCAGTGTTCCGCAAAAGGTTAATTGGTGCAGTGGAGCCGACGATTGGGGCTGGGGTGAACCAGAGATTGTGGATGAAGCTATGGATATGACTGCTGATGATGAACAGAATGAGCGCAATGGCAATATAAGGCCCAATGTACTGCAATATGTGAAGCCTGATGATGATTTTGAGGGCCCATACGATGTGGGAAAGTTGGGCGATGATGATGACGATGATGAGAGTACCTCTGTTGAAAATGATTTGGTCTGTGGCTTTGGTCAAATCGATATGAACTCGCCGGAGAAGGCTGGCGAAGATCCAAATGCAAATTGTGCAGCTGCTGTCCTGCCTACAGCTAGTGGCGACGGAGCAGGAGCTGGAGCTACTGCAACAATTTGTGCGGAGATCGAAGGACCCGAGACAGATGTTGTGCTAGTCGATACACCTAAAAAGCCGGAGCGTGATCTAATTGCGCTGCTGAAGCATACCTCATTGCCGGCAACGTTGGGACCACTCTCCCAGATCAAAGACCTTACCCTAAAGTCGATTTACATTGCGGTGGATGTGGAGACAAATGCAAAGCAGGAAGAATACGAAAACTATGGTGGCTTGCTTTCAATGGATCACATTCGCGATTTATATCAGGAATACAAGTTACAGGATGAGAATCCAGCGCGTTCGCCTGTTGCTTCAGCATCTGCTGCCGGCGGTAGTGAGGCATGTGATGAACAGGAGGCATACGAGAAGGCGTTACCCGCCCATGGTGATTTGGTATTTCATAACTATATCACAACCATACAGCAGAATCCTGGCCAGCTATTAAGGTAAGTGACAAGTTATTTTTATCAACGGATTTTCTCGAAAGTATCGTAAGTGACTTTGTTCGATTTTGATGATTTCGATTTCGATGAAAAGACAATTAACGTTTTTTCACAATATGGTTTTTGTTCCACACGATACATTCTGGAAAATTTATTATCGAATCTGCAAATCTTTAATATTTTAAACAAGAATGAATTTTGTTTCGAGCATCAAATTAAGAGTTCTGCTCGGCTTGCGGACATATTTTAAGATCTCTCGAATCCTATAATCTTATAGGTTTGCAGCCTGAATTTCCACGTGTTGTAGGAAATGCATTGATAAAATCTTTGTTTTTTATTATTCTAGGTACTCTAGAGATGCGCATCCGCTGCTGGTGGCACCACTTAATGAACCGCTCCCAAAGTGTCAGAACTGCAAGGGAGAAACCATATGTGAGGTGCAGCTGCTGCCAACGTTGATACCAAAGCTAAGGTTTCAACAAAATTCCTGCAGTGCGCCAATTGAATACGGCAATGTGTTAGTTTTTACTTGCTTAAAGAGCTGCTGGGATACGCCCGATCAGATGCGCTATGAGCACGTTGTTGTCCAGTCCGAAACATAGATGCAGCAAGAATATATATATTTGCATATATTTCAAATCGCAAATTTTTGCATTAACTTAGAAAATGAAAAGCTAAGCTTTCTCACTTGTCCTAGGATGATTTTATGCTCTAGTTACTAAGAACGTTGTACGCTTTTAGACAGCAAATGCCGATTAATGCATAGTTGCTAAAAACTCGTTATTTCCATTCACAATTTAACAAAAACTTTTAATTAGAGAAACGCTATTCAATTTGTTTTATTTACATATGTTTGGGGATGATCTTAAGCTGTGATTTAGTACCGAAGCTTATGCCAATGGCGCATCCGCATCCAGATGATAGCTCTTTACTGGCGAGAACCACAGCGGTGGATACTTTGAGGCTGTTAAATCAAATTCAGAGCTGGTCTCGACCTTGTTGCGCCTCTGCACCAACGAGTACTTGGTCCAGGCCAACTGGGCAAATTGCCTCTTGGCCGTATTCATAATCCTTAGTTCTATCACATATTGGTTGTTGTTAGCCTCCTCATCGCTGGCCATGATACTGCCTCGTCGATGTCGATGCACCGTTGGTCTTGACTGTGATTTTTGTAGTATTAGGGTTACAATGTTGCTAAACAGTCGGTATCGACCACGTAGCACATCTGGACGACTAGAATAAAGCTGTTTCAACTTGTTTACCCCCTGTGCCGGTTCATCGGCACTGGTCATCATAAGCACCTTTCCATCGGGCAAGAAACGAATATAACGATAGTATTCAACCAGTTGCAATGGACGATAGAATTGATCTTGGAAACTGTTTTCGCCCATTCGTAAATAGGTTGTTTTGCTGATGTAACATCCGCTAAAGAGCACTCTTTCACGTCGTATAAACATATCACGCCAGCTTCCGTAGCTCAATCCGTCTTCCATGCCATCCAATGTTCCCACATTATGGCCCCATACCCTGCAAAAGTGTGGTATTATAGAGGTTAAATCTTTTTCGTAGTTTTTGATATGAATTCCTTAAGATTTATACTCACTTTACACAAGCCAAACGCCAAAGCTCCTCGTCACGACCATAAATATAACAACCCCTGCAGACAGCCGAAAATTGCTCCAACGATACCATATCCAACTGGGAGGACACCACCCAGCGTAAAATATTCATTATAATCTCGGGCGGCAAATCGGAAATGTGCATATTATGACCCGTCGTTATAACACTTGAATCGCGACTGTTAAGTAACATCTTTCCGCCGTAGATTTCCTCACAGCAAAGATCACGTTGGAACTTTTCGTACAACCCATCAATTGGCTCAATGTCCGCCTTGGCATCCGATATGGACAGATCCAGTTGCTTGTTAAAATCGTTGGGAAGATTGTGATACTTCTTGTTGACATCGTATTTAAGTTTTTGTTGCTCATAAAATCGAAATTCTATATCAGGTACAATTTGTGTAGCTTTACGATAGAATGCGAGAGCATCGTACACTTTGCCCCTCTGCTCCAGGTCAACGGCGGTGCGATAAAAACTCTCGGCCTTGGCTTGTGCCTCAATGTCATGTAAACCTGGCGTCTCCTCCACTCCATCTGACTTCACGGGCTCATTTTGAACCGTTAGCTCACGCTGCCAGTTTACACGGAACTCGTCCAGTGCACTGTTTTGGTAATCAGCTGAGGGCTCCGTGTCGTCCATACTACTCGCACTTGCACGTGGCAATATGATGACCAAGCGGATCAGCTGATATGTAATAAGTAAAACACATTAACAGAGTCTTAATAATAATATTGTATATCTGACGCAATTTCTAACCTGCAATTGGGGAAAAGGTTGGGTCTAGTTAGTCACTCGCTCGAGCTCTAGAACCAGATCCATGTAGCCTTTGGACACTATAATAAATGGACGTGCGTATTGTTGGTAATGGCCCCCGTCTTCTCTTCTTCTTCCCATGGACTTCAGAGTTGTTTTCCGTTGCATGGACGGTTTATCAGCTTAATTAATTAATTCTGCAGGAAAAACCCCAAACAGTTTGCACAAAATTTACGCTATTTACTTTTGCTTCAATAGAATTATAGTTCTAAAGATAAACAACATGGCAGCTGGCAGCGCTAACAAAAAAAGATTGCGCCACCTTCGTGAAAATTTGTAGATTTTTGAGTACTTTTTAAAAACGAGTCGGTCAATTGTTTTCTTACTTAAAAAAGAAACCAACACCTATAGAAACGAAAACATGGATTTTTCTTAGAATGTTCTCTAACTTTCTTGAATTTCCTTCCCTATACTTTAATTTCTATTCTTATATTTCTAGCTTATTTTAGCTTATTTTTCTTTGAGTTTTAGCTTATGCGGGAGTTCAACACCTGGCAACACTGGCCTCGCAGTCAATCAGCCGGCGACTTCACATTGTTTATTTTTGATTACCAATTTGTTAAACATATTATTACAATAATTACTGACATAAGTAAATTATGTCTGCAGACTACGCTCACTTGTGCTCAGCTATACTGGAGCAATGTTTTGGCAAAGTGGTGCAGTCGGTTGCGGATTGTTTATTTTCCGCTACCACGCGCACACTGTCCCAAATTGTGAGCACCACGAATTTTCCAAGAAAAGAGGTGGGACTCGCTTTGTCGGTTTTAATTAAATTTCGTCTGGTTAGCTTTGAGCCATCTAAGAGCAATTCATATCTACCCGAATATTCTCTTCGAAGGGAAGATGTGATATGTCTACTTCGCTATTCTCGGTAAGTACCATGTGAGTTGGATAAAGTCCAGAAATTTAACAGTCCGTATTTAACTAAGGTATATACATCTGGTGCAAACCAAGTACGGTAATGTTGGTGCATCAATTGCAGAGGAGCTGCTGAATTCCGGGTCGGAAACGGCAACAGGAGTTCTGCTCAAGTGCCTGACTGACGGCGAAAACAAATCGGAAAGTGCGGAATCGTATCGAGACACATTTATTCAAATGATTTCTGATCATTATATTATAAAGACACCGGAGCTAATAACAGGCGAGGATCAAGACGAATTGGTGCCCAAGTTCCTGAGAAACGAGTGCGATTTCTTTGTGCCACCCAACATTGATCTACAATTATTGGCCAAAATACGAAAAGGTGAAGCCACATTGTCTAATGCCACTGACGGAGGCATGGTTTGGAATCTTAACTATGATCGATTTCATCAGGAGTTTCGGGACGACATAATGAAGCTTGCCATTGAGCGGAAACTAGGTGAAAATGCTGCCGAATGCTTTCGTTTTATTCTAAACATAATGTACAATACCACAGATCCGTGGCAAAGAGTGAGTTTTTTTTTTTATAAATTTCATGTATAATAAATTTATTCTAATCCCTTTGCAGAAAGCTTCTAATCATGTGACATTTGTGGAGATAAAACAGGCAATTGAGAGGAAATCCAATAATCTAGACCTAATGAAGCACCTGGATCAATACATCAGCTTGATAAGTAAAAATTTCAAAGTAAAACATACACAGTCTTTTACAACCAATAATTACAGCGGATGATTCATTGGGTTTCCTGCGCAAAGTTGGGGACATGGGCGGTGGTCAGTATGTGGTGGATATGGAGCGTGCATTTGAATCCTTGGCCTTTGCATGCGTAGAGTCTGTTATCACTGAACGTTTTGGATCGAAAGCGGCGCGTATTTTTAGAGTAATACGCTTTAAAAAGTACATTGAACAGGAGGATCTACAAAAGGAGGCTATGATACCAGCAAAGGAGGCGAAATCTCTTGCCTACAATCTGTTTCAAGAACAGTTTATACATGTGAAGGTTATAAAGAAGGCTGGAGGAGGAGGAAGTGGACCAGCCAAGGCGTTCTATCTGTTCCAAATCAAGGAGAAAGACGTACGGGTTAAATAACATTCCAAATAAGATTTATTTTAATAATGATCTTTAATAGACTGTCAGAATGTTGCTGGATGTTTGCTTCAAGGCCCTTTACAATATCATAAGACGGTCAAACTTTGAGAAAAGTGAACATAAAGGACTTATTGAGAAATCTCAGAGACTCGACAGCATTGTTGAAGCTATGAAAGAACGAGGAGAATCGGAAGACTATATCGCTGAGGTAATATTCTGCTTTCTGCAAATAAAAAATTTAAATATATTAATAGTTTTCTACTCCTTGCAGATTGTAGAAACATTCACGCCTCCCGAATGCGAAATCCTTAGTAAAGTTAAACATCGTATTAAAACCTTATCAAAAGCTGAATTAACTCTGGACGATACGATATTTCTATTGCAAATGTATCAGCATCACTGCACGACATTGCCAACGGGCATAAAAAAGTTTAAATAAACTTGGCTATTCTTTGACTCTTCCGATTCTTTCCTTAAATCTGTTCATTTTTGCTCAGTTTCAACACTGATCCAACTTATCTGCCAAAAACAGGAATTAAATTGAGATTTGAATGAGTTTTTGCGCTAGCAAACAAGAGATGGCGCCAAAATTGGAAACACCTGACAGCTCTGGTTACCGAAATCGAGTGTTCTCGAAATCTGGTCGAGGAATTCACTTGAAAAATAAAAATCATTGAAATGTTGCAAAGATTTTTTGTAGAATTTTCTCTACCTTTCCTGAATTTTCCAGATTTTTTGGGACTCATTTAAAGGAACTAGGCCGCTGGAAGGGCTACAAAGACGAAAGTTATGTCAAAAGAATCCACTTGAATTTATCTAATTTCGAATTTTGTTCAAAAATATTCGGTTTGTTAATTTAAAAATAGTTTTCTATTTTATTTTTAAATAAGCGCCTGTGGCAACGGCGCCATCTATAGATTCGAAATCACATTTAGACCAAAAAAGTACTAAGTTCTTTAAAATGTCCCAGTATTTTACATGTTTACGATATTCACTTTAGATCTTTTAGATCTAACTAAGAAATTCTTATGCAGCATTTAGCTTTAAGTTATACTCATGTCAATTTGCTTTTGTTCATACTTGGGCACTCCCATGTCAATTAGCTTTTGCTTATACTTCGCAGTGGAGATTACTTTTTTTGAACTGTCTGGCGGCACTAAAACTAATGTGAGATGTGGCAACTCTTTTTTTAAATTTAAATTTAAAGATTTGTTTAGGCACAAAAGATTTTGAATTTGTGTAGTTAAATACTAAATTAAGTGATTATTATATTATACGCTTTTATGCATTTTAATACAATTTAAATATGTATGTATTTTTTGGACAAATACAAAATTGTAAGGGTCTTATTTGCAAAAATAAATAATCCATTTTCTGAGCCGTCAACCTGTTAACAAGCATTTGATTCACTTCTTGTATTTTTTGCATTTTTTATATGACTTTTGACCCTGTGGCATAATTGGCCCCTTTTGATATGGGTAGCGACATCGGTCGAGGGCAGCTCAACAAAAAGTGCTGACTGAAAGGCAAGAACAGCAATAAAAGCGTAAATTAATTAACAATATCGTATTTCCATATGTGTTGCTGTATTTTATTGTAGTACAACAAGCCAAAGCCAAGACTCGGCCACGCGCCTGAGTAACGCCTTTATCCTCCCCCCTTTTGCCACCATGGAAAAGAGTAACGCCCACACGCACACCCTATGTTTATTTGCATAAGTAGCTCAGCATTTGGGTTCGAATCGCACAAGGAGTCGGCTAGGTGGATGCCGGTGGACGGCTGGTGTGAAGGGGGAAAAACACGCAGTTATACATGTGTGCGTACAAATTAGGGGCAACCAAAAAAAGGGAATTTCTTTTGAGGGCAGACGGCACTCAACTGGTTGAATGATGTCCTTCATAATGACGGAGCAAGACAGAACCTTAAATAAACACGGCAATGGACAAAAGCCTAACGTTTCCCTTTTCCCCTCAAGCCAATGGGAATCTCGTACCATATCCGGGAACAGGACACACGCATATAAATGTTCGCTGTAAGCGGAAATATTTGTTTTCTCAGACAGTTTTATCATTCGTTCGTTGGTTGTATCCTGCCTAAAAGAGAAGGAACGTAAGTCAAATCATATGTCATCTTCAACGTATTTATTTCGGGAGTTGGAAGTTGGCCCGGGAGTAAATTTTGCAATGCGGATACGACAGGTGGACAGATTGATGCTTTTGGATTCCGGTAAAACATTATTAACAATCTTGGCAGTGGATATTGCGGTTAGGCTTATGTTAATCACGGCCAACGAGCGAAGTTTGACAAATTGCCTCAAACTGCAAAGAAGCGTGTGATTTATGTGGATATGTGGAGAGCATTAAGAGGGTAGTTGGGTTTGGGGTGGGTTGGATTAACCTGTGGCGATAAGGTTGAGGTAATTAGGCGTTGGCTTTCCCCCTTGCTCGAGACACATTTTGGCACGTACAAACGTGTTGCAACCTAATTAAAATTAAAATTAACAACAAAGCACACAAACACACACAAAAAACGGAGTCCAAGTCCTTGACACGAACCGAGGCACGTTGTTGTCGCCGTTGCATGCAACGCGTCATACAAAGTCAAATTCGTGGCAGCCCAGAGCCAAAATGCCACTCAAAATCCATTTGAGGCACGAGCGAGAGATATGGGGGCATTCACAAAAGGGTCGAGATGCTGCCACATGCCTCATGCCTCACATGCTTGCACATTGAATGCTAAATGGTGGTTGCAACGCCTCTCTCTCTCTCTCTCACTCTCTGTCGCACACACACACACACACACACACACACACACTCTTGTTGCATTCTGCGGGCGTCTTTTCCCGTAATGATGTTTTCCCATGGGGAAGGGGAAGTTCCTGAGATATGCCTGCATTTTCAGTATTTGCAGCATTATTGCACATTCGACATAGTCATAGCCTTATAGAGTTATATAGAGACCAGGAGAGATGCTACATTTCAATGGGAAATACAAGCACTTTTCTGTCTAGAGCTTATCTACATACTCTATATCGATATACCTTTCAATCTATCATCTGCAAATTGGTTTCTTGGGTTAACTGACATCGTTGTCGTACCGCATTTGCTCTCTGATACCCGCATCACCTCCGCTTCTTCCTTCACTTCCTCCTTTACCACCTCTTCCTGCTTTCTCACTTCCTCACCTCTTCGTTGTACTCACATTGTAGTTAGATGGTTGCCCACTCCCACGATTACAATCAATATAAATCACATTTACCCAAAGCGAAAATGTTTTCTACTTCAGTGGAGAAGCCAAAAAATTCATACGCAACAGGGGAATTCGCTGTTCCCAAATACCCTGTAGCTATGAGGTGTTTAAAATGGGTATCAAACAAAGGAGTCTTTATTTCTATTGAGCTTATGCTATAATCATAAGAATGTTCTTTGGTACAGAACATTTGCAGTAAGAAACTAAAGTTTTATTGCTTGTTCATTATGTTATCTGTGTATAAAGGGTATCAATGAGTCGTGCAATCATATCATTGTTACATACAATGTACAGCCTTTACCACCGATTACAAATATAATTACACTCTCACATCTTTAAGCTTCTGGTACGTATTAGTCGATTAATTCTTCTAAATGGACTTTTGTTTTTAGTTATACGCCACAGGCTTTAACTGCTGATGGATTCTTAAACTATGCATTTACAGCGCTCACTTATTGTTTACAAGGTATACCTAAGTCGAGCAATCTTTACCAAACGCATGCTAACTTTTTATTTGCATTCCAACTACAACTACCATCTATAAAAGGAAATGGTCGCATTACTGTTTGATAACAACTTCCTATTACTGTTTACAGGGCATCTCACAGTTGAGCAGTCTCTATTACCTACTTACCGAAACCTATAACTGCAGATAGACGCGACGACGCACAACTTCTATGTTCCAGCCTCCAACTCCCCCGCCTGTTGGCCCTATTGGCGGCTACACAGCAGCTGCTTTTGGCCTTGTAGCGAGGCACGTCTATTTTTTTCCATTTGGCCCAAAAAGGGCAAGCAGTTGGTGCGGGGGCGTGGCGTGGCGGGGGCAAGGCTGCTGGTTGAGATGGCAAATATGCAACAAATTCTTATTCAAAACACGCACGCAAATTTCTCCAATTCGCATGCATAGGAAACTCGTTGGCGAACTGTGAAGAGATGCTGGCTCAGGATGAGGAGGAGTAAAAGAAAAGAAAAAGGGGGAAAGGGGGAAAGGGGGGAGCTGAAACTGAAACCGTTACTAAGTGTAATAGAATGAGGATCGGAAAATGTACAACAAAGGATGGCATAATAATAAAAAATTTAAGATGTGTAAAAAACATAAAAAGAAAATTCATTTGCGCCAAATTTGTGGATTTCACCTTAATCTTTGTATGCCGCCCATTCCACTCCCTCCTCCCCGCCCTTTGATAACAATGTATGCGAAAATCGATGTATACCCCCCAATTGAGTGGATTTTGGGGGTAGTTGCCTTCCGGCAAGGGTTTAACCAAAAGTCGTTGCCTTTTTTATAGGATTGCGGTGAAAGCGCCACGTTTAAAACTCTTATTTGTAAAAGTCGAAAGCCTATACATATACATATGTACATTTGTATATGGGTGTGAGTGTGTGTATGTGTGTGTGTGGGTGGGCCATAGTCAGAGCTATTTAAGTTGCCTTTCTCCTCTCTTCCCTTCTGCATCAGCATCTCCAACTGTTCTCTTAAGTACAGTCGGCACATAGATCTATTAAATCATGTACGACCCGTAATAAGGAAGCCACATCTCTCAAATGAATCTCATAAACGTACTCGTATTCGTATTCATACAAAACATATTCACACTAGAGACTTGAACCAAATTAATGCCATAGCGACGATCTGTCAGAGATTCCTCGACTCTCGGACTTATTTACTTGGCAATTGAATTAATTGAAATTCTTCGTTCAACTAAGTAAAATATAGTACATGTTCGGATCTGTCATAAGTTTAGTTCGTTTTCACATACGTATTCACATGCATTCGCTTGTATTCACTTGCTTGTAAATGTAAGGCAGTTATTCTTATAATATAAATATATTACATATTCTTATACCCTGTTCACATTTTCCACTCACTTAGGGCATCATTCAGCACCCAATACTTTCAAAAATATAACTGCAATTGGTTTGAATATTTTGATTTCAATTTTCATACACATTGAATAATAGTTAAATATGTTATAAGGCTCGGGTAAAATTATCCTGTAAAGTAAATAATTGCTATCTATAATCGTTCATTTAATTATTTGATTGTTTTCTGTTGTCTGTTCTAAAATCTTTAAGCTTTGTGATTAAAATCGAAGAAGACATTAATGAAAGCTTCCTGAAGACAACAGAAAACCCAATTGTGGAATTACTTTAAAAAGTATTTATAAATTTGATGGTAAAACAGATTTGCTAGTTACATGACAATAATTTCATCAACTCAGAAAATATTCTATATACATATATATTTTCTTTAAAATAATTTCATAAATCAAACTGATGCAATTACTGTGTTAAGTATTTATAAAGTTCTATAGCTTCAAAGTATTCTCATGTAGGAGCACGGAAGTGACCAATTCAAGAAATAATTGAAGTAAATTTAATTGAATTTGATTTTATATTATTTTTACTTGTCATGAGTGTATCCAATATATCCAATTCGGGTGTCAACTATTGACCCTCATCGGGGTAATAGGAAAAGTGCATTAGACACAGTCAATGCAAGCTCAAAGACAACCAGGGTCGATGTTATAGGGGATAAATTTTGTGTATTTTGGGACCAGCGCTAATCTAAGTGTGTTACGAGAATAACGATTGCATTCGTTTGCGCGGCAATCTTAAACTATGATGATGATTTAAGATTGAAAAAATTGTAACAATCTGCATTGAGATAAAATAATCTCATACAAGTATGAGTATGAGTATGTGAAAAGCGGGGACGTTACGACTACATCTATAAATGCGGGACATTTGGCCGGGGTTTAGTTAATAATCAACTGCGGGGTCTCGACCGAGGACTGAGAATTGAGAAATGAGAATCGAGACTTGCACTGGGTCGGGATCGGGATCGGGGTCGGAGTCGAACTGGGTTTTGGGCTGGGTGAGTGTCTGAGTTCTTATGGTGTGTGTTTGTTGCGGAATTGAAGTTGATGTACATCATCAGAGACATACAGACATGCATGCTCACAGATACTTATTGTATATGTACATGAGGGCGGCGTGTCGGACACTCACACACACATTTACACACGCACACACACTCACAGACTCATTCGAGACTCGGTAATGAATTGATGGTTATTTTCAAAAATCCAATGACTGTCCGAGCGATCGCTGCACAAATCAGTTGAAGAATCGCACTCGAGCGACAATGTTCTCTGTGTTCTCGGCCCCGGTCGTTACAATAATTCAGATTACTCTAATAACGGACTCAGAATCGGAATAAAAATCGTACTCAAATCATACTATATTTAAATAAAATATGCTCGTAACATTGTGTCTTACATATCAGCTGAGTATATTTTAAATAATCATTTTTAAACTCGACTCTCTCTTTCTGTATGGATAACTGCTCTTAGTTGACACTAAATAAATAAATGAAATACATTCGTTTAAATATAGTTATGTATAGAGAGAAAGAGGGATAGAGAGAAGCAGGGAGATTTATATACAGCATATATATTGTATCTGAGACAGCGGCACGAGCAGCCGTTGCTCCTACAACAACTGGTCAATATTCCGTGCGGGGTTAAGACCCCTCTGAAGGCGCGCGATAATCATAATCGGCAAACGTTCTCGAGATGTCGTTGTCGTCGACAGCTTGGGAACTGCGCTCAGTTCCCTCCGACTGACTCCCTAATCTCATATTCTCTCTCCTATGCTGTGGTATCGATCGATGCAGTTGAAAAATGTTATAAACATTTTGCAAGACATTTCTTAAGAAAAATGTGTTATGTGTAATGTGAATAAGGAATTACTTTCCGCTCGTAAGGTATGTATTAGAACAGAGTATATGGTTGCTTTTCAACCAGGAGTGTTAGGAAATAGTTGATAGCTTTTGATGTCAATATATTGTTTTCACTTAGGATTTAAAATTAAAACTGAAAACATTAATGTCAATTTGTATTTGCAAAATGACTAAAGTACTATTCTTTTGAGGAGTTATACAATTTAATTGTATGCAGAACAAGAGGAATTATTTCAGCTAGAAATATTAAATGACATTTGATGATGAATAATAATTGATTTAAATAGAAACTCAATTAAAAGTGTCACACTCTAATAGAATATTCCTTAATTTAATTGAATTTAATCAAGTTGTAATTTCTGATTGAGTTTATGTGACTATGTGTGTTTGTGTGTGCACCGTATTGTGGCATGACTCAATTGACTTTTGTCTGGACACAGGAAATGGATCTTAGTCATAAGTAATGCTATCAATTGATGCACTTGTATGGTATATTCCGGGCTAGTTGCTTGGACTTACTTATTAATCTATATTTTAATTTATACGTTACGAATTGCAGCGACAATTTGTTGCATATTTTTGGACAAGCACTCAATCAAATGGACGCAGCAACAACAACAGCAAGAATATTTAGCAATAATAGCAACAATAAGATTCCTGCCCCGTTACACACATTGTGTGTGTAGTTTTTATTCGTTTAAATTCAATTGACTTTGAATGCCTCCACAATGAAGGCAAACAAGCGACACAAACACACTTGTACAGAGTTATAGAGAATTGTTGTACTCGCTGTTGTTGTTGTTGCTTGTGTTGTTGTGGTTGTCGTTGTTGTCTGGCATGAAGCGGCGCAACGGAAAACGAATGAGGGTCAATTAAGCCAATTTAAATTTAATAAACTTATGTATTATGTGCAAGAGGTTACTAGCCATAGCAATATGCCATATATGACTTGCAATGATACACACACACACACACACACCACATACACATTCAGAGAGATCGCGGCAAATGAGCAACGTTTTTGGGGGTGGCAAAATGAGACATGAAATATTCAAAAGAGAAATACTTTACACAGCTGTACATAAGGTTAAGTCTTAATAACTCAAAAACTATGTGAATACATTAATATTAACATTCCCCTGTACTGTAGAAACTCGATAAATTGGATGCTTCAAGCTGTCAGATGTCTGTGGATGCCAAGTAAACGAACCGTTTGATGTATGCAATCCACACTGTGGTTCTGGCTGTGGTTGACAAGAGAATACACAGACGCCACATGTGGGTGGATGCCAAGTGGACACACACAGCTGCCAAATATGTATGTATGTATGGAAATGTCATAAAAAAGAAACTCCACACGAAGTAAGCTATAAATGTGTATGTGTAAATTGTAACTTTGTAAATGTACTACTAATTAATTTTTTGTTTTCCTTTACTTAGATATTACAAGTGGTTAAATAGATTCTACAGCTGTCAGATACTTTGTGTGGATGCCAAGTAAATCTCTAATCAGTGTGGATGTCAACTGATATGTGGATTCTTATAGGAAAGAAACTTACGCGCAGTAAGCTAAATGTTTCCATATTTCGATATCATGTTTATTTCTATAATAAATTTAATTAAACATAGATTAAATAAGGAAAAGGTTTATTTTCGCAAAGATCAATTTGTAAGAAAAAATAATTACTTGGTTATTTTATAACATATCTATTTATAAATACTTACCCTATAAGATCGGAGCGTATTGCTTTCCTAAGTACTAGTGCCGCAGGAGTTAGGTTTGTGTCCGCAATGCCTCCTGCTGCCCAAGTGCTTATCAAAGCGACGATTTGAACAACAACAAATGAAGGAACAAACTTTAAGTCTTTTATAATTGTAATTATCATTTATTTAATAGTAATTTTTTCTTATTTTTGAATAGTTATAAAAACTATTTGTTGACAATTTACGCTAATCTTTGCAGTTATTTTTTCGTTTGCTTTCAGCTTAAGTATAACAGACATACAAACATATATTTCTTGGCCTAGAAATATTGAGTCTAAAACAGCAACACACTCACACACACATACACACACTCACTTACACCCACTCACTCACACTCACACAAACACATACAAATATACTAATTGGCTAGACTGTGTCTCCAACAGTGTTCCTTCGAATACGAAGCATATATGTGTAGTATATATACTAGATGTATAATTAGGAAGTCTGTATAGAATGCGAATTCATTATTATTATCATTAACTAATACAAGTTTTGGTGAGGACACAGTTAGCCAGAACATATTATAGATTTAGCGGGGCCTTCAATTGTTCTATTTACTTAACATAAATATCTTATTCTAATTATAATTTGGGAGCCTTTTCTATAGATAACAAACAATTCGTTTTCGTATTATTTACAAGTGATCATTATCGTTACCGTTATCGTTGCGATTTGATTTAGGCAGTACACAAATAAGTTCCAGGAAAACATTCATGCTAAAGTGAAGACATTCGATTACCATTCAACTAACCGATAATCCAACTCTACACATCTCTAAATATATTTTATATATATTCCAGATCTATATACAGGTTTTTATGCTATGCCTTAAACTTAGATATGTCTAGTTATACATAGGTATTCAACACATATTGTGGCTAGTAGTTAAACTCGTTTAAAAATCAATAGGTAATACTTTCATAGAGATTGATATAATATGATATTCGATAGGGATATATCGTTATTCAGAAATGTGACTCCCGCAGAACTCTGATAGGTCTGGAAGAGTGCAGGTCCTGTTTAGATTAAATTGGATATCAGGGTATAAATTAGTTGACAATATTTTCAAAATCGGGGAATTCTTTTGATTTCATTATTTTGTTTAGGCATTGAACCATTTACCACGGGATCTCGGATAATAAGCATTATTTTTTGTTAAAGCAACATTTTTTTCTTTTTTTAGATATGATCGTTGTTATCGCAGCTTTTTGAATTCTGATCCGGGGATATGTATGCATATAGATGTAAATATGTATGTGAATCGGGCCATAAATTAAGACAACAGATATTCGGATATGTTTATACTTTTCGAGTATTTAGAGCAAGGCTGCAAGACTGGGCTTATTTTAAAAGTAAAGTTTATTTTAAATTAATTTGGGACAGTGAACTGAAAAACATTAGCACAGTTTTAATTGCATTTTAATCTTTAGAGTCTGATTTTGATATAGCTCTTGCAGCCTTGATATCGAGGAGTATTAGACTTAGTTACAACGAAATGACAACGAGTTAATTAAAGTATTTACAAAACGAGTCACACTTTTGGCATTGTTACCTGTTCGGAGATTAATGCAACAATTACACAGAAATGCTTACAATTTAAAGAAGTCTTGCCTCAAACCATGCGAATAAATATATATATATATCTGTATTTATAGTATGTATATATATATATCTATAAAGTATGTTTATAAGTAGGTATGTTGATCTAGTTGTTGGTTGGGGTTATTATTTGATACGATACGATATTCATGTATTAATTCAAATTTGCTTTGCTCGCTCTATTCATTTGTACACTCACATAACATACTCGTACTGTAGGCATATGGATAAGTACATTGATTTATTTTAGTATGGATGATGGATTCTTATATACAACTTTCCTGTATGCGATTCGATGTGGTGACAACCTCCGGTCGAAATCGGTATTCACTTAATGACGATGTCACCGATGCATTATTTGGACTGAGCAAGCTGACCTCCATTGGCTGCGGTGTTAGATGATATGAGGATGAGGGCGTCGATGTGCTTACATTGTAGGTCAAGGACCCCAGTGGAGGACTACAGGTTGTTATGCCCTTCTTATTGAGAGTGGCATAGCTCTGTCGAATGAAAGTGAGAGAAACATGTGAGACAGTCTAATCCCATTCAAAATCATTGTTGATACTTACAATTTGTTTGCTTGGGCGGAAGGTGTAATGCAGTACTTCATTGCCTGAATTGCTTAATAGGCCAATAGTGCTGGCCTCTGGACCACCTCCCATACAATCGGGAGTGCTCTTCAGATGCTCTGCATCTCTACTATTACAATAATCCCGTTGCATCAGTCGCGTCGAAGGACTGGCAAAGCCGGGGGATACCACGAGTGCCTTAAGAGGCCTTTTTTCTAAGAATTAAAAATGTATCAAAGATTTCGTTAGTTACATATATTAAATATATTTTCTATCAAGCAATATTACAAAATACGACACACTATAGATGTTTACCGAATTTAGCTCGGAACAGAAACAAATTTTGTTCAAGAAACAAAACATTTTCTAAAATGTTGTTTGTTATTTTCTGTAGGTATGCGTTTTGGTTTATTTTTGAAGAAATGCACTCGATTAAATCGGTAAAAATTTAACAAGAACATTTTACAAAGTCTGTGTAAACAAACGGAAATATAAATCGTGAAATTTGTTATTGACTTTTCAAGTTTTTTTTTGCCTATGTGTTTATTTACACATATTACTACGAATCTGGTAAATAAATTTTTTAGTTTATTAACATATGTATCTATTAATAGCCGTGAATTGTTTGGTATTAATTATATTATATATTTCTAGAGTGCTTCTTTATTAAGGATCAAGTAGCTTACCATACTGATTGGGTATAACATCGGGATCCGTGTCATCTATATCCGCTTGATCCCCCAACAGCTGTGGACTGGGCCGAGTCCGCGCCGTGGAGCGCAATGTATCGGTGCCCATTGCCATGGAAAGAACATGACCACTTGGAGATGTTCTCGTCCCACCGTCTATGCTCACTTCACCCAAGTTGCCGCACTCGACCGCATTTCGATTATCACAATTAATCGGCAACAGACTGTGGTGAGACTGTTCCTGTCCATGCACCCCGCCATGTCCCAGTCCCAACCCTTGGCCCTGGCCCTGGCCCTGGCCATTTGCATGCTGATTCGGACGCAACGGGTCCAGTTGGCAGTCTGACGGTATGGCTAATTGTGTGTGCTTAACGGCTTTGAGATTATTATCGTTGCGGCTGCAATTCAAATGCGGGAGCAGCATTAGCAAAGAGAGAGCACACCCATTAGACATTCATTAAACATACCGATTTGAGAACCTTCTGTAAATCGCAGCCAGGATGATGCATGCTATGGCGAACAGGAGTCCACAGAAAAGCGTCAACCCAGCTAGAAATGGAGATAAGGGCATGGATAGACCTGTGGTGCTACCTGGAATCATAGAGAACATATAAGACATCAATTTGAGCTCAACATAAAAGTTCTCGATATAAATGTTTGATATTTTTTGACATTTTTAAATTGTAGTTCTAATATTTATCGTTGCAGAGTTTCAGAACGGATAACTTGGGATAAATGAAACTAATGAGCAATTATCTCTATTCGGGGTATAAATTTGAAAAATCTTCAGAAGTTAATACAACACATGTTGTTGTTCTGAAATATCTTTGAAAGAACTTTTAGCAAACGTTTTAATAGGTGTAGATATATTTATTGAATATCCTTGAAGTACTTTTCGAAACTGATAACATAAGAATCCACAGTACAGTTTTCAATAATTTGTATCCCTCATGGTTTCATTTTTAATCTTCTCAACTCAATTAAATTTGATCTTTAGTGTTCTTAACTCACCTGTTAATTTAGCCACGCCCTTAAAGTTAATGTCATCAATGATAATAGGCTCGGAACGACCTTTGACATTGACTGCAAAGATGATCATGCGATAGGTCGCCGCCTGATCCAGGTTCTCAATAAGGAAGGTGACCGGCGTATGCTTTTTATATATAACAAAATTAATGGAGAAATTAAACAGGTTAATTTACAGTTGGTAGCACTTACAGTTACTGTAATATTTCTGGCCAAACGCAGGGAGTTTAACTCGACGAGCTCAAGCATGAAACTCTGGGGTAAACCTCCGTCAAATCCCTCAATGCAGTCAACTTGCAGTGAATCCACAGATTGATTGCTTACAGTACAGTTTTGCAATGGAAATGGACGACCTGGGGTGGGAAATGAATAGCTGTTTAGTGAGGTATTACTGTAGTTTGTCAGCTCAAAACTGAAAGGGTACCTGCAGCCACAATTTGAAAGACACAGGGACTCTTCTGCAGTCCAATTGAGTTCTTGCCCCAACAGGAAATTGTGCCATAGTCCAGATCCGAGCTGGGCGTGTAATTCAACCTCGACATGCCAGTCTGCAATTGGTCAATAGTTCAATTACTCAGTTTCTCAATACTTAAGACTCTTGATAATGCGAGTCTCGAATCTCGTCAGATTACTTTGTAAAAGCACTTGAGATAGCAACCCCATCTCATAATTAGTGTTATATATTTTTGGGACTCACCTCGCTGGAGTGAAGGCGGGCAGGAAGCTCCGTTTGTTCCCCCGATGAGTTAAAGGTCCAATGGAAGGAGTCGGCAGGTGGGGAGGCATCCACTTCGCACTTCAATGGCAGCGTCTCGTGCTCAAGGGCGCCCAAGAGCTCCTCATGGTCGATGGCACAGATGGGCGCGTCTACGGGTCCGAAATAAATAATTAAAGCATTTATTGAAATATTTAATACGCTGTTAAGGTGCTCGATGTTGGAGTTGGAGTCCCTTTAAAAGTTCTATGAATTAATTTCAACTTTGGCCAAATGCAGTTACCAGTTACCAGCTACCAGTTACCAGTTACCAGGCAATGCATTCATTGCGCCATAATCTTGGTCATTAACGTGGCTTGGAAAATGGGTAAATGGGAAATGGGAGATGGAAAAAGGGATTGGAAGAGCTTTGGCTCTGTTTGAATTTGGACTGTGGCCAAACTGTGTATGGAGTTTGGAGTCACAACCCAAAGGCAAATGCATTAGGAGCAAAGGCTCAAGGATTAAATTGTAAATTACATAGACGATAGTCAATGCCAAATTGTGGTTGACTTGGACATTTTCAGGCATTTTACGAGTACTTACAGCGTATGCGCAATGTGACCGGATTACTAAGGCCTTTGCCCTCCGAATTGACAGCCAGGCAGGTATAGTCCCCCGCCGAGGCTCTCGACACACTCTGCAACACCAGCGATTGATCCGACAATATGATGCCCACCGAGATATTATGCTGCAGCTCCTTGCCCTAATGTAATGGTAATCGTAATCGTAATGGGTGAAGGCAAAGGTAAAGGTAAATGAATCTAGAGAGATTTAATCCAATAATTATTGCTTACATTGTGGAACCAGGACATCTTGTAGGGCTTCGGATTTGATTGCACAATGCATTCAAAGTAGGCATCGTCACCTTCCTTAATGTCATCCGGATTCAGGGAGGAGCCCATTTTCAACACTGTAGTGGGTTGGTCTGCAAAGTACACACACCGAGAGATTTTACAAAGCTCGAAGATAGATAGATAGATTGATAGATATGTATTTCTGGTAATTAGAATTTTCTCTTCGGCCTTTGGGGCCACTTACAGTGCACAATGAGACGCCATTTGTCCTCAATGGAGCTGCCATCGATGAATTGATTTTCAGCTCGACATGTTAAATATTTGCCATCGTCCTCCCGGCTGGGTGTAAATGTCAGTATACTTAGGGATTGATTGTCTGGCTCATTAAACTACAAAAAAAAAAAAAGAAAAAAGCAGAGAAGCGCAAACAGAGTCCATTAGGAAATGAATAATGAACAACGCAAAAGGAAAAGCCGGTGGGAGAAAAGCTGAAGGGTAAAGTGAAAGTGAAAATAGGAGCAATTATAAGGCACCGCACATCCTTTCTTTACCCATACATACGTATGTACTCCGTATACTTAATCTACGTGCGAGGGCTGATCAATTAGTAATGAGCTTATTCACCAAACAAACCACACAAATTGAGCAGTGAGTATTGACTATTGAGCATTGAGAATTGAGTGTTGTGTATATTTATTTCCTTTACCCTTAATTAACTGAAGGGTTGAGGAGTTGACGGACTTGATAACTTTAGCCCCTTCAGCAATTATTAAGATGAAATAGGTTTAGTTCAACGTTGTACTTTGACTTACTAATTTTAGTTTTTTTTTTAACCGGAATACAACTATTTTCAGATTGATTGAATAGCCTAAGGTCTTGTTTGTATTTAACCCTCCTTAAGTTTATTGAACCTGACCAAAAATAACTAAACTGGGAGAGCTATTTATAAGGAATTGAAATCTTTAGCTGAGGGACACATATAGAAAAGAAACATGTATTTTCTATTTGAAAAGCTCAGATAATATATTTGTGTTTTTCCTATTTCTTCCTGGAATTTATTAAGGAGGTGATATTTGGATTATTAAGGAACTTACATTCTTGGTTTGTTTTTTCAGCTGCTTGTTGGCCTTCCACCAGGAGATTAAAGCCGCCGGCTTTGATCCTGAACTCTTGCACTCAATGTCGTAGGTGCGATCCGCGGATACGAAACGATCCTTGGTAAGGATGTGAACAGCAACAGGTTTCACTGAAAGCAAAGATAGCAAGTTAACATTTATATTTTCCTATTTCTCTCTTTGTAACCTACAGTTGACATCCAGTATGACGACCTTGTTATTGGGCGGTGTCAGATTCGTATTGCTGGCCACACAAACCAGACGAGCATTGAGATGTTGCCTGCCAATGTTGGGATATGATAAATGGTTAACAGTTTTGCCATCGGCACGCTGATCAAAGGTCTCATCGATGACGTTGTTGTCCAAATACCAGGTGACATTTGGACGGGGTCGACCTGTGTTTAGTGGACAAAATAATTTTGAAGCATTCGGTGAGTTATTACCGGAAAACAGTCTCTTACCGCCGGAAACCTCGCAGACCAGGACGATATCGTTGCCCTCGTTGAAGGACTCGACATTGCTGGTCTTGTCATGCCTATTGGGTTCATAGATAATGGGTCTATCCGGGGGTACAATTACAGTTAGATTGATTTTCAGATTTCGAGTGGGCGAATTACGAAAGTCCACACGACATCGGTAAACGCCCTCATCCTCGATGCGAACATTGTCGATTTTAAGCTGGGCAGGATGCGAGGTGCTGCTGAAATGTGCTCTTGGTCCAAAGGCCAATGGGGACGACCACAGTCTGGCCTGTCCAAATTGACGCCCTCTCACATCGAAACTACAAAGAACTCAGTTTAGTCATTAACTTTCGTCATTATGTTCCCCTCTCACTCACTTGTAGATGGGCTCCCCATCTCCTTCCCGAAACCAGAGCACCATATAGACGGCATCATCACGTTCCATTGGCGTTATGTCACAAGGCAACATTGCCTGTCGGCCGAGCACACCTTGCACCGATGTCAACGGCACTGGACGATCCAGCTCATGGATCAACTCATCCGGCTCCAAATAGGAACCTTTGGACTGCCGGCAATTGGCCAAAAGCAGGCAAATTCCCAGGCACCAGGAGAGCTGTGTTCTTTTGCTTTTTCTGTGATAACTGAGCTGATATCGTTGGATAACTTGATGCTCCTGCTCCGCCTCCGCCTCCTCCTCCTCCTTCAGCTTGTTTAAGCTGACCTCGGGATGCATTTCACTTTTCTCTTCTCTTCTCCACCCTCCTCTGTCAATTTCTCTCTCTGGTTGCTTGATAAACTTGTTCCTTTTGGTTACTGGAAGCTGTCGCTTGTTATGAAGTTGGCTTTTCGCATATTCTCAATCGTATTAACTCTTTATGGCAGTTGTATCCATTTGGCCTGATGCTTCTGTTAACTTGCAGGCCATCTTTCCCTTGGGCAGGAGTTGGATGATGAGTTTCCCGGCTGTAGGCAAAGCAGAGTCAAGTGCAATCATTGTATGGAAATGACATGTGGCTAACAGTTTAAAAATTACAACGAAGAGGAAATATTTGGCTGGCCAAATTTTGAATACACTTTAAGAGTGTAGCTATGTGTATATTTATATGCTATGTATAGGAAATTTATGGTAACATATATAATTTAATGTTAAACTGGTTTTTCAACAATTTACTAATTTGTGATACTTTGGCATTTGTCATAAACAGAGGAAATACCTCTGTCAAGACACATAAATAAGTAATTAATAAAGTTTCAAAATGAACTGGCTGTGAGTTCAGTTAATTTATAAATAAGCAAATCCCATCTTTAATAAAAAGCACACTATTAAATCGCTAGGACACCCTCGGGGCAGTGTATAAAATTAAGCTTGGTTTTATTTAAAGGTTGTCATAATAAATTAAAATCACAGAAAGCAACTGACAATTCGCATTTAATTCATTCACTGAATTTATTTAAACTCCACAGCAGAAATCATAAATATTTTTAAAGATAAAATTCAGTAAAGAAGTTGACATCATATTGAAAAATATTTAACATGACAAAACTGTTATTGTAAGAGCAGAGTTGTTAATAATTACAATTGATATACCCAACTCTCAGTTGAATCTATGTATATGCATATATTTAATAGTATTAGAGAATCGATTCAAATAATCATTTGACACAACAATAATTTATACCAACAGGTTATTCAAAAGAGTCTTGAATAATGTCAAATATAATCAGGGGAAATGCACAAGTGTTTGCTAAAATAAGAAATGTGTCTTCAGTGTAACTTCTCTAAATTCAACAATTACAGGGAATACATAAATTTAAGCTCTTATTAGTACACAGTCTTTGAGATAATTTTGCCTTAGGCAGATCAATTATGCATTCATTTTAATGAAATAATAATAAATAAATGTTTGTTTGTTGAGTATTGAAATTATAAAAAATATGAACTATGTATACGCAATTTTGATGAAGATAAAATAAATAAAATTATAATTAAGTAGATGTAAATTAGGTCAAAAGAGAAACCCTTTAGAAATTGCGATTGCAATTAAGTTTAAGCTATTGTGAGACCTTAATACATGAAATATTTTATGAAATTCTTATGTGTTCAAATATTTCCAATTGCAATGCATTTGGTAAATCTAATTAAATGATTTATTGTTGGAGGCTTTTTCAATATTCGTGGAAATCGAACGGATATGTACGAGTGCAGTGGGAAAATTACGTGAACGGGCAACTTCAATTTAATTAAATATACAATGGGTTTTGCTTTATGATGAATGAGTTCATGGCCAGGATGGAATATATGACGTTATTGCGGTCAATCGGGCCATCGTTCAAATTCTCAATAAATATTGGTGAAATGCTCGTTTCTCATTCCCGCTTCTCGTTTCTCAGCTCTCCACTCAATCTCAACTGTCAACGTAATATCTTAAAAAATGTGAAGTCATTTCGCATTGCCAAAAATGACAGCAGCTCACACAAAAATAACTTAGTTATTGGGCTATGAAAGTGAACACACCACACCTCCTTTCCTCAGCTGCCTCCTCAGTTTCCCCCTCCGCATCTTGACCATAAATCGGTGTGTCTGAATAGAATGTGTGCACACATGAAAGCAAAAGGCTAACCATATGGACAACCCATATAAGAGTAAAGATTTAAAGTGATAACATACTTGTAGAGGAAGAGTTATGGGCTTCCACAAGTTTCTGAGATTCTTTAGGCAATCAAGCATGGCTCATAAGATCATGTATCTATACATCCACTGGCAATCAAAAGTTATGACCATAATGCCCCTTTATGGACTTTTAATATTATAACTTAATTAATTATTACGATACTCGGATACGTTAACAATTTGACTATGAATGTGCCCTACGATTTCCAGTTCTCAAAACCAAACACACAATCGATCCATCCATCTATCTACGAGTATACGTATATCTATCTGTCTGTCTAATGACAAAGGGCATTTGGCTAGTTTTTCAGCATTTCATATTAAATTTATTTATGTATATTAAATGGCAACGTGAACCGGTTACGAGTATGTTTCGAATGCAAATCATAGATGAATGAACTTGAATTCTTGCTCATTGAAAATTCATTAGGTTTTATCTGTTTATTTTTTTCTCTTTCGTTTTACAGTCACCACAAAGAGTGGAAAATACTAATAATAATAATGAAACAATAGGAGCGCTGATTTATTAATTATTTGTTTAACATTTATTTCTGTTTAATATAAACAATTTTAATAGCATAATGGTCTGATAACAATTCCCTTTTTCTTTTATGTTTATAATTGGTTTTGAATATTTCTAAAGGGAAAAACAGAGAATTTATGTTAATTCATGTCATTAAATAAATTTTTGCCTAAAATTGGCATCTATAATGGTGCTAAACGTTTTCTAATCGAAGCAATTAAAACACTTTACGCCTCACACTGAAAAATTACGTCAAGTATTTGTATGTGCATTTTGCCCCAAGATATTTTATCATGGATGCCTTTCCATCAAGGTGAGAATTTGTCTCAACTTGAAAGCAGATCAAAAGATACTCATATTTGCATTTAAAACATAGCCAGAGGTGACAACAACAAGAACAACAACAACATGAACAACGGCGTCAACAACTACAGTCTGTGCCTCCTTCTTTGGGAAAGAAGAGGGGACTAGGAACATCATCCATAAGCATATTTAATATGCGATACACTCAAAACTCATATGACAGTCTCCTTAGCTCCTGCCTGATGATGATGATGGGGCAGCTGTTGGCCAGGTTATAAGCAGGCGTGTCGGCCGCTTTGACTTCGGTTTGTTCAAATCGTTGTTGTTTATTTGTTGCCCATTTGCAACAAAACACCCCAGCCCCAACTCCCAAACGACAACAAATATGCTACAAACCGGTTCCCATCATTTTTTGTCTTTATTTTTTTTATTTTTGAGAAAATTATATACAACGCTTAAAATGCTAAAAGATGTTTAGGTTGAGTGCTGGCGCTGAGCCCAGTGACCAGTCACCAGCCACCAGCCACCAGTCACCAGTCTACAGTCAACTATTCCCTGTACCCAATCCCCCAAACCCCCAGCTTTGGTTTCTCTGTGGTGTTGCTAATTAAGATTACAGACATCGATACTTTTCGGTACGCAGTGGCACGTACAGATACAGACCCAAAAGTATATAGATATTTACGTATGTATCTCCCTCTGTGTATATATACATAACAGGAAGAAATAGTTATCTTAGAAATGCCGAAAACCCAATACTCTATATTTGAAAATCTATTCTTTAATTAACTATAATTTGTTTTTATTAAAAATCTGATTTTTAAATATCTTTTTCTCAACCAGTATTAAAATTTATAGAAAAAAACTTTTTCAATTCATTTCTATGCTAAAATTTCAACTAAATAGTCAAACAGTTCTATTAATTAAAATTGTAGTCGAAATGCATTGGGTAAATAAAAAATCTCATATTACACATATAACATAAGTATTAAAAGTAAACTGTGATATGTTAAAAACGTAAAAAAAATTTCGATATTTTATATAACTGGATTTGGTTCTAAACACATTTTAAAATATAAGAGAAGTTCTTGAGTATTCCCTATTCTAAAACTGATAATACCAATAATCCTTAATAATAATAATCCTTATCGTTTCTTTTATACTTTTAAACCAAGTTTAATCAAACAGAGCACCTGTACCAAGTTTCATTAATCAACCACGATCAAAAGTGATGCAGATTGTATGATAAAATTAAAATACCCTCGTCAAGTGTATAAAAAGGTTTTATATGCTGGTCAGTCCACTTGATGGGTATGCCAAGGTGCTAAATCAACAGCTGACAGCATCCGAGGTTTTCTTGGCTTATTAATTATGTAGCTTAATTTGCGATTATGCAGATATGAGCATAAATTTTCAAGAGTAGCATAAGTTGGGTCTGATAACTCACCAGTTCCAGTTAATATATGTGCATACGTTGGATTCATTCAATATTCCATGTTGTTTTTATTGTTATTAGCTTGGCTTTTAATGGATGAACTGTTTTGTTATGTTTTGTTTGGCTTATGCTTTTTACTGCCAACAGTTGTTGGTGGAGCTTCAGTTTTAGTTTCAGTTTAAGATCAAATACGCGACACGCCGTCTGGACTTGATTCTGAATCTGTATTCGAGAGAAAGACATTTGTTATACATTCGTATATAATCAATAGAGCGTGGAATATATGAGCTGCCTTAATGAGACATTTCTTAACGAGCACACGCACTTAATTGGCCAAGATTTATGTTTGCACTTTTGGCTTAAATTCAAGCTCATCCTCATATTCACATACGCATTCACATATTCCAATAATCATATTCATTTTGCACTATTCACTAGATTCGTTTGTTGTTGTTGTTGTTATTGCTGTTGCTGCTGCTGCTGCTGCCAAGTGTAATCAAGTGCCACTAAAGATTCCTCGAATCTCTCTGCCGTTTTGACAACTATTACCATAACAAATCAGCGCCTGTCTCTGACAGGCCAATTGAACCAAACCACACGGGCCAACAACGACAACGACAACGACATCGACTACGACAGCGACAACGGCAGAGAGGAAAAAAAATATTTACACGGCACCACTGTCGAAGGGAGTAGGGAGCAGGGAGCAGCGGCAGGAACTAAGGGTGGGGCAGGGGGCACGAAGCAAAGCAGTCACTGTTGCCGTAACCGTTACCGTCAGCGTCGCCAAACAAATCCCGCAGCGCGAAGGACGAGGCAGCAGGAGGGAATAGGCGGAGGGAGTACGCAAGTGGAAGGTTTAGGGAGGGAGGAGCCGTGGTAGGCAGAAGCTTTAGCCGGAGCCGGAGCCGGGGCCACGTTTACGGGCCGTGCTTGGGCTTATCCTTGTGTCTGTATGCTCCGCTTTTTATGCCACAGTCGTAAATTCCAATTATCGACGAAGTCAAAGCACGGCAAGCAGCCTTTTTAGCCTGGCCAAGACCAGAGACCCAACCAAAGCTGGCTAAAAGCCGGCTTGTGAAGTGGTGCGAGACTTTCAAAGTCAGTCGAAGCACAGAAACAACACGGTGAAATTTGTTGTTATTTTAGTCACTGCTTTATTTAATATATTTAAATATTCTTTTGTTTTGGGTTAATCCTGGTTGTTTAATGGGTTTCGTTTATACTCTTTTCGCAGGCACTGTATGAACATAGGAGCGCACTTTGAACTCTCGTTTTATGCTCATTCTATATACATATACATATATTTATTATTAATAATTTATATATATGCATTCATTATTAATAAATCATCAGCATTTATTATTACTTTTATTGGGGTTTGTTAAGCACTTCAAAGTGACCAAAAAGGGAGAAGTCACAAATATCTTTACAGTTGCCACAAATTCACACAAACTCACACAAATTACACTTGTAGTTGTGCTTGTGTGCGGGTGTATCTGTGTGTGTGTCTCGGGAGTGTATGTGTGTATGTGTGTGTGTGTGTGTGCGGTGCTTTAAACGGATACCCTAAAGCGAACGAATTGGGCTACATTTCAACGTTTGAGTCGCTTGAACATTTCACGATTCACGGATTCACGATTCGCAGTGTCCGTTAGCAACATGTGTACCGTTATAGCTTCGCGTATCTACTGGATACACGAGTCAACTTCAACATCGCACTCGTCGTTTGCTGCGTCTGATTTGATTTTTCGAAATTCGAGTTTCTGCTCTCAACACATTCGTGAATCGTGAGCTGAGAGAATATAACAGAAGAGAAAAGAAAACATAAAAAGCAGATGAAGAGTGTGAAGACACAACGAGAGTGAAATGTGTGTTAAATTTGGAGTTAATTTTTGGCGGGCAAAAGATACATTACAATTTCAAAGATACTGTGTTAAATTAAATCATTTTTTAAGTATTTTAAATAAATTGTTGTAAAGTTTAATTTAAATCTTATTAATATAACAAATCTTCTAATAAATAAGTATCTTTATAATTTAAACAATACAACTTTATTTGTTGCTTTTTGTTTTAAATTACGCTTTGTCTGAAATACTTTCTAATCAATTATTGTTTATGGTCTTATCATTTTAAGAATAAATTTGCATCTTACGGATACACTTTAAATTACAAAATAATTTATAATACCTCTCACTCACATAAGTAGTATATACTATATATGTTGCTCATAGATATAATTCTTTATCTATTCAAATATTTTATAAATTCTGACCTATTCTGATCGTTGCATCTTTAATAAATTTACCTTTTCCTAATAACAGAATTCCCAATTGAGTTCTGTTGTTAAATGCTTCAACAACTGATTTTTCGAACTTCGAAAAAGAGCAAGAAACCAATAAGCAACCACAACAGTCAAAGAGAAACTCAAAACGAAACTTGGCGATATTCGAATTCTTAACAGATGTTGAATACCGTAAGTACAATAGCAGACTGTAAACGCTCTGTTAAAGTGCGAAAAGAAGGGCTATCTGTCGTATTTAAACATTTATTAATATTTAAGTGTTGTTAAAAATTCATTGAATTTTATTAAATGAACAACCAAGAGAACTTGACTAAATAATATTTCAAAGTACCTAGATAGAAACGTTTCTTAATTATTACGTGTGAATTCAAATTTTTTTTTTGTAGATTAACGCTCAACAATTTTTCTTAGCTTAAAAAAACTACTTTTCAAATCAAGTTCTAAGACATTTCATATTTGTGCAAAAAATCATCCGAAAATCGAGAAAAAAAATGTGACTTGTAAAAGTTATTAGGTCCATATGGGACGGAATGAAAATGAGGGATCGACGGAACGTACAATCAAAAGAAAAAAAAAACGTAATAGACCAATTTGTACTTTTTTAAAGTACAGGGTCTAAAAATCAAGAAATATATAGAAAGGATCGATGCCAGAATAGGAAAACGGAAGAAAAAGCATCAACTTTAATCCAAGCCAATTGAAATAATTTTTAAATAGAAATGATATTTGAGTTAAGACTTTTCTGTAAGGGATACATGTATGGTATCAATCAAAGGTTTCTCTCTTCAACTGTGCATATTTTGAGTTATTATCGTCAATGGACTTCTTCTGGCTTCAAGTTGCCATATCTGTGGATATATCGTATTATTGTGGCATCAATCAATAATGCGTGCTGCTTGTGTAAATATGAAATACCTACTTCAACTTTTGAAGTTGATATTCATATTCATATTGAATTTTTGTATTTTTTATTCTTTTGACCAAGAAAACAATTCTGTTTTATGCCAGAAAACAGATGGTATTCCTCATGTGTGGCTTTGTTGTGCTTTATAAAGTGATTGATGTGCTATATTCACACGATTTCGATTTCGATATGGAAAGGAAGTACTAAAGATGCGAGAATCAAACACAATGGATTTATGTATCTTTTTCTCTATGAACCGTTTGTAGTTATAGCCAAAAAGGAAGGAGGTAAAGAACAGTGGGTAATATGGCCACCCATATATAAATGGAGGAGTGCAATCACCTGGTCTACAATCGAACATCGGGTGCATTAAATCGTTATCGTAACATATACAAATTAATGCAAACAAATACACGAGTGTTTCAGTAATTCTTCTTCTTATTGTTCTTTTTCTTTCTTTCTTTCCCCCCGGTCCAATCGTTGTCAATAGTTACGACTTTCTGATGTGCCACGGAATGCTAAACAGATCAAAAGCACGAGCTATAGACCTAACTCCCCCTCCACCACCCCCTCCTTCTTCCACTCACTCTCCAATCCCGCTGAGAGGAATGAGGTGTGAGAATTCTCAAGTGAGTTCGCCATGAACTCAGACCATTGCACAGTGGGGATAAAAATCGTAACAATTTATATTTAACTATCTTTTCTACTTAATTCTCATTCAAAAGAAATTATCATATTGAATCTTACTTTAATATTATTTAATTAAAAAATGTTGCTATACTAGATCAGTAAAATGGCCCACTGTACCGTGGCTCTATTTCCCAAATGCAGCTCGTTTTGGCTTTAATTTTGGACACATCACTCGGGGATTTGTGGTTTATTTTTGGGGGCATCTCATAAAGTAGCTGTGGTCATAGCATCATCAATAAATATTCTTCGACTTTGTTCAATAAAAAGTGGAAGAACAAGAAGAAGAGCGCTAAGCAAATTAGCTAGAAAAAATACAAAATGTTTGGAAATGAAAGAAATTACGGGCACGCGGGCGATGCAATGTAAAAATAGCAAAGTCAATGGCATAAGTATGTAAACAAAATGTATCTCTAGCTGTTGCTGTAAATGTATCTGCAACTGCAACACGAAATGCATCTGCATCTGCTGTTAGGGAAACGTGAAACGATCCGATCGCGTGCCCAGAAGAATAAGAAGAACCATAGAGCGTAAAGTTAAATTTTCCTAGAAACCCATTGTAATGCTCTTGAAGAGGGTATTTAAAATTTATTAGTTGGAATGTAACATTATGTAACATTATATGAACTGACTTCAGCAGGTTGAACAAGAGAATCTATTGGAAAATAATAGTTTCCTAATTGCAAATTTGAGATTCAATTTATCTAAAATTGTTTTTGTTCTTTGTAATATCTCTAAAAATGTCGTAAAGTTTTCAAATAATATATATATCATATATTCTCAACAAAATCTTTGTTAGACAACATGTAGCTTATTTTGGGCACCAACAGTCGGATAATTGCAATTCATGTCAACTTAACATTATAGATACCAAGCTTAATATACATATTCCATATAAGTTCGAACATCCTATTTGCCAAAGGAAGGATCAATCAGAAAATAATTATATTTGCCATAGGAAGAGTTAATCAGAAAATAAGCTACGCTGTGGATATACATAGAATTTAAAATATCCCACACTTTTTGCTAAGTAAGCCTTTGTAATCAATTCAGTTTTGAATATTTCAGCGAGTGGTGAGTGAGTATTACTTCAAAAATAGAATTTAAAATTTTATTACATTCAAAAGAAAGAAGCATCTTATGTAAGAAGCCCCTTTATTTTCTTATATTCAAAAGAAAGAAGCATCTTATGTAAGAGCCCCTTTAGTGGAGATGCGAGGCATCGATCCTCGTACCTCTCACATGCAAAGCGAGCGCTCTACCATCTGAGCTACATCCCCATTTACTAATTGGTGATCAAAATCAAGTAAAAATGCAGCTGCAAATATTTAAAAAATCTAAAACTAGTTATAACTATAATAATAAAGTATGTATGTCTTTAGCTAACATTTAAAAGTGCACCGCTATAATTTGCAATTTTGTAGTTAATGAAATTCATTTTACACCAGTTCGTAAGAAGATATATATGTATCTATGTAACTGTGTTAAATTGATGCTGCTGTTGGTTAACCACATTTAAAAGCTCATTTCAACATGAGTTACATGTGTTTCTTTTAGCACGAACATTTATTATGGCCAACATCTAAAGGAGTGCCCCATAATCATAGGCAACTGAATATTGTATTTGGATTCAGTTTCGGATTGGAATTGGATTTCGTATCTAAATCTAAGTTGGCGACTGAAGTGTGGACAATTTGCATACGGTTCATGTTTTCAGGGGTCTTTTTAATGAATTGCTTGTCAAACACAACAATTAATAGCAGCTGCTTGCCAAATTAGACGCAACAGCAACATCATCAGCCTCATCATCAGTATTAACATCATCATCATCATCAGTATCATCGTTGTAATCGTCTGATGACTTAATGACAACTTCCTAATAAAATCTGTAGAAGAATTTTGAACAAATTTATTAAATTTACAATGGGCTCTGAGATATGCTCGATTATTTGGCTATAAAAGATTTGCATATGAATGAGAGAATGTCGTTTATAAATGCCATGAGTTGGCCCATTAAGGTTCGTTTATTAGAAACGGATGATAAACAATGCATAGGGGGCATGTTTGTGGGTGATTCCAAATGTCTATAAATCGATGAATGTATCTCACAGATACATGGCTTACCAATATGAAAGCCACGTGCTTAATACGTGCTTAAATGTTAACATTTCAATTTGCAATTTGGATTCACACAGTCTGTCTGTCTTTCTATCTGTCTGTATCTTTGTCTTTGGGACTGTCTCTGGGTCCGTCTGTTTGCCTTTCTATCTGATGGTCTGTCTGCACGTTACGCACTCGCCACGCCCAGCGTGCTAAAATGTTTTCCAAACATGCAAAGATCATTTTCACACACACACACACATACACACACGCACATACTCAACAGACACACTCAAACATACACTGACCCAGAGCAAACCCTTTGACATGTTTCTGGCGCTACTTCTATTAAGTTCCCAGCACACACAGCTACATTTGTATGCAGATACATAGATACATTATACATACATATATGTATGTATAATCAGAATTCAAAGGCACGCATTATTGAATAAGCCCAAAAAATACATCGCGTTCTTGGCCATATACGAGAATCGGGCTCATATGAGTATCCGTATCCGTGGTCCGTAGCCATCGCCCCGTTTGAATGTGTGCCTTCCCAGATAAGATACTTTATTGACATTGCGTGTCTAAACACTTTACCGCTATGTTAGTTGCTGTTGTTGCTGTTCCTGGTGTTGTTGTTATTTTTGATTGTGATTGTGCGCTTTAAGCTGATTTGCATACCCATAATTCTTAATTCAGTGAGGTGTGCGTGTGTATTATGTTTAGCACGAGCATCGCAGATACATATGTATCTTTCAACTTCTATCTGTATCTATACCGGAAAAATAACATAATTTTAATCAGAAAACACTAGTTATTTGGAATTGCTTTTTGTGGCTAAGGCAATAACTCAATCAAGGCTGTCCATATCTCGTGCTGACTTCAATTAAACACAACGAACCGTTTCTGAACCGGTACGCTTCGGTTTATAGCTTTTCATTTATGCAAAGCAGATCGTTTAGATAAATTTGTAAAATTTGGAAGGCGAACCTTAAGCGTATCCAAAATAAATTCTTTTAAAAAATTCTATTTTTTAAGTTAATAGAATAGATATAAATAAATTATTATTAATTTAAAGCATATCTGATATTAGAAATAAACAAAAATTGCTTCTCTTATTTATAAAGCTGTGCATCAATATGTTATTATAACCGTTTCGTCAACCGAAATTGGAAACTTCACTTTTCCTAACGAATCTTTTCTCAAAATTCGAGAAGTTGAATAAAATACATGTTTACATATGCATATGCATACAAATCATATTAGTTTGCTTAAAAGAATTGTATCTTTGAGATATTTCTGTGACGTCTGCAAGAGACAAGTGGTTGAGGTGATGATGAGGATGTGGATGTGGATGTGGATGTTGTTATGGTTAGGAATGAGGCCTTGTCACCTTGTTGCGGTCGCCCCAAATCATTAATTTCACAAAACGTGACTTTTTTGCCATATTTTGAATTCTAATTTCCACTCATTAGACGTGGCAGGCACTGTCGCCGTATTCTAAACATAACTTCAAAAAGGTGCAGACTGCACTTGTGACACGTTTCGTAATCTCTTGGCTGCGTTGGCAAAAGCCTTTTCGCATTTTCCATAAGCAGGCAAGCAAACACATTGCTATACATACCAACACACACACTCAAACACTCACACACTCACTGTCAAGATGCCGCACAGCTAACAGATACAGATACAAATAGAGATGCTTACGCTAACTTGCAACTAAGTACGAGGTAGGGGGCAGGCAGTGTAGGGTAAAGGATAGTGAAAGGGGCTGGGAAGTGACAGGAACAGGGACAGGTGCAGGTGTATTACAAGCTCAAGTACAAGCTATTTCCGCAACGGAAGGCAACACATTTGAGTTTAGCTTTTGTGCCGAGCTCGAGTCTAATTAAAATAAGCATCAACGCTAGAAAAGGTCGACAGCAGATAGTAGTGTACCCACTGTATGTAGATGCACAGTGGGTTCGAGCTCATTTGAACCCCTACTGTTAAACATTAAAAACTTCAAATGAGTTTATGTTTTAGTCTGATCGAGATGCAAGCAGATAGATTTGATTATAAATACTTAAATTTGAGCAATACAATTTAAATATATTATGCAACAGAGTTTGTGAAAATTTGCTCCTGGCCAGCAAAACTTTTTGTTTTGCATGTGCTAGCAATCAAACGTTTCTAAGTATTTTAATTAAAACTCTATAAAAAGAATTAAATGTTCAGAAAAATGTCCATTTTAATAGTTTAAATCTGTCAAAGTTTTCTTGCCCGGGTGCAAATTTTGATAAGCAAACAAACAAATTAAGCAATTAAGTAGAAGGAACTCTGAGCCACTGTATGTGCATGTGTGTGTGTTTGTGGGTGGCAAGGATTTGACAGTGACTGCTGCACGTTGCACGTTGCACGTTGCAGTTGCATGCTGCAAACACGTTGCATAATTGGCCATTTTCAGTGTGCAGTTGCCGCACATCATCCTCAATCTTAATTAACAAATATACAAGAAATGAAAATGAAATAAAATGTAAAGTCCATGGCTGAGAAAATGTGAGGGACCGACTATGACTCCGATAGAGACTCCAACTGAGACTGCGACATAAAATGCAATTTACGACTTGTCATAAAGGGAAGAAGAGAACCCCATTCATATAGTAAATCATTTTTTATGTAGACGCCGCTAAACGAGATGCGACTACGAGTAGCTCCAACTCTGCGCATATAACGCAAATAAGCCCTGCTTTTCGGCCACGCCACATAAAATCCTTTAGCACCTTTAAAATGGCCAAAGCCCAAAGCCAAAGCCAAAAGCCTAAGGCCAAAAGGGCCATTCTACAGACAGACAGACAGACCGAGAGAAAGACGGACGAATTTGACTGCTAAGCAGCGAAATTTACACAATCAACAAATGACATAAAATTGTTACTGAACGACACAAAATAAGTAATAATGCCGCCGATGGGTGTGCTCATTTTGATGATACTCTGTATGCACATTAGAGATGCAAACCAGCACGTAAGCGAAAGTTTCAAAAAATTAGATATTTTTAATAAATTTAGATACAAACTAACATAGCAAACATGCAGTCGGGTGAACTTTCAGGTGCCTTTTAAGAATAAAACCAACTGGTAACTGCACTTTAAACAATACAAACAAAATTAAACTGATTAAAAACAAATTAAATTTACTTAACATAACTAGAAACTCACACGTCAAGTTCTATGTTTTTATCAGAAATAGCCTTTGAAATTGATCATTTTCTAAAAAATACACTTAATAAAATCTCCCTCAGCCTGTTACATAAATATTTACATAGCTATAATACCCTTTCTTGCAGTGTATAAAACAAAAAGCGAGAAAAAAAGTATAAATTGGATGACAAATTTCTGTCGGAGGGTCGAAGTCGATGCGAAAGTCGAAGAAATGATGGACGATGATTATATGAGACACACACACGCACACACAGGGCCAAAACAGACACTTATAGCCTTATGTCCTTATGCAGGACCTTAGCGGGAGAGAACAATTTAAGTCCACAAATTCCAGCATGTGGAGCAATAATAATAATTTTATTGTTTTAACAAAGGTAACAAACAGAAAAGTTATTTCAGCCACAGCTGAGCGGCTTTTAAAAACAAATCGCAAGGCATCCCAGCTCCCTTGCCAGGAAGACGAGTACGACGACGAGGACGAGGACATCGGCATCGCCAATGCCAAGAAGGATAAGCGCCAGGCCAAGCGTAAAGATACATATATTTATAAAAAGAGGTTTTCGCCTTCCAAAAATTCGCCGTTGCAAAGGTGTACACGGTACGCAAACAAACCAATATACCCCCTCTCTCCTCTTTCTGTTTTTTTCCTCTCTCTTACACACACACACACACACTTACACATTCACATAAAACTTGAAGAAGAAACAAATAAAAATGGCGAAATAAAGCAGGAATAAGATCTGTAGCGAAAATATTTTTATTGCCTTTTTGGCAACACACAAAAGCTACGTGGGTGTGCCTGTGTGTGTGTCTGTTTTTGTGTGTGAGTGTGTGTTTCCTTGTTTGTTTGTGCATCGCTTTTGCCCGTGAATTGGGGGACAAGCTGAGGACGTGCGGGGAAGGTATCTTTACGTATAACCCAACATAATTTACGCGCCCATAATTTGTCATAAAAATCTTCCAGTAATAATTTAATGTTGAAATGCAAATTTTTAATATATTTTTATACTCTGTAGGGCAAAAGGAAATAGGGTATATTGAGTACAACATAATAAAAAAGAGGTTATGTAATTGGAAATTACATTAATAATCAAAGAGAATTATATAGTTACTTATTTTCATAAGTATGTAAGTGATACTCAGCTGTCTATCTAAAAATTGACTTTTTCGGTACATAATATACACTTAACTTTTAATTTATCTTAGAAATATTACTTTTGACTCTAACTACTTCAAAATAAAATATTTGTAAGTTGTCTAATTTGAGATACTTTTACGAGAGTTCAACTGACTGCAGAGTATCTTTCACCAGTTCTCATTTAAGACTCAACATTTGTGCTTGTTTTGCCTATAAATTTGTAAGAAGACATATTTTATATCTATACTGTACAGCTGGGAAATATACGAGCATTGCATATGAGTATTACTCAGATGCACATCTTTAGTAGGATTGTCTTTTTGTCAGAGGCCAAAGCCGGGGCAATTGAGTGGAAGCAGTTAAATCTGGAATCTTTCATTACTTAAACTAGACTTTTTGGCAAATTTGCTGAATAATAAATGATAGTGATTAAAGAAAGCATAAAGAAATGATAATTTTGGGGTCATCTCTGAAATTGTGCTGGTTTACTTTTCAGATGAAATATATTCTTTAACATGAACTGCAACAAAACTGCTGTCTTACCAATTGCCACACATGATTACGTTGTAAACATTTTATGTACACGAAATGTAACAAATATTTAAAGAACTTTACGAATGATATGTGAGGCTGTATTCGGGTTTTATGACACGACTGTCGACTGTCGACTCCTCTTACTGACGGGTGCAAAAGTAGAAATTCTTACTTCACTCTGACTGTTTAATCTTTATGGCGCCCAACTCCAACTCCAACTCCAACTGTATATCCAAGTGGAATCCCTAACTAAATCATAATCATGGCTAACAAATGCTGCGTGTCATTTGAGCGCACACATCATAAAGCAGCAATTAAGACAATGTTTAAATCGTAAGCGTCAAAAAGGCCATAGAAAACTCTCTTGGCGCACAATAAAAAAGACAGAATACTGTCATAAAAGCGAAACGGAGCAATAGAAAGAGATACGTATACGTGTAGACAGAAAGAGACAGAGAAAAGTCTCGCAGTCATTGGCAACGCTGCTAATTGCCTGTCAAAAATTCTATGCGCCGTAAAAATGATGAGATAAATACGTAGAAACCAAGTTGAAATACTTGGATATCATTCAATGTGTTTGAATAGAATTAAATGGGATGGGATAAAAGTAGGTAAGTCTTGGTATTTTGAACCAAAAAATAAAAATAAATAATGCCCAAAATTATCTTGTTTCAATTCCAAAGCAGCACGTAATTGTCTACGATGCACTATGGTTTTTTTTCCGTTTTTTTTGGCATAAACTCTAATTTAAAACCAATTGAATTGAAATATGGTTTGAATACATATTTTAGGCTCCCAAGATGACCTACCAAGTTTCAAATAATTTGGGGCACTATTTCATATAGCTGCCATATAAGCGATCTGTCCGACATGCAACAAGGCTTTATTAAACATTTTTGTTTTTTATTTTCTATTATATTTAATCAAAAAAAAAACAATAACTATTATTCAAATTCACATTTTAGTATTTATCTCCATTATTAGTGCTTCATTCTGAAAGAAAAGATACATTTAACAACATTTTAAATAGGTTTGGTTATGTTATTTACTATAGAAGTTACTCAATTTTCTTCAAGTTCAAAGTATTCATCTTCTGAAGCAATAACCTCAAGTCCATCCAGTTCGTCATAATCTTCGTCGGACGAGTTCTGTGTGGAATCTGGATCATCATTTATTTCGGGATTCTGATGCATGTTCCCCAAGGCATCCAACAGGAACTAAACAAGTGTCTATTATTTGGTACCCATGCACTAAGACTTTGTGGACAGTAGGCGACATCGGACATCACATTTTGGGCGACCCACTTTATTTGCCAATGCATAATGACCAGTGATTTCTATGAATAGGCTTTTCCCAAGCCAATTTGCTTGCTTTCTCTTAAATCTTTCTACAGTTGAATTACATTTAGGCAAGTGTTTTTTTAAATAATTGACAAAGTCTTTTACTTTTTCATTTATCGACTTTATGGTTTCGTTATCTAAATGTTTTTCTGCGATGACACTCAATATGTGCTGATGTACAGCGTCTCCTGAGCGATTGTTGTTGCTCCAAATGTCAACCAGCTCAGCACGACTGAACACATATGGTACTAGAAAAATTTGATTTTTTCGAAAACGTGTGGATTCGGACAAAAAGGATTAGTTTCTCATTAATCTGCACAATTTGGTTAATAGTTTATCACTTACAACATTTTGCAACGCTTTGCCATGCAAAAGTACTGATCCACGAAACACAACTAGACTTGTTAAGCTCGTTCTAAAAATACACATAAACAAAACACGGTACAATTTGACAAAAACACATAACAACGACACAAACATTAGTAAACTATAGTTTAACATACCTGGACAATTGTTTTCCATATTTATTCACTTCACTTTTGTGTAAACTTTCGCCAGAGCAAACAATCAAAGTCGCAAAATTTTTCACAACAATTTCATACAAAACAGGTGATACATAATCAGCTGACTTTAACAGAGCGCAAGCAGAACAGTATTGCTCCACATATTATAGTTTAATATTTTTTTATCTGGCTAGGGTTTTTAAAAATAAAAAATCAACAAATTTTTAAAATACTAAACAAAAAAAAATTTACTTTATGCCAAAAAAAACGGAAAAAAAACCATAGTGCGATGTCTCTCTCTGTGCGATTCAAACCAATTGAATTTAATCTTATTGAGTGTTTAGACATAATCGTTAACAACCAAATAAAAATATATTTTTCTTGAATGTTTCAGGAATTTTCATGCATTTATCTAATATATTTGAATATTTCGTAAAGTGCTTTAATTTTAGTAGGCACCTATCATAACTAAATCAGAGCTGGGAATATTGTTAAAGCTTAACAGAATTTATTGTTAGTTTAATTACAACTACTTAAATATTTATTTTTGCTTAATATTTTTTTAGTATAAGAATAAACTTTTCCATAAATTTAAATGAGTTCTAGATGACGATTATTAACTTTCAACATATTTCTATGGGAAAAAGAAATTATATACTGATAAAGTTTATATAAATTTTAAAAATATTTAATTTTAAATAAATAAATAATTTATTTTAAAACACCGAAAATAGTGACGCTTACAGTGCTCACATAGCCGTTAAAGTGTCTATTATTTACCTATAGCCCCGAAAAAAAACGACTCAACATCGATAGTATCAAATAGAAGTTCCTAGTTGAAGTACTTTTCTGTTAAGATTGCAAGTAAATGAAGAAAATTGCGGAAAATCTCAACAATTGCCACAGAGACCACACACATCAAATAGACTTATGAAAAAACGGAAACAGACGCTGTCACCTTGAGGGAGGAAGTGAATACATGCGATAACGATAGTGATAACGATAACGATGTGTAGGAAGAGGGGTTATGAGGGGAAACGGAAATGACTCTTAGAAGCAGTCATACGTAGTTGTTGTAGTTGTAGCCCAATAGCCGGAATTGAAGCCAAACCATTCACTGAACTAATGCCGACCTAAGGCAAATATAATTGCGTGTGTGAGAAGAGGAGGTCTGTGGGAGGGGAAGTCCTTGTTTTCTGGACAATGTTACGAGACATTTGCATGCAGGCGTCATCTGGCTGGGGTTTGGGGTTTTTGTGGTAAGCATGTGGCCAGAAGAGAAAGACAACGGCTAAAATGTTCGACAATTGTGCTGAGTCCGAGTGTTGTTTCCTCCCCTGTCCTCCTTCCGACCACTCCCTTTCAGCTCCTTCCCTTAGTCACCATAGTTTTGCTGTTATTGCTGCTTGCATACGTGCCCCAACAAAATATTGATTTAAATGAGTTTCAGTTTCGGTTTTCATTTCCTATCGCAAATTCCAACAATCAGCAAATTGTGCTGCTCAATGGACTACTTTTTTTGGTCCATCTGAAGCACTTTTAGTGCCTGCCTTCAACCATCGTTAGATGATTTCCCAACCCGAAAATGCATGATAAGCAAAATATTGCACATTGATGATGAGCTCGCTCCAACTTCAGTATCCTCCTCAACCTCACAACTTGATCCGAAAACTATCTAAAAGTCTGATTTATGTGGGGATGCAAAGCCAAAAATATGCTCAACCACTTGCAGTACTTGACTGTCTTCTCTTCTTTGGTCTTATCCCGGTCTGAGCCTGTCTTTGTTTGGCTGTCTAATTATGAGAGTAGAAAATGCATCAATAATATAAACTACAGTTTAAAGTTGATAGTTTTATTGCTTCTGCATCCCCAGGGTCGAATCTTGGTCAAACTTCTATCTCTCCTTTGCTATAGATACATATGTATCTGTATATATTATGTGTGTGTATGTGCGTAAATAGCCCAAAAACCTTTTCAACTTTCTTTGCTTGGCCAAAAAAGTCATTTGAAGTCATTTCTGAGTAGCAGTCACCCGAAAAAGCCGCAGACAGTCAAGCAAAACGAAATTGTTGCGAAAAGTTTCTGACTTTAGTTTTCTACCTACTGGCATAGAAAAGTAGAAAAAAATGTATGTATAACCATTTGAATATAATTCTCATTTGCATATTGTTTTGGCCCAAGCATCCACCAAACTGCCCTTAAACTTAACAGGCAACAACTTTTAGCTGGAATTGTATCCGTATCTGTATCTCACTTGGACTCTAACTTGGAGTCCGTTCTTTGTATTTTGTTAAGATTGCAGCTGGGAAGCTCTTAAAGTAATTAGTGGCATTAATTAAATCTCCTGGCCAACACAACAATGGCCAATTGTTTCAATGACCCTTGTGCCACATTTTAATTGTTGCAACACTGTGAAAGTTTTTGACCGCACCTGCCCCTGCCCTGCCGCTGCCCCTGCCTCCGTTCCATGTCAAAAGAGGCGGAAAAAAGGCCGCTAGATTTTAGCTTCTTTTTTTTGCTACCCTGACACCAATGTGGCAAGGCGTGTCAGGAGATGAGAGTTGGGGCAACATCCCCCAAAACTGGCGTTGCAACAAAAGCTGCGCTCGGGGCATAAATAACTTTTTTATACTAACATTTCATATGGTTTTTATGAAAGGCCGCAAAAAGTTGACAGTTTTTTTTTTATTTTTTACATTTTTTAATATGGAATAAAATAAATTGTGCTTAATTTTATAAAAAATATATATGGAGATTATTTCTTTAGTTGCTGTTACTGTTGCTGTTGTCGCTGCTTAAACTAATTATTTTCGACAGTGAAACATTGATTTTCAATTGATTTGGACGCCTTTTTGTCGCCTTCCGTCATAAAAATACTCATCGAAAATTACACGGCCCGAATAAAACAAGCTGTTGACTTGCCAAATAGCCGTGAATTATTCCCCAAGGGCGTAGGTGAGCAGGTAACGGCAATCGCTTCGTTTTGCCGGAGAATTCGCTGAGACAACAAATGTCTTCTCTTCTCAGTCCTGTGTCCCCTGTTTGTGCTCCTGTTCCACTTTTGCCTGTCTCTTGGCCAACAATAACGAGCCGAGAAGAGGGTAGCTGTGAGTGGTGGAAAAAGTGGAGGCAGCATCGTCAGGATATCGTAAAGCGACACACAATCACACATAAAATTTTACAACACGAGGATGTTTTTTATTGCAATGCCTGGTCCACGTCCAATCGAGGAACTTAAGTAGCCAATTACTGGAAAGTTCGACTTTGCTCCCAGCTCCATGGATATCACCTCCTTCGATGGCATTGCGAGATGGTGTTGACGTTGGGACACAGGGACAGTTTGTTAGCGAAAATATTTTTCTATTTAATTAAAATGAATTTACCTTTTCGGTTTGCGAAGGAGACTGATTTATGGATGGACACCAATAAATTTCCAACTCAGCGCAATGTCTCAGCCGAAAGCAATTTAAATCACGTTGCTGCGGTTTTAATTAAACGGAATTTATTTAGCACTCAACTGCAGATAAATGCACAGCACAGTTCTCGCAAATATTTACTTACCTGTGCCATTATCATGAATACAATATATTCACACACACACACACACACACACACACACACACACAGACAGAACCACAATCCCTTGGCTCACACGCAAGTCTATTTCAGGCCATTTGTTAATTGAGGCCAAAAGGGAGGAGGAGAGGTGGAAAAGCATTTACTTGCTTGTCATAATTACGGCCTACGCAGATTCATGGTCATCTCGAGTTGCCGGTTTTGAGAAGCATCCATCCAGTCTGCCTGCTAACGGATCAGGTTTCCTTATTAGCCGCCAATTAATCATTCTGCGTCATATAATTATGCTGTCTAATATCAAATGCATTTCATTCAAAGTGTAAATGCATAGAAAATTGATAGCCAATAAGCTTAGATTAATCATGCGATTCCTCGCCTGGATAGTTTACGCTTTTAGCAAATGTATAAAAAAAAATCGCAGCCCAGCACAGGAAACAACAATATCTCAAGGGCCCACTAAAAGCTCGATATAAACATGGCCAACAGCAGCAAAAGAAGTCAGAATCCACTACAGACAAACTCTCACACACATACGGAAATTGTCGGCGATAAATCTACCATTTACCTTTAAACTCAAAATACTACGACCATTGGATGAGGAGAGGAATAACGGGATGGGGTAGTTGACTACGTCGGTTACAGTTACAGGCTACAGTCCTAAATCCACTAACAAATAAAGGAATAAATTGCCCATAAAAAGGATTTTGCAAATGCCGACTGCAACTACAAACCCTCACGTGTTTCGTACTTACAGCTATGGTGGAAATATTGTAGTTGTTACTTAACTGATAGTTTTCTTTGGTCTTAAGCATTACTTAAATATACCAGAAGTCCAACAACTATATGTATATTCTAGTAGTGGAGGCGCCAGATTCTATCGTATTTTTGAGCCAGTCAACACACCTGTCTCTATTAAAACACACATTGTGCACGCTTAACGTTAATGTTTAAATCACATTGTTAGCTGAACGCGCCTAATTTTAATTTATTACTCTTATCGATTAAGTGAGTGTTGGTAAATGTAAATTAAGTTTCAAGATATTGATATATTTTGTGCTACAAATTTCCCAAGAGATTGGGAACAGTTCTGCCAACTTTTGACTGACAGAAAAAAGCTAAAAGGTATGAAAATGGCCCTACATTCATCGATTTGATTGAAACTTTTCACAAATATTCTGTGGATTTTTCTACGCTTTTCCTGGAAGGAGACATATTTTAAAAGTAGCGAATTAATTTTATCTGGCTCGGAATTATTGTATTTTGTTAAATTAATCAATTATTTCTTATTTAATTTAATTGCGTGCATTAAGAATGGTATTCTTTGGTATTTTTCTGCAGAAATATATTATCACGAATAAATATCTATCGATATATCAACCGAAAGTATTTGTTTTTATCAAAATCAACAACGATAGCCGACAACACCATACGTCAAAAGGTGTTTATTACCTAAGGTATCTTAATATTTTATCTTGCTATTTTATTAGCAAAGTTTACGAAAATTCAAAAAAGGCGGGTCAGTTCAAGTATCGGAAAGATATCGATACTTGAAATCCCAAATATTCGACTCTATCGAAACTGCCCCGATACTTTTGCTATTACTACCCAACACTAACAGCCCTACACTCTGGTGTAAAAAAACATCAATCGCGTAAAAGTTGAAATAAATTACAGCAAATAAACCAAATTTTACATTACACAACAAAATACAAAAACTTTTACAATTCATTGCTGTTAATGTGCGGTACACGCGTTAAGAAAATAAGCTAAATATAAAGGCGTGTAGTCTGTGTCGTAGTGTCGTTGTGTTTGGGGCGGACTTGTTTTTCAGTTGCTTGAGTGTGCGAAAAAAGGGGACGCCGCTGCAACTAACTGTGTTTTTGGGGAAATATATCCACAGGAGCGCCCCAGCGCCAGCTCAACCCGACTAGTTAGTGTAGGCCAAGTGAACGGGCTGTATGTGTTTGTGCTGTGTTTGTGTATACGCGTGTACAAGAACAAGTTGAAGTGCACTTGTGTGCGTGTCTGTTTGTACCTGTGTGTACCTGTGTGTGTGTGTGCTGCGGTCTTGATGTCTGCGCTTTTTCCCAGCCGACGAAGACGTGAGCACACAGGTGAATTATTGGTGCAATACGCTGCCTTGACGCTGCTGCTGCCACTTCTATCATTGCTGCCTCTGTTGGCAACAAAGCTAAAGCCAAAGCCATAAGCTAACAAAAGCGACAATAACGTCAACATCGAACAAAAAAAATGCTACGTTTTCTAAGTCGTCGCAAGGTGCGCAACAACTATGCGGATAATTCCAGCAACGTGCGGGGTGGTGGCGCAAGTGGTGCGGGGGGAGGGGGCGGTGTCATTGCAAGCAGCAGCGGGTCACAGATTAAGCCTCAACGCATTGTGGTAAATAAAAACAAAATCGACTGCCGTGTTATACTGCTGGACAATACTGACCTTTCCATCGAATTATCGGTGAGTATATAATATATATAGAATTACATTTCCCGCTTATCTCCAGGGACAAACTTTTGGTAGGGAATTGTGGTAATTGAGAAGGTGGAAAGGGGATTTTGTTTTGTTTAAGCATTCCACGATTGCGTGTGATAAACAAAATAAACTAAATAAACTGCTGATCGGGTAAAATATATTATAGTATCAGAGGCAAAAGCAAACGTGATTAGTTCAGGGTCAACTTTGATACTATGCTTGCCAACAGCAAACAACAACAAGAAAGATATGTTATATTTGGCAAGCCGAAAATTTGATACAATTTTAGAGCTTGATAAAAGTATGTAATGTAACTATTTTCCAAGAAATAATAAAGAAAGAAATATTTAACATAGTTAAAATAACACTTTCGACCGATTGTTCCTAGGGCAAATATATGATATAGTATTCTTTGTTGAAGTTGATTTGAATATCTTAAGAAAAATGAAAGTTTGTTTACAAAAGGTAGTCTTCTAAGCATTGTTCCTATAATACAGAAATTTAGCAGCACACATAAATAATAATTTGTTTTGATGTGATTTCAGAAAAAGGCACTGGGAAGCTTCCTCTACGAACAGGTCTTCTATGCCTTGGACATAATTGAGAAGGATTACTTTGGTCTGCAGTTTATGGACGCTAATCACGTCAAACATTGGCTCGATCCCACCAAGCCCATCAAGAAGCAAGTCAAAAGTGAGTAAAAAAATACTATATTAAACTCTTGTATGAAACTTTTAAGTAAATTATGTTTTACAATTATAGTTGGACCACCTTATACATTCCGATTGAAGGTTAAATTCTACTCCTCGGAGCCGAATACACTGCGTGAAGAGTTGACGCGCTATTTGTTCTTTTTGCAATTAAAGCAAGACTTGCTGGAAGGGCGTCTTGACTGTCCAGATGACAAATCCGCCGAACTATGCGCTTTGGCCTTGCAATGTACGTGATTCTTGCCAAATTGGCAACTGTGAAAGAATATGTGCAATTTATAAACAATGCAAATGGTTAAAAATGAATGGCCAGACGAGACAATAGCTCTACGAATGAGAATCTTTTTAATGGTTTCTTTATAATATTGTATTCTTTTTTTGGCTTTGTCTACAAATTCTAACAAGTCTCTCATTTTTAATCCACAGCGGAACTTGGCGATTACGATGATCAGATTCATTCGGCAGCTACAGTCTCCGAGTTTCGTTTTGTGCCGGAGCAAACGGAGGATCTGGAAATTGCCATATTGGAGGAGTATAAAACATGTCGCGGATTAACACCAGCTCAGGCTGAAACTGCCTTTCTGAACAAGGCCAAGTGGTTGGATATGTACGGTGTGGACATGCACACGGTGCTGGGCAAGGATAGCTGTGAATATCATCTGGGCTTAACGCCCACTGGCATACTAGTGTTTGAGCGTGATCAAAAGATTGGCCTGTTCTTCTGGCCGAAGATTAGTAAATTGGATTTTAAAAAGAAGAAACTAACTCTGATTGTCATCGAGGACGATGACGAGGGTCGCGAACAGGAGCACACCTTTGTCTTTCGACTGTACAATGAGAAGGCTTGCAAACATCTGTGGAAATGTGCCGTGGAGCATCACACCTTCTTCCGTTTGAGAGCACCTGTTAAGGGACCTTCCGCTCGTCAGAATTTCTTCCGCATGGGATCGCGCTTCCGTTACTCTGGCCGCACTGAATTCCAGACCACGCAGCAAAGTCGTGCTCGTCGTACCGTTCAATTTGAACGTCGTCCTTCGCAAAGATTCGCCAGTCGTCAGTCGCATTTGTTAAGAGAGCGTCAAAAGGCTTCACAAGAATCCGCAGCAGCTGCCGTGGCAACTGTCAATGCTCGTGCCGCTGCGGCTGCAGCTGCCTCATCTCAAGTGGCAGCCCCAATGCCAACCGAGAACAATAATGAAACATTCGACTCGCTCATTTCTGGAGATCAATTTATCACCGTAACACCCTCGCCCTCTGTTCTTACTGTTATACAAAATTCAGCCATCATTGAACCAGATGCTGCTTGTAGTGGTTCGATTAGTTCATCCAGCCAAGCAGCGGCAGCTTGTCCTTCTTTGGGTCGCAATTCCCTTAAATCAAACTTTAGCAACGATGATCCGGCGTACAGCAAAATAGGCTCCATTGGCAAAGCGGCAGGACTCTCCGTGAAGTAAGTGTAAAGAGATCTTCTGTGAAGAACTTAATTACCACAATACTTCATCTTAATATGGATGTCTACGTTAATTTGATGTTTTCAAATTTACTTTTATTTGTTATACTTTCTTTTAGATTGGAGCCAGAGTACACGCCTCCCTACTCACCGAATGCCACCAAGAACTTTGATGAAACGAATCCATTCCGTAGTGCGGCAACTTCGCATCATGGCAGCTTTGGCAAGGCATCAATTAGCTCCGGTCAGCTCAGGTGAGTTTTAGAGCTTGTTGTTATTTATTGCTCTACTTGTATCGCTTTTCTTTCTTTGACTAAAACACATATTGTTTGTATTTCTCACGTCATCTGTGTTTTGTTTTGTATTCTGTGTATATCATTTTGTGCAGTGTTAGGAGCGGCTTATCGGATAAAGATAGAGAGCTAGATTCATTACTTAAGTCCATTGTTAAAGATCCATCCCCATCAGTGCTTGCAAATGAAGCCATTAATGATGCTAACAGTATCAGGTAGCGTAAATAATATATTATTCCAAATATACACTAATAATTTGTTTGTCAATGAGTTAAAATAAATGTATTTTCCATTTCTTCCCGTTAGGGTAACCATTAACAAGACCTTTGACATGGACCACAACACGGAGACACTGAAGCGCCTCTCGAATAACAATGAGAAGCCCAACAATCAAGTGAAGCTGGCCAATGTGGGTGCCTCAGCGTTACCGCCGGGCAACATCAAGTGCAATATACTAAAAGGTAAGTTTTGAAGCTGTTGGGAAGTCAATAAATGTTGAGAATATTTCAGTACTTGTGTTCAGTTGATTAATTTATTACCCAAGCCTATTTTAGAAAAGCTGACAAACAATGTCTAAGAAAATTCAATTAAAACTAAACAAAATGAACGAAGTAGTTAACGAATAACTCAATAAGTTGATTTGTTCATTTAAACTGACTTTAAATGAAACATCCCAGCTCTCAAGCTTTGTAATTATCATTTTTTGTTGGAAACAAGTTGCTCAAGTAAAACTTTTTTTAATAGCTCGCGTAGAGGAAGAATTGGGAGCCACCGGCAATGCCAAGCTGACCAATCAAATGTTTGTGCCCGCAGCCCACTCAAGTAGCAGCAACAGCAACATGCACGTGAACAACAACAATAATATTAACCTTAACAGCAGCAGCAATTATACACAGAGCGACGGACCGGATTCCCTGAATGCCACCTACATATCTGTGGTGAGTTGGAGTTCAAAAGACAAACCAGTTATTTCCCATGCCTTGCACTTATTTCATGCTTTCTGTACATTTACTTTTGTTTTGTTTTTCTGTTTATTTACATTGTTTGTTGTGTTGTGTGCACTTTATGTTTGTTATGTGTGGTTGTTGTTCCCCTTGTTGGAATAGGGCGGCGATAAGCTGACGCTCAGCATACCGGAACAGAAACCGAGCGCTGGCACTGGCAGCGGCAGTGGCAACAGCAGCCGATCAAGCACCCTAAATGCTCGTGCTAGCAGCAACTCACCCTTTAGCAATGCCACATTTGTATCTGGGTACAGTGGGCCACCAACGCCACCCTCGTCGTTGCCAGCGTCAATAAATAATACAAACTACAGCAACATGGCCACCAGCAGCAGTGTAACCACCATTAGCACGCCCAGCAGTCCATCTGCGAGTGTTAATGTGACAGCTGCAAGTGCAACGGCAACTGCAACTGCAAGTGCCACTGATGCAACTCCCATGCTGAGCAATGCCTCGGCAGCTGAAATACTCATTAATGAAATTTTCATTAACAATATTATAAACAACAATACCACAACAACGAGCAGTGGTGCTAGTGTTGGTGCCACCACCAACACCAACAAATCAGAGACAAAGTCATCCACGCCCAGTGCTGGCACTTTGCTCTTCTCCACGCTCAGCGAGCAGGAGCGTTTGGAAGCCCAGAAGGCGGCGAATCAGCAGCCAAATCAAAGTGAAGTCGATTCAGCGCAAAGTGAAAAGGTTTGGCCATTTACCAAGTAGCAATTGTTGGGGGAAAACTGTCTTCTGTTCTATAAACTTGCTCTGCAATCTAACATTTAAACTTCATTTCAATATGCACGCACAATTAACAAAATCTAATTATATGTTTATACTTTGATAACTGATTATTCCAATTATTTTTTTTAACAGATGAACAGCCTTCATCAGGAGAACATACGCATTCCTCCCAATAGCAACAGCAATAATGAGATGGTCTCGCCTTGGTTGGTCTCATCGGAAATTGTTACAGCCCCCAAAGGACGTGAACCGACTATAATACGCAAATCCGTTATTACAACACAGTTGTAATTATAATTTAATTTTGTTTAACTTAAAAGCTATATACATATTACTATTATTATGATTATCATTATCATTAGTGTAAGCGTAAATGTTCGTATTTATATTGTGTAAGAAGATATTTACTATGACAAACCTTAGAGAAACTTCCTTTTAAGCATTCCATTTGAATGACAATGAAAAGACAATGAGAGAGCAGGTCCAATCAAAAGAGAAAAAGAAAAGAACATGACGTTAACTGTCCATTAAATGTGCCTTAAATTATACTTAATATAATAATTGTGCTTAAAACAGAAACGGAAACTAAAAACTGATATGGAAACAATGTACTTAAACAATACAATACATACTCGTAATGTATTTAAATTAATAATAATAAGTGTATAGACTGGATTTTTTAAAACGAAGTAAAGCAAAGTGATGACTTTCTTTCTGCTTGATATATACAACGATCTATATTTTAGCTTAGAAAATGTGACGAAAATGATGGATTATTTTGTTCAAATTGCAGTATTCAAATTCTAACCGACCGATCGAGTAATGAACAACGAATATCACATATAGAAAAAGAAAATATAAATATGATAAAGTTTTTCAATATCAATTGTGATTAATAATAACTCATTTATATACATACATACATATAAATCAAAGAATTGCATTTCAAATTTTTTGTATACAAAAATGCATTTCTATAATTAAATGTATAAAAACGAAAACAGGCATACGATATATACAATAAAATGCATGTACGTAAATAGTTTTTAGGGTAGTTTTTAGTTCCAGGAAGCCACCAGCTGCTGTGTGACCTGCCCATGTTCAAGTACACAAGACCAAAAGAAGGAGATGAAGATGAAGATGGAGATGGAAATGGAAAGGCAAACAAGCAATACACATATGTACTTGAAATTCCAAAGTATTTTTGCAGACCCGCGAGGGTCGCCGAGTCATGGCACTGCAATTAAAGAAGAGACAGCCAAGAAAAAGTCGAGGCAGTGTTGATTCCAAATGTCTGCACGGGGGGTGTGTGTATTCTTGTGCTCATGTATGGAAATCTCACAATTTCGAGAACACATTTGTTGATGCTACTCTCGCGCCTCATGTTATTTTCTTAATGCTTTATTTTTAGACAGCCCACAACGATGACGATGAGGGGGGTAGACGATGTCTCTCTTTTGTACATTTTTGGAAAAATCAACGCAAGCATATAGAGATGAGTACATAGATAGTTGGAGCTTGTGCATCACATCCCATTTCATCCTCACCTTTGTGCCCCACCTCAATTTCCCTCTTGCGGGATCGCCATTTATCGCCATTTCCTGCATGTTAAAAATGCTAAAAATAATTGCAATTGATGCTGAAATTTGAATTTAAACATTTTTGAATCTTTAATTAAAATGGATGCTATTTATTTGTAAGACTGTAAAAATTTAGGTTCTTTTTTAAATCTCATATTAAGTTCTCCTTTCGTCATTTGCGACACTTCCAATAAATATTAATATATATATAGAATATAATACATTTCGTTGCTGTCTGATTGATTCATTAATTGACTGATTGATTGTTAATTGTCCATCTTTGGTTTGGCAGGGCAGCAAGAGGTTTTCACTTAAAATTAATCATCGTTAATCTCATAAAGCTTTCTAGGCGCCTCCCCGTAGTTGGGGACGCCTCAATATGTGCTTTGTATTGTTGTGTTGTGCGTGTGTGCGTGAGTGTATGCATGTGCATGTGTGTGTGTACTTAGAAGCACTTGCGATGGACAATGCCAGGGCCGGATTCATCGTATTCCTGCTTGGAGATCCACATCTGCTGGAAGGTGGAGAGGGAGGCCAGAATGGAGCCACCGATCCAGACGGAATATTTACGCTCTGGTGGGGCAATGATCTTGATCTTGATGGTGGATGGCGCCAGGGCAGTGATCTCCTTCTGCATACGATCGGCAATACCAGGATACATGGTGGTGCCACCGGACATGACAATGTTGGCATACAGATCCTTACGGATATCCACATCGCACTTCATGATCGAATTGTAGACGGTCTCATGGATGCCGCACGATTCCATACCCAAGAATGAGGGCTGGAACAGAGATTCTGGGCAGCGGAAACGTTCATTGCCAATGGTGATCACTTGACCATCGGGCAACTCATAGGATTTCTCCAGAGATGTGGAAGCAGCAGCAGTAGCCATCTCCTGCTCAAAGTCTAAGGCAACATAGCACAATTTCTCCTTGATGTCACGCACAATTTCACGCTCAGCGGTTGTGGTGAATGAGTAGCCACGCTCGGTGAGGATCTTCATCAGATAATCGGTCAAATCGCGACCAGCCAAGTCGAGACGCAGGATGGCATGGGGCAGGGCATAACCTTCATAGATGGGCACAGTGTGGGAGACACCATCACCAGAGTCCAGAACGATACCGGTGGTACGACCGGAGGCGTACAAGGAGAGCACGGCCTGGATGGCCACATACATGGCGGGGGCGTTGAATGTCTCAAACATGATCTGGGTCATCTTCTCACGATTGGCCTTTGGATTGAGTGGAGCCTCAGTGAGCAGCACGGGATGCTCCTCGGGTGCGACACGCAATTCATTGTAGAAAGTGTGATGCCAGATCTTCTCCATATCGTCCCAGTTGGTAATGATGCCGTGCTCAATGGGGTATTTGAGTGTCAGGATACCTCTCTTGGACTGCGCCTCATCGCCCACATAGGAATCCTTTTGGCCCATACCAACCATCACGCCCTGATGACGTGGGCGACCCACAATCGAGGGGAAGACAGCACGGGGTGCGTCATCTCCGGCAAAGCCAGCTTTGCACATACCGGAACCATTATCCACGACTAATGCGGCAACCTCATCATCACACATCTTGGCGATTGGACGGTCTTTTCACTACAAAAGTACAGCAAATTAGACCAGGATTAGCATTGGAATAAAATACGCAAAATTTTGATTTATATGATTCTAATAACATTCAAAATTTTAAAAAGTTGCTACAAAACACATTTGACAACTAAAATACTTTCAAATTTTCAGTTCTTTTCTAGTTTTTATAATTTTTAAACTTAATTTAAATTATTTGAAAACTAACCGTTTCTCGGCGAAGGAAAGGAAAATTTGTAAATTGTATAGCAACACTTTCGCTGTAGAACTGCGAGTGTCTGCTGGATTGTAATGAGCTAATATTTATACCATTCGGACGACCCTCAGTCGAACAGATTTTCCACAAATACAACCACATCCTCAGATACAGATACATAAACAGGCAAAGATACATCTACAGAGATAGAGACAGCGACAGGCACAGACATATGCAGCACATGGATGCACATTTCGCTAAAAGGGGAAATTTTTGAATATCTTTTAAAAATAATTTTTTTCTTTTCGTTGTACGTTTTTGTTTTTTTTTTTCATAATTTCCGAGAGGGACCACAACACGCTGTCCGACGTCGATGCCGAGCTGAGCGCAGGGTAAACAAAAATTGCTCAAACAGATACAAATATTATCTTTTACTCTATTAAAAAGGTATTCGAACTATGTCGGGAGTTCTGTATAGCATTAATAAATCTTTCGATTATAGATATAAGTCAGAAGTGTGACCATAAGAACAATCATTTAAACATGGAATTTTTTAATAAACCTCTTTCGTCTAATATAGCAAACAATTTACAGCTGCCAGTTAGTAATTTCTAAAACGATTACATTGTTATTAAAATAAGTTCAACTACAGTACAGTATTCTGTATTACAGTATACTCCTTATTTCAACATTTACATTTATTTCTTAGTTGGGCTGAAACGCCGGCGGTACTGCAATACCGGGCCAACCCGTGACGGAGGTGGAGCAAGCTCCTAGCACCCCATCTGATTCCAAAAATCAGTTTAACATTTGTTGTCCTCCAATGGAGGAACTATCAGATGTTAAGCTGATAAGAACAGATACTACACTTTTGATCTTAGCCAAAAGGCCGAGAAGCGATAACTAAAAACGGTTATATGCTTACCACTCTATGTGACGATGGCTATAACAACTTGTAAATTACAAGCCCGACATACTTGTACATTAAATTTTGCAATATCTACCTGGGTAGGTTACTAAAGTGTAGCCTACCTAAGGGTGCCATTTCAGTTAACTGAAAACATTACAATTCTCAAACTGTTTAGGTTTGCTTTCAGGTGAACTCCATAGATTTATGTTTCATCTTTACTCTGGCTTCTCTTCAGTTGTCGAATAAATCTTTCGCCTTTTACTAAAGATTTCCGTGGAGAGGGGCACTCTAATGAGTCTAAATTGAATTTTTAGATGTGCCTGGCGATATTTATCGCCGGGCCAATTTTCGATAAATTTTAATAAGTAAAAGTTCTTGCTATCAACAAACGGAATATACTTATGTATTCAGCAAGGAAACAAAAATAAAATAATAATAAGTGTCAAGTTTATAGAGAATAAACTACTCATATCTTTGCGATTATTATTATTATTTAAAAATCAACCATAAGGGCATTTAAATATCGGCATCTAAATTCCATCTTTCTTTTTTTTTGTCGATCCTCCGTGGAGGCGTTGTAGGCGTCTCTCTATGCGTGGTGTGTGTGTGAATATTTTTTGTTTTGTCTAATTTTTAATCAACATTTGCACGTTGGTCCAATCCATACATGGGGATGGATGGAACACTCTCATCTCAGCAGAGAGAGCGCACTCGTAATTAGAAAAAAGAATTTCAAAACAAAACAAAAAATTAAATATCGAAAATACGCGCAACATACTTGAGTATAACGTGGGTGTGTGCATGTGGGTGTGATTGTGTGTTGAGGTGCAGATGGGGTGGGAGTTGGGTGGGGTTTTCGACTTTGTAATTAAATGTCGAAAATTGTTAATAGACCGCATATGGCACTTATAAGTAGATCGATCTTACATGTTAAGTATCAACAATTATTATGTAAATAAAACGTTCAGGAAATCAAGTGCATAACTTCTCCTCAATATTTAATAATTTATTTACTCTTAAACAATAAAAAGAAAAACAAATGTTTGTTGTTTACACAATTCGTTCATCGTGTGGGTGAGAAGAAAAGAAAATATAAAAACAAATATTTACCGTGCGCTCTCACGTTTTTTGCATAAGATTCTTTAGCTCTGACTCGCAGATGCGAATGGAAATCTATTTTTAAGAGCAGATTTTCAATTGGATATTATATATACATAAGTGTCTGTTTGTTCAGATAACTCAGGTGCAAAAATGGGGCATTTGTGACTTATACATACCCAAAAAAAATGTTTACTTGTCTTCAATTAATAGGTTGTTTATATGATTATTAAATAGTAGTACATATTTATTCAACCATTCAATATCATTTGTATTTTCAAGTTCATTGGTTCGCTTAATTAATTGTAAATTTAGTTGTAATTGCTTAAATCAAGGGCATCTTGAAGTCGAGCAAAAACTACTCAAAGACTGTATTAAAATAATTTATATCATTAACAAATCCTTCAATCATTATTATACCCTGTGGTAAAGAAGTGAGTTAATAGGGTATATATTTGAAGTCTTCTAAAAAAGGAACAGTTCAAAGATGAGCTTAATTGAATTACAATGCATTATATTTTATTTCCAGAAAATTTCTTTAAAATTGCATAATAAATATAAAACAATTTATAGGGTAACTCCTAGTCGCTTAAACTCATAATCCATTAGGCTTATTTGTTAATTACCTACGTACTTACACTCAATCAACCCTAATGCTATAATTGGTTCACTGACAACACGGAATTTAAGAGATTAATTAAATTAATTTAGAACTTGTTCTTTCAAGGCCCTTTTTAGTTGTTAGTTGTATTTCTCCCAATTAGTCGGATTACATGTGTTCCTATACATTCGTATGTACTTATTTAACTCATTCTAAATCATTCTGAATAATATCAATGAAAATCCCATTCAGTCATGCAGATCGTATCGTTTTGGCTAAAAGCGAGCAGCTGATTGAATTGTGTTTGGCCAGCAACAACAAAAATATGCCAATTTGATGATACCACAACAAATGTGTAAATCTAAAAATATTTTTTATAAAATCTTTTGAATATATACAGATAGAGGTATATACATATATATTATTTTTGTGAACGGACCAGCCGGCACAGTAGGCCAGCACCTTTTAAGGATGCACCACCACTCGGAGGTGGCGACGACCACACAAAACTGTGGGATGAGTATGTGAATTTAATGTGTGAATATTGGCGAAATGTTAACCAATTAAATGAGCATTAACTATTGGTTCTCTATCCCACTCAGTTCCCCACTGATAATTTAATTTAAATCAGAAAACTTTTAAATTTTCAAAATATCCGAAGACATTGCTGCAAATAAAAAAGTATTATTAAAGCAATATTTCAAAAAGAAAACCAATAATTTTGCCCCACTTCCGTTAAGCGTTCTTCCATAGTGAGTTGCCACTGTGGCACGTCGACAACTGCTTGGATTATGACAAGCAGCCGCAACGGCAACGCTGGCGTGCATTCCACGGCATATTGCAATTTTGTATTTTTAAATTGAATAATGTGCCAAGAAAATATGAAATATTTTTATATACTTTGTATATATTTATTTTGAATAGGAACTACATATTTTATCTTTTTTTTTTTTGCCATGTACAGCTCTGCGGGCGCACTTTACGTATGCGTAATCAAGATTGGCGAAAGCGTCGATGCAAGCAACGAAGTGGCCTGAGACGAGTGCGTTTCTTAATCACCAACCAATGGACCAGACATTCCGAAGCAAAGACGAAGCTAGCGAGGAGCAGAAGGGCGCTGGCAAAGGCAAAGGCGCCATGGAACTGAGCCAGATTCAGCGGCTTAAAGTCATCTTCCTGGGCGCTCGCGATCTTCTCGTGAATCAAACGCACCATATCTAGATCCCTTGCCCATTTCTGCATGTGTCCCGATTCAATTACATTCTGTATAACACCATTTATCTGTTGGAGCAGTTGGAACTTCTTGGGCAGCAACATGGCCACAGGATAGACATACAGGGATTCCCGACGATCGAAGCAAAAGAGCTTATCCCGCTGAATCCGGGCATTATAGAAGGCGTGTTGCCGGGATACAGCCACGGCAATGTGGTCACTATCCGCTGCATTATTCAGGCAATCCACAATGTTGTAGCATATTTGAAACTTTTCACGTATGTATTTAAAGGTCTACAGGGAAAGAAAATAAGATAAGTAGCGAAAGGGTGATAGAATTATAATTATATAAAAGTGATCGAAATGAAGGTAGAGAAAGAGATCGAACTTATAAAACTTATAATAGATTATTAAATAATACCATAAAGAAAACGTTTGCATTGATATTGAGACTGACAAGTGCAACTTAATGAAATTCAAAATTGGCCAAACTGTTGCAAAAACTATAATATAATAAGATTTTTGACAAGCGAGATGACAGAAGTTCAATTAAACCCACCTCGCCATCCTTGTCCAGATGCCGCACATTCTCCGAACTGACCAAAATAGTCATGCGATTGTCGTAGATCTCCTCCAGGTGACTGATTTGGGCCTGAGTCGTTGGCGTTGTAAGTGTACTAATCAGAAAACTTTGATAGGTATTACTGAAAAAGAAGGCCATGTAAAAAGCGAGGGCAAAAAGCAGACGTAGAACTATGGGCATAGTTTGAGCATCGACATTGATAGATTGGGTTAAAAGAATTCCCAACATCCTGATGGTAATGGAAAAATAGTTGGGTAAACTGTTGAGACGAAAACCAGAGACCTTTTGAGCTGCCAGCACAGCCAACGAGCTGGAAATAATAAAGACCAAGAGAAGGATCCAGGCATATGAATTGAAGCCAGCCAAAAAGTTGAAGAAACTATGCTTCCTTTTCGCTCTTGCCACACACCAGGTAAGCTCATCCTGGTGATAGGATGTGGAGCTGGATACCACCTGACTGATGCTGGGATCCTCATCGATGCCGCCCACGATTACATCTATTTTGCTAAGGAGTGTAACAATTGATCATTAGTTAATTTTTTATATATATGTATATTAAATTATTTTAAGTTATTTTTATGTTAATAAAAATGTAAAAAGAAATATTTAAAATTAAAAATCCAAATATTGCTTGCATGATTTAAATTTGAAACTGATCGCAAAAAATATAAACTTGAATTTTAGTACGCAACAATTGTTTCAAAAATTGGAAAATTCTTGAAAAAAATCTTTTACTTTTAATTCTTAAATATTCTTGATATTAATAAATAGTTATTAAAAAGAAATCTTACCCCTCGATCAGTTGCTGAAACAGATGGAACACATTGCTGCTTTGCATGGTAAAATCAATGGTAACATGGAGTCGTTGTGCAATTGTGTCCACCAGTTGAAACTCTAGACCCGTTAGCTTGGTTTGACCCATCGGTTCCTCCACAACGCCGTTATTGGAATCCAACTGCTCCAGATTATTATATTCCTCATTGATGTAACTGTCGTCATAGCTTGGGACACTATTGTTGGCCACTTCAGTGGTAGTTTCCTGGTAATACTCGGTCTCTGTCGGGATGCTGATGGAAAATATATAGGGCTCCCAAGAGCCTCGATAGGCAGCTCTAATCGGACAACCGCTGAGGTCGTGTGGAAACTTATCCACAAAACTAGCACGCATAAATTCCTCAACTTTAATCGTTTCCAGATTTTCATTGGATTTGTCGCTGCCTTTATTGCTTTCTATTTCAGTAATACTTTCCATAGGGATATCTTTCCCAGCAGCAAAAGAATCATCATCAGTGACAATTGCATCATCTCCTTTAACTTCTTCAGATCCTACATTATTATTAGGCTCTAAGTTCTCTGCACTCTTATCTTCTTCCTGATCCGCTCCTTCTCCAGCTTCTCTTTCAGCATTTTCCTCATTATTTTCCGACTCTAAATTCTCCGCACTTTCTCCGTTTTCATTTTCTTCCACCTCGTGCTCAGTCTTTCCATCAACTGTATCATTTTCAGGTTCTAAGCTCTCCCCACTGTCTCCATCTTCATCCTCTTCATTCTCGTCTTCCTCATAGCTACAGGCATCCAAGAGTTCGATGGATATAACACGATTGCCACAATTATTATCCGGATGATAAGGAAAAACCGTCTTGGCATAGTAGAAACTGTTCTCCTCGCTCTGTCCAATAACATTCACATTGTATACTTTGTTGTTCATGAATGTCAAGAGCAATTCCACCATTAAGTCTGTCATTTCCTCATCTGTTTCTTCCACTACTGCCAAGAAGACCACGAACTGAGCAAAGGGATTCCAGCTTGCCATAGTTTTCCAATTTTCAAAGGTCTCCTCCAGATCTTCATCTACTAGATCCCCTACAACGATAAAATAGCACTGAGGCTTCTCATGCATCACTTTCAGCTCCAACTGTGATTTTTGTTTATCCTGTGGCCTCGTTGTCAACAGTGTCCAGGGATAGTCCCCGTGTTGGTTGAGTGCAAACAACAAACGCTCTTGAACATCTCGATTGTACGGAGAAATGCTCATACAGAGAACGGAGCCGGAGAGGGCATCGCCATAGTCAAAGTATTTCCGGAGCAGGGCCAAAGTGCATGCCACCTGCGACTTGTCCTCGCTGGGCAATTGCATCAGATTGATGCCAAAGCCACAGATGACCACTAGGCGCATTGTCAGCTGGACAAGCACAAGCGTCACCCTTGGAAATATTTGATGTAGCTTAAGTTTTGACATACGAACGGCAACTGAATGTGACACGCCTTCAACAAAAGTACTCCAAGTATCTCAATTCCCATGGTCAAATCTCAAGGGAGCCTCGGGGTCCCCTGTTATTATTATTATCTAATTACCTATGCTAATTTTCAATTCATGATTTGACCCACGGCAAGGGTTTGTCCCTCGGCCACAAGCCATTGTTATTATCATTGTTGTTGTTTTTATTGTCGCTTGTGTTTGTTTAGTTACAGAGCTAGTTTAGTTAGTCCAAGTTGGTATCAAAGATCTTTCAAATGCTCCATAAATGTAAATGCATGTAGTACTATACACAGTGTGTCAAAAAAGTAAATGTACCAGTCATGATTTATGGTTCCGGATTTTCTACTCACTTATGCCCCACCCAGACTCAAACTATCTATTCGAAATAGGAGCCAGTGTGGAAAACCAGACTGAACATTGGCGTATAGAAAAGAAAAAAAAACCCGTGAAATTTAAATTGCGTGCGCCAAAAACAAACTGCACTAAACTATCTGACAACTTCGTAGGCATTGCAAATATTCAGCATTTACGCAAAATCTGTTACAACATCTCGCATTTGATTTAAAATTCTTATTTTTGTTTTTATTTGCCTAAAAGTATGAATTCATTAAGCGTTGAATGTTGTATTCAAAAGTTTATAGTTGCAAAATAACCAGCACTTTAGTATATATAGTAGTATTCATTTTTTAGATTAATTATTACTGATCTATTTTTAGTTCGAATTAAAGTAGTTTTAAGGTTGCAGATATTTTCCAATCAAAGCTACTTTATAGGGCTTGGCATAATGTGTTGAAAATACTGGGATAATTAAATCACAGAACCACTTAGTATAATTGATATACTCCTATGCATTCAATTATAAAATGCTATGGACACTTTTGAAACCACTTATTAGAATGGTGACACTATAAAAATATACTCTCATGACACTCATAAAAATTGTCATAAAGACGCAATATATGTAGTCTGAATTTCTGCATTTCAAGTTAACGCACAAAATAAAGCTAGTAAGTAAAAAACTAAATGTAACTTACCATAAGTTGATAAAACTATAAAAATGCAACAAAGTATGAATTTTATGACAATCTACGCACAATTTATACCAAAGTCAGTAATTTATTGATAAATTGGTTCAGCTTTAAGTTTTTGAGCAGTTCTCAATTTGTGTTTTCGTTTGGCCAATATATAGTTTGGCTTGGTAAAAGTGCAGCCGGTTTGCAATGTGTTCATGAGCTACAAAATATTTTAAATATTACCTTGTACACTGACCAACTGGGTATATCAACATGCTAAAATTGTTGGTAACATATTAAACGACGCTGCCTATGTATACAGTAAACCTTTAATTCAATTATAACTTAATATACAAATGAATCAATAAGTTAAAATTATCATAAAATTAATTAATAAACAAATAATGGAAATGACTTTGCCATTTCATAGGTTAATGCCCTAACTTATCTATCTTTCTTAGTGTAATACGAGTAGTTGATATAGAAGTGATACGTTTGATTAAACGTTAAACTTATAATTATATATGTATTGAATTGAGTAGCAGATTGAACTTGGTAGTTTCATATACAAAACAATCTTCATGATAGATTTAATAAAGATATGCAAATAAACTTAACTAAAGGTTCTTATTATCTGCAGCTCAGAATCTTAGCTTAATATTAGTTGCAAATACAAAAACAATCAAAAGATACAAGCTCTGAAGTTATTATTAAAGTTGAAGTCCAGTGTAAAGATCAATTGCTAAGGTTGTAGTTTAGTTATTTAAATGTCATCAACTTGTCTGTTGAACTGCCATAATAAAGCTTGTAGATACAAAAGTATCTTAAAGACATGTATAAGAAGTAGAAGAGCTTTTAATCTAAGTATTGAATTGACTATATCTTAATATTTCAGGAAGACAACCCTATCAGTCTATCTTGAAGATACATTATCAAATAGATTTAAAGATAAGCAAGTGTATGTAGAAGCCTCTACAACTATTAATATAGATTTTGAATAGAAAAATGCAACTAGAAACTTGCACTCCGCGCTTCGCACCACCTCCTTGTGTGGGCCAGCCGTTTTAGTGGTGCTGTCGCTTGACGTGGTGCTGGCCTTCATCCAAGAGAATAGAAATCAACTCGCAAATACACTTATGAAACTATATATAAATATATATCTATAGACTGATTTATGGTAGCCAAAAGGAGTGCACACTCAAACAAACAATGGCTGACTGACCGCAGACTTGTATTTTATATAAGTATGTGTCTTTTACTGTGTATGTGTCTGCAATTCAGAGTTCACAGTATCGATATTCCGGCTGAGACTTGAGTCTGGAAATCTGCTGAAATTGAAAGTACAATGCAATCGTAGGAAAACCGGCTGTTGCCCGTTAACTGTTAACTCTTGGCACACCTTCTGCGGAGGTGGAGCCTTCAAACCACATAGATCTAATTGGTAAAAATTGGCTTAATGGCTAAATGGCTCTTTTGGCTCTTTTGTCTCGATCTTGGGGCCAACACTTTTAAACCACATTAGGGGCGTTCTAAGCGATGCTTATTAGTTAATTGACTTTATAGCCCAAATTGGCATTTCAAATTTAAGCCACATAAACTACTCGAAGTTTCGACCTTGTCAACACTTTTTGATTCCTTCAATGAAACTGTCAACCAACAAACTCACTCCAAATAGGTGGCCGCAACTTTGATTCCATTAACATCTGTTTGTTGCGTGCAGAATGCAGAATGAAACAAATGAGGCAATGGCAACATGATGAAGCGATAATGAAGACAAGCTACGAGCATGTGGAGAATGCAGGCGGACAGACAGACGGGCAAAGAAACGAAACAAAAATAAGTGTGAATGCTGTCATTGTAAGTGACTGACAAAAAGACACCCTGTAGATAAGACACAACGACATACATTAACATAAATTTAAATACACATAATGTCCCTTGGCAATTGATAGCTAAAATATATATTTTAACGAAATTAACGAACTAAAAAAGAAACAAACAAAAAATGTTTTTCTTTAATAAAATACTTTGATAAAATAATTATTTATATTGGAGTCCTCCAAGAAACCACTTAAAAAGCCAAGCCTTATAGATACTCATCGTATAAAATACAATTTTAAAATTTTTAGAGAACTAATTATAGGCATAAGGTGTAGTTGCTATAGATTTTACGTAGGATATTCTAAATCTATTATCCAAAATGTTAAATAACAAATATGTATTGATAGTAAGTCTCAATATTTATTTATTCTTTTTGTTCGTTAAAACTACTCTCTTGCAGTACATACAGGGCATCAGAAAACGAAACAAAAATAAATAAAAAGCGTCGCATTAAAGTTCATTTCGCAAGCGAAGAAGGGGGAAATACGATAGGTGGAGTTGTGAGTATAAAACGAGTATACTCATAGTACAAGTATGAGTAGTAAGTGAGTGTTAACGGCTATTAATCTTGAAGTGATGTAGAGTCCAGACAAGAGCATATTGGGTTGCCCAGATTTGGATTGGATTGCGCTATAAAAATTGGTTACTTTCGAAATACAAATGTAGCTAATGAGCTACATTTGAGGGCATTTCTGTTGTCGTTGTATCTTTGAATCGTTGTGAAAGGAAAACTGATCCAACTATGGACAAAACACGCCTCGAGGCGATGCCTCCTACACTTACAACCTATCATCAAATCTCCATGTCTGCATATTTTTTAATCCGTCTATGGATCGTGTGTCGTAATCGTAATTTTGTAATGGTCAAGTGCAGAAAGCATGTGACATAAGTTTGCTCATAAGATTTCATGGATCTTGGATTACGATTATATCATTTGAAAGCTAACCTTCACTTTTTCCAGGGTGTGTTAGAACCGGCATCATTAAGTGCTCCACCCATCCTATCTTAGCACCCGCCAAAAGTAGTATACCATAATTAAATCTAAAGACTATATATAAAAGTGAATGCCTTTTGGGCTGAAATTAAATGAAACATTTAAAAGATCATAAAAATGGCCAATTAAAGCATCGCGGTTGAACTTTTGAGGAATCCAACTACAAGTATATCTAGAAACTAAATCGTTGCCATGCTTGTGATTCATTCAAGCCACTGCTTATGTTGCACAGTCAACACTCTACACTTCACATGCCACATGCCGCACAAGTCCTACAATTTTTTTCAAAGAGCTGCTTGCAGCTTGGCTAATTCTGGCGGCAAACCAGTTTAAATGTCGTTGTCTGTTGTTGTCAGTTGTTGTTGCTGTTGTATTTGGTGCTGTTGTGGCGGCCGCAATTGCTTTTTGCATAACCCCTTTTTGGCCGAAACTTTTCACATGTTTGGTTTGGCCAATTGTGTTTCCGCAGAACCTAAACAAGACTGTTTAAATAATTAAAACAATTTCGGCGATTCGACTTTTACTTTCCAGTTTGTTATCATATTTTTGGGCCAAAAACAAGTTGTTGTAACTGTTTGGAGGCAGAGCCTGCTCTGGAGGTACTGGAACACGCTCTGCCGCTGACTCTAACTGGGCTTTCACTATTCTCCAAAGTGGCTTGAATGCATAGAAATACTCAAAGTCCAAGTCGAAGTCTAACTCGAACTCGATCTCGAATAACTATATCCGCAAGTATTATGAAATACAGTTGCAGTTTAGCTGTCGGCCTCGACTGAGCTTCAATCATGCACCTGCTCTCCAGTTAACTCTTGGATTTATAGTTGGGGCATTAAGAGTGACAGACATAAGACATAAGCTGTCAATCCTCTCATTTATATGCTAAACTCAAAGTAAATCTTTCAATTGAGACCAAAGTGTTGAAGGGTGAATCTAGTTAGAAAAGCCTAATCAGCAAATAAAAATGTTTTAAGACATAATACACATCATTCAAGAGCTTTATTAATTAGCTTATCAGCTCCTTAATTATAGTTTCATTATTTGTATCTATAAAGACACATCTATTTACGTGTTTTACATAAGCTTTGTCACTTTCCAGAGATATAGTCAATTGCGGTTTCCTCATAAATATGCATACTCACAAATTGTGAATTAAAACACTAAATGATTGGTTGGATCTATAAAAATTTATTTTTAATTAAAATATTTACATGGCACGAGTTAATAATTATTAATTGTTACCCACCGTTTTGCTTAAGTGTCAACACTCTCTCTCATTCTGGAATTAGATTTGCATGAAAAATTCGATTTCAGCTAAACTGGTTTATCAAATTGGCGGCGCACTTCAACACAAAACAAATCAAAAACAAGAGCAAGTTACTCAAAGTTGCCCTCAATTCAGCGGCATTTAATATTCAGGTTAAATATACTATGTTTAATATGAAGCCTTAAATATACTCTATAACGGTGAACTTTTTATATTCTACAAGTCTCCCTTTAGTATCGGCTGCCAGAAGGCATTTTTTATGCACAGGGTTTACAGACTAAACGTCACACTTTTGATAAGCTTGTTTATCTTGTTTATCACAATAACAAATTAAAATTTACCTGATTAAATTCCTTGAATTTATTCAATTCAATTTAAGTACAATCATGCTAAGGTTAATTTAAGAATTTAAACAAACAAATGTAAATAACAAAAAACTTGCTAACCAAAAATATGCAGATAAGCTGCGTTAATGAACTTGTAAAACCAAATTACATGCCACAAAACAATCTGTTGCAAACTTGTTGCCCACACACACTGACACACACACACATACTCCCAAGTTAAGCTATACGGAAGATGTGCCGTCAGCTAGACGTTGAGTAGAAGTAAAAGCCATTACGAATTTGCACGCTGGCCAACAGAGCGTATGGATAATCGTAAAGTCAGCACCGAACAATATGAGTATAAGAGTGCCAAATTGCAACTGCAATTCGGCTTCTTAAGTTGTTTTTCTGGCGCTATCCATTTTCTCGCCGTTTACTTATCAGGGGATACCCTGCAATAAGCATGATCAATGGGTATATTTAGATATTGAAACTTTATTAAACAATTTAAATAAGACAACATTTTTAATAAAGTGTGACTTAAAAATGAATAGTGTGAATTAATAATAAAAGCCACTTTAATTTATTAATCAAAATAGGTGATTTTGGCAATCTTTGATTTTGCGAATTCAAATCTGGCAAACTCAAGGTCGGAGTTGGTTAAATGGTTTAATAGAGTCACATAATATCATAGTTTATCGAGTCGTCAAGCTTGAATAATTTATTGATGTTGTGCAAAAGCTATTCATGAGCTTAATATAAGTAACAATGAAAGTATTTGCAACAGAAACTTTTAATACCAACTAATAGAGTTGAAAAGTTATTTTTAAATAATGTGACTGAATGTAAGATCACAAAATTCTTACCGAGCTATGATTCATATCTCACAATCAGTTGTTTTCTAGGTATTTGTAAATCCCCTTTAAAATCTAAAAAACAATAGATTTATTCCTTAGAATTGATTAGAATCTTAGTGTACAGGGTATCTGGGCTTTAATCAAAATTTGCATGCCGCTTTGCAACTCGATATTATCTACAACTCTTATAAATTTCGGTGCGGTTGTGATACGAACGCAGTCGGAAAGCGGCAACCGCAACGATTGGACGTGTCGCGAGCAGCAACAAAACGAATAGTAAAGTGAATAATTACACAAACAGGAGTACGAATACGAGTAACAATATTTGAATAGCAGGCAAAAGCAACAAAGTAAGCTAATTTTAGAGTAAAAACCTCAAACCGCTAACAAATTGCCCCGTTCGTTGAGTGGGCAAAACAAAAGACTTAGGCAACGAACGTGAACGTGAATGCTGCCCATAATGCGCTGCTTGGCACGGGGCATGTCGACTGTGATTTTTAACGGTTAAAGTGCCAATTGCTATGCAGTTTGTCCAAGTGTAACAAAGCCACAACTATTGGCTGAAACTTGAACCATGAATTAAAGTCGGATTCCGAATTAAAGTCGTATTCGGATTTGAATGTGCATCGCGTGTTTGAGGCAATATCCCAGTGACTCTCATCAATCGATTGCAGTAAAAAAATCCATAATTAAGCTAGCCATAAACAAGGGTAAACACCAATATATACAGTTGGCCAACAACAACAAGTTAATTGGCTAAAAAAGAACGCACGCCTGTGCCTCTTGCGTGTCCAAATGAAGAACTGTGTTAATTACGTTAACTTGCGCTTTTTGGCATCAAGTTTGCAACGATCGCCAACGTCGTCATAAGTGCAACACATTTAGTGTGAGTGTATATGTGTGTGTGTGTGTATCTGTGTGTTATTCATAAGGAAGTACAGCATCTGAACATCACGTTCGTATTGCAAATTCGATTTCATTTCTTGTGATTGGTAAACAATTTGCAACAATGTGTTAATCGTGCAACTGCGTCTCTTCCTAATACTAAGTATAATTAAAACTGAATCTAATTAATATATCTTTGCACCCACATAAACACACACACATACGCTCACATACATATCGCAAGCACTTAGCACACTGCTCCAGTTGAGGGGGCAATTAAACCTTTGTTGACTGTCAGTCATTGTGCAACGCGTGAGAACACGTACCAGACACAAAATGTGGCAGATAAGGCGACTGTGACCACTCTTTCCTTCCCCTCCCCCGCGACTGTCAGTTGTTTTGTAAACAACACGAAAAATAGTTGAACTCAATTTGGATTTTGGTTTTAAAGTACGTGTAATTCAATTGACAACGCTCTCCAGGGAACCTGCCACATAGAGTGTGATTTATAAACCTTTATTCCACACATGGACACAAGTTCCGGCTTCAAAATGAATAGTGTTCAAAGTCTACAATGTTTCATTGCAATATTTTGTGACAGTTAGTGACTTTGTGGATTATACAAGATTATAACACATGTATTTTTCTCGTTACGACTTGGAGTCAACACGTTTACAATATTTTATTCGAAGACATCAACCAATTTAATGATAATAATAATGATAATAATAATAATAAAGCCAAGTTATTGCGTATACGCACAGCAATGAAAAAAATAACACAACATAAAATGTTTAATTCCGAAAGTCAACGATTATTGTAATAGAAAAAAGAGAGAAAAAAAGATTGTCTGAGTTTCGCTTTTGTGGCATTATCTTTGTCTGGCAGTCTGGCTGTCATCAAAAGGCGGTGGCACATCGTCAACTTGTAAAGATTGCGGCTCATAAATTATCTGGCAACAGGCCTAATTCGTTGGCCAATGTCAGCTGTTGTTAGTTGGCAGCTGAACAGTTTTGGGCGTCGTTGTTACAAATTGTTCAAATTTCCTCTTTGCATTGCACAAAAGTCTTATATAAATTATTCGTGATGACTCTGACAACAAGCCTTGACATTAGACCAATTATATAATTTAAAAATTCAATTAACTTGGCCAACTATCTGAAGATCAAGCTGAGCAGCGCAAGAGTTGCACACGAGCAATTACTCAAAAGAAAGTGTTGGAACGACATGTTGGCCAAGTTATCTTCAAGTCTGTGTAGGCTGGATAATTATTCATAGTCGAATAGTTAAACATCCAAAATTAAAAGTTAATCAAGTTGTCAATTCGATTAAGTTAACCATTCATTCAATTAGCAAGTCAACGAGCCAAAAACAAATCGAGGTGTCAAAACTCGATTGAAAACCAATTCTTGATTAGCCTTTAATTAATCACAAAATGTATTCCAATATGAAATGCAGTTCTGCATTCGTGACCAACTGCATGTGATACGAAATCGAACCACACACCTTCTTTTTATCTCACAGATACTCCAAGTCAGTCACAGCTTAGAATTCAGAGCTGAAATCTAGCGACAATGTCAGTTGGTGTATTAACTTGGCTCGGCAACAAAAGTCTCATTTGCATACAATGCCAACACAAATTGCAGCTGTTTCATGCAATAGGAATTGGGACTGCAATCATATACTATCGTTATATATTTATATCTATCTATATTAGGAAAGGGACACATTCTTGAGTAGTTTGATTAATATAATTAATTTAATTTCCGCCTTAGTTTACCAACAATGTTGCTAAAAACTCCACGTGGATTCGTTAAAACGTTTACCAAGTTATATGTAAATGATTTATAATTGCATTCGTTTATTCAATTAAACATGTTCAAGTTCAACCTTTGCAATATAATAATAGAATTAATAAATACATCTTTCTTATGAAAACGTGAACTGAGACTCCCAGGACAAGAAAATGAACTTTGTTCCTTAATTGTGACGGAAACTAGCACGTTCTTGAATAGTTTATTACAAAAATTAATTTCGTTTCCCTTTTAAGTTAAACGACAACGTTTCTAAAAACTCCACGTGGATTTGTTAAGTCGTTTTTTTAGTTGCATTTAAAATTTAAATTAATTATTATTGCATTTGTTAAACATGTTTAAACTTAACCTTTTCAATAATAACAATAGAATAAATAACTACATCAACTTCTAGGTGCTCAGATATTGTAATTGCAACGTCATCTTTCAGTAAATATTAATTTACTATTATAATTTTATTCTTTAACTGGGACAGAAAGACAATTCACATTATTTCATTTCCCTTTCATTTCATCCATAATTTACTTAGATAGGAACTGCATGTGGAATTGTTAACTAATTGTTTAGCTATATTTAAATAATTTATAAGTGCTTTTTTTTTTTTTATCTGAAATTCGACATTTGCCAATTCATTTATAGATAATATCTAACTTGCGAAAGCTAGAATTATAGCTCATCAGGCTAACAAATAAATTTTCCCAACGTGTAAGTGTTGATATAATATATAATTATTTGTTGTTCATTAGTCTTAATTCTAAAGTACATATTGTAATTTTATAATTAGCCATTTTTTACAATCGGCATTGTGACTGTAGTGATAAACATTATGAATAGTACTCAGTATATTTCTATAGAAAGGGCCACATTCTAGAAAAGTTTCAGACAATATTATTTGTTTCAATTCACTTCCGAGTTTAGCTCTACATAATTTATTTGTGAGAATTTTTTGTGGTGTTGCTTAGGCTTTTAATTGTCTATATTTATATGTTTTGCAACTATTTTTATTTGCTTTTACATATTTATTGATGTTTTGCGTTGCTCGCTGTGAATGTTATTCAACCAAATTAATTACTATATAATAATTTGAAAGCTGGGAAATATTACTTAATTATTTTTACTATTTAAATTTATCTATTCTATTAGTCATGCCACAAGCCATGCAACACATCCTTGCCGCAGTCATTGGGCTGCTTCTTTGCAGTCAGCTTTCTTTTGTTCAGGCCCAGTCACGTGGTCTGCAGGTGCAGAAGCAATGGAAACTCTTGGGCTACAACTTTCAATCTGTGGCGAGTGCCAGTGATATGAACTTTTACAATCCGAATAACGTTTTGATCACGGGCATAGCCGTGACTAAGGATCGCATCTTTGTAGCAACCCCAAAACTATTTTCCGGTGTTTCTTCAACTGTTAGCTGGGTGCCCAAGGGTCCAATAGGAGATTCTCCCTTGCTGCAGGCCTATCCCGATTGGTCGTTCTCAAACACAGCTCGCACGAACTTCAATTGCAGTGATCTGATCCTTACTTCGGTTTATCGATTGCGTATCGATTCCTGTAATCGATTGTGGCTACTCGATGCGGGCGTCTCTCGTTCGCTGGAGGATTACGAAATCACCTGTCCACCCAAGATACTTGTGGTGGATCTAAATACAGATCGAGTGGTGCGTCGCATTGATTTTCCACCCGAGGTGCTTCGTGGAGAAACACTTTTCACCAACTTGGTTATTGATGAGACTACGGCCAAGAGCTGCGACGATGTTTTTGTCTATATTACGGATACCGTGGAGCCTGGCATTATTGTATACGATAGCAGCAAGGATGTCACCTGGCGACTCTCCCATCCAGGTAAAAATCAATAAGTTTGTTTAACTAACCCAAAAATATTTAATAATATTGGTAGGGTTATAAAAGAAACTTTAATAATTTGAAAACTGTTGCAAAAATAGAATAAATTCAGAACTAATACAACTCAAACCTATCTTGATCCTCTTTTCACAGCAATGTATCCTGATCCTGACTTTGCACAATCCGAGATTCACAACGATCGCTTTGTGTTGATGGATGGTGTTGTGGGCTTGACATTTGATGAACGCAATGGCATCGTTTACTTCCAACCTTTGGCCACAGATCGGTGAGTTAACTGAACTGAAGTATTTTCTATTTAATGCGTTAATCTTTCCATTAAATTTACCTTTGCAGCGTCTTCTCAGTGCACAAAAATGTGTTGAGGGCAGGTTCATTGGCCAATGGCCAGATGCTTGATGTAAAGCTGGTGGGGAAGAAGTCATCTCAGGGCATTGGATTGGCAGTTTCACCGTTCGATAGCAGCCTGATCTTTAGTCCGCTTAGTGAGACTGCGATTGCCTCTTGGAATCCAACGAACAATCAGCAATCGGTGTTGGCTCAGGATAGTGATAGACTTCAATTTGTGGCGGATATAACCACAACAAAATCAGAGCCAGGTGTTATTTATGCCATTGCCTCAAAGTTCCATCGATTCTTCCTGAAGAATCTCAATCCCAATGAGTTGAACAATCGCATCGTGCGCCTGGAGTTACCCCAATCCCGTTCCAGTGGCATTAAGAGTCCTCTGTTGACTCATTCACTGACTCTGCCCACGGGCCCCACCCACAATAGTCTCCTTCATTATGGTGTCTACAATACCCATGCCCAATCCCATTTGCACACCACCCAAACCACTGCTAGTGCCCTGCAGACGTACTTCACCAGTCCGGCGTTAACAACACCTCTCACCACAAAAACACCCTACAAATTCGAGAACACGGGTATTGTGAACTATGGAATTCGTAATCCCTTCACAGCCCTCAATCAGGGAGAGGCGTTCCCGCCCAGCAAGGCCACAAGGGACATCTATCAACGTTCCTATTTGGACACCCTTGTGCCTGGCAATATCCCGACTGCTCCATCAGCTGTCGCTGCTCAAACGGCCTACACGAACCGGCACAGTGGTTATTACTATCATTAAAACTTAACGAATCTTTAAATTCAATTGATGTTGTCCCCTAAAATTTCGTTGTAAATATATTTTTATTTATTTTACTTGTTGTATTATTGATTTTATTTCCTCTGCATTTAAGCTTAGTCTCGAATTTATCCGTAGTTGAAGTGAAACCGTTATATGAAATCTTAATAAATTAATTATACCAATATGACTGCATAATTAAACTATAAATCTAGACAAATTCAACTCCGCAGCACTCAAAGCTGACATTAATGAGCCATGAAATGTCTGCTTAACCAGTTCTCAAATTAAATAAAAGTGTTTATTATTTTCCGTTTTTTGCCAACAATCTGCCTTCTATTTTTATTTTTTTAGCTTTTGACTTGTGGTTTTTAGGGTTTTTTTTACGGTAAAGCTTCTATTTGTTTTAAGTTATTTCATTAATGTTGATCGTAGCAAATTAGAATGCAAGCTTGGAGGTAATTAAAGAGATATCTTTACTGTAATGTGAATAAATATTTCTTTGTTTATGTTGCGATCGTTATAAAAATGTTTAACTATTTGCATGCAACAAATTTATAATTGATTACTAATTACTTTATTAAGTAGAACATGTAGGAATGAAGCGATTTGGTTTTCGAAGGTAGTTAAAGAGATATCTGTTTTTGATTTCCATTATGAATTTTTGGTTATTTGTGAAAAAAATTGCTTTTGGCTGGCTTAAAAGCAAATCAATAAATGTTTGCATTTTAAATTAATTTAATTTTGAATGTGTCATGAAAGTAAATAGTTTTTTTCTTTTAATCTGTTTTATAAGAATACCTGATAAAATTAACACAATTCTTTTGACACTGAAAGTGGGTCAAAATTGTTTTGCAAAGTATTTCCAAAATTTCTCTCACGGCAAACAGCTGAATAAATATGAAATAAACCTAGAGATAGTTAATTCATATATTATTTTAGTTTAATTTTAACGTACATGCTTGAACTCTGATAACTTTTAACATTGGATCAAGTTCTATGTGAACAGCCGGAAGTAAGCAGAGTAAACAAAAGTATTGTTAAACTCTTAACATCTTAAATTGTGGTGACAGCTGCATAGTTGTATAATTACGCAAATCGCTATATAAAGAACAAGTTTAGCTGTAGTTAATCATTCCAAACATTCGATTCAACTTAAACATGCGATTCCAAACTATAATTTTATGTTGTGCCATTTTGGCCATTTTCCTGGTCCGATACGGCGATGGGCAGAGATGTACTGGTCCAGATACACCAGCTGGCTGTACAGATTGCAGCTTGGATACAAATACAGCACTCCCTGATTGTACCACAGTTCGATCAACAACTACTGATGTTTCTACTACTGATGATTCTTCTACTGATGAGACTGATGACACAACATCCACATCGACAAGATCAATATCCATTGTAAGCTCTGGCTCCAGTTCTAATGCAGATGCCGTGGCTTTGGCCCAATTGAGAACCCAAATCAGGCAAGCAAGGAGAACTCGGCAATTAAGGGCCGCCAGAAGGAGAGCTTTGAATGCAAGGCGACAGGCTGCCAACAGAAGGAGGGCTTCTCTGAGGGGTGGAAGAAGGAATCGTCGATCTGGCTAAACTGGAATCATTTTATTTTCAATTTCAACTCTAATTATGTTCAAAGTATTAAAACTATATGATAAATCAAATGCTAATTTTTTTCAATTTCTTTTATAGTTTTAGTGCCAAAGTTTGATATACATAAGTTTGTATATCATATGTTAAACTCAAAGATTTCATTTCCGAGTCTGAATATTGCCATAGAAATCCAAAAAATAGAGATAGAAACTGTTGTGAACACATGCTATTAACCAAAGACACATACACACACAGAAATAAATATAAACATTAAATTTCCACCATAAATTGCTGGGCGTGAAAAGCAAGTTTACTCGTATTTACGATCAAAAAAAAACTCAACCGAGCCCCGTCTGTCCCACTGTCACTTGGTTGGAGCCGGGCTTAGTCTTTGACTGCACTCAAATCTTGGAATCGCCGCTTAAAGACAACATTTTCCGACACAAACATAAGGAAAGATCAATTATCGCGTGCAACGTTTGTTGGCAGCGTGCAACATTGGAAAGGGGCAAGAAGTGTGGCGACATGGGGTTCTTAGACTATGTAAATAAGCTTGAAACATCGCTTGAAAAGGTGCCTATAAATCTCCGAGCATTAAACGGCACTAAACTCTGACATGCCCAAAAGATGAGGGACAACGCATAGTGGTTCATTTGGTCAAAACAATTGTTGTAATAACTATTTTATAAAATTGCCTTAAACATTTTCACAGAATCAAAATACTCATCTGGAATCAACTGAACTCTAGCTTGAAAACAATGCTTAATATAATTAAAAATATTCTACACATTAACAAGCACTAACAATTTCTTAAACGACAAAAACAATTTAATAAAATTATGTAAGAGTTTTGCATATTTATTTTTTCATCTTTTTTAAGATACTAAGAGTTGTTTTTATAAAGAAAAACGTTTACCAAAGTTATTACCTAAACATTTTTTCTAATTCTGGTTATGATTTGAACCACTGTGCAAGATTTACCTGTGCCGCCGTCCTTTGTTTGCCCTCTCGACATCGACGCGTCGACCATTTGGTCAATTAGGGTTTGTTAGCGCTGGACAGCAACACCTAACCTTGCCTTACCTTAAATCTTACCTTACTTTTACTCTGAAGTTGCCTTCCTACCTGTCTGCACCTGTAATGTCAGTGTTTACGCGTCATTCGAACAGTTTAGACGAAATTCTATTCAGTCGGGATGCTGGCTAAAATGTTTGGGCCTCAGTTCATTGGCATCCTGTTAACTGTTTGCGCAAGTGCTCAGCAGTTGCACGTAAAACAATTGCACACTCTGCACAAATGGAGCGATCTCAGCCTGGGCCATGATCAGCCAAAAAACAATTTCTTTCTTCCCGTAGACATCGACATTGAGTACGGAGACGAGGGACGACATCGAACTTTTCTCACAATTCCACGTCTTAGCGCTGGAACACCTTACACCCTGGCCACAGTGGCCATTAGTGACAATGAGGTAATGGAAAATCCCCGCCTGGAAGCATATCCCAATCCGGAATGGCATTTGCCTTCCAACAACTGCTCTGGCATAACGTCTGCTATTAGAACTTATGTGAGTAACAAATCGTAAGATAATTAATGATATGTTGTGAATATATTTTAAAAGGTACATACATTGAGAAACACAACCAATTGGAAGTAGTACACATTTTTTTGAAGTGGCAAAACATTTATTATTGATATTCAATAATATAGATACTTTTTTTGTCAAAAATATGAAGATACATTATATTTTTATCTTACGAAATTATCATCAATAAGAATAAGATTTAACTAGTTAATAATTGTATTTGCTATTCCAGATTGATGATTGCTGGAGACTTTGGGTTGTGGACTCTGGCCAAGTGAACTCTTTGCAGCTCTGCGCTCCACATATCCTGATATTTGATCTGGTCAAGGATGAGCTTGTCCAACGTTCGGCAATGCCTTCCCATATGTACACGCCCAGCATATCCATATTTACCGCCATGGTGGTGGACTTATCGAATGCACCCACAAAGTGTTTGGGTGGCAAGGCATATATTGCAGATGCCTGGGGATACGGACTAATAGTATTCGATGCGTTGACGGGAAAATCGTGGCGCATTGAACACGAGTCTATGCAACCTTCTCTGGGAGTACGACGCTTTGGAAGTGCCCATGCAGGCATATTTACTGTGAGCTTGAGTCCCAGTGAAGAAAAGGGCAAGTCTATTGAAAGTTTATATATATAAGAATGTAGTAATGACTCTCTTTTTAATTACAGAGCGCTTTCTGTACTTTCATACCCTCAATAGCTTCTTTGAAATATCCATTCCACTTGACCTGGCCAACAATGCTAGCATTTGGCAGAATTCATCAAATATGGACACGGTTAGTAAGCACTTTCGAATTCTAGGCACACGCGGCATACAGTGCGAATCGGAGGTAATGGACAATGGAGGCAATCTCTACTGTAGTTTAATCAGCCTAGGAGCATTGGTCAGTTGGAATGAGCAGACTAACTACACAGCTAATGACATACGCGCTGTGGCTTACAATCCACAACAATTGAAATTCGTCACTGGCCTCAAAATCAATCAAAACTCAAAGGGAGAAAACGAGCTTTGGGCTTTGAGTAGCGATCCAAAACTCTTTGTTGGTGGCTCGTTAAAAGATGACGAGGTTAAGTTTCAAATAATTGGTTGTCGTACAGCAGACCTTTTGTCTAATACACCCTGTACAGTAGGCGTCACGGATGTCCCAGCTACAGAGAAATAATTTTAAAATTTAGCTTTAAATAATATTTTTAGTTTAAAAGCTAAGTAAATAATAGTAAGTGCCGACTTTTAAAATGTAACAGCTTTTGTTTATACGCTTGCAAGCTAAATGCCATGACACTCGCTGTCGATTTGAACAGCTGTGCGATGAAACGAATAATCGAATAATAAAATAGAAGGCACTCTTTTAAGTGTGTTACATTTTAAATAAAATTAAATGTGTTTGAGTCTTTTTTCATTACAGGATAGCGTTGCTAAATAAAAATGTAAAAGCTATAGTAAGCAACGGTTAATTTTTAAAGAGGCTCCTTCGTTCAGTTGAGCTAGTCGTTCATTTGAACTTATTTCGAGCGAGCCGGTATTAAAATTGAATTATCAACAATCGACAGGGCGGTCTTTTGAATTTAATTTAAGTGAAGTACATACATACATTATGTAATATATGTGAGTTAGAAATAATAATTGATTAAAAAAAAAGAAAAGCAAAAGTGTGAGTAGGTCAAATAAGGTCAAGTTGATCAAATAGTAGGTTTATGCTGGAAAACTCAAATAATTAAATAAAAGACCGTATAAAGAATTTTTATTTTATAAACATACATGCTTGAAATCAACTAATTGTACTCTGTAGAGTTTTTTGAAAGCATGGGAAGATGTTACGAAAACCAGTTGCAGTAAAACGGCAACACTGGTCATGCGTGACTGCAATTAGTAGTGAGTACTCGTAATAGAATATTATGTGTAAAAATATGCCCAAGTGGCATGTGCTTTAGACTCAATCAATGCATGGTTACTGTGGAGTACGAGTAAATCTGAAATCTCTAATTGCATGGAACCCGTCAGAAGAAGAAGTTGAAGAAGAAGAACCAGAAACAGGCCGAGTACACGAGCCTAACTGGCTGTCGGTTGCCACAATTCTGTTGAAAACCGAGAGGAGATAGCAAAGAATAGGGGAAATGATGTCAATTAGAAGAGTCAACGGACAGGAGCGGAAAAACCACATTGAGATTGTTTCTGGCCACGGCTACAACAACAGCAACTACCAACAACAAAGGGAAAGACAATAAAAAACGCTAATGTGAACATATTGCGTTTGTGGTAGCAAACTTGCAATTTTAATTTTATAAACTTATTGCAAAAATGTAATAGATGACAGGAATGTTAAATGTTGATTTGCTGAAATGCTGAATTGTTGATTTGTTGATTTGATTTAGGCAGACACGCAAAAGATGATTGAAATGCTAGTCCTAGTCTTAATCATATGGATCATTTGCTTAAAGGATCGAGTAGAACTTCGTAGGACAGATCTATTTTCGGAGGTCTAAAAACTTTTTATATTATACCACAATCTTACTGGAGATTTCGACTTGACAACTTGAAATATCGGATATAGAAAACGACAAAACATTTAATCTCTGAATATCGGATACAGAAAGCAAGTCGACCAAAAATAAATCGTCAACCAACAACATTCACAAGAAGTTTTATTTGAATTCAATATGTTAAGTAGTCGTGCAGCTGGGGTCAGTCAGAATGGGCCAATCTACGACTGAAATGCAGTTTGCGAATTATTCTAATAATAATTCAAAGCGATAATACTACTAAACTAAATTGTTGTAGCTACTTTTTGTTAGGATTATATTAAATAGAAATTAAGTATCTAATTTGCATTTGAATAGAGTGGTAGCAAGCTCGAATCACTTTGTGTTCCTTATAAATATACAAGAAATGATATAATAAAGTACAAATTCGTCCGAAAAAGGTACGTGGAGTAGCAAAAAAATGATGTAGATGATGCGATTATTGTATTATCAAGTTATGAAATCGCTTGACGAGTTTTGGCAGGCAGACAGAACTAGTTTATAGTACACGTGAAAGAATATAGAAAAACAGAATTAAAAAAAATACAATTTGTTGCCGTGAGTAATGGATACATATAATAATCTTATTCAATTAAGCTAGAGCCTGTATATAATTGGGGTTCATCGAGCTCTTTTACGGGCCAAATATAACAAGATTTATGATCATGGCATTAAGATGCACTAATGAGGAGTGCACGAGATATATTTACTATTAAATTACTTAGTGCAAATGACTATGATACGCGTAGTTAGTTGATGATGATGCAGTCGTCATAAGCCGTAACGGCAACTTCTCTCATCTCCCGATCTTTGTCTCCATCTCTAGAGACTTTAATCAATCGCCCGGGCAGGAAATGCAAGTCAAGAATTTTATAATTGGAGCTCGTCGTATTGAATTAGCATTATAAACCAGACGGCGAAAGAGAGAGAGAGAGACAGACAAGTAGTCAAAAAGAGAGAGAGGGGCTGAGATAATAAACGAATAAAGTTTAACAGTAAAGACCATAAGTTTGACTGATGTTCTGAAACTACTTTACGTTAATATTTGTGCGACTATCAACTGAAAAGTTGAATATAATTGCATGTTTACGATGGAATCATAAAAGTTCTAGATTAACAAACTTCTTTTGATTGTGACCGAAGCAAACTCAAAACTCTATATACATATATTATTGCTATATAATAACCGAAACAAAGACCCTATTCAAAATGCAAGTGAGCAGTTATGCAGTCGAATACCGTATCATTTTTGTTGTCTGATGAGAATAGAAAACTTCTAGATTAATTTGCATTTGAGTTGACCCATAAATTTGGAAATCAAACACCGTTTGCTACATTTCATGATTTGCATACTTGACACACTTATTTGTCATCGAAAAAGGGGCATGGCCTATGGCCATGTTATCGGCTGTTATCGATTGCAGACTTGAGAGAGTGTCGGGAAATGTAGAAAGGTGTCTTTTTTGTGTGTGTGTTCGTATTTATTTAATTTATTTACCCAAACAATAACATTTAAATCCGATCAAGTTAAATAGGTTTACGATGAAATGGTCGTAATCCAGCTAAAGATCATAGCAAGCGACTTAGAAGTGAAACCGGGTAAATATGCTAATTTGATGAGCTTTGCCCACGGACCAGCTTTTCTACTGTTCAAGAATTATAATCGAAATAAAGATCGCAGGCGGTCGCACGCAGTAAAACGCCCAGTTAACATCCAAGTGAAAGTGAAAAGTTCATAATAATAAAAGTGTACAACGGTAATCGAGTTACATTGCCGCCGACCCAAGTTTGCTGCCCAAGTCACCTGTAAGCCTGTAAGTAAAGAGACACCTCAAAAAAGAATAAACTGAACGAACTTGCTCGCTCGCTTACTGGGATATAAATTACAAAAGAGAGAACGCTCTCAAATATAACAGGTGTACATCCACAATTTCTTTTCAATTAAGATTTCGTACAGAGAAAAAGAGAGTGGCTCTCTCTTACCAACGCACTCTCTTATTTAAACTTGTGTGCAGATGTTGTTGTCATATGACTGATCTTTTCGTTGTTGTTGTTGTTGTTGCTCGTTGGGCTGTTCAGCCTCTCTGCAGAAACTTCTTTATCTAACTTTTATAACAAGCAGCTTGGCCACGGGAATGACTTTAGTTCTGCGTCAGCCATTGAGTGGATAAGTTCGGCTTTCTTCTGGTGGAAATTGTGGAGTGCGGTGTTATGCAGATGTGAGCAAGTTGTCCATCGTCGCTGTGATTGTTGTTGTTCATCTTATATGTGATAGTGATTGAAAGCTTAAAGACATTAATCAAACTAAACGAAACCACGAACACGCATATTAAAGTGCATATTTTGAAGGAAGCGCAATATTAAGCTAAGGTATGTACCAGAGACATATGTATGTAACAGTTAAGACATGTACCAGACTCTTATAACAATGCAAACTGTAAACTGTTTACATTTTAATTTCTTATGACAAGCTATACAAATGCATGTGTATGCGTGTGTGTATATGTAATTCGCTTTGATTTGTATGTTTTTTGTTACAAGTATATGGACCGCAAACAGTGACTACAAAAAAGAAAAACCATTACACTAACTGAAGAATGACTAAGAAAAATAATCACAAAAAAATGTTAACCGGTTTGTTCGAACCGCAGCGACAACGGAGACGTCCGACGTCCGACAACGGACAATAAGCGAGGGGCGAGGAATGAGGGACGAGGGACAGATATTGGTAGCACATAAATGTGGCAAAAGAAAGATTCTGTAAGAAACTAAACTGTAAGACTGCAACCAGATCGGTCGACGGTAGAGACGCTTGACTGTAGTGGGAAAAGTACGTGTCGTGTAGATGCCACAACTACGAAGAAAGAGACATAAAACATGTTAAACGCTATGATTTTTAAATAATAGCCCAAGCACTTCCGTCAAATCTTTAACGGACTCCACAGAATCGCAGTTAAATTGCACTCTAAAAATCTAACGTTAACTTTGGTCACTCCTGTTGAAAGGCTATCAATTAGATCAAAAACTATGTAGCATAATAAATCTTTAGTTTCATCAACTTCTTGTTAATTGGCCACTTTTATGGAACTGATTGTTAATTGGATATGTGTTAATATTTAATGTGTTAAGACATAAGTTACGATTGCAATAAAAAACAGATAGCTATAGAATTTACTAGGTTAATAGATACTATAAATATTCTAATGAAATTAGAAATTCAGAGAAAGGAATTCTTAATTTATACATTCATACATGCTATAAGATAATAATTATTAGTTGAATTTTAAATTTTGAATGGAAATATATCGGCGATTGTTTCTAAGTTATCCTTACTCTTTTCTGCTTTCCAGTATATGTTGTTCCTCGCTTAATCAGCATACAGAACTTTCTCACACATCATAATTAGTAATAGGAAATAGAAGTATCCGCATATAAAGAAAGTATTCAAAAACTAGTGGTAATTAATCACAGATATTAACTAAAATCTATGATTGTCTATACATCAATGTGGGTCAACTTGACGGGTTTTTGGTAACTGGCAAGTGGTAAAAGGCAGCTGGCAAATGTGGGCTGGGTTACGCATTTTCTTTCTCCGATTCCGACAATAAATTAGCTCTATAATTAACCGCTAACACCAAAGGCAACAGAACAAACTAACTAATAATAAAAAGAAACTAGAGAAATGTGTCAAACTCGGATCTTGCAAGAGTGAGAGAGGGAGAGGGAGATAGAGAGACTCTTGGATATGTTGACCAAGTTTGGTTAACGGCAAATTGCCAACTATTTCAAGCTTGACGATATTTGAATATACTTATTTGCCTGTGTACTTAACTGTTGATCTGTTGATCTGTTGATTTTCTATACTCGTTAGAAAGAAAGAAATTTTGATGTGTGATATGATAAACGCCCATTGAAAATTCAAACTACGACACAAATAATCGCCTTTTGGCCCGAATGAAATATCAGTTAGCCCTCTCGCAGCATGCAGAATGGAGAAAGTTCTTTTGTCCGTCTGTTTGTCTTTTATTTGTTTGCCTTTTTTATTGATTTGTGCTCTTTGGTTTTTTTATTTTTTGGAATGACATCACGCATTAGACTTAACTGCAAAAAATATATGAATGTAGTAAAATAAAATATGATTCGTTTAGGTTTAATAAAAGTTTATAATTTTGCTATAAACACTGTTTATTATTGTTGCCAAAGTGGATCAAAGAGAAAATCATAGTTCTTGTTTGGAAAAAGCAAGAATTCCCCCCCAAACCCCCGACACCTTGCCACATGTGGGGCAAGAATCTATTGAGATACAATCGGGTGGCATACTTAAAGCCGTGTCATGCCCTCTTGCCACAAACTTCGAGTCCAACTCCGGCTTGGACCTGTTGCTGTTGACTTGAGGCGACTCGCGGTATTTTATGCAATTGCCAACATATATTGTGTGGGTCGATCCTCCTCCTTCTTCTTCTCGTACTTCTTTAACTGCTTCTGTAATCATTGACCTCGTTTTCGACTGGAGAAAGAGTCTCCCGCTTTCTAAGCAACTCGTTGACGACGCAAGTACTCAACAAGTGAATCTTTTTCTGCATACAAATTCAAATGATCTTCAAGAGGGCCAATTATAATAGCCAAAAATTTGCATAGAGGTTCCCATTTGATTCCATGGAATTTGTCTTTGATTCAAGCGAAGAGTGTGTAACAAATGAGAATGCTGTAAAAGAGAGATACGACTATCAGCTACCCTGCATCTTTTATTTGAAAATTCATCAAAGTTCATTACACTTAAACTAGTTACCTGCTGAGCACGCTAGGTGGCGTCAGTATAATATATTATGCTTGAACAATTTGTTCCTTGAATAATAAAGTTTTCGCTTTATTATGTGATCGTAATTAACGAGGGAGTTAATGTATGTTTACTCCCAGTTACAAGGCTATAACTTCTTCTAGCTCCACATGAGGTGTACAGCAAAGTGAACATTAATTTCAGCTTTCGCTGTTTTATGGTACGGAAAAAGTTTCCCAATAAAAGTTTGTGTTTATTATGTGATCAAAAGGAAATTTTCAGGATAATTAAAAATATTGTTTAAATATGTGTGGGCTAAAGTGCAAGACTACATAAACTTCTTTTGGCTTTGCTTTGCGCAGAAAGTGTATAATATTTTGCTCTCGCTCATTTACACTAGCTCATTTATTAAAGACTAATACTTTTAACTATTTACATTACCACAAAGCAAAGCTACGCTCTTACATACATTTCTAATAGGTGCATTATATAATAATGATACTTAAAAAGTTATAATATTAAACCAATCAAAGCTTTGCCTAAACAAATCTCACTAAATTGAAAGTCTCTAACTGTTCTAGAATGTAGCTGTTATTAAAAAAATAAAAGCATTTTCCTTATAAGCTGACTGTTACATAAATTACCTGGAAGCTAAGCTACTCTTTTCTAAACATTTCTAATATGTAGAGAGTATAATTATAATATCTATGGATGCTGTGCATAAGCAGAAGCCGGTTTAAGTATTTTATTTTGGAGAAAATGTTATGGCGGAAGGTGTGCATCGCATCGCATCGTTTGAGTTGGAGTTTGAGTTTGGTATGGGGATTGTAGATGGAGTTGGAGTTGGGGAGTTGGAGTCGGTGTGTGTATCAAATACCGTTGCTTTAAGCTGCGTCGACATTGTTGCCAATGAAGATTAGGGTGCATGGCTTTCTGGCCAGTCAGCAGCAGCTCTGCCGCTTGCCGCTTGCTGCTTGCCGCCTGCTGCATGCCACTTGCCGCATGCGGCATGCAGCATGCAATTTTCATGTTGTTGCTAGCACGAAGTAGGCGCTACACATACATAAACATATACATATATAACGTACATACGCATATGGAGTCAGTAAAAATTCACTGTTAGAATAACAAGTTTTTCGACCTGTGAGTTCTATTTTTAGTGAATAGTGAATAGCCTTAGTATGCCCGATGGTTTTTGAGGAAAATTGTTGTTAGTTTGTTAGTCAGTTAGTCAGTGACCAGTCGTCGCGCTTGGTGTACCCTGCTAATTGGATGTGAGACGGGCCAAAACAAACCAAGAAAGAAAATCCACTTAATGCATATGTATACAGACTACAGACTACAAACATCAGACAGACAGTTACACAGATACAAAGTTACAGATACATTTATTAGCCACCTTTTTTTAAGAGAGCGTCTACTCCAGATACGAATCGAAGTTTGATCTGTCTTGGAACATCTGTCATATCAAAAGCGACAAATCGGCTTCGAATGTTGAAGCGTGTTTAAGCGTCTTATGAGAAAGTGAAATTGGTAGACAAGATGCCACACTTCTTGCCACTTTCTAAGCATCTCAATCAAAGATCTTGCCACAAGGACTTGCAGCGTTGATTTAGTTGTTAGCAGGGCCTCAATCTGAGTCTCATATCTTACCATCTATTCAAATGCGAGCTCGTTAAAAATATATAACAAGTTCATTTAACTTCTTGAAAAATAAAATAAGTTAAGCAGAAAGAGATTGTTTATGCCAAGTTCATTTTATACTGATATTAAATGTGTAGAGACATGGAAAGTTCACGACCTTTTTATTATCTTTACATCGCAACTATCTAACGTAAATGTCGGCCATTAACTCCCGCTCCAGAATATAACTCAGCGAACCAGAACCAAAAACTAAAGCCAGCCCAAGAACACACCTCTCTCAACTCCATGTCTGCACCCATCCAAGAGGTAATTGACTTGCCCAAAGAAGTACTCAATAGTGCATGAGGTCATCGACGTGCGGTGCTGTTATGAAATGTACATTAAAGTCAAGTCTAGAACTCTCCTCCCTTTTGCAAATAGAGTTGATCAAGAAATTGTTCCAATTAACTATCTCAATCTGATTTTGAGATACATTTATTTAGATTTAGATTTATATTTATGTATATATTTATTCCCTTTCAGTTGCATTATCAACATGGCTGGGGGATCTCAGAGACGTCTGGTATTCCAACAGATTGCGATAGGATTCTTGTTGTTATCTTTTGTTCAAGCACAAGAAATTTCGCGAACCTCTAGCTTCGAGGAGGAGGCAAAGACAGAGGCCACCACCAGCAATGATATGATCGAGGAGACAACATTTACTGCCACTCCAGCGATAACAGAAACAACAACTGAAATTCCAGCCGCTGTTGACATAGTTCCCGCTATCGCAACTGAGAATCGCAACTCGGCATTTGATCTCTCGGCGGATTCAGAGTCCAAGGAGGCAGATGCGACCCACTTTGATGAGAACGAGGCCCGGCAGAAGAATTCCCGCTGTGATCCTGATCTTGTTGGCTTTGAGATAGTCACGGGGTAAGCAATAGCGATTACTTATCGATCGATAATAAGTAGAAACTTCCTTATATGATCTTAACAATCTTTAACAATTTTCTTCGCCATATTTTCTATTTTATTTCGCAGCTATGTCTTCTCGGCTCCTGGCAAACTCATGGATTCCCAGCCTGGCACTTTGATGTTGACGGATTGTCTTAATACTTGCCTCAAGAACAAAAGCTGTCAATCGGTTAACTACGAGACGGGTCTCTGTGTCCTCTTCTCAGCACATGCTGATCAACTTCCAGGTAAGCAATTCTTGCAAATATTAACTAGAATTATTATGCCCATGGGCAAGAACTGGTATTAAGCAATAAGCTAGAGACTTTCAGTTTTAAATAAAGGCTTCTGCTTACCATGCGAAGATTCAGTTTTTATTGCGCGCCACGCCCGTAAATCAAATATAATCAATTACATAAGCCATTTAAAAAAATATAGAGTTTTGAGGATTGGCAAACAAAATATTGATCTTAGTTCAGATAAGTCCTTTAAATTTTATTACAATCGCATAAAAGACACAGAAGTTATGCAAGTTACAAGCTTACTTGTTGAAAGAAAAAAGTAATAAAAACTTTATTATTATTTTGCAGGTGCCTTAACAAAATCGCAGTTTCCAGTCTTTACCATCTATGCCCAGAAGTCTTGTCTCAGGGTGAAGCCCTGTGGACGTGCCTGGTACGTTGATCGCGTGCAAAATTACAGACTAAAGTCGGAAGTGAAACGCAGCGAATCCGTCGCCTCACGTCGTGAATGTTTTGAGCTTTGTCTTAGCGAAACTGACTTCACTTGCAGGTAAAGAATCTGTTCTTTACTTTTTTATGTCTTCTTTACAGAGTATTGGCTCGTCTATAACTTCATAACCATAAACCATCATTTACTTTAGATCAGCGAACTATAGAAGAGATACAGGTGTTTGTGAGCTCAGTGAAATGGATCGTTCTACGTTGGCGGGAACAAATGCCTTCCAGGCAAAGTCGGGCACGGATTATCTGGAGAATCATTGCATTGATGAACCCAACAAGCTGTGTGAGTTCAAGCGTTTGCCTGGACGCATCTTGAAGACGGTTGATTCCGTCTACCAGGAAGTGAGCAGCGTGGACGAGTGTCGGGAACTGTGTCTTAACTCTCCCTACAGGTTAGCATCCATAGAATTACTTCTCTAAGTCTTTTTTAACTTAATTATTTATTTACACTTTATACTTATACTACAACTAACAATATTTTATTCAGTAAGTTTATTCAAATGTACAATAAGTAAAATTTTGATTAGACAGGAAAAAAGACAGAAAAATAAGAATTATCCGACACCTTCAACTCTATTTGAAAATAGTTTATTGATCCATATTTATCTATCTATATTTATAGCTTATATCATGAAATATTTTCAATAATCTTTTATTTTATTTACAGATGTCATTCCTACGACTATAATGATACTGGTGACATGGTCTGCCGTCTGTCCCATCACAGCAGGGCCACACTTTCCGATGTACAGGATCCCTATTTGGAGGTGCCTGAGGCTTCGACTTATGAGTTGGCTTCCTGCTACAACGTGACCATCGAGTGTGGAGGCGGCGACATGTTGGCCAGGATTCGCACCTCAAAGTTGTTCAGTGGCAAGGTTTATGCCAAGGGATCCCCCAGATCTTGTGCTGTAGATGTGAGAAGTGCTTTGGACTTTGAACTTCGCATGAGCTATAATGACTTGGAATGTAATGTTCGTCAGAGTCAAGCTGGTCGTTATGTCAATGATATTATCATCCAGCATCATGATATGATCGTTACCTCCTCCGATTTGGGACTAGCCCTCGCCTGTCAATACGATTTGAGCAACAAGTCGGTGACAAATGGCGTTAATTTGGATGTTCGTGGAGATCTTACACCTGCTTTGTCCGAGGAGGTCATTGTGGACTCTCCCAATGTGATAATGCGTATTACCTCCCGGGATGGATCCGACATGATGCGCTCTGCCGAAGTGGGTGATCCTCTGGCCTTGAAATTCCAAATTATGGACGAGCAGAGTCCCTACGAGATCTTTGTTCGCGAACTTGTCGCCTTGGACGGTGTGGATAATTCTGAGATCACTCTGATCGATTCCAATGGCTGCCCCACAGATCACTTTATCATGGGTCCAATCTACAAGAGTTCCTTGACCGGCAAGATCCTTCTCTCCAACTTTGATGCTTTTAAGTTCCCCTCTAGTGAAGTTGTCCAGTTCCGTGCTCTCGTTACCCCCTGCATGCCCAGCTGTGAACCTGTACAGTGTGACCAGGAGGACACCAGTGGAGAATACAGATCTCTGCTTTCCTATGGCCGCAAACGTCGTTCGTTGAATGCAACAGGTAATTTATGCATTACATTCTCAATATTTTTAAATTAGAAAATATATCTGTTACATAGTAATAGTTTATTTTTATCAAATCCATCTCCATTTTTTCTAATACTTTTAGCTCCTTTCAATATGCGTCAGAAGCGTGAGATCAACACCTCAACAAAATCCAATCCCGAGGAGATGCTCCTTGTGCAGTCCATTCAAATAACCGACAAGTTTGGATTCGAGCAACAACAGAGCCGCAAAGCCAGCATCGGGGAGAATTACGAGGGCAATGAAACGACTTTTACGTCCAACGAGTCAGGACACGGCTTCTGTGTGAATGCTATTGGTGAGTAGAAATTTAATCTATATTTAAATTGAAAACTCTCGGTAGCAATTAAGAGTCAGCAGGGGAAAATGCATAACAATATTACTAACCAGATTATATATCTTTGTCAAAATCAGAAACAATTGTTTGTCCGATCAAATATTCTTGGTTTCGTTTGGAAATATTAATAATATTTTTTCTTCCATCCTTATTTTTTTCTCCTTTTAGGACTCATCACAGCCGCTACAATTTTCCTGCTAACGCAATTGGCCATCATTGGCATTTGGACGTTCTGTTATCAACGGCGTCAGAAACTGCAGTCTTATCAGCATTCGTACTAGGCCCAGTTGAGTCATGGAACGGGAATGGGAACGGGAAGGATGGCAATGTCAACCAGGTGCAAACAACGATTACGCAATACGCATAAGAAGAAGCAGCTTGGCTGCCTTCGCTATTTGTCTTCGTCTAGTCAGTTATCGATTCCAGAGAAAAGGATAAATAGAAATGGCGCGGTTTGTTTGTTGGTTAATTGATACACACACACTTAAAATTACATTTCAATAACATAAATAACAATTTAAGATCAGTCTCGATTTATATAATCATCATATCAATATTATTTTCCACACTTGTAAAGGTAGTTTGACCTTCGCCTTGAACTGCCTTTGTGACTTCGGAAATGGGCTTTTCAGTCGCTGACAATTGTAAATTACAATTTAATAATTATTTAATGTACTAACTTCCACTTATCGATTAGCTTAGATGAATTATAACATTATTCATTAAGTTAAGGCATCTGATGACATTATATTAAGTTAATTTTCTGATACATTATACATTTACGTATACTTATTTAATTTATTTCAAATAAAAATAAAAATAATTAAAAATTTTATTTAAAATGCTTTAATGTTTTGGGAAAGGTTGGCTTCAGTAAGCCAATAAAAATATCAGCCGAACTCAATCTGAAAAGGAGTGGAGAGAAAAGTTAATCTCATTCTCAATTCTCAAGCTGTTAGTCTATTTTCAGAATCAAATAACTGACTTGAAACTGACTGTTACATTCTACTTATTGAATGTATTGAGAAATCTAAACAAGTAGGAAGTAACATCTATATTAGTGGTCCTAATTATCCCTTTGATTGATCCACGGTTTGGCCAAAACAAATACAAATACACAAAAGCCAAGTTAGCAGTAGATTCTGTTAGAGGCTGCCTGCGGGTCTAACTTTTTGACCACTTGTTGGGACTTCTGTTTAAGCTTGTCTTTTAGTTTGGTAACTTTGTGTGAATCCTGTTTTGATCATAAGCCAAATAAACCGGCTTAATTGGGTCATTGTCACGAACTGGTTTACAACTAAGCAAATCCAAATGAAATGCTGTCAAAATTTAGCACTCGGGTGAGTTTAGTTATTGGATTTAGCAAAATATTTTTAATTAAAATAAACTATTATTATTTTACATCATTTCTTTTATTCATTAATTCGTCTCTAATAAGACCCCTCTTGTTAATTAAATTGTTATTTTAACATAATAAAATAGAATTGTTTGAAAGTTTAATTATAATTGAATGCAATTTTAAATAGATTACTCTTAGCGAGTAAACTGTTATTTGATCCAAGTGGCAATTTCTCGCCAAATTGCAGAGGTAAAAATAAAAATCGATCGTAAATTTGGCTTTATCGCTTTGCATGTTGGATTTAATTAAGACTTTTCTAATTTTCTAACTTGGCTCAAATGGCAAAAAGTGGAAGACGAAGTCAAAGCCGATGAGGATGATGATGATGATAATGATAATGGGTATAGTGATGGTGATGGCAATGACGATGACGATGTTTCATCATTAATTGCATCAAAGTGCTTAAAGTCCATGCGGAATTCTTGTGCCGCTCAAGAACTACGTGGATTTTTGTCGCCATTGACGTTCTTGTTGTTGCTGTTGTTGTTGTTATTGCAGGTGTTGTTGTTGTTTGCTGTGCAAGTAAATTAATTGAGATGAATGCACTTAACTGTGTGTGAGGGAGCGGACGGGTGGCCAACGACCAGCAGCATTCAAAGAGGCAGGCAGCACGCTGCAACATGTGGCAGGCAGTTACTTTCTTGAATGTGTTCGTTGTTGTGGCAGATAAAGATACAAATCTGCACGAAGCCTGTTTCCTGTTGCACTGAGGGTGCATTTATTTGCATGATGCACACTATACACACCACACAGCACACAGCACATCATGCCACACCGTCCTGGCCTCTGCTGCTGCCACTTACATAGCTGTTCATGCCTCAAGCAGGTGCGCTGGATAATAGCAAGAAGCGTCGCAATGCTGCAACGCGTGTGTGTGTGTGTGAGAGTGTGGAACTGCAACTGCCTACCCACATTCGCATCCAGAGAGTCACATCCCAGAGTCGCCACCAAGTTGCATCCTCAGAGCCGCATCTCGAAAAGTGAATCGTTGCATCGTTGCGTCGTTGCCTTGCATCATCATCCCGTAGCACACGGTGTCACCAATAATGATGCTCCACAGACACTGTTAAGTTTTTTCGGGTGAGTTAAGTGGGCGTTCGCGTTCCAGGAAGCTCTTCAATTCCCATTTACAGTTCGTACTTCGCACTTCGTTATTTTATAAATGTAAATACGACTACGACTACGAGTACAACTAAAATTACACCGAATTCTTGGAGCCAATGCAATTACTGCTATGACCAGAGCTATCTCTGGCTACTCTTGGCTCATATGTGGGATCTACGCACACGTCTCTCGCTGCTTACCTCACCTGTATTTAACTTAATGGCACCCCTTGGCAACCAGACGACATTCAACTCCCCATTCAAGTGTCTAATAATTATTTAATTATAATTAAATAAAAAGTTGTTCTGCACTGGTTTGCATCATAGTCTTTTAAAACGGCGCCTAAGCGGTCACTGCAAAATAAAAAGTGCCTAAAAAATATATAATTAAAATATCTAATAATACCCCATGTTACGAAGTTTCTCATATCCTTATTACCAATTTTGTAATGTTATTTCCTACTAACTATTTTAATAAAATTTAAACTGAATTTGATCATTAATTGATTAAATTATTGCACTTAAGCTGAGAAAACATGTGTATACAATCTTATCTAAAGGAGCTTTACTCTTTTATAACTCACAGATACAGTATCTTCAATGCAGCTGCATCTGTTCTTACAGGGTAAAAAGTATAAGCCTATTAAAAATTTTATTTGAACAACATCAAACTGGTTTTGATTAAAAATAGCCACTACATTTGTCCACTTAAGCTGACTGATGAAAAATACAATTTCTTATCTAAAGTAGTTTCACTTTTTCTTAACATACAGAGACAAACTCTTAAATACATGCATCTGCAATTGCCACTGTTCCGATTTCAAATTAAGGTTGGTTAAAGCAGCTGTCATCTGACAACGGTAAACTTTTGATCAATGGGGAAGTTATAATTAAACAAATGCTAATATTATCTTTTATAAGCATCATATAGCGTTTAATTGGACAATTTTTGTGGATAGAGTTGTGTACATATACGATGTTCTATTCTAATTAAATATGAAACCGTCTATAATTAGTGCAACAAGCACGGACTGTTGCTGATGGCAAATGATCTCATGAGATTGAGCATCGCAAATGGCAGCTCAGTTCAGCTGTCGTGCCACTTTTGCCAACTTGTAGACATTTTTTCAATAAAAGGGTTTCCTTGCACGAATGTGTCTCCACACACAGAGAGAGAACAACTTGTCTTTGGTCCCAACTCATGGCTCTAGGCTGTAGGCTCTGTTCTGCGAGAAGTGCAATTAGATTTTCTGCGGCTCATTATCCACACGAAAAGCGTGTGGTGCTATTAAAAAATTACCTTTCATATACAATGGTAAACGTTCTACACTTAATACTTGGTTAATACACACACACACACACACACTCACATACTTACCAAGTGAACACAGTTTTGAATAGCTTTACCAGATAATCTATAATGACCAACACCATTGATAAGACTGAACAGCATTGCAAACTGTCTGTCTAGGTCGATGGACTCTGCTATTTAGAAGTTACTTAAATTCTCAGTCAATTATGCAACTATTTCTAATTAGAGTTTAACTTTGTTAGCGCCAGAACTATTTTTCATATGGTATACTTAACAAAGATTGCAACAGAAGTATTTCTCACAATTTTCATAAGTGCTCGAAATTTTTCTCTTACTTATTCGAACTAAAAATATTTCAGTAATAAAAATATCAGAATTTCACTATATATAACAAATATATTTTAAAATGTACTTACTTTAATTGAAATATACTTACATTCATTATATTATTTCTATGGGATTGTTTGATGACCATGAATCAATTATTGAGTCTTTTGTTATTTAAGTTTAACATTGCTAAAATTTGTTCTATCTTTTCTTTTTTATGAGAAGTAAAATTTCTCTTTTACCCAATTTCTTATAATCAAATAATTATGTATTGCCAATTTGTGCATGTAATTTTGCCAATATTTGTGTTTTATTTTTAAATGGACAAATTTTTAACAAAGCTTATGTAACCATCCTTTCAGGTTTGCTCTTTCTAACAATTAAAGCGACAAAGCTAGTTAATTGACTGACACATAAAAAAGGGGAAGACAAATATTTAAAGAGAACCTAAAATATTTAATGATGAAAGCAAAATTAATTTTCGAGCATACTCATTTTTTCGCAACATCATTGTAAATACATTGGCTCACTTGGTTTGACTCAGCACTTTAGGGCCAAAACTTAAATGCTTAAAGCCAAGAACATGAATTACGAGTATATGGTTTTAAGCTCTCATTAAATTGGTTCTCCTTAGTTGAGTGTAATGAATCTGATTGTAAATTTAAGGAAGACGATGGAAGAGAATAGAATAATCATCGGAATAGTCGACAATGGTCGACTTCAAAATACTATTTCGAAAGTGTTTTAAAAAACCCTTGGTTTATTATTAAAACTGATGTCATTGTTTTTATATATATATATATTTTTTTTTGTATTTACAATAAAATAATAAAAAATAAATGTGTTCTCACTGACAATAAATGTGATGAGCTTATTAAATAAAAATTAATTTGTTGGAAATTAAATAGTAAAAGCTAAATTCGTTGAATCCTAAAAACAACACTGAATATAGTACACACAATATAAGATGACTATCTACATGTATTTGTTTCTCATATAAAATTAGTGTAAAAAATGTTTAAAAATTATGTCACATAGAAAATATTTAATTCGTTGATGAACTGGTGCAAGAAATAAGTATAATTGTAATTATATAACATCAATCAGTATAAATTATAATTTCAACGAGGTGCTAACCAATAACGGACAACACAGACTATAGACGACATCGCTGTGGTCCACAAATAGTAACTATATATAGGTATATATATGTATATGCATATATTTAAAGATATATAGCTTAATGCATGCTGGAGTTGAGTGCACACTTATAACAAAAATATGGTAGTTAGAGGGTCTATCGTCTGTGGGCTACGAGTCGGAATAGATGATGCATCTTTTACTTTTCCCAACCGAGGCCAGGGAATTGCTATTGGGACTCCAGCTAACTGCATTCACGGCCGTGCTGTAAAATAAATCAAAAACAGAACCACAACTATTTGTGTTAGGGTTGTCACCACACACGAAAAGTGCACAGAAAAATAAAACAAGCTCATGTCTGTGCTTATTGCATGATTGAATGTTGTTAAAAACTTTACACACCTGTGGCCTTTAAGCGTCGTCTCTAGAAAACCATTCACATTCCAAATATATATTGCACCATCCGCAGACCCGCAGGCGATTTTAGTGGCTCCAGAGTTAAAGGATGCACGGGCAAAGTCACAACTGACCTTGAAGTGTTCATTGCTGTCAAATGTGGGAATGGGAATGGAAATGGGATTGAGATTAACTTATGGTTGCTTTTGACTTAAGGTCTTTCCACTTACGCAAAGGTGGATATAACTTGGTTCTTTCGTAAGTCTAATAGTTTTATTGTATCATCTCGAACGGAACATATCAGGTAATTGCAATCTGTGGAAGAAGTTATAAAACATATACAAAGATTAGGGCATTAACTCACTCAAGAACAAATATCTTATTACTATTTTCAGAAAGCTTCACTTTCCGTGTAAAAATAATATTAATTAAATTAATATCAGCTTTAGCTATTATCATGACAACATTTCAATTTGTAGAAAATCTAAGTAAATACCAAATATCTTATTTAAAGTCGTTCATATATATTTACAGATTTATAAATTGAGCAACATCTGTTTTAACTTTTAACAGTTGTTTTTTAAAAAGTTATTGAACATAAGCAAAAGGTTGATTATTTTACTCACCCTTTGATAGATCCAGCGAGGTGATCTTGGCAGGCATGAGAACATCATCGGCTTGTTTCTCAGTTCGTATATCCCAGAATCGTATCTTCTTATCGTAATGTCCACTGATTATCGTCGATCCCAGGCTATCGGTTGTGCATAAATCATTGCAACTGGATCCCGCAAATTTGGTCTCAATGCAGGCGATGCTACGCAAGTCCCAGATCTTCAACGTCCGGTCATGACTTCCGGTTACCACTTTAATGGGTTCTTGAACGTATTTGGCAGCCATCACCTTGCCACTGTGACCTGTCAGTGTGTGCTGTAAACGAAGATAAAAAGGTCAGATCCAGTCTCCGTTAGAGTACAATGTGAGATGAGCGTAACAGTTAAGAGGTTGACAATAATTTCGGGCTGATGTGCCCTTAACTTGACCAAGAAAAGGGGCCTATCACAACAGTTAGAAATTGTGGACGTGTTACCTTTCAGTCAACAGACTAATTACTCATTTTTGGGATAAGCTTTTACCCAGAACAAGGTGCAATTAAACTTGCCGTAAACACATTTAATTACGGCACATTACAACTGCCAACAGCAAAAGACAAAATTATTGACTTAGGCTCTGTTTCTGTCTTAGGAGCATTACTCTTAATATCTCATATATGCCATTTGCTGGCGCTGCGACAAGGGTCAAAAGGTTGTTGTGAGTGACAACAAAACAGTTTATGGGCTGTTGTTACCAGGAACTTACAGTTAAGATCAAGTCATTGACACGCAAATGTCATATGGTTATGATTTGCGTACTTCATTGTCAACAGAAGTGTGAATATTAAATTGTTAATATTATGCCACATGTCTAAGGCTTACATATGTATAAGATTTCATACAATTTTCTTCACTTGGAAAGATAGAATAAATTTTTTTTAATTTAAATTTTATTTAAGTTGTATTAAAAAGACGGTATTAATAAAATTAATTTATTTGCTAACAGTGCTACAAGTAAAGGAATTATTTACAAATAATCGCACTAGCTATTACATTGAATTATAATATAAAATACAAATAAATATATGATGATTGTTGAAATTAAAATTAAAATTATTCACACCCTTACTTAAAAACGTTTGGACTATAAATTTAGTTTTATTTCCTTGAAAACTTTGTAAGGTTTTAAAGATAAATTTATTTTGAAAGAATCTTTTATTTTTCCTTTTGCATAACTTTGTCAAAACAAACCGAATTTGATATGAAATAAAAAAATGTTGTTATTTGATATTTTAATTTATTTAAAATAAGTGTAAAAATAGTTGTGTTGTCTGTCAGTATTTCAAAATAGGCAAGCTCCTTACTCCATATAGTATACTCACTTCTCCTGGATGTAGATGTCGCGACATTGGTCAACAAATCATTCCTAATAACTTGTTCTTTATGTTTCCTGCAGTTATTCAAATTGTAATCTCCTGTTGGATTCAAAAACATGGAAAAGCGCAGCTGGCATGCTTAATAACGAATATCTAAATACATAAAATTGAATGAGGAATGTAAGATTTGAAGTGGTCATTTGTAACCAGAAGAGCCTGTTCCTGTGTCCCTGACCAAGTTTTTGCTGAGCAAAAGCCAATGCAAAAATATTCTACTCTTAGCTGGAGAGTATTAAAAGAGAGAATATTATAAAAGGGGAATGTTATCAACCCGGCAACTGAAGCTGAACGGTCAATGGACGCTTTGTAGAGTTGGAGCATGAAGTTGGAGTTAGAACAACTCAACAGGTTTAACTCTCTCAATGTGGAGAGACTCTCTTTCCCTCTCTCATTCTCTGTGATTCTCTCACTCTCTCTCTCTTTCTATCTATCTCTTGGCGCTTTCGTTTAGAACCATGGCACTTTCCTCTGAGTTGACGTATTGCCAGAATTTTAGCATGGCTCTCTTACGCATAGGCTTAAGACCAAGTCGATGGAGTCGGTGTTGGTCTTTTTGAATCTCAAAGTGCAATGTGGATGTGAATATGTATGTGTATGTGGATGTGGAAGATGTGGAAGTCGCGTGCAACAGTCGCTTGTCGCTGTGATGAAAGACTTCTTAACTTCTTCTTATGAATATAAGAACATACTTGTTGATCAAATGGCTTTAGTTCTGCGCCAACCTCACAGTAATCAAGTACGTTTTCTTACACCTTCAGCTTCAGCATCAGCTTCAGCATCGTAGTGATGGCGGCTTAGCCAAGCACTAACTATTTAAATTAATCAAAACTCAAATGTTTAAGAATTTTAATTAAATTCTTATTAAAGTGTTGTGATTTTGTGTCATTCAAAAATAAAATTACAATTTATTCAAGTAAATTTTATTTATGTGTTGTGCTTTTAATAAAAAATGTCATTAAATTTCAAATAATTAAAAGAAAATTAACAAAGAAGAAAGTACGCAAATTTGTGAATATCACTCGTTATAATTGGTACGTAGTTAATGAACTCATTTGAATTTAATTTGTACTTGAAAACAGTGCTTGTAATTTGCATTTTTATATTAATGTGTAAACGTGCGAGGGAAATCTGCATGAGCCTAAAAATATTTGTTATAATTGCTGGTTCAATAATCTAAAAATACACTTTATAGAGTTGAAGTTATCCAATCAGACAGTTTTTATGATTTATATAATTTCGTATAAAAGTTGAAAATATTAAAGTTGGTTTCTACCCAAATTAACTTTGGCTGTTAAAATAATCTCATGTCATCTGTACAATCGTTTAACGATCGAAAAGCAAACACATTTCCGCAAGAAAGTTGGCAAACTGTATCTGATATCAAGCATCTTGATATTGCAAATACATATTTAAAGTATTAACTTGTGCTACATTTAAATTGTGACTTGTTCTGTTTTTGGTTGTTGGCTAATCTAGTTCAGATCGAATCAATTTCAAGTTAAACTGCATATCCTCAAGCAGATTAAAGCGTGGCTTACAACAACGGATACAGGTACATTTAGAAATGAGGAATCTAGGATAATGTTGTCACGAAAACCTCATTTGATAGCCAATGTTGATAAGCATAGTTGGAGGATCGGAAATGGGTCGCTAGCTGAGGCAGTAGCAGTAACAGGAAATCAATCGGGGCAAGATCATTCGGGTCATTATCGAATGCATTTTGACCGTTTAGCTAAAGAGATGCGTTGCGATGCGTTGAGCAACAAATAAATTAATTCAACAATAATAATAACTCAAGAAAGAGCTGCAATCAAGTTGTTGTCAACAGTGGAACGTGGGACGTGAGACGTGGAGGTGGGAGTTGGGAGGAGGGATTGGCGATGTGGTAAGACGGCAGTTCCAAGTCAATGTGCTCATTTCAATGGCCGCGGACAGCGGCACTGTCTCAAGATGTGCGCAAAAAGAACCGTTTAAATGTCAATCCAGAAATACCAGTTAGAAAAGGCGGTGCAGCAGATACAGATACACACACTCGCATTCGCACTCGCACTTGCACACACACAGACAGACAGAAAAACTATAGATACAACTAGGAAGAAATTGTACTTATATGTTTAGTCGCATGTTCACAATGTGTAGCACCATCGAAGCCAAGATGCTGTGTCTGGTGTTACCCAAGCCAAAGATGCATTTATGCTATTTAGGCCAACTCAATGCGGGTTCTCTGCCTCAGCCTCTTAGTCTCTTAGCCTATCGAGCTTCTTGTCATATCTGGCAATTTTCATACTTCTATTTCCCACAATGCACATATGTAAAGGAGGACATTCATTCAATCCAGCAAATAAATTATGTAGCTAAAGTTTATATTTTAGGCATAACTGAAAGATACAGCTACTGCAGCTTCTTCTTTTTCTTATTTTTAGTCTATCCCACATAACATTAGATACATTTTTTGTATCTGTAAGATACAGCTAGAGCAAACTTGTCGTTGCCTGCCTTTTGTTTATCTTAATCTATGCGTTCAGTTCACGCCTTCAGTCTATTGATTTCATTCAGCATCAGGATTTATGCAAATGTTCCCTTGCCAACAACAAAAGCATTGGCCAACAACTTCGTTAGCTTGGTCTGCATTTTGTTGTTGCCTTTGTTTTTTTTTTGCCTTTTTTTCCTTTTTTTTTTTTTGATTTTGGCTAAACATGTCTGAAAGTTTCCCATGACCAAATCCAAGTTGCACGTGATGCTTCAACATTCTTTTGAACGCGATGCAAAAGTCGTGCCTTCATGCCACTTGCATTTTGAAAGTTGCGACAGGATTACACTATAATCTTGTTAGATTTCAAAAGAAAGAAAACTTTTCGGAAGTAAAACAGAGACTGAACCTGAGGTATGCAGCGATTTAATTGAATGGACAACAAGGTGCCACAACAACTGGCGATTCTCTAGACTCTAGACACTAGAGAAAGTGAAAAGTTACTGGGCTTCCATCAACTACACAGAAATTTAAATACTTTTCTTGCTTTAAGGTCAACTTCTGTTTATTTTCCAGACAGAAATTCAAGCCTATTAATTTTCATTGACAATTAATTAAGACACTTTTATTTTTTCCTTTTTCGGGCTTGGAATTTTCATAAACTCCGAGTCAGTCAGAAATCAGACAATTAGGAATTATAAATATTTTGATAAAACTGCATGCTTAGACTAGAGATACAGTTGCGGTTTCAAGTTTTCATTTCTATTTATTTCTCTCCTTCTGTCTAGTCAGAAAGTGGGTTATAATGCAAAACGTGTGCTAGCTTCCTGTGCAATCTGTAACTAATTTACATAGGGTCATGTGTTACAAGGTAAATAAAAATCAAAATGCTAATCTCTCCCACGAGAAAGACGAGTAGACATTGAAAAGCAGGCTGGCTAACAGAAGACCAAGAAGAAAACTCAAAGCATCCTATTAACATAGTCTGCTTTCATATCTTGTTATTGTGAGGTTGAGCTTCGTGTCAGGGTAGGCAATTGTAATTGCAATTGCTAATACAATGCTTGCGTTAATATATACAACTAGTTAGTTAGTCGCGACCTAACACTGAGCTTTTAATTAAAAGAATTGAGTACGTAAACATTTGCATTAAATGAAACTAAGCTTCTATGTATGTCGGCAGAAATATTGTTATATTATTGCACCAGATTTTAATCTCTTGCTTTCAGAATTCACAGAAGACAATAAACTGAGTATGAGACTGGTAGACGTGTTAGTTTTTAAAAATTTCCGATTTTAGATTTCTGATTTGTGATACGTTAATGATAAACCCAATTAATGAAATAAGAATGCTAATGCTCATTAATATCAAAAATATAATTCCCGTTAGAGATTTGAAAAATAATAATAATTATATTGCTAAATTGACTATAAATTTTAAATTGATTTAAATTGAAAATTACAAATTTTAAAATTTATCGTAATAATGGCTATTCTAATTCTCATGCTTTTGGCAATAAGAAATATAATTCTTATGATGGTTTTAATATAAAAATAGCTTATGGAAAATACAATGTAATGCCAACTGTAATATGAAAATAAAAATGACAAGGCTAATCTTAATACTAATTTCAATATAAATGTTAATGGATGTTGAAAATAAGAAAAGAAGTTACTGTGTAAAAGATTGACAGAATCGCAGAATAGCAACGGTTAGTCTATCAAGTGACAGTCAAAAATGTTAAGCTGAAGCGCCTTTGGCACAAACGGATTCCTTTTAGCCAGTTTATCTGAGTTGGCATTAAGCACAGACAGTGGAGGCCATTTGTAAGTGGAGACTGACCAAATAAAGCCAATCAACACAGCCATGTACTGGGCCAAGACATCAGGGACACCGCGCAATGGTCAATGCTGTTGTCAGTTTCAGATTCACCCATGAAGAGGGTCGTCGGACAGACAGACAGACAAACGGACAGACAGACAGACCTCGAGACACAGACAGTTAGTCGATGAGGGGCAAAGCGAACCCGAAACTCCAACGTCACCACTTTTGCTGTTACTTGCAAGAGATGAAATACATACTATGTACACAAATAGTATGTATGTATGTATGTGCATCTATCTTTTTGAGAATATGCATGCGTGTGTGTGTGTGTGTGTGTGTGTGTGTGTGTGAGATTATGAGTTGGCGGTTGTGTTGTATTTCCTCTTTCCTGCTGGCATGAATACTCATGAATACACTCATAGCACTATTGTCTAAGTGTAAACAATTTTTCCTGCTGTCAATGTTGCAGTTGTTTGTGCTATGACTCGGATAAGCGACAAGTAGAAAAGCATTCAGTTATCTCTAGATATTACCATAAATGTCTTCGGGCATTATGTAAATTGGGATGCAGGTAATACAATTTCATCGAGTTCCAGAGAAGAATAATGGGGATTCGAACAGACGAACTCAATTATTTTACTACTAAGTAATCTATCTATATTTAAATAAATATTGACAGCAAATTTGCTCATATATCATCTCCTAAATCATAGACAAATCAATTTATTTTAAGTTAAAATCACAACTCAAGGATATTTATAACATTACTCAAAAATATAAATCTGAAAATAAAAACAGGTTTCTATTCTTTTGAAATATCATCATCATGTATTTTTTAAGCTAGAGATACCCTATATAATAAAGTATTAAGAACTTCAGATATAGCAATGTAAATTATCTAGTATCTAGTATCTTCTCTTATTCTATATAAATCTAGTAATTCAAGCAAACTAGGAGTATGCTCAGCTAGAATATATCCTCGCATTACACGAATTAGCTCAGTTGATTTTCTTCCTTTTGAGCTTTGTCAAAATGTCATTTATAAACCCTGCCGAGCTCTGTTAATTCTCAACTTGGGTTACGTCGAAAACTGTCAATCAGTAGATGTCACTCGTCAATGTTGCATTTAAGATGTTTCATGTCATTCCATAGATGCCACAAACAGAGTTCAATAGCTTCGTTAGTTGCAGTTACTTCAGTTTCTGTTTGTTAGTGCAAAAGTCGTTTTATCGCTCGAATTTGGCTCAAAAGTTAAACAATGAACGGGATTCAAATCAATATGAAAGACTTCCTCCTGTTTATCTAAAACTGTCTATACGTCAATCTTAAAATAAAAGCATTACTACTTTTATTATTGTTAAATCATATTATAATTGAATACCTTTTAAAAGGCTAGAATCAAATTAAATTAAATTAAATGACAATTTTTAATAAATAAATATACTCTCATAGACTTGTATTTCTATAAAGTGTAGAAAACTCTAAGATTAAGTACGGCTTTTATATAAAATTTCTGCACTTCCTTCTCCATTTCCTATAATAATAGGGAGCTTCTCTGAACAATACAACTTCCTGTCTTTCAGCTCTAACAGTTTTATATGCAAAGTTAGGGTCAGAATTGTCCAACTTCCAGGTGTAATATAGATTTTAAGACTTTCTTTCATTCATCCACTTTAACACATTTTACGACCACAAAGCACAAAGTGATAATGACAATGAAAATACTTCCATAACTGGCTCTTCACAGTGATATAGTTTTTTAAGAGCCCAAATAAGCGCATCTCAAGTGTAATTCTTAAAAAAAGAAAAAAAAAACAAGGCACAAGCTAAGCCTTAACAAGAAACATGTTATTAAAAAGTGTAATGTGCCGCAGTTGAATGTTGGTTAAATAAACTGATTAGATAGCTCAGCTTCTATGCTAAATAGATGCACATCAGCCGCGGCCGAGGGGAAAACTCAAAAGATGTGAAGACACATTTAAGAATGTAGTTTCAGTTGAAGAGCCACACTTGAGGAGCCGCACTTGAGTTGCTTTGTATTCATGTATGTAATACCAATCCCAATCCCACGCTTGACTTGCTCTTATGTAAAGAATCCCCAGGTTTTACGCTCTTACTTTAAAAAGAAAGAAAGAAAGAAAAGCAAATAAGTTTTAAGTGCATAACGAGAGTTGTCTCAAAACGGAATATTATTAGAATCGATATAGAAGTATTATATCATAAGAACTTGCACACCCACAGCGGGAACCCGTTTTAAGTGTAGCTTACAGGTAGGTTAACAAATTGAAACTGTAGATCTATTCATTTAGCATAGGAACTCAAATAGGTTCAATGTACTCAAACTTCCGATGCAAACATTTACACATCACTGAACTAAGCTCGGCTCAAGTGCAGCCTATACGCTATACGCTTGGGAAAACTAAGAAAAATAAAAAGAAAACAATAATGAAAATTCACTGCTAAGTTTAAGTATCAGCTGTTGGTAATGATTGGACAGCAACATACAACACACAACATACAACATACATCATCCAATGTCCAACATAAGCAACATCCAGTTCATTGCCATCACGCAACACGCAAATAAAACTGCAGAACGGAAGAGATTTACCTATAAGATACTTTATTAGCCATATTTCCCCTCAATTTCATATTCGATTTGCACTGTATAAATTAACCCGACGGTTAATGCGTATCAAGAATGTTAGTAGCTCTTTTATTATAGGGTCGAGACGTGTAAGATTGTTGGCAATGTTCATTTTCCTCGGAGCGAGAAAAGTATCTGAGATAGAAAAATACTTAACGGTTCGCTTTTGGAATAGATCGATTGACAAAAATCTTGCCTTCGGGTGGATTTTCCTCACAATAAATGGACAGTACGTAAGGGCCAATTTTTTCAATGCCCACATAAGCTATATCTGATAGATATCCTTTAAGTTGATATTAGTTTATAAATATACATTTTGCTTTAGTTTATCATTCGCATAGTTATTCGAGACCTCAGAGAACTGAAGAGCTGGAGCAATCAATTTTAGTAATAGTAAGTAAACGAAGAAATATTTTATTTTAGCGTTTTAGTTTTTTTACGCTTTTATACTAAATCTCAAAGTAAACAATGCACTCAGAATTGATCACAGATCATTCTCTTACACAATAGACCTTGAAATGGGAGGAATGAACTGGCACGGATTGTTTATGAAAATATTAAGCTAGACTTTGGATCAGTTGGAGTTCTTAAAAGAGGCGTGTACCGCATGTTGCACTGTGGCAAATTGCCCGCCAATAGACAACAAACATTTTAATTTATAGCCTAAAACAATATCGATATCGAATTTAGGTATTTATACAAAAGCCCGCCTAGGAAGTAGTTGGATGAAGACCAGTTGAGGTAGAGGAAAATACGTAAATTATCTGGCAAACTAGCTGAAGGTTAAAAGGTAGCCACAGTCTGTGCAAAAAGCAAGCGAACAGGTCTAACCTTTGTTGACCCTGTGTGGTTATACATAATCACTTGCTGCTGCATCTTGGCTTTTGGCTCAGTTATCAAACTTGACAGCGCCTGATTGCGTAATCATACACGTCTCCTTCTCGATTCTCAATTTCTCCTGTTCTTGTTCTTGTAAGTTAAGAAGGGGAAACATGCTAACAATGGTTCAATGGTTGGCCATCGAACAATGCTTATAACAATAACAATAGAGTTTGTTGGGGGGAAAACATTGTTTCTTCATTGGTCACTTATCCCGGCTATTGTCGATCAACAATCTCCTCTTAAGCAGCTCAACGAGCCAACTGATCATAATGCGAATTAGCTATTGACCATATAATGGTACTAATTCAAATAGATCTAAAAGATATTCGAATTGTGCTCAAGCTTACTAAACTCTCGACGGTGAATGAACAAAATAAATTTGCAAATCGTCTAGCAATGAAAACTATTCTATTCCAGCATGTTCAGTCTTAATTTGCAATTCCTTCTTCAGACAGAACATTTCAACAATTTAAGTTGAAAGAAAATTAGTATATGGAAAGTTTCATAAATATGTCTAATCAATATTTAAAAACAGACTATTAACTTAAAGAAGTTTATTGGAAAATGGAGATTACTTTTGTGATAACTGATATATTTTTCGACTGGTCAAATGCATTTTGTTGGCTTTTAAATTTAAAAGAGATCACTGCCCTTATAATTGTATTCAAGGACAAAGTTGGGTGCAGCAAGGCATATTTAATTTTAAATATAATAACGAAATATAAATAGTAATTGTTGGTCCATAGCTAAATTGAAGCAAACGAAACAAATTTGAAGACACGAGTTCTAGGACTGGGTTAGGGATCCAACGCCTACATGAGAGCTCACTGAGAAGAGAGTGAAAAAGAGATAGAGAGAGAGAGAGTGGGAAGAAAGGAAGAGGAGCAGTACAAATGAAGTTAATAACCAGTTGGTTGGCCATGCCTTTTGGCCACGCTGTTGATGGCAAACTGATTTAATATGACAAAATGGATTTTAATGTGGATTTATTGTGTCTAAGCGAGGCTGTTGGGATCCGGATCCGTGTGGAAATTATAGTATACGCGCCAAGGTAATCCAGAGCATAATAAGCCTATTAGGCAACAGCCACAATTATAGAGTATATGGTCTATAGTACACTGTAGAGTATGGGGCGCCAAAGCAATTGAACTGGCTGAGTGACACCTCGAGCCATGGCACGAAAAGCTAATTAAATTAATATCTTCACCATTATTTTTCCTTCACTTTTTACCCCCCATCTTTTCCTTTTCCTTTTGCAGAAAGACAACAATAAAAGGCAGTTCATAAATAGACAACGTACGCAGTCCTAGTCCCAGAAGAAAAGGATAGAGGAGCGAGTGAAGGGAGAGTGCAAATTCAATTCCAATGAAAAACAGCATAAAACCATTACGCAGCATGTGGCATGCGGCAATGTGGCAACTGCAACTGATGCTACTGCTCTTTTGCCTAGGCAACATGCCACCACATGCAGTGGCACGGCATTCGCGTATCGAGCTTACAACCGACTCGGCAACACTAGAAGCTGTTGCAAGTGACAATTTGGCTGAGTTGCAGCAAGCAGGAGGCATGCAACCAGTGCCAGCACCAGCCTCAGCACCAGCGGCAAGTGACGAAACAAAGAGCACCGACAGTCACAGCAATCCCAACCTTAGCCACAAGGCCACTGATCCGAACCTTAAGAATGATCAATCACTGTATCTGACTCTGGCTAATACCAATGCCAATGTTGCTGCCGTTGGTGGTGCCACAAAGACCAAATTGGTTGACGGTAAATACGAAAAATAAAAACATTTTCATATTACTTAAAAAGAAACACTGCACGTATCTCAGCTAACGTCGACTTAACCGACGATTAAACCCACGTCCAATCCGACTAACGACAACTTTGTTATTTTTCTCTCTGACAGATGCCAAACAGGCAGGCGTCGCTCTGCAATTAAAGAAGGAGCAAAAAGAGCAGACACCCCTCCCCAATGATGCTATTGGTCTGGGTCTGGGTCTAGATCTTGGTCTGGGTCTGGACTTTGATCATATTTCGCCTGCAACCTTGACTAGTCAACAGCATTCGCATCACCATCAACAGCAACATCAACAGCTACAACAACACCATCATCACCATAATACGATCGAAGAGTGTGACCCAGATTTATTGGGATTTGAAATTATCACCGGGTAAGTTTTGATTGCCCCAATTTTGGTATACATATATGTGTAATTATTCAAATGCATACGCATTATCTAAGTGATTGACAGGTTTCGTTTTGCTTCTGACTTTGATTCGTGAGTTTTTATTTTGCACTTTAGCTTAACATGTTTTTTATAGACAGTAGTGCATAAAGAATAAACTTTATTTATTCAAATTCCGTGAGTTGAAATTCGTTATATGTAGATGCAGAAGGGGTCAGTTAAGTTTAAATTTCGAAGATTTTTTAAATAGATTTATACTTAGCCTAATAATTTTGCATTCCTTTTCTGTTACAAAACCCAAATCAATTATAATTGATGTTGCTTCAAGTGCAGCAAATGTTTATTTTACAATAGTTTTATGAAGTTTTCTAATAGTAAATAAGTAGTAAATTTTCTTAATTTTAACTGATTGAGGACACAGAATGTATCTATGAATTTTTATTAAGCCCAACACATTTCTGGTTAAGTTTCATTACTTTTCTGACCAAGTTCAGGGTTCATTACAGAGAGTAGAAATAGTTGAGTTTCACAAATGGAATTTAAGCTGTTACATCACATTAAGAGCAAGATTCAACTGTGAGCTTAATTACAAGAAAATGCTTCCATTTGCAGTTATGTGTTCTCAGCACCGGGAAGACTTCTGGATTCTTTGCCCGGCACATTAATGCTCACGGATTGCTTAGAGTCTTGTCAGAATAATGAAACATGCCAGTCTGTTAATTACGAAACGGGTTTATGCGTGCTCTTTTCATCAAATGCGGACATTTTGCCCGGTAAGACAATGCAATAAACTTAAATAATATCTTCACAATACTTACAGCTAAGGTAGAAATACTTATCAAGTTAATCTCTCTTTTATTTCTTTGTCTCTATGAAAAGTTCTAATGAGAATTGATTTTTTTAGGTGCTCTGACAAAATCGCAATTTCCCGTCTTTACGATTTATGCCCAAAAATCATGCTTAGGGGTTCGTCCTTGTGCTAGAGCTTGGTGCATTGATCGAGTTCAGAACTATAAACTTGATGGACATGCAAAACGTGTGCATTCGGTGAGCTCTCGACGAGATTGCCTCGAATTATGCCTGGGAGAAACCGAGTTCACATGCAGGTAAGTCAATAAAAAAATCTCTAGTTCCGAAACTTGAACAAATTTCCCAATTATCCACTTGATATATATTTTGTATTAAAAGAAAGTTGAAGTACCAGTCAATTATACACATTTGATCTACTAAACTACTAAACTTTTCAGCTGAAAACTCGAGCAATAAAACTTTGGGGTTAACTATCTAATATTTAACACAATAACGATTCGATTGCAATTATTTTATTTTTATTGAAAATTCCAAATACTTTATTAACTGCCTAATCGATTTCTAAGACATGGTTATATGTGGCCCATGGCTAAGAAGTCGTTAACCTGGTTAAACAATTCATTTAACAATGAAAGTGCTCGTAAAAGAAAATCATGAATTTTCCCAGCACAGTAAATTTGGTCGTTATTTCAACTCATTTGTTTGTCAGTTGGATACTACTTTGTATATGTTCCTAATTATTCTCTTTCCTTTTAGGTCCGCCAACTATTATCGTACTACAAACACGTGTGAGCTGGCTGAGATGGATCGTTTTACTTTGGCGGGCTCAAACTCGTTCCAGGCACATGAAGGTGCCGATTATCTGGAGAACAATTGTGCCGAGGAACCTAATAAACTGTGCGAATTTAAGCGTTTGTCAGGAAGAATTCTAAAAACTGTAGACTCGGTTTACCAGGACATAGGCAGCATCGATGAGTGCCGCGATTTGTGTCTCAACTCGCCTTACAGGTAAACACAATATAATTTGTTAAAGTTGGATGATTAGTTCTTGCTGCTAAGCACAAACTACTGTTGGATAATTACTTTAAAACATACTATTTTTTGTAATTGGCAATCGTTAAGGCAATTTTTGTATAAAAATTACTCTCTATTTTTAGATGCCATTCTTATGATTATGGCGATACTGGAGACATGGTTTGTCGCCTCTCTCATCATAGTCGGGCCACACTTTCAGATGTACAAGATCCCTATTTGGAGGTGCCAGAAGCTGCCACCTATGAACTGTCCTCCTGCTACAATGTGACCATCGAATGTGGAGCTGGGGACATGGTTGCTCGCATACGCACCTCGAAATTATTTGATGGCAAAGTTTATGCCAAGGGAGCCCCCAAGTCATGTGCCGTGGATGTGAACAGTGCCTTGGACTTTGAACTACGCATGGGATACCAGAATCTCGAGTGCAATGTACGACAGAGTGGATCGGGAAGATATATGAATGATGTTGTCATACAACATCATGATACAATCGTGACATCTTCAGATTTGGGACTGGCGGTGACCTGTCAATACGATTTGACTAACAAGACGGTGACAAATGATGTGGACTTGGGTGTGATGGGGGATGTGGAACCAGCATTGTCTGAGGAGGTTATTGTGGATTCACCCAATGTGCTAATGAAGATCACCTCAAGAGATGGTTCCGATATGATGCGCTCTGCCGAGGTGGGAGATCCTCTCGCTCTTAGTTTCGAAATCCTCGATCAGCAGAGTCCCTACGAGATATTTGTGAGGGAACTGGTGGCCATGGATGGTGCAGATAATGCTGAGATTACACTGATTGACTCCCAGGGATGTCCCACAGATCACTTCATTATGGGACCCATCTATAAGAGTTCATTGTCCGGCAAAATACTTTTTGCCCACTTCGATGCCTTTAAGTTCCCATCGAGCGAGGTCGTCCAGTTTCGGGCCTTGGTAACACCGTGTATGCCAAACTGTGAGCCCGTTAATTGCCAACAGGATGATCTCAGCGGGGACTACAAATCTCTGCTCTCTTATGGACGCCGCAGGAGACGTGAGATTACAAGTAAGTCCAAAGGTAATCATTTTTTCTAGGGATTTTATACTTAATTTCTTTTTTGCAGGCAAGGTCATAGGTCAGCGTTCGATTCGTGAGACAAGAAACAACCCTAGTCAAGAGGACATGCTTTTGGTGCAATCAATTCAAATAACCGACAAATTTGGTTTCGTCAAGAAGGAGCAATTGCAACAGGAAACGAGCCAAGTTAAGAACTCTGAAGATTATGACAAGGTCTTTGTGATCAATGAAGGAGTTCCTGGACTTTGTGTTAATGGCATCGGTAGGCATAGATCAAAAGGGATTCTCTTCCTACACAGTGGAATGGGTCTAATCAAGATTCTTTTCGTTTCAGGTTTTATTGTCGCTGTCGGAGTCTTTTTATTGGCCCAGTCGACGGTTATTGCAATATGGTCATTTTTATACCGACGACGACAGAAGCATCAGCCCTATATTAATCACTTTCTGAGTGCCACAACCAAGTACCGAAATGGTTGCAACAACAGCAACAACAGTAACAACCACAGTGGCACCTCGACAATGGTTAATAACATGCCAAATGCGGACTCCCATTGCAAACTCTATGGGAATAGCGATCATCATGGCAGCCAGTTTTAGTAATTAGATCCATAATCAGATCAGATAGATCATAAAACCATCTCAAAGGATTTCCATTTTACCGCCAAGCCATTTTTTTAGTAGAGCAATCATTTTGGTTAGAGAAGAGCGTAAAAAAAGCTTCATTCAACTGAGAAATCTATTTATAATAACAATTTGGAAAATAGGACGACTGTTCTCTTTTATATGGACACTTGTCCTCTTTTCTGATTCTTATTGCGGTAATTTATGTTATTTGTGAATTATTTTAATAATAAACGGGACGTATTTTAAATGACAACAAAATTTAAGCTTAAAAAGAAATTAACAAAAACAATTAAAGAAATACTTTACACTAATATAGAACACTATTAAATATTGAGAGTACTTTGTATTGAGAGTTTTATTTACGGGAATGAGAAGTGGGAAAATAGTTTTATTTTTAAGAACATCACATCTTTTGTTAAAGTTGTGATAAAAAAAATCGATAAGCTTTGAGAAATTGAATTAGGGCATTCTTTACACATTAAACATTATAGAATTTTACGTAGCTGCAAAAACTTTCAGTTCTTCATATTACAAATACAGACGATTTTCTATGAACTTGTTTCTTTTAGTAAATAATCATTAGATTGATAAAATAACTATCATAATAAGAGGTATGGTCAGATATATGAGAAATATAAGTCTTTTAAAACAACGAAAAGGATATTTGTCAAAGGTATCCCTTTAATCTGAAATATATATTTTAAATGAATACTCACTCTTAATCGACTATCCATTACTGTCCATACTCGAGCGCCATAATCGTTGGATGTTCCTAATATATATGCTCCAGTTGAATCAAAATCGACCGAGTTAATGCCAGCACTACTGCCACTCAGCACTGCACGGGGTTCAGTGCCACCTAATGACGACAAGTAATATATGTATTAGTATAAGCAGTATTAGTAAAGGTATTAGCAATATTTACCTCTTCCAATGTCCCACAGTTTAACCTTTCTATCGGCTCCTCCTGTTGCCACCATGCGTTCCACAGGACTCCAACGCACAGCATGCGATTCATTTTCATGCGCCTCGAATTTCATCAATATTTTTGTTGGATTTGGTTGTCCGAGGTAACCAGCTGCTTTAAGTGTTTCCATCGATATCGCTGAACTTCGCACTGCATCTTGACAACCTTCTCCAGCTGAAAATCTTGCACTAATATATTCCTCATCGTCGAGTCCGAGGGCTTCCATGGCTCCGTTTATAGATGCCTCATCAAATTCGTCGTCGCTCACGGTATTACCCACAAATTGTCCTGCACTATTGTTATGGGGAAATGCAGGAGGTGTCTGACTTATCGGAGAATTCGGTTCACGCACTGCGTCTTCGAGATCGCGTTTCAGTTTTGCCGATCGTTTTCTGAAAATTGACGGCAGTCTTTTTCTAGATATTTTTGAAAACGGTTACACATCTTATGTTGGACAAGAGAAGCAAAAACAAATACAAAATACTTAATCGAGTACGCTCGACTATTTACTATCCTGTACCCAAGCATTGAAAAATATTCAATCGATGTGAAAGAAATCTACACAAAGAAAAGATTTAGATTGATTCTGCTACAATTAATTTTTACACTATTTTTACTGTAACTACTTGAAAATCTATCAAAAAACCATTTCATTTTATATTTAACTACATACTTCTTTTTTGTTAATAAGATTACTATTATTAAAGCAAAAGCTCAATCAGACAAATACATTAGAAATCATCAGCTACTTGATATTAGTCATACTTTATGGGTACAGGAAACAAAGAAAACATTAAACAACTAATGAATGAGAACTCAAATTGTTAAACAAAACACAATGTCTGAAAATTTGTGGTTCGATTTTGTATGTTTAAGTGCAGCTGAAATATATAGGAGCTTCCAATGGCAAGACATTAGTATTATTATGTATGAATTTGTAAATCAAATGTCGTCAACAATTTGCCAAATGCAATGATTCCAATTTTCAGATCAATCACTCTTCAATCACGCATCATTCCTTTAACTGTACGATAGAAACATAAGAAATATATAAATCGAATTTTCTCAATCCGTTTGTTAATATACATACAAAAATAATAGTTTATTTCATAGAATACACTACAAATAACACTCAAGCACATATATATATATCCCGATTAACATCAAAAGAATGTAAAGAAAAGATGAGAAGATATTCGCTGATGGAAATGTGTTTATAGAAACATAAATACAACCATTAACAAATAAGCAATTAGTTATATATGGAACATTACCAGACATAAGTACATGTACATATAGATAGATAGTTAGTATATATGAAGGGGATTATCAGTTATCAGTGTAATGTGTATAAAATGCACTTGTATTAAAAACACACAATTGTTTGATTACCTTATTATACTTTCGTTTTCCTCGTTCAGTTTGTCAGCATCTTTTGACTTATAACGCATTAAACGCTCCAACAGACAGCGATTTTCATCCTATAAATGAAAATAGATTGATTATGATTAAAATATTGATAAAGCAAACATTTGTAATATAAAAAAATGTATTTAACCATTTAGAATGATTTTCAAGCTACAACCGAACCGTGCATAGGTGAACTGGAAACAGAATGAGCAAATGAACAAATGCGAATAAACACGAGAAAATTGGAAAGCTATAATATCTTTTAATGAACATACAAGTACATATGTACGTTTATGTATATGCAAACTAAAAAGAAACAACAATTATTTTGTATATAAGATACTGTGTACTATTTAATATACGCTTCATTTAGGCGATTTGGAGCTATAAAAACGCATAATAAAAAGTAAGAGCGCACTTATGAGTAGGCGCGCGACTAAAAGATACCCTGTATGCCGATATATGTATTCACATTCCAATTAACTGATTTTTTAACCAAAAGAATATTCTTTTGCCAAGAATATGCAGTTTACTTTTAGTTGAAAATGAGAAAAAAAAATTATTTTTAAAAGAGAAAAATTGTGAAAAACGGAAAACCATCTTAATGTCAGAAAGGGCATGTGAGAACGTATAAATTATCCAGAAATCATCTAAAAATGGCAAGCAGACGGACAGACAAGTTTTGCACGAGAACTAGAACTAGTATTTTATGAACACTTTATAGCAATGTGGATGAAGCACAGAATTGATCTAATTATCATATCATAAAGTTCAGGCTTAATAAAACTTTATGCGAGCTAAATATAGTTCAGTCATTGGAAAGAAGGGTCATCAAACCAGTTTTTGTATTAAAAACAAGTATATTCCCCTGTTAAGTCTTGTGAATATGTCAGGCACTGTCAAAAACATACATTCCAATTCCACTTTTCTCGTTCAACTGAGCCAAAAGGAATCTTTTAATAACAATAAAAATATTTAACAGACAGCAGAGTAATAGAGAAGCTAAACTGTTTCTTATCAGCAGCAGCTAGACAATGTTTACTTGGAAAACTAACGTATGCACAGGTGAATTGATAAATATCTAAGGGAAAACTGTTGATAAAAATATAATAATTAAATATATAAGTAAGATTAGATTAGATATGGGCAACACGGGATCAGCCTGGAAATGTATCAGTCTTATCAAAATAATTATTCCTGATTCTGTACACAAAATGGGAAAGACTTGATGATATTTAAATAAATTATACATTGCTTCCAACTCACCGTGTGTCTTCGATAATAATTTAGTTGATAATATGTGTAAACATTTATAATACAAATGATTTGATTTGGTTAAGCAAACAATAAAACACATGCAATTTAATTAAACAAATCACTTCAGAGTTTGTAAATAAAATAAATATGAAAATAATTGAAAAAGCAAGGCAACAACGATAATAATATCTATGAACTTGGCATAACTTGAAACTAGGCCAACAAAACTAACCTGTATACTACGCATTTTATCCTCAAGAGAACTGAACGCTAGTTGTAATGCCGTGTGCTCGTCGAGCAGCGTTGTGTTTAGCTTTTTCAGTTCATCTAAGCTGGAGTGCAACAGCTGCACCTCGGCCCGTAAACGATTGTTAACAGTTTGTTGCTCGTAAAGACTGAAAATAGTTAAGGCACCAAGTTATTAAATGTTTTGATTAGCGTGACATCATTTGTTTTAGCCTTAGATTCACCTATGCTCCCTTTCAGCAATTAGCTTCTTTTGCTGCTCCACTTTCAGATTTAAATCAACAATCATTTGCGAATTTTCACCCTTCCGCTTGTGAAGATCCGTGAGCTCCTCTTGTTGGGCCAACAGCTTCTTTTCCAGCGTAGTTATGGCCACATTTGAGCCGGTGCCACCTGTTGAGACAGCATTGCGAAGCTGTTCGTTCTCCACAGAAAGCTTCAGATTGTCAGATTTAAGTTGTGCAACATGATCTAAGAGGCGGTTGTCTACGACGGTGATAAGGGGAAAAACAGAAAGTTAGTTTCAATACGTAAATCAAACATTGATGACAAAGACCCCGTCAGAGGCTGTCACAACAAAAACCTGCTGCACACGTGTTTACATATAGATTGATGTGGGTGTTACTCACTCTGCACAATTATCTCCTTAAAGTTTTCACACTCCTTGCGGTCGCGTTCACGCAATCTCCGGACGACGTGTTCGCGCCACACACACTCCTCCGTGGACATCTTTGCCAAACAAATCTGTTTTTTAGCTCCGCCTTAATATTATTTTTGTGCACCTTGTATTCGTTGTCGTCACAAGGTTATTGCCCACATATTTATGTTGGCATAGGCAACCCGCTGAATTTTCAGTATCTTAAAGTTGTGATAATATTTCAGGAAAGCCGCTTTTGAGCGTAGTTTTTTGTTTTCTTGTTAAAAGAATTTGTTGTGGTCTGACGATAAATGCTTAACGCTTCTTTGCCGAACAGCTGTTTTGTCTTTGTGGAGGTCAGACAATATCGATATCGGTAATCGAAAAAATACCAAAACATCAACATTAACGTAACGTCAGGTTAAATCAACGTTAACGTAAGCGAAAACCGTTAACGTAAGCAGCAGGCAAGCGCTCCATTTAAATATTAAGTTAAAACAGGTGTCTTATTTAGCAATGGCATAATATTAAATGTTTTAATTTAGAGAGAGAAAGAGCTACGTTTGCCGGTTAATATATTTTGTTAAATTATAAAATAAACAATCAGCAAATCTTTTATTACTGGTCGTGAATTTTAAACTGACTTCCTGTTTTCATTTCCATCATGACATATATTACTTTACAAACCTTGTATAATGTTTCAATCAAAACAAGCGATTTTTTTTTACTTTGCCATAACCCAAATTAACCTGACCTGTTAAGGCTGACCGCAATTGTAAAACCCACAGAAGATATTACTTACAATAAAAGAGTTATATTTCAGACCAAAACCAAGCTTTGCACATTTCAATGTTATCCTCGATCAATCGAAAAATGTTGTAGAAGTATGAATTAAACTAGATGAAAAGCCACGAACAGCATTGAGTGGGAGTTTAAACTATTTCGATTGGAATTTCCGACATTGCCAAATATGGACAAGCTAAAAACATGAAAGAAGTGCTTTGGCTTGCAAAATTTCTGTTTATGGAAATTGTAAGCCAGTTTTAAGTGAAGCAAATCGCTAGGTATAATTCCTTAATATATTCCTAAATTTTTAGACCCAGTACTTTAAAAAAGTACAAATCGGTCTATTACGTTTGTGCAAATGTGCGTAACAGGCAGAAGGAGGCGTGGCAGACCCCATAAAGTATATATATTCTTGATCAGCATCAACAGCCGAGTCGATATAGCCATGTCCGTCTGTCCGTCTGTCCCTTTTTTGAGTAACTAGATCTCAGAGACTATAAGAGCTAGAGACACCAAATTTGGCATGTACATCTATATCTTGCATTGAACGAGTTTGTTTTATATTTTTGCCACGCCCCCCACCGTTACGCGAGTTTGAAATCTGTTGACCCTTTAAAGTGTTCTCTTATACTAATTTAGGCACCAGGAGTTGATTAAAAGTACAAAATCAAGATTTTAAATTATGAAAAATTTTTTTTTCTGAAAATGTAAAGGGGGTACCCTTATCTAAAATTCCAACAAAATCGAAAATTTTGATTTTAAAAAAGTAACTATCTTTAAATGTAGAATAAATTTATAGATCAAATCATGACTAAAATGACATTCCGCACAAAAATCGGGTAAGATTTGACAAAGTTACGCGAGTTTGAAATCTGTTGACCCTGGGGACTGGCAACTTTACAAGTCAAATTTTTGGTCACTTTTGGCATGATTTTTTACAAAAAAATAAAACTCCTCAGAATCAACTTTAAAGTGTTCTCTTATACTAATTTAGGCACCAAGAGTTGATTAAAAGTAAAAAATCAAGATTTTAAATTTTTAAAAATTTTTTTTTCTGAAAATGTAAAGGGGGTACCCTTATCTAAAATTCCAACAAAATCGAAAATTTTGATTTTAAAAAAGTAACTATCTTTAAATGTAGAATAAATTTATAGATCAAATCATGACTAAAATGACATTCCGCATAAAAATCGGGTAAGATTTGACAAAGTTACGCGAGTTTGAAATCTGTTGACCCTGGGGACTGGCAACTTTACAAGTCAAATTTTTGTTCACTTTTGGCATGATTTTTTACAAAAAAATAAAATTCCTCAGAATCAACTTTAAAGTGTTCTCTTATACTAATTTAGGCACCAAGAGTTGATTAAAAGTAAAAAATCAAGATTTTAAATTTTGAAAAATTTTTTTTTCTGAAAATGTAAAGGGGGTACCCTTATCTAAAATTCCAACAAAATCGAAAATTTTGATTTTAAAAAAGTAACTATCTTTAAATGTAGAATAAATTTATAGATCAAATCATGACTAAAATGACATTCCGCATAAAAATCGGGTAAGATTTGACAAAGTTACGCGAGTTTGAAATCTGTTTACCCTGAGGTCTGGCAATTTTGCAAGTCAAATTTTTGGTCACTTTTGGCATGATTTTTTACAAATGCATTTTTTTAATGCATTTTTATAAGTCGAATTGTTTAAGACTATAGTTAAATGAAAGGATTTAGAGATACTATAGTTAGCTAATGACGTGAGTTATAACAATAATTGGTTGGCAATTAAAAGTGCTTAAAGGAGACAATCGAAATTCTCTTGGTCTCGTAACTTTTCAATGTTCTAAATACGCATAATATAAACAAACGTATCAAAACATCACGAAACACGCAAAGCCAATTAAAATTGTTTTATAACATGCAAACTTCTACAATACATTGTAACAGCTTGAAAGTAGCCAAGTTAACAAGTAAGAATGTTGTAGGCGAGACGACACGCTAAGGAGATACCCTATGTGGCACGTTAAAGGCTGATTAGAATTAAGTATTAGTTTTACTGGTTCTTAAACAACTTCTATCACTATTGCTGTTTCTCAAATAATAAAAATTAAAGCTTAAATAAAGTATTGCTTAAATGTGAAATAAAATGCCTTACAGGGTTAAAATCTCGCGACTATGCCTCAAAATCCTCATAGACTAAATATTAATTCAACTTGCTACGCAAAGGCTCGGAGGATGGAAAAAATGGCAGGATGGGAGTATAGATGAAGTTGGCATGGAGGAATGGAGCTAGTTTAGTACTCGTACAGCAAATAACCTAGAATGGGGTGCCGTTCATTATCCATACACGAAATCAAATTCAATTAAGCAAAGTTAATGGCCTTTGCGCAACATACGTCACCGTCAACTGTTGGCCATTGTATGTATTGTAATTGATCTTGGCCTGCTGATTAGCTGGCCGTGTTCCTCGCTATGCCCATTATGTGCACAGGCCACTTTCGAATCCAATTGTAAATTAAATGCAAGACGAGGATATTCCAGAGACCAATGCAACTTCAATTGCTGTTGCAGTTTTCCCTCTTTACAACGATAAACAATTTTAATTAATGCCATAATATATGCTTGTATGTCTTTTCTTTTTATAGATCAATTTATTATCAAGATCATGAATATATACATATGTATATGTATGTATATTTATTTATGCCGTTAAGTGAACAAATGTCTAAATTCTGTTCTTCGTTGTTATAAATTGCACATTTTATGCAAATTGCTAAGCGAATTCATAACAACCATTTCCGACAATTAACATCGACACCTGTTTGCCCGTTTTCTCGATTACCTGCTCTCCTGTTACCTGGATAACCAGTGTGCCCAGCCGGTTTATGGACCAACTTTGTTAGCCACATAAGAATAATCAAGGCTTCGTCTTTGCCTTCGGCTTTGGCTTAAACAAACGTGCCATAAAAGGGCTTGTCGCACGTTATTTTGTTGCAGTTACAACTTAATAGGTTGAACATAAAAGAAATAAATTAAGTAATAATAAATAAAGAATGAAAGTGATTATGGAAATAAGTAATATTAATAAACAAAAAGAAAATGGATAAACAGGAACCTAAGTTATTGGGAATTTATTTAGAACATTCCTTTCTAGTAAAGAAAAGTAATTCCAGCTTATGGCAGCCTAGCTGTCGCTCGGCTGGGAACATATTTATATCGGATATAATTAAATATAAAAGTAAGTATTAATTTAAATATTCATTTAATAAAATAATAATAGTCATAACAAAATTAAAATAATAATAATACATAAAATAAGATGTACAGAAAGTTATAGGAAATTCACTTTAAAAATATCTGTCTACAAATAGTTTCAATTTATTGATGTACAAGTAATAAACACGTATACCTCAGGCAAAATAAAATTCCTGGATTGTATGCACAAATGTACAAATATCTAATGTACTTTTATGCAGAAGACCTTTTAACATGACTCATACTCTGTGTACACACCTGTATAAACTTACCCATAACCTATTTAATGGTGTTTTCTCAAATGCAGATGCACCGACTGCATTTTAAATTTGAATGTTTTAACACAGTGTCTGCTTACAGACCCCATTTGGTTGTGTTCGAGGTGTGTGTATGAATATGTGTGTGAGTATGTCGTGAGCAGTAATTTCATAAGAGTTCTCACGTCAATTACTTGTTGGGCCTCTCTTACATTTGTTAGGTCTCTTGTCTTGCTTTTCATTCAAATTCTATATTAGTAAAAACATAAAAAGGGCTCGAATAAAAGATGCCCTATACATAAAACTACACTCTAAGCAATATATTAATTACGCTTTTTGTACTACAACTATTGATTTTTGGGTATTATAGATACTTCCCCGTTCGTATTAACACACTTATCATTCAGTTATTCAATTATTAAAATTTGGTCACAATATATCATTTTGACAACCTGTTAAGCAGGTCAACCACATATCATATCTTTGTCTTTTAGAGATCAATGGGTATGAGCCAATCTGTGAGCTGATATTGGCCAAGCTTCATAGGAAGCCGTATAATATAATCACTTTATTACAGATAGGTTTAACAAATTTCAAAAACAAACATAACCAGTTTGGAGAAGCTTAAATTGGCAAAATTGCTAAATTAAAGTTTATTTTATATAATTTGTTTTTGTATTCTTTTTAATTTGCCAATAAACAAAATATGGAAAATAATAATACGTATATTTATCTTATTTGAATTCCATGTGCTGCAGGGACAGTCGTAGGCCCGTTGAATTCTAGCTAAATAAAGTTTGTTTACCAATAAATAAAATACGGCTAGCAATTATTACACATAACCTTATTTGTGTTGATTCGAATTTGATACGTGACAGTCGCATTCGAATCCGAAGTCGGTGTCAGGCATCAGTTTAAGGTGCAAATATTTGGCACAGTTCGGGATACATACAAACAAACAGGTGTTTAATGACAAAAATGTCGCTGTGATTTATGCAAATGGTGCAGCGTAAGCCAGTATAACGGCATTTGGTAGGAAAATGTGGCTTGCCACTTGCAACATGCAGCAAATAGCGGAGGCTGAGATAGAGTCTCTGACTGAGACTCCGACTGTGGCAGCCAACGCATAAATGTAACCTGCCTTTCTGAAACTTCATTCATTTAATGCAGCTAATAGAAGGAAATTTGGTCGACACAAGAGGGAAACAATATAAACAAAAAACTAAAATAAAACCGAGAGACACAGAGCGAGAGCGAGAGAGAGAGAGAAAGAGAGAATAACAAAAGCAATAAAACAATTGAGAAGCTGTAAAAACCACAACAAAGAAGAAGAGTTCCAAACCGGTTCTGAACAACAATGTAAAAGAAACAAGTTGAAGCTGTTTAACGAATGTTAACTTAACAGTGCGCTGTTAACCGTTTCACGTTAGCATTTCGCTCGCTTTGCCATATGCTGCACCTGCAGATTGCCATAAAATAAATACAAACATGTCAACAGTGCAGGGAAGTTGCACAGGAACCAATGATCTCATTAAATGTGGGTTATTTTATGTTTGTGAATTTAATTTTAATATATATAAAAACTAAATAAGGAACAGGAACGAAAAGGACGACAAATTTACTTTAAAAAGAATACTAATAATAACGACCGACAATATCAATAGTCATTCAACGAACTTAAACAAAAAATACTAGTAAGCGTTAACAGCGGTATTTAATATTAAATGTTAAGATGTGGCGCAAACTTCAGAGTCATCTTTAATTTATGCAGTTCACGTATTTAATCTACTCTATTCATATGTCTTGTTCTATACAATGGTCATATCTATTTTTTAACTTTTATGTTTGTATGTCTGTGCGTGTGTATACATATGTATGTAATCCTTTTACTTGTTTCACCAGCTAAACGAGTAAGAAACAAAACCGGTTTAACACACAGACCACAAACGAGATTTCTTAACCGTTTCGGTTAGAGCGCGTTTCGTAGCGTTTCGGTATTATTGTATTGCATTGAGTATAGAGCGAGCGCCCACTTGTTGCCCTGAGTGTGCTGCCATGGTCGCCAAAGTCAGTTCCGAGCCAGCTACCTGTGATTTCAGGTGTTATAATCGTCGTGCGCGCTTGGCTCAAATCATTTTTTACACTTACGAACTACCGGTTTCGCGATAGGCTCAAATTTTACCCTAGCTCAAGAAGTGTGTGCGTCTGTGTGTACGAGTGTGAGTGTGTGTGTGTGTGTCCACAAAGAGAATTATCATAAGGAGAAAATCAAATTAAATTAAATCCAATAAAATAAATATAAATAATAAGCGCTTAGCTCTAAGGAATACACTGAGCTGACACATTAAATTCTAATCCACAAATTCAAGCTGTGCCTAAAGATCTGAAATGATATTGTTGTTGTTGTTGTGAAATTGTTAAGGTAAAGATAAATGTCTAAATAAATGATGCAAAATTTCAGACACTAAACGAAAATAAAAGATCTGCCATTGTTGGATAAAAGAAAAGTAATAAATCAAAAAAGTGAAACTTTACACTGCAGAGCCAAAAATTGAAGACTCGCTATGAAAATGCAAATATGAATGAATGTGATGTTGCGATCTGTAACGGAAATGTCTACCTTATGGCTGAAGGAGGCCCCTAAAAGTCCATAATAATTGCAGGACGTTTGTCGTGCTCTGCGCGACGCGACGCGACGCGACGTAGCTGACCCCAATTGTGTGGACGAGGCTGTTTGTTTGGCTAGGAAAGCAATAGTAATAGCTTTGGCAATAGCGTTGGCAATAGCTTTGGCCAATAGCGATAGCATATTATGGTTCGGAGGGGGTTGCCAAATGAGGTCACGTGTGCGGAGTGTTTGCAAATACTTCTGGCAAGCTTGGGCTGCCACAGCTAAATGGTAAACATGGAGAGTCGCCAGACGATCAACATCAACATCAACCAACAACATCAACTTGCCACACTACTTTTACTGCACGCAGCAGCCAAAGCCAGAGCCTCAGCCTCAGTTGTGGCAGCAACTGTTGGGGCAGCCTCAGTTGTTGAAGTTGAAGCCGTCGGCTATGTTATTGTTGTTGTTATTGTTGTTGAATTTTTGTACGTTTTATAGATTTTTGAGCAGGTTTAAATGCTTTTTGGCCAACTACGTGTGGGTGTCGTTGTGTGTGTTTTTGGCCAGCGCCATGTTGGCAAAAGTGAAACTTAAATCTCTTTTTCTCTCGCAAATATCTCATGGAAATCAGCTAGCATCTAAGCTATCCATAGATAAACTATAGACACTGTTTGATCAATTAATTACCGTTAATTAATTGGCATCGTTGACTTAATTATGTCATTTGTCTACTGCTTACAGGTGCTTCGGGTCAAATGCTCAATTAAAAGCCAAGTGATTAAGCCGAGGTGTCAAGCCGTTAACTGAACCAGTTTAATCAGCCCCGAATGCCTCGAGAATACTCGTATTGTTCAGCCAACTAAAATGTAGTGCTCTCTCGCTATAAAGAAAGGAATCTTAATTACAGTAACAAAACTCGTACGTATCAATTGATTATTGTTGTGATCAGGAATGTGTTAGTCGAGAGTGCTTGATTTTTAATTTACCAAATCTCAAATTTGATTTATGCTTATAAGAAAACTACATTCCAACTTTTGTCTCGTTCCCTCGCTCTCTTTCTCCTAAGTCGAGGACTGAGGTCGACACAGAGTTACAATCACAATTCTCAAATAGAATAGCCTTGATTTTAACCGAGCACTCGAGACTTGTACCATTCTTAATTCTTAATTGTTTGTAACTGTATTTTTTTTTTCTGACTTATACTCAACTCTGCATAACAATTATTTTAGGTGCTTACAAATTGGATTTATTGTTAAAACAGTAAGTAATAATTTATCAGCTACACATTAACATTCTCTAGATCTACACATACATAGGCTAACAATGATATCATAAGATAGAATAGATAATTGAAAAATCGTAACACGATATAATATATCTGGTTTCATGACTAGTCTGCCGATGAAGCATATATCATTGGTCAATATGTTGCAACTTTCCTTTTAAAATTATGAACCTGATTTGCAAAAAGTATGAAAAGTAGGGAAACTTTTGCATATGCTTACTTTGAGTTTTCGCAATTTCATTGGCACTGCATTTTCGCAATTTGGAGTATCTAAGTATATAATTATGTTCACGTACCTGTATGTACAATGTACATATGTATGCATCAATTTATAAGTCCATATGCACGTACCTACATTTTTTAATTTCTTATGTCTGCACTTTGACTTTTGTCTTTTAATGCTGACATGGACAATTCAGCAAATTTTATGTTGAAGTTATGAAAAATGACACCAGCAAACGGAAACCGCTACAAAGATGAGGGCTATTGCACTGTAATGCAATAGGAAATACCCTGTAATATTTGTAAAAGATTAATGACTGTTTCAGTTATAAAGTATCTCTCAGTTTTGAACATATAATAAACATATTAGTTAATATTTTAATAATTAAAATATTTGATAAAGACCAGCTGTGTACGTCTTGCACTTATAAACCCGATCGTTCAATCAATGTTTACAGGAATACTTTATTATCACCTATTTTATTTCCATCATTTGAGTGTGTACTGTCATCTTTAGCTTGAAGGCAACTTCAACAATATAATCTATATATCTTTTTTCTAAAATCTGCTCAACAACTTAATTTTCGACACATCATTCCAATGGCAATTTGGTACTCGTATACAAAGTAATCCGATTTCAATCTAAATTGCTTAAATGAAAATTACATAAAAGCGACTAAAACACGTTCGCTTAGTAAATATATTTGTAGAAAAAACCGAGACTAGTTTTCAAAGAAACCCACAGAAAGACACACATGGTCATATCTACACAGCTTGTTGTCATAATCAAGAACATACATATTCATATGTCTACGTATTATAAGTATGCGTTTTTTATGGGGCTCGGAAATGTGTCTTTCATGACAAAATTATTTAACCAATGTAAAAAATTATGTACAGACAAAGGTTTGACTTATAGGAAAGCAACAGTAAAGCTGAAGAATCACATGTCATCGCTTTTGATTGCTTAATGAAAATACAAAAGAAAAGATTGGCAAAATCTTATTTACTTGTATAAGATGTGGAAGAAAGAATTGGAAGAAAAAAAGAGTGTGGGGACTTAGTCTTTGACTTATCCCCACTAACGACTGATGCTACGAAAGGGTGTAAAACATAATAAACATGAAAATATGTTCAATTTATATAACTCTCAGTATCAAATCTTTCACACGCTCCGCACAGGTCAAGTCAAATTTTTCATTCACTTTTCAAGGCGCATAACTAAATCTCACACAAAAAACCACAAACAACACTTTGGCTAATATGGGCGTAATGGTTCCCTTGCATCCAATTTTTATTAAAATAATAACTGCGTGGTGGATGTAAATTAGCCCGAGTCTCTGAGAAACAGCAAGAAAACAACCGAGAGTGTTGCAGTTAAGAGTAAGCGACCAGAAGATACTCTGTACACACTTATCAGGTAGTAGTTACATGGTTTCCTTTCTCTTAGTTTTCTAACAATTATAAAATTCTCAGGATATATTTTGAAATGTTAAAATATCTGTGACGCATATTTTCAAGAGTATTTTTCAACACTTTTATTTGAATGCTGGGTATCAGCAACTTGATATACGAATAATATCTGTTTTCATTTAGTATGAAAACTTTTTTAATAGGAATATTTATAAATATTTTACAGGAGAAGTTTACTGCTTGTCTTTCTTCGCGTTAAGCTTTAATACCTCTCTCTCAGTTAGTAAAGGGTATAGAAATACTCGTATTAACCCAGGCTCTCATTAGCTGTAAGTAAATTCTAACCTCATTAGTCTTCCGAGCAACGTTTGACCATCCGGCAGATACTATTAGTCCGTATGTATATGTATGGTGTATGTATCTTACCAACAATTTATTAGTGCTAACGTCTTTTGCTTTCACCTCACAAATTACGTTAATTGAGAGGCAAACAAAGAAGCGACAAGACGACAACAGCCCAAGAAACCAACAGACCAAGATCCCAAGAGACCAACCAAGTAGGGCTCAAGCAGCGAGAGACTTTCAGTAAAACTTTTATGTATCTTTAAAAGCAAATGATGATAGCTACCAAGAAGAAGAATAACGCGAAATATATTTAAAAAAATACTACATTTACGTAATTGCACAGCCTAATAAAAGTGCAAAACAACCGTACAAAAGCAATTATAAGAAATTATTACTGAACTTTAAGAATAAAGAGTAAAGTTATTATGATTAACATAATGGATTTTAATATAGTATGTGCCCATAACTTTTCTTCTTCTCTGAGTAGAGAATTAAAAGAGTCTTAAGTCTGCACTTTAACTGTTTAAGTAGAAGAAATCTATAAAGCGTATGAGTAGATTTTACTTTAAGACACAGGAAGTCTGCAAAAAAAAAAGAGATATGATAATTGACTAAAACTGTGTATATTAAATCCAGTATCTGATTAACTGAGCTAATGAAGATGCTATTTAAGTCAATAAATATTAATGGGGTAGGGAAGTGGAAATACATTAGATAACAAACGAAGAAAACAACAGATTAATCAGAATTGGAAGAGCAAACAGGGTGTGTATATGTGTGTATGTGGAAGATCGATCAGTTACATTACACAACATACTAGGGGAACAGCTAAAATTTGCTGAGGAATCCATTATTGCAAACTACAGGCAAAGTGTGAAGTTAACCATAAAAATAGTTTTGGTTTCTGCCTTTTTTTCTATTCTTCTTCTATTTGTGGTAAGTTCTGGCCCGTTTGTGCTGTGCACCGTTTACGAGTACTAGCCAACGGGCCAAAAAGAAAACAAAACAAATCTGATCATAGATTTCCATAGGCCTATATATGGTCAATTCTAAAGTGGGCAACAAGAAAAACGCGTAGACAGCGCCAAGATGGTTAAGTTAAATATTTATTGCATATTGATGTCGGGCCATTTAAGGCTCTGTGAGCCGCCTTTGTATAGTCGTACTTGCTAGTAGTTGTACCATACGACGGCTTTTCCAACGATATCCTTAACTTAAAACAGTGGCAGAATCTCAAACCTTTCTTAAACTGCCAGTTTGGAAGGTTTTCCATTTTCATATTTATGAATCTGATCAAATAGTTCCGTTTGTATTCATTTGATTTATATCATGGGTGTGTTTATGCATGTGCTTAAATGAATTTACTCAAATAAAAATGATAATACGTTTGAGTTTCTTATAAAAATAGATTTGATAACCTATAAAAACCTATTGATAACCTATTGATCGTTAATTCGCTTACTGTCAATAAATATAAGCACTTCATACACATGTAGTATATATATACTCTTTAATTTATAGATTACATTATAAATACGACATGTATGATTATAGTATGGGTGTTTCAACTGGAAGCTATAAAAACGTAAATCCAGCTAGATTCAAACAAATAAACTTAAAGCATGTACATTTGCTCTGATATTTCTCTAGAGTCTGCATAATTTAGGATTCAATATAATAACTTTAAGGAAATTTAATAAAATATTCAATGAAAATTGATTATATAATTATCTTTGCAGTTAAGATGTCTTCAATCAGCGCGATGACAGGCCTAGGACCAGGATTTCTGGGACTATTACTCTTACTCGCCAGTTGCCAATACACAGTTGGTGTTCTGGGCAAATCACAAATGTGCGAGGTGGAAACGGGCCAAACAAATATAATACTGGATATAGAAGAGAGTCGGGGGGATTGTAAGTATTTTAGAACATTTAATCGTGCACTTACATTCTCTTACATACTTGTACTCGTGCTTATGTGTAATTATAAGCAGTTAAGTTCAAAATCTTTGGCTGCGGAACACTTTCAGTCTGTTGACTTCATTAGGCCCGAAAGCCTTCAACAACTTGGACATTGATGGAGGCTTACGACGTTGTGCATCTTGGCAACAATTTATCGTCGTTTTATGCGCCTTTCAAGCTTATTTTGTTGAACCCTCTTGTCTCCTCTCATTCTCTCTCTCTCTCTCTTTCTATAATTCACAATCTGTTAGACACATTTCAGTAGCCTCAGCTCGAGCCAAGCTCTTATTATAATAAAATTGTTTCATACGCCCAACGACAGACAGCGAGGGCGACAGAGTGAGAGGAGAGGAGGAGAGAGTGAGTGAGGGAATGCGCCTTTGATGCAAATCGCATTAAAGTACTTACATAAGAATGTAGCGCTTAACACGCTACAACTCCAACTCTTGGCTAACTTCAGGTTTTCGAACAAGCTCGATTTACTCGTACTTGGACTCGTTATTAACTGATAGTATAGGGTTTCAGTCAGGCACATACCAGGCTGCAAGACTCGAAGTCGAATTGACAGCCGAGGGGCACGTCGAACACTCAATATATTTGAGACTAATCAACAGGATCAACATTTTGCTGCAACAAAGTGTATAAAGATTAAATTTAATAATATATATGGATAAATTATAATGGGGAGAAGACAACTCTCAAGTGTAGGATGTAGAAATGCAATTAAATAAACGTAATAAGTAACAGCAAATAAATTATGAGAAAGCGGCAACAACTTCGAACTGCCAACTTCCAGCTACCAACAACCAACTACCAACTACCAACTGCAAACTGCCAACTTCTAACTGGCAACTGGCAAATAGCCAGGCCTTAATTAAGGTACGTGAGAAGAGACAAGAATTGTGGCAAAGGAATGCCAAGCATTGCGAAAAGGAAGCAACAAGAGAAGAATTATAAAAAAGAAATGGTCTTACACCGATAGGGTCTCAGATAGATACTCAGCAGTAGAAGAGTTTACTCGGAGTACTCACATGCTGCTGTTGTTCCACCCAACTTAAATGGATAGGCATTGACTTGCTGCAACTTGTGGCAAGCAGTGGCCTGTGCTGAAAAACCGGAAAATAGAAATCGGAGCATTGATTCGGTTTCCTTCCACACACACAGACACATACAGAAATACACACTCTGCAATAATTGCAGCAAAAACTTTCTAGACTCTACTCGACTTATACACATGTTTCAGACTTATATCTCAAGTTGGCAAGCAAAGAAATGGCCAAAGTGAAAGGTCTTCCTTAGCGGTATTCTTTCTCTCTATCTCTCTCTCTCTCTCCCTCCGTCTTTGCAAATCTTCTGCTTGAGAAAGGCCTATTCAAATTATTTTGGTATATATCATTTCATCTAAAGTTATTGGACAACCCACTACGCCGGCCGAACTACCAATTTATGGTGATCCTAACACGGAAATTGCTTTGGATCTAGTCTTCCCGAAGGGACAACCGACATTCCAATTGGATGGCAAAAAACTAAAGCTGCTCCAACCCCTCGATCGCGATGAGGAGAATCTCAGTCACATTGTGTTCCAGGTGAGCTCAACTTCCTGCTGCTGCCTCTCTTTTTTCCTCTCTCTCTCCCTATATTATAAATCAGTTGCAAACCCAGACAGTCATCTAATGAATGCGACATGCCACATTTAATCTACACAATCTACAGAATCAACAGAATTCACCATGCTTCTTCTCTTTTTCCCATTTCCCTATCCTCTTACAGGTCTCCTGCACCATTCGCGAGTCAAATAAGAAGCGCAACATCCCGCTTATTGTGCGCGTGTCCGATGTCAATGACAATGCACCGCGTTTCATGAACACGCCCTATGAGATCACTGTACCGGAGGTAAGTAACATATACCGAAAATACTAAAAGATTAAAGTAGAACAATCTAAATCATACAGGAATTCTCAAAATACTTTTCTGAACTTTAGTATACTTTTATCTTCATGCCTGCGAAATGTTTAGCAACACCATACTAAAATCAACTGAATACCTTTCTCATCTTTATGTTACTACTTAAAGTTACAATTTTAAACTGTTTACAAATTTGACAATATTCTTCACATCTTCATGCTAGGGAATTATTTAAGCTATGCAAAACTTTGATATAATCGGAACATTGTTCGCTTAAACTTAAGCAGATACCAAATTTTTGTTGCCCCTATCACATCTTCATGTTAGTGAAACATTTAAAATGTACACAAGTGTGGCAACGCCATGTCATTGAGTGTAATTGTCCCCATGTCAAATGTCTGCCATGTAGATGAATTGGCCACTAAAATATACCAGCTAACATCAAGTTAACCATCCCGACGGCACCTATCCAAGCTAGAGGCTTCAGGCCGCACCTTTGCGACACATATAATCAATTTGAATATGTCAAACTAGCCATCTGGACAGCGTTCCCCCAGCAAAACGATTTTATTCATAAATTATTCATAATGCAGCATGCGAAAAGGGAATCAAAAGAACAGCCGCAAAAGGTGATTCACAATGTAGAAGAGGTACGAATACCTGAGGATGATGACGATGATAAGTTGAAGAGTTGGCTATTCCTTAGGCAAATGAAAGTTTATTTGATTAAGAACAAGCTTCTTGCCAAGCTATACATAGTAGCCCATGTAGATGACAGCTTATTTGATTATGAAAACGTTTTTTGAGTGCACTTTTCCTGTGAATCTCCTAGCTCCAGGGTATCTCCTCGTTCAGAATTCTTTGAAAACTCTTCAACTTGGTTTTGGGCTTGGAACTGACTTTATAATCATAAGCTGCGTGCTGAACTAGTTGTCCTTTGTCTGTTGCAGCTGTGCCAGGGCTTTCAGGTCGTGCCTGGAACGGGATCTTCTTAAGGAGAATATTGTAGAGACTTCGCTAGATGTATGCACATAAATTTAATAGCGGGTGCTGCAATCTAATAATTAATTGTGACAAATGCCAGCCTCACACAGTGGGAATTGATTTTCAAAACCGATGAATATGCAGCGATCCATTCGAAATGAGTCAAAACGGGGAAATTGCGAATGATTTTTATTGGTTTTGCAGAATTCTCGACCGTTGTCTGCTGATAATGATGATGGCGATGGCGATGGCGATGGCAATGGCCCAAGCGAAACTCATTATTGGTCTGGATGCAATTGGTCTGGCAATCAGCTAACAAACCGTAAAAAGCCATCAGCCTTTGTGTTGCATTTTAATTTATAAATGCGAAACAACAGTTCCCTGAGTTGCTCACTTGCTCAGTTGCTCAACTAATAGTATCCCCTGAGATTGGCATTGATGAAGCTCATTAAACAAGCAATTATACCCAATAAGGCCGCATTCTCCTAAGAAACGGAACGGAACCGAATGGAATAGAACGGAAACTTTAAGTTTTAAATAAACATGATCAAATATCAACTTGACTGTTGATGGAAGGAATTTATTTAATGCAATTTTAGGTCCAACTGAAAGAACTAAAATACACAGAAAAAGCTCAGAATTTAATTTTAACAGCAATATCTCTAAGCTTAAATTCAATTAGCCTATGAAAAAGCAGTTTTGGGGAATCGTTTGTCTATTATTTAGTAAATTTAGGAATATCCTTTGGAAAATAGTAAACAGTTACTGATCGACTAGGCAGCTTTCGCATCAAGCTTTCTCTCTCTCTCTCTCTCTCTCTCTCTCTCTCTTTCTTTCTCTCTCTGTCTGTTGCAAGCAGTTGAACAAACCGTATCATACCCACTTTGTTGCCATTTATGGTTACAGGGTACAACAATATCGAACAGATATACTTACAAGTCGCCATGCTGCTTTTATTGTGTACGGGCACGCTTAACAAATAATTTCGTGCAGGCGATACAAATCTTTTATGCCCCTCCACCCACACAAAGATACATATATATGTATATATGTGTGTATAATGTACATATGTACATGTGTATATGTAAATACAAGGAAAATCAACAATTTCAGGCAATTGCCAGATGCAGCGCAAATATTTATTCAACAGAGTCCAAGTACTCGTATATCACGTTCCGCTCGCATACTCAAACATAGCACATTTCGGTGGTGTTCGGTGGTGTTCGGCGGTGGTTTCAACCTGATGCACGACGCGGCGCGTCCCAACAGGCAAATGTTTATCTCACTTAAACTACAGGCATACATACATACATACAAACATATACCGCACAGTTTGAGGCCACCATCAAGCCACAATAAAAAATACTTATATACATATTTGTTCCTTTTGAGCTTAGCCTGAAATAGAGTTCTTTATGGCTGCCATGGATGGGAAGATGCGTTGGCAGCTTAATAAATATTACATAATAATCAGCATCAAATTACTCATCAAATACCAACAACAACAAGAACAACAATAACGGCGCCTCCTCTCTCGATTCACTTGCCATTTAACATTAAGCTCTAAAAAATACCAAAAATCAAAAGTTCACTCAAATATTCAATGACTCGTTTGCCAAAGGCGTAAAGTATAAAGCGCATTTAGTATATACTTACTTAGTACCTGCTGTGTTTAACCTCGAGGAAAGAGGCAACTACACAAACACACAAACACTCACACACATACACATAGAGACATACTTATAGTTGAATGTAAAAGGCTGTTTGCTTTTGCCCGTTACATAACTGCACTTTTGGTGCATCTTTGTGTTGTTGGGCACGTTTTGTCGCCCAGCTTGTTTCTGCTGTTGTTGATGTTGTTGTTCTTGTTATTGTAGTTGCTGTTGTTACTTTGCTGTTAGCCGTGGTGCTGCTTCAACAGTCAAACAGCAACAACGACAACAACAACTACTGCTAGAAGAAAAACACCAACAACAATTGCATTGCAGTTGCTGCTGCCGCTGTTGCTACCTAATTTTCATGAACATGCCATTTTTGGTTTCCGTCGCAAACGTATTTAGCATTTTTGCACGGTATAAAACGGTAACAATCATTATCGTAGCTTTTATTGTTATTTTCATCTAGAATTCACAATTATCTTAAGTATGCGGCCTGATCTAAGGACACAGCGCAATTGCAACGTACACAAGCTTATATACATATAACAGTTTGTCTGTAATGCAGAATACTTAGAATGAGAGTAGGAAGGTATACTAGTTGATATGCTTCTGTCCTAACTTTAAAACGCATTCATTCATTTTAAAAAGGTATTTGAATAAATATGTACAAATATTTCAATTTTGTAACCCACGTAGCTTTTAATATTTTGTATTGCACAATTGCAATAGATAGAAACATTTATAAATTTATATAACAGCATGTTTGCAGTTATACAATAAGCAGTGTATCAGAATACTAGGAGCAGAACTCATGCAATAGTTACTATATACAAGTATGCTACTTAGGTTACGCTATCTTTTTCTAGCCACAAAGAAATTTCAAAAAACTCAGGGAAAAATTTTTTTTAAAAATTTAGTTTTAAAATTTAATTAATTTTAAAAAAATGTACGACAAATTTGAAAACCTATACAAATATATCTTTTTTTCGCAGAGTACACCATTGGGTTCGACTATCTATCGTAATATACAGGCGCTCGACAAGGATGCTGGGGTAAATGGCCTAGTCGAGTATTTTATAGTCAAGGGGGATACTAACAGAACGGAGGATGAAAAGCTAACTAGTGCCGACGGCTATGGTACTTTTGCAATATCATTTCCTCATCAAGGACAAGTAAGAATAAAAAATTAATACAGATTCTACATCGATTTATACTTTTGGAGCCATCATTAATCTTGAATAAAATTCTTGTAATTAATTAGTAATTGTTTTTTATTTACTTACAGGTAACAGTAGCTAAAAATTTGGATTACGAGAAGATTCAACGCTATTATCTGACAATCGTAGCATCCGTAAGTAGATATTATAAAACATACTTTTTCAACTTTTAGTCTTGCCAATTAAAATGTAGGCTGAACTTTTTGTAATACTGTCTTCCCACAAAAGATTATGCTCGTTCCTATAGTTCTAAAAGATTGAAATATTAAAACGTGCTTTTGCGGTTAGTAGATAGATTACGGTATTTCAACCATAACCAAATATTTTTTAACCAATGGAAAACATGATAAACATGATTTTGTTGGGCCCAACTAGCAAACCAACAACGGCAACAATGGTGTATCGCCGGTTTATGACATTTCAAAAGAATTTATTTGACATTTACATATGCGCGCCTTTCCCAAGACTGCTGTCAATTTGGTCCGGCTTTGTCCAGCATATATACGAGTATCTGCTTGGTTTATTTCCCTGGCTGCTCCTTGGGGCAGTGTGGCATCAAATTACCTGGCGTTTGGCATATCGCGCTCACCAAACCCGTTGACAAGGCAATGGCCGAGGCTATCCCATTGTTTTCACATCCATATATGACAGTGGAAAGCTTTAATGTTAAATCTCATTGCAAGTTAGAGTTAAAGCACATTGAAAGTTTAAAGAGATTAGGAAATGCTTAAGGTTTTACACTTAACATTTATAGAGGAGATCAGTCTGCAAAAACTGTTCCATGATTCCATTGTAGAATATTAGGGCTACAAATTCTGGAGAGATCATTAGACGATCAAGTTCATTCAATGGAAAGGAAATTTTACTATCGTTCGGCAAGTATTGCCACTCAATTTTAGGAGCTGCTTGACTAACTCCTCTTAGATTTCTTAATTTCAATAAAGAAAATTTTAATTATTTGGAAAATAATGTTAATTTTTATCTATTATAATTAATAGGATCGTGCGAGAAATGTGGCTGAGCGTCTCTCTTCGACCACAACGCTGACTGTGAATATAGCCGACTCGGATGATATGGATCCCTCTTTTATCTATCGGGGATGCGTCTTGCTGGACGGTGCCTGTATCAATCCAGAGTATACGGCCTCAGTGCCTGCAGGATCAGTGCAGGGTGTGCTTAATGTGCTACCCGAAAGGATTCAGGCTGTGGATCTGGACACGATTAGTTCGCCAATCAGTTATAGTTTCGCAAGTGGAATGCCGGGCAACTATGCGGATTACTTTGAGATCGATGCGGAGACAGGGGTCTTGAAACAGACGAAGGCAGTGGACACGTCGACAGCTAAAAGATATGATATCATCGTGAGAGCCGAGGAAATTTCGGCACCTCCACGAAGGTTTACGACTGCTAAGCTGACGATAGCCGTGAAGCCAGTGGATGCAAATCCTCCAGTTATATCTTCCTCCGACATCGAGGGTTATGTTGATGAGAATTCACCAATCGGCACAAGAGTTTTAGATGCCAGTGGAAAGCCAATCAGTTTCCGGACAACTGATGAAGACTTGGGAGAAGATGATCCGAAACCGGATTACATTTACGAGTTGACAACACCCTCGTTCAATGTGACGAGCGATGGTATTTTAGTGGTAAACGAGGAGGGACTAGACCGTGACCCGCCCGCACCCGGACGCTATAAGTTCCAGGTGGTCGCTCGAGAGCCAAAAACAAATGCAGCAAGTGCTCCATTAAGTCTGACCGTGATTTTGAAGGATGTCAACGACAATGCTCCAAAGCTAGCGATGGTTGCTCCCATTTCAATTGCAGCCGGAGATCAGCATGAGCAACGCCTAGTAGCAAAGATGGTGGCAACCGACATTGATGAAGGACCCAACGCCGTGGTTACCTACTCCATTTACCACGTATCCAACAATGGCTTACAAAAGTTCAAGATTGATGAGAAAACGGGAGAGATTGAAACCCGTGGGCGATTATTGGCTGGAGAGCAATATAGCATTACGGTTCAGGCCACTGACATCGGAGGACTCTCATCTCAGGCCATTGTGGAGGTGACTGTCACCCCGGGACCAAATACGAAGCCGCCACGTTTCAACAATGCCGTGTACGAGGTGCAAGTTAGCGAAGGTGCCGAAATCAACTCGACAGTAACAGTGATCCATGCCGATGATCCAGAAAATGATCCTGTTGTCTACTCAATAATGTCAGGCAACGATCTACGGCAATTTGCGGTTGGTCAACAAAGTGGGATTATAATGGTCATTAGAAAACTTGATCGGGAGAGCCTAACCCGTTATCAACTGATCGTGAAAGCGGAGGACAATGGAGGACTCTCCAGCAGTGCGACAGTTAACATTAAGGTCACGGATATTAATGATAAGAATCCTGAATTTGACGAAGATAGTTTACCCTACGTGTTTCACGTGGATGAAGGAAAGTCGGATGCCTTTGTAGGCATAGTTCATGCCACAGATGCGGATGAGGGAATCAATGCAGAGATTACTTACTCTATACCCACTGATATACCCTTCAATATCAATGCCAAGTCAGGGGAGATACGCACAGCGGATCAACTGGACTTTGAGCGACTCAATGAGTACAAGTTTGTGGTGACCGCCAAGGATGGAGCTCCTGATGCTCGTCTGGGAACAGCAAGTGTCACAGTCCTTGTTAACGATCTTCCCGATGAAGTTCCAAAGTTCAATGATGCCAAGATTAGTGTAAGAATTCCAGAGAATGAGGCTAATTATCTTGTAGCCACTGTGCAGGCCTATGATCCTGATTCCACCCCAGAGATCACCTACGTACTGCGCAAAGGCGATGCAGAACTCTTCAAAATCTCGCCGACTTCGGGAGAAATACGTACTACAAAAGGATTGGACTACGAGAAGCAGCGACAACATGAACTGATTATTGGAACCATTGAGAATGATGGCGATGCACAAGGAGACACGGTGCGACTCGTGGTCGACGTCGAGGATCGGAACGATGTGCGTCCGGTGTTTATTACCGTGCCAGGTCCGGTGACTGTTAATGATGATCAACCCATAGGTTCCATTATTGCCACAATGCCTGCTATCGATGCCGATGGAACTTCTCCTGGCAATGTAGTACGCTATGAGCTTGTGGGTCGTGGCAAGGCCTTGAAGTACTTCCAAGTTGATCCCGATACGGGTGCGGTGCGTATACGTGATGAGCTGCGCAAGGAAGATGACACAGAATACCAGGTGGACATCAGGGCCTTTGATATGGGCGAACCTCAGCTCAGCTCGGTAGCCATGTTGCCCGTCTTTGTTCGTCATCTGCTCCTCGATCCCAGTGAGGATGAGATGGAGCGTAAGTCCGATGGAGAGAAGGGACTCCTTATGAACTCGGACACAATCGGATTGGCCTTCAGCGATGACAACTACATCATCAGCGTGCCTGAGTCCACAGCCGTGAATAGTACCTTGAAATTGATTCAGATCATCAACTCGAAGAAACCTTCCAGGGAAACTCCCCACTACAAGTGCGAATTCTCCCAAGGCAATGATCAGGGCATCTTTCAGCTGAGTCTTGAGGATTACGGTTGTGTTCTCGTACTCGTCAAGCCTTTGGATTATGAGACTAAAATATCCTACAACTTAGAGGTTCGCCTCGCCTCCCACAGATACTTTGTAAGTCCACGTAAGGATCGGGCTACTGTGAAGATCATTGTGCAGGATGAAAACGATAATCCTCCGGAGTTTGTCTTTAATCGATTCCACGGACAGAATGACACCTATTATGCCGTAATCACACCGGAAACGGACATTGATACAACTATTTTACAAGTTCGTGCCACAGATCGCGACTCGGGAAAATTTGGAATATTGAGCTATAAGCTCTATGATGAAGACGATGCCAACTCGAAGGAAGATCAACCTTCTAGTTACTTCACAATAAGCGAGGACTCTGGAATTCTGCGCACAGCAAAGCTCTTTAACGATGTCACAGACTTCCCCATGACATTCTACGTAGAGGCCAGTGACAATGGTGCTCTGGACCAAGGATCCCATAACACAAGAGCTCGAATTGTGGTCAATAAACTAACAGATTCGCATCGCATGGCGTTGACTTTTTCCAATGCTGCTCCTAATAAAATCCGTAATCATTATGCTGCTCTGGAAGAACTGCTCGAGGAGAAAACCAATGGATTGGTCTCTGGCATTGAACGTTTCAGTAATCGAAAGTATTTGACAGACAATGGCACTGTCTCGGAGAATCCTGAGGCAACAGATGTTTGGTTCTATCTAATCGATCCCAAGACTGAGAAACTGTTACCCCGTAATGACAGCTTAGTCCAGGAGACGCTCTTCGGTGCATCCACGAGCATGGAACTCAACTTGGCGGCATCAAATCTGGTGCGAGCTACAGCTGAAGGCATCTATGCTCCAATTCAAATGAAGGAACAGGTTCACAAGGTAAGGCCAAATTGTAATTCCCTCACTTAGCTTTACCTGTACTCAATTAAATATTTAATTCTAGATCAAGGCTACCATGGCGTCTCTTGATGATGAGGTCTTTTCCTTCACTTTGATAGCCATATCCATTATTATACTCATTCTGGGCACGGTTGGAATCATCTACATATGCGTCTCTTGGTCCAAGTAAGTGGGAATCTTTGAAGACAAGTAAAACTTGTAACTGATGAATTCGTTTCCGTTTTCAGATACAAAAACTTTAAGCAAAGAATGCGACAATATTCGGCTCCTACACCGACCAGATATGATCCCGTCATCGTCAATTCACAGGCTGCAAACTCGGGGGAGTCGGTAGCCAACATGAAGGAGTACGAGACACAAATGCTAGCTATGGCGGTACCTCCAGATGGTGATGAAGATCTGCAGTTGGATTTCAGTGCCAAGAACCACGCCTTCTCCCTGGATAATGTCAGTTATATAACTCACAAACAGAATGGCGGAGGAGAAGGACAATCGAGTCCATCACATTCGGATGCCACGACAGCAACAATTTCCACATTGAGGCGTAACAATCTCAACAATTTAGCCAACAATATTAACAATAACAATTTGACGATGAACAATCGTCAGAATACATTTAACCGCACTCTGGAAATGAATGCTCGCAATAATGCAAATCCTTTGGCCCTTCCCGGGAACAGCACACCAGGCACGCTAACTCTGGGCAGGATTAAGCATCATAATAGTAATCACTATCAAAATGGTGGCTATAAAATGGACTCATCAAGTCGCAATAACTTGGCCAACTTTCAGAATAACGGATACAGCACGATGGGACGACGTGGCAACACGTTTGGTGGCATAACATCCCTAAATGGAAATGACTTGATGACTAACACTTTGGGAAGGAATAATCAGCAAAATAATCGCTTATATGCTGGAGAACTGCCCATAGCCAATCCTCTGTTTCAAAGGTGAGCTAAGGATTTCTTTACTTAATATGTCTTACCTATAATTCGTTGCTTTTCAGATCAAATGGGGACTTGAGCCACAGTCACATGAGTCACACCAATGAGAACGTGGTTTTTGGCAAGAGAGATTACGGACAGATGAGTTTCTCATATCTAAACGATTTGGATCGATCCGAGGTGGAGACCACAACGGAACTTTAAAAGCTCAACAAGCTGCAATTCTAAGTAGTAAACAATTTCGATGTATTTATTAATGAAAGACTAAGAAATTTAGTTGCCAATTTCAAGAAAGTTTCATAGTTAATTTAACTTAGTTAGCAGTTGCCATTATACTGAGAATGAGAATCTGTAAATATAATGTATAAATACGTAAAAACTGATATGATTTAATTATTTCTTTTGTACATAAGCATCAAGCAACTGCAGTCATTAGTTTTTTTTAAGTAAGGGTACGAGCTATGTATTTTAATTATACTATATACGAAAATTATAAGCAAATGAAGGAGTGTTCCTTGGATCAGCCATAATCATAACGTTTCTTGAACCACTTTGCATATGTAGTGTATATATTTGTTAAACAGAATTATATTTAAATATAAACAAATGCATATCCAAGCTTTTTGTATATATGCTAACAGAACTATATGAAAATATATTATGTGCCGAAAACACAAAACTTTGTTGTTAAATTATATGTTGTTAAGTTTAAAAAGGTAAGTACGTTTAGTTAAAGTTTTTAGTAAAATGGTTTCACCTAGCAGAGTACTTAATACAGCAGAAAAAATCTTCCGGAAGATTAGTGGAGCCTTCTCTCTGGCAAACGTTATTTTTTTTAAATAGAAGGGTTGCAAGAACATCGATGTTTAAAACAATCATCGATTTGAACGACATCGATATGTTCATCGATTTTTCTCCAGCTGTAATTGCGAATTTTGCACATAAACTTTATGTCATAAAGTAAACCGGCGATATGGCAAAATTGGATGAGCGAATTGGCTTTATTGGAGGCGGTAACATGGCCTTCGCCATTGGCTCTGGCCTCATCCGTGGAGGAATTATAAAGCCCAGTCAGGTTATGACCTCTGGGCCCCACATTGAAAATCTGTCCCGTTGGCGTGAATTGGGTGCAACAACAACGGATGATAATTGTGAAGTCCTGGAGCACACTGATATTATTTTCATCTGTGTCAAGCCTCATATTCTAGGACCTTGTGCCGCTCAGCTCAAGGAAAAACATGTTCCATCGGCCAAGGACGCTAACAAATTGTTTGTCTCGGTGCTAGCAGGCACAACCCTAAAAACACTGGAGGAGAATTTTGCCTTTATAGAAAGTTCAGGATTAAAGATAATACGCTCAATGCCCAATACATCGATGCAGGTTGGAGAGGGATGCACTGTGTACACCGGCAACTCTCGTGTCCTGCACCAGGATTTGGAGAAGGTACATCTCATGCTTAATTCTTTGGGATTAGCTCAGCAAGTGCCAGAGGCGATGATAGATGCCGTCACTGGAATTGCAGGGTGTGGTCCAGCATTTGTCTATACCATCATTGAGGCTCTTGCTGATGGAGGAGTAAAGCAGGGAGTTCCCCGACAAATGGCCATACAATTTGCGGCCCAGACTTTATTGGGAGCTGCCAAGACAGTTCTATTAACAGGCAAACATCCAGCAGTGTTGCGTGATGAAGTTTGCTCACCTGGTGGCTCCACAATCGTTGGAGTTCACGAGCTTGAGAAGGGAAATCTCAGGTTGGTGTTAATCATTAGTGTAAATACCAACTTTACAACTGTTCTCATTCTTTTTAGAGCTACACTTATTAATGCTGTGGAAAAGTCAGCTCAACGCTCAGCTGAGCTGGGAAAGAAGTAAGCTGACCCCATTAAGCTAATTCCGACGGTCTATACTCTCTCGAAACTACATGTTCCATTTAATTGTGTTGCAATAAACAATAATATATGTTAACTTAAATATTTTATATTTATTCACGATCCTTTTTGCTCACATACTCTACGCACTTGGATGGATCGGTTGGAAAGTATTCCTGGCACTTTGTCATCAATCGTTTCAGACCCTGAATATACTTCCTTTGTGTTTCATCGTTCATAACGTGTGCTACGTTCTTGGAAAAGATCTTCTCACGACCAGTTCTGGCGTGAATTCCCACCATGGTGACGCCAATGGGCCAAGGAGCATTACCAATGGCCATTTCCAGATAGGCATCACTAGCGGAAATGTAGTTGCGATTCAGGAGATGCTTGCAAATGTCTCGCAAGCTGTCTAAGATATCCTCGGGAAGAGTATGATGCTTTAGCTTTCGGAATAATGGCTTCACATACTCCTTGGTCTGTGTGTATATGACACGCGTCATTTTCACCTTTGTTGACATTTTCTCGTGCTTGGTGTAGGTGGCAATTTGATCGTTCCACAGCTTCAGGAGAAACGTCAACAATGTTATGATCACATCCATGTCGTAATCTTTGTTGCGGCCCATCTTTTGGGCCATTGTCTGTATGCTCTCCCAGGAAATGGTTTCGTCCAGCTCGGCAAAGTCGGATTTCTTATCCTCTTTAGCTGTGGGAGTATTGGCGAACATTTCCTGCAAGTAGGCTGCATCCACCTGCTCCATTGCCTCCTGGAAATCATTGCGGAAACCACGATTCGCCTCTGGTTGGGATATCTCACATATTCGCAGTCTGTCAAATGCTTCTGGTTCCGTTTCGCCAAATAATAGTACAGGTTCGCCTCGTTCACGTAATCTACGTATTACCTCGGTACGAGGTAGTATGTTTTGTCCATCGGCTACAAAACTATAGGCTCCCTCAGCTCGAGGCGCCTCAACCGATTCCTGCTTCTTGTATCCCACTTTTTGTAGCACTTCCTCTGTGTCTTTCGCATTGAGTTCGCCACGGCGAAAGTATTTCTTTTTATCATCAACCAACTGCTTTTGCTCTAGTAATTTGCGCTTGCGCGCAATTTCAGCTTTTAATATATCCATTTTAAGTTATTTTTTGATGCGAAATGAATATGTAAACAAAATAGAAAATATTTGATATATCGATAGATAATTTTCTGATATCGTTTCGCAGTGCATCGATACTTACTGATATCGATACTTTCTTGCAATATACCAGAATATTAAAATACTAAAAAACTACAAATACTTCGCAGACCTATTTAATTAATAAATAAAATTGTTTTATAAAAACTTAGATCAAATAATAGAAAAAACAAACCAAATAAATTGAAATATAAGTAAATTAAATTCGCTCGCAAATTTTCACATTCGCTCGCTCTTGTTACTAGTTCATTAGTTAATTTTAATGACCCGTTCACTTGAACATATTCAGAACGACACAACTCTAAAATTTCATCGGCCGTCGAAATTAGTTAGAGCTTTTAGAGCTTTTTGGCTTATATTAGAAAGAAATTATTTTTTGGGAGATAACTGCAACGCCTGGTGAAATATTGTTTACAATTGTTTCACAATGCCAAAGAAAATGGGCCTAAACTCAAAGGCCGTGGAGGCCCGAGAACGTAAGGATGCTACCAAAAAGGAAATTCAAGAGCGCAATGCAAAGGCGGCGGAAGACCGTTTGTGGCATGACGATGACAAGAACTTAGCCAAAAAGCAACAACGGCGCGAAGAAGAAGAGCGAAAAAAGGCAGAAGCAGCGCGTCGTAAGGCGGAATCAAAAGCCCTGTTGGATGAAGAAACCAGCTCAATTGTCACCAAGGGCAAGCAGCCCTTGGCCAAAATTAATCGTCAACAAATTCTGGGCGAAATGGAAAAGAAGCAACGAGTTATGAATGCCATAAATGAAGCCAGTAAACCTGCTCCCACCCGTGTTATTGTTCAACAAGACCTTATCGAGGAGAACATCAATCGATCTTTGGCTGATACTACCGTAGCCACAAATGTGGATCAGGCTTTGGCAGTGCTGAGGTAAGCACAATAAAATTCCCTTTAGAAACCGATTTTTTAATATACTTATTTTATTAGTGTCAATGAATATGAAGAAGACATGCACCCAGAGAAACGTATGCGAGCTGCCTACAAAAATTTTGAAACTTTCAATTTACCACGGGTTAAAGCTGAGAATCCATCCTTGCGCCTGTCCCAGTGGAAACAAATACTAATGAAGGAATGGAACAAGTCTCCAGATAATCCATATAATAAGGCACGCTTGGCAGCCCAGAATAGCGAATTGTAAATTTAAGCCAAGATTAACTGACTAGCAGTGGAAATTGAGCAAAAAACCCAAAAGATGCAGACATTTGATCTACTTTACAAATAGAATTTTTATTTAAGAATGCAAAATAAATTTGCCAATTTTATTTATTATACAGTGATATATACAATTATATTTACTATATTTGTTAATGCATGAGGTGAACCTTATTTCGTATGTAGAAATTGTTGGCTTAAAGCTTACGTGCCATTTATTGCCAATTTACCAAATACCAAATAATGGTTATGCAATGAGCAAATGAAAGCTGAAACCTTCATGGTACATGAGCACATCTGGGAGCTCAATTGTCGACTATTTTCTTTCCAAAATTAAGTAGCCAATAAGTTGTCTGCTCGCTTTATTTTTTATTTGCCCTGATCTAGTTCCGGTTGCATTGCTTTTGCGTGGGCTTTGAATCAGATGTGATTGTATTTATTTTTATAGCGCTCGTTAAATATTTTTCTTGAAGATTGTGCGAAATGGAAAATAATAGGCGCTTCCGCTTTCACTGCCTAAGTATAACGATAACAATCATAGTAACATTTATACATAATTATGTGGCAGATAAGTGAACACAAGTATGAATGTTCTTTGTGCGTTGTCGGCTAGAACATTTCCGTCAATAAACGTAGGCTCAAATGTGTTTGTGAATAACTATGCATATCATTGGTTTATCCCTTTATACAAAACTATTATACTTAAACAACATACAAACCCCCATAACATAATGACATCCACACTTCATAAAATTTTTTAGGCACTATAATACTTTGAAGGTGAATTTAGAAAAGGCAATATGAAGATCTTTAAAATATGTTATCCGATCTCTCAGATCCCCCTTTGTCGACATATAGATGTGGGAGAAACTGCTATAGCTTTATACAAAAGAAGTTCTAGATGTAATGTTACTACGATACAATAATGAGGGTAACGATCCTGAAAACATAGCTAAATATATATCAATTAAAAATCTATTAAGGTTTAATTGAACTTAAATGTTTTCATGGGTATTTAAATAAATGCGTTGGATAAATACGATTCATCAAATATATTTGACTTGGGGTATATTATTAAACTAAGAAGATATGATTTTTACAAACTAAAAAGTCGAAACTAGCCATTGTGCAGTTAACAGTTTCTGTAAACTGCTCAGCAGCTGGCGACCATCTCATCGAGCCGTTTGCTCATTTTGACTGTGCTTTCTTTTTAATATAAAATTTCTTCAGACACATTGCCGCTTCATTCTTCATTCAGTGCGAGACCGTTAAGAGCAACAGACGCGTCGCTAAAGCAGAGTGTGAAAAGACAAAACGTGCAAGAGAAATGTAAAGCGTTAAACCAATAGAAATACAATATTGGAATTTATTGTTAACTGTATGCAGTGTGTGTCGAGTTTAGCTCTACTAATAAAAAAAATAATAATACCAATAATAAAAAGAAAAAGAAAAGTGCCTGGCGGTAGCGACGAACGAAAGAGACGTGGAAGGAAAACAAATTTGATTTTGTACGCCGTCGCCATCGGAAATCGCAAAACGGTAATTGTGCCCTCTCGCCGTGTGCACTTTTTTGTTGTGCGCCGAATACTTTACTTGATATATCAATTGACTGATCGGATCGATCAGCAAATCAAACGCAAAGTAAACATGAAAACAATTTAAGAAAACATAATAAAGGAACCTCATATGGATATATACAATTTAGTTCAGCTAACAAATTATTTAGTGAAATTGAACAATGAGGATAAATTACTATATTTGTATTGAGGGCACTTCCCTGCTTAAAAGGAATAAAAAGTGGAAATGAACGAATTCACTAAAACTATTTTAAATAAGTCATATTTTTGCATTCTTTGCATAACATACGAGAACTTGGAGAAACCCTTTTTATCTATAAGAAAAGCTGTCTGCAAAGTGTATCTGCTCGATTACTCTAGTCTGTAACAGTGTTATTTGTTTTATTTGTCAAGCTTGTCTCTTTTTTTTATAGTTGATTACTTTGATTGCAACCTTTTTCTTGTTGTTTCTGCATGTGTTGACATATTTTCGTAATCTGACAAGAACTTTTTCATCTAGATGAGAGTTGATTGTTGAAGTCTTTTTTGCACATTAGTTAACTTTTTGTTTTATCTTATTCGATTGACCTACAAAAATTTGCTCCAGTAGCACATAATTGTGAACTTAATGTATTTATTGGTTAGTTTTATATATATTAACAAGTGAGGGAAAGACAGATAACAATTTGATTTCATCTTCAATAAAGCCGCTCTTTGCGTGTTTTGTTTATGTTTAATTATTTAATACACGGTGTAGTTAGTATTACTTGTTGCACGCCAATGATGTTGCATATTACGGTTGTATAATTGATCAGAAAACCAAATGAAGTAATTCATTTCGCATTCAGGTCAAATGGAGCCCAATCGAGGGCAATTTAAATAAAACAAAACTGTTAGCCGACCCATTTATTTTCATGCCACGCACGGACGCACTCAAATCAATTGCAATTCTATTGAAGACGCCAAGCTGCTTCTTCTGCTGTACCTGCCTCTGTCTCTGCCTTCTGCGTATGCGCCAAAAAGTCAAGTGACCATAAACAAGATACATGTTGCAAGTGGCAAGTAGCTTGTGGCACGCGGCTAACTTGTTGCCAACCAGACCACTTGCCCAATATTTTGAAAATATTTCAAGTGGAATTGCTGCCAAGATAAATAATTCATCTCACTTTTTCATACTTATCAGATCAGTAAGATAGGTTGCCAGCTGAAGCCTACCACAAAATGTAATTACTACACATCCCAACATTTTCGGATATGTTCCAAAAGTACAGAAAGCTTTTCAGCTTAATTAAGACGTGTGTAATTTTGACAATATAAATATACTTACTTCGTATCAGCTAATACTCATTATTAAAAAAAAAATCGCAAATTAAGTATAACAAAATAATACCATTTTTCAATGGAAATTATATTTAGCCCTTGGGAAGTTATATTTCGCAAACTTAATAAATAAAATAAAATGTAGCCACAAAATATACAAGTTGAAAGTAATAGTTTTGAAGCACAATTTCAACGGCTTTTCAACTAACTTTTTGTAAATTTTTCAACACATTTACTTTTGAATCGAATTTGCGGTGACATGAACCATATTATATCCTTTCCACCTGTGAGTGACACCTCAGTGCCACAGTGTATATTACAGTAGATGCCCCCTATACCACACACACTTACACAGCACTTTCATTTTTTATTTGCCATGATGCGCATGTTGTTTGTGTAATTTTGTTTACAACGAACTTTGAACAGCAAATTGTCATTAGCCATTTGTCGAGTGGCACTTTTTTATTTAACTTAAAGACTTTTATTTCGTTTTGTTGAGAGGGTCTACGATTGGCCATCATTATACTAAGTACTGTACAATTTCTGTTTCGCCAACTAATTATGAACAGCGGCATGAACTTTTCAGACTTTTCAACAAACACAACAATAACAGAAGCAGCGACCATTTCACCATTTCTTTTTCTGTTTTTTTTGTATGAAATTAAACTAAAAATTTGAGGCACGCACTGGAAGTTTGCCGGATTTAGTTAATGGGGTTATGCATTACTGAATGTAAATGAATTTGAATTTGGATTTGTAATTGGCATTGGATTAACCGTTGCTTACTTTCTAGTGAAAATGGTCTAGGTCAAAACCTAACTGATTTTCATATGATATATCTATATATTTGATAGGTCATAAGACCTCGAATAATGATTCACAGTGCTTTCCAAAGCCAAACTTGCAAAATGTTAACCACCAAACAGAAACTTGCTTTTGAACAACCACAACAACAGTCAAAACGACAACAACAAACGAGCCATAAAGATCATCCATGTATGTACATAACATACTTACATACATATGTATAAATGTATTTCTGAGTGTCTTTATGTAAATATGAATGAATGTCCGAAGCCGATTACGCACCTTAAAAAGTGAAATTTTTGGCATTGTTTTATTGGGCTTTCTGTTTATAAAATCTTTGATCTTTTTCTTTTTAAAAATCAATGCAAATTTCTTAACTAATACTAAGTAGAAGTCCATAATTGGCAAAGGTTAAAGTATAATGTGGCATTATGTACTTCTTCTACACTTTCTTAAGATTCACGTATGCTTTCTTTTGCCCTTTATTAGAATACTAGCATTCTTTACCACTGATGGAATATTGCATTTATATTAAAGGAATATAAAATATTTTTAATTTTGATACATTATTTTGTCAGTAATAGTTAAATTTCACCTTCAGTCAATGCATATATGTTAGCATGCTTGTTCTGCCCATTTCTCGGGAAACACTTTCTAGACTCACGGATTCCATCAGTTATGCCTTTATAAAAGTAAGGGCTCTACCCAGATTTAAAGAAACCATTAAAACATAGCACTTTCTAGACAATTGTTTTGCTTAATATGTTAGCATAAAAATGTTAAGAACATGTGTTATTAACAGAATGTTAGGAAAATGCTTTGGCAATGCGTCAGCCGGTTTGTTTAACTTACTATATGAATGTTTAACAGGCAAATGTCGAACAAATAGAGACTTGGACGCCTGCTGTAAGTCCACATTCCATGCAAGAAGGCGATGAAAAGTATATGTTGCAAGAAGGCTGGGAGGCAGAGAGGCCAGACATTGTCCATTGAGTACTCGTACTAGTATTCGTACTTCTTGCTTAACGAGGTCAGCTTTTAAGTTGCTTTCAGAGGTCTGTCTTGGGCTTTGACCTGCTCGTGTTAAATCTAAATAAATTAAGATTAGATGAAAGAAAATAAAAGCAGCACATCAGCTGCAGATCTTTCTCTGTTTACACTTGGATGAAGAGACGGACAAATGCAGATGTGGTTTACGGAGAACAAAACTAATTTCACTGATTTTCATTACATTTTTTTTGTTTTTTTTTTTTTGGTTTTACTTACCATTCTGGTTTCGCCACTTTGCTTTGGCTACTCTTTTTGGTTGTGTGTGGTGTGTGTGTGTGTGTGTGATGTGTGTTTTGTGGTTAAAGTTGAGCATAAAGTCGTTAAACCATAAATATTTCTCTCTTTGAACTGCCTCCTCGGCGTGTGTGTGTGCGTCGTCAGAAGTTGAGCGAGAAATTTTTGGCTGTCAAAAGTGAAAGTTGCAGCTGCAGCCAATGCCGTTGAAAGAAATGTAGAAAAGTGGTAGCTGCTGGTGCCCCGCCTGATGAATCAGCTTACTGGCGACAGTTTAAAGTTGAGATTGCGACTGCGACTGTGACTGGGAACAGGCGCCTCGGCTCTTTCCCCCCTCTACATCTACATTAGCTACTTTTCAGATTTACAACTGACTCAACAATCATTAACAACAAAAGCCAACAAATTTTTCGTTATTACGTTTGGGTTTCAAGTTTCGTAGACTTTAAGTTAATAATATAATGTGCCAAGTCATGATAATTGCAGCGTATTATTATTTTTATATTCTTTTAATTGTGCTCCCATGTAATGCAGGGTGGCAAAAGGAAAGTTTTAATTACTCGCAAGATTATGTAACGTGAAATTGAAGCTTAGCTTAATTCATTTAAATTTAACTAACTACTATAGTTTGAAGTTGAAGTTTGATTGAATTTTAGCTTAAAAGTGGGTCAATACTTAACACAGTTCGTTAAACTTTTGGCCACATGCTTCCATCAATTCAACGTACCGAGCAAGCAATACGTCGGCATCGTCGTCGTCACTGTATTGGTCTAACCATAACTCTCTGAAAATATTTAAATTTAATTAAATTAGCACTTTCTACACGTCTTCCTCTACAACGAAGACGACGGTCGGTATTGGCTTGTCGCTGTGGTTCATATTGAATAATAATTTCAAGCAATTAGCACAGTGACCCAAATGCTTATATTAAGACAAATTCAAGCAGCCAACACATCAAATATTTACGACAAGTATATATAAATATGTGTTTACATACTCATATGCCAATATTTTTAAACATTATTTTAAATATTGTAAATAACGTACACAATGCTCAAGTTTGTCTTTTAAGTCTTTCGTTTGCACTATACAACAGTTAAAGAAATAACTTTTAAAGGTGTAGTTTGCCAGTGATTCTATATATAAATTGTCAAACAGTTAATCAAATAAATTTTAATGGCATTCCGCATGACAACTTTAACAAAAGTTTGTGTCCTAAGTCTTTCGTTTGCTTTCTGCAGAATTGCACTTTTGCTGCGGTAAATGTAATGTACTATTGACAGATTATAAACATTCATACAGACTCGTAAATGCATAGACATATAGTCGCTAAGAAGAAATTTTTATTACCTACATGCACTCAACAAGTTTGTGTCTTAAGTCTTTCGTTTGCAACCTACAATAAGCTTGGCTCTTGTGGGTGTAAAATTTCATTAAAATACGTAGTAACATACAGAATGTTAACAACATCAAATGTATAAGGAGTGTACATTGCAGTCAATTGAATGCAAGTTTGTGTCTTAAGTCTTTCGTTTGTTCCCTACAGCTGAAAGAATGTAAAAATTTACTCTCGATTAATGTGTCGTGTGCCATTGACAGGTTTTTCGTGTTTTTTTTATCAAAAAGCACATTGGCACAATTTTATGTTCTTTTTATACCCTATATAAAGTTTGTATGGTATCTGAATTTTGTGAATAGCAATAATTTAAATTAAACCAAATATTAACTCTAAATACCTCAAAACTCAACCCAACCCCTACTAAATATTTTAAACCGCATACAGAATATCTAGCATATTAGTATATTTTATTTTAGCAGATGTTTTTACTAATTATACTTAGCTAATAGGTAATAATTATTATCAACACTTAAGTCAGTCTTTCTAAGGTGAATCTGTATGGTAGTATTTTCCAACCTTAAGTCATACTTCAGTAGAATCTGCAGAGTATCCTTTAGTCGTTATTTCACTGCTATAATTATTGTTAGTTAGCATGCTGATAAAATATAAGGCAAAGTCAACTCGTTGTCGTCGACAGCATCATTGAAGCATGTGCGTAGCGAGCATTACAAAGTAAACAAGTTTCCTAAATTATGACCCATTTACCCAGTTAACCAGTGTAGTAGTTGCTGTTGTTGTTGTTGTCGTTGTTGTTACTGATGTTGCTGTCGATGTTGTTGACGTTGTGATCTGCCAGTTTTTGAGTTATTCGCAATGCAAATAGCTGTTTAGTATCAAGATGGCATGTAGATACTTCTTGTTGTTATTGTGGTCGCTGCATTTCTGATTTCGTTTAAGAAACGAAAACAAAAAAGAAAAGGAAAAGAAAAGAAAAAGGAAAAGAAAACTCATTATTATGAGTATGCCAAGAGCGACTCGGTCTTTAAGAATAATTGATAATTCGTTTGACAATTTAAATGAAAGTTGATTGGTACCTCCAATCCATCGTGCACTTGCACTCGCTGAAAGCACTTGAAAGCAAAATACAATTCAACACAGACAGAAAGACAGACAGCAATAGTAAAACTTGTTGACGCTTAATGGCCATGCAGAGTCATGTGGCATTGCTTGTGGCATTGCCAATTGTTTTGCCACAATTGTTTTTATAGCTTTTGAGAGCAAATCTCGATTAATTGCCGCAACGGTAGCAACTGACAACTGATAAAAGATAACAGCACGAAATGGATTTAATTTCCCAAAAAAAAAATAAAAAGCAGATTCAAGATTATTTATACTGTATTACAGAATTTTCTTACTAACATAAAAAGATTTGTTTAACGTATCAAGTTATTTATTTCAATAATTTTAAAGGGGTAAATTTTTCACTTTTCTTTCTTATATGCTTACCTTTGGTACAGGGTATTAACTAGCTAAGTCTTAGCATCAGCAACTGTGCATTTGGAAAATTTTCACTTTTCCTTTTATTTGTTATTGGTTTTTCTTCGCTTCATATGAAAAGCAAAGCATGCCAATCGCCAAGCAGACTGCGCAAGTGCCAGCACCAAATCTGGCGAGATCTAGTTGGAGTTGAAGCTGAAGTTGAAGTTGAAGTTGCACTTGGAAGTCAACACAACAAAGTCAATGCCAAGTTGTAATCATAACAAAAAGAGGCGTCTACACAAAACAAAAATTAAATAAACAGCCACACTCCAGCGAGAGTTTACTATTGACAGTGTTTCACATAGGTATAAACTTATACATATACTTTTTGCAATATATAGTAATGATAATAATGATGATACATAAGCTATTTTTAGAGCATAATCTAACTGTTGATTCCAAGACTAATTGATGTATTGATTGATGATTTTGCTTAACTAAATTTTTAAATTGACGAAGATAAAAGATTGAAAATAGTTGCCATTTTCGGAATATAATACTTTTACTTAAATTACAAACGCTTGTCATATTGGCAAAGCTTAAGGAAATGCTTATACAACATATTTATAGTTTTTCAGATGTTCGTAACGTTGTCAGCTTTAAAATATAGTCGACTATAACTAAGATTTGCTGTCAAATATAAATTCTTTTAATCCGTAGCCCTTAATGAAAAAATTAAAAAAATATATAATTTTTATTAATACAAACTATTATTAATATATTCACTAAACAGAAAAAAGTCTGCGATCAAAATGAGACCCAGATACCCTTTTATTGGGCTGCTCATGCTGCTGTTTGGATCATGTGTTATCACATCGGAGTCAACGGATGAGACAGCATCAGCTTTGTTGCCATTGGAGGCACGCAATGCCGATATTTCTGGCGAGGATGATGTTATCTCCACCAGCTATGTGCTGCCCAATCAGATATTTAACGATGGCAAGCCCTATTATGCTAGACAGGATCCAGTGTCGGGTCAACTCGATTTTACAGCCAAGAAACCAGCTGGCATTGAGCCCGAGTATAATGAGGTGCTCAACTCGAAGGAGAAGATTGTACTTAATGGTGGCTCTAGTCCAAATATACATGACTTTCTCAATCTTCCCGTGAAGTATTCTTCATCAAAGTTTGTTTATCCTTTGGTCTCCAGCTCGTATGCGAATCTCAAGTATCAGGGAAGCAACAAAAATTATGTGACCAATAAGAAACCCACATCTGTTGTGGCGCCTGTAACGGTGGTGCCGCCAAGGTACAGCCACAGTGAGAATTATTTGCCTGTGACAACCACCAAGCTGACAGCGGTGACTCCCACCGAGGCGGGTTATTACACCACCTCAACGAGGGGATCCACTGCTAGTCCAACAACGAGGCCAACACCTAGGACAACCCACAGCAGCACCTATAGTACCACTCCCAGCACCACTACTGTGAGATATACCACTACAACAAGACGCCCTGCAACCACTGTGACCACAACTACGCCTGTGCCACCACGTTTAATCACCACACGCAAGAAGTTTGTGCCGCTAAAGAAAACCAGCCCAAATCCCACCACAACAAATCTTCCTCCCAGCACCACAACAGTCAAGTTGCCACAATCCAAGCCCACCTTGAGCAGCAATGAAGTAAAGTTCACCACACACCATCCTACACCACAGGCTGCTATATTCCCCACAGATCCCACAACCACCACCAAGATGTACACCTCGAGCTCGAGTTCCCCTATAGTGTTCACTACAACGACGCCACGCCCCTTGACACCCCTTACAGATGCCACGAGGTTACCAAATTTGGATCCTGCGGATGTTTATCACACTCTGGGACAGAAGAACAACAACAAGGCGCAACAGGAGCAACAGGAGCAACAGGAGCAACAGAAGCAACAGGAACAAGTGGTGCAGCCACCAGTAAAGCCCACAATGACGTTAAGTGACATCTTCAACAGTCTGGCGGAGGAGGAGGTGGCTGTGGCCAACAATTATCAACAGAATCAAGGCTTTGATGCCCAAGGAAATCTCATAGAACCGATTGCTCCATCACAGCCATCGCCATTTGCCATGCAGCCACAGTATCCACTGCGTCCAAGTCCCAATCAGAATCAGCCAGATCAAAAGCTAAACTCTGGCAGCCTAGAGAACTATGGCAATGAATATGTCTCCTACCAGGTGCAGCAACCAAATATGATGCAATATCGTCCCATGCCGGGACAGATTAATAATGTGGTCATCTCACCTGGACAACAGTCGGCATCCTTTGTTCTAGGGAGTCAACAGCAGGTTGGACATGCTGGTAACTTTGGACATGTGGAGAAGGAGCCGCTATTCTCAAAGGAAACAAGTGGTCAGGTGCAATATGGTCAAGTGATTAATGAGGATATTGGCAATATCAAGCGTCCACTTTTCAGTGGGGCAGCCGCCCCACAGCCAACACCACCAAGCAGCCAGCAACAGATGCCAAATCTGCAAGTAAATAACAAGTTCCACAAAGAAGGAAATGTTAATGGAGCTGGAGGTGGAGTGGGAACTGTAGTCGGAACTGCAGCTGGAGGTTATCCAGAGCCACCACCAGAAGCACCCACTCCTTATCAGCAGCTGCCGTTGATTGGATCCAATTTGCGACCTACAAAGAAGCAACCGACCAAGGTGCTGGACACCATTTCCTCAGCCTCCGCTTCGATCTCGAAGCCTGCGACGCTAAATCAACCCCAGGATACACAGGAACTTTTGGTCTCCACCAACATACGCTTTCCCGCCAACGATGAGGAGTCCATAGAGCAATCCTCTATGGGAACTCTGCCTGGTTCACCCGCTGGTCCCCCAGCAGGCCCTCCTGCTGGTCCCCCTGCTGGTCCTCATATCAATGGACATGCGCAGCCTTTGAGCCTGCAGCAAATACAGCAAGCTAATCCTGTGGTATTCCCCAAGCTTAACGATGAGGAATCCGTGCAAATCCAACAGCACGAGGTGCTGAACATCAATCAACACAAGCCTCAATTGGTAAAGTAGTCGAAAAAAACTTTCTTCTCCTTCAATTATTGATTTTCTTCTCTCTTCAGACATTCCCTGCCCAAGGTCAGGCTCAAAACCCAACGGAACCATCACCATCTCAGGATATGCAACCGCCTCCACGATATGCACCACAACCACAAACTGCTCCGGGAAAGCGTCCTCCGTACTACAAGGAGTTTGATCGCAAATCTCAGTCTACTGCACCTTCAGGTCCACGTCCCAATCTTAATCTGCCTAATATATTGCCACAATTCCGTCCCAATGCCAAAATCTCTAATGGACACAATCCCAGTCTAAAGCAGGAGCCAGGAAATATACGTCTTCCCCAACAGGGAGTCAAGTTGAACTATAATCCATCAACTGCACCTCAATTCTCACATCGTCGTCAGCCACTGCAGCAGCAACAGATTCAGAAGCGTTATCCGATGAATCGCATCTCAGAATATGGACCTTCGAACCCTGCTTTGGATATAAATAGACGCGTCTATCGACTGCCTCCCAATAATGTGCAGCGCATGGTGCCTCATATGAGGGAACGCCTCTATGCCCGGCGTCCCAACAATCCTAATATGCCCAACCTTTCCAATGTTCCTCCACGTGCTGTCGATGGTTATCCCGCGGAGCGTCATGCTCCGATTGCTGAGCCCTATAAGCTAAATCCTGGGGATCTTGATGACTTTGAGGAGGAAGATCTAGTCATTAATGATCCACCCCAAGCGCCAAATAAGGAACGTCAGACTCCAAGTGAATCCAAACTAGAAGCTGTTGTCACACTACAAATGCTGCAATCGCAGAAGAAACCACTTAATGGGGATGATACGGGAGCTGGAGAGATTCAGGTGACAGCCGATAATGATCCACAAGAAGCATTGGCCACAAGTGAGATTTATAGTGGCCATCCCAAGGAGGAGGCAACTGCCAGCGAAGTCAGAGATACAACAGAGTATCAGAATACTCCCTTCTCTGTGATCCGTGATCAGCCCCAGGAACCAATCCTCAAAAACAAGAAGCCACAGTCCTTGCAACAACAGACAAAAGGACAACAGCTACCCAAACAGAAATTCCCGTATCCCATTGAGAAACCCGATCCCTCCTATTCAGAGTTGCAACCCCAAGTGGCACAAGTTCCTGGAGTGCTCATTGCTCCTCGGATTATCAACAGCGCCTTCAGCACAGGCACAGAGGCTCCGATTGCCATAGCTTATACTCCAACTGAACCTAGTATCGTACGTCGCAGGCAGGAACAGAATCCTGGCGCATCCTTATATAATTCTGAGTCTCAAACGGAGCAAGTGTTGAGCAACGACTTTGATCTGCGTGGTCACAACTACGAAAAGGATTTCATGGCACCCTTTTATCCCAGTGCAAGTCTAGGAGGTGTTCCCAGTGGCAATCCCACTCCCAGCAACTGGAAGATTGTCTCATCTGCCCCAGATCCAGCTGTTTACGAGAAGAATAGCATTAATCGTGCCGATGTAGAGCCATCTCCAGAAGAGAAAAAGGATTTGGAAGCCAACAATTCTACAGACTTTACGACGGAAAAGAACTTTGAATTGGACAACTTCCAGCCACAATTGCAGGGAGGATTTAAGCCCATTTATCCACCAAACTATAAGCAGGTGGATGAGAAAGAAGAAGACAGTAGGGAAGAAAAGAAAGAACAGAAGAAACCCATGGCATTGGCTTTAACCGGAGCTCAATCTACGCCAGGTCAGATTCTAAGCACAGGAGTCATCGTGTCCTCCAGCTCCACATTATCGCAGACATCGACTGGAAATAGTCGTACCTCGACAACAACAACAACACTACCCGAAACAACGAAATTGTCAACAACCAGCGAGACAACGACATCATCATCAACAACCACATCGAAAGCTCCTCAAGTCAAACCCAGTAATCCTGCCAAGAAATCAACATTTGAAACAAGCCTAGCGGCTTTGCTCTTTGGCGAAGATGAGGAATATCAGGATGAAGCACGTAAATCAGAATCCGCTAAGACCAGCAACGAAAAAACACCGTCTGGTCCAAGAAATGTGGCCAGAATGGGACCACGTAGTCTACGTAGCTAAGCATTTGGACTAGGTTGTAATCGTATTTGCTTAGTTGAATTTTAGTTTGTACTTTATTGTATTTATACTGCAACTTTCCAGAGCTTTTAATCGAGCTTTTGTAGCTCAAATTAAGTCGTAAGCATGCTAGATGCTAGCCAACAATGGACTTACCAACTTATATATGTATAACGACTTTTGCGAGTCCAATTTGAAAATACACATTTATACACGATTTCTTATTGGACTCCCGAATCGTCGCATGTATTCAGATCTACGTACAAACCTCTTAAATATGTATAAAATCACATATGATCACAGTAAAAGTTAATATTTATTTATTTATTTATGATACCAGTACTTACAATAGATGAATATCGAAATAAAAGTAACCATTTATCTGGTAAAAGTATATAAAAATTGCGTTCAGAAATTTATTTCTTTATGAGGGGCGTGTTTTTTCATGAGACGTTCTTATTTATTTATTTAAAAGCCAGAGATTTAAAGATTTTAAATTATCAATTGAAATATATATGAAATTTTCAATTTAAATCAATTTCAACTTATATGTTCTTTTGTTTCCACCATACACACTTTTACGGAAGCCACTGTTGCCAACCATTGCGGGTCGAAAAAATGTAATAAATAAAATTGGGTAGTTAAAAAGTAAAATCAAATTAAAACAAACCAAATATATTGTAAAAATCAAAGCAAAATCTGGTTCAATCCGTTTTGTTACGCAATTTTGAGTAAGAAAACTTTTTTCCGACTCATTCGTGGAAATGAATCAAAAATAAGAAAAAATTTTCATGGCTGTGTATTTCGTTTGCTAGCGCCGCCACTAAACGTGGTCGACTTTTAGAACTAAATCCCACTGTGGAATCTATGTAAATAATTCAACGTCCGTTATATTTCAATTATGCAGTATGATCATTTTCCCTATTCTGCAGCAATTTGCTCAAGTTCTTCAACTTATATGACATTTGCGGCGGATAAAAGCTTAAATTAAATAAAATGTATGTAATGGAAAGCCATACTTTACCTCCAATTCGGCTTTGCAAACCACAACCCCTATGTGGTTTCCTTTTACTCCCAGTTAGTTTGCAAGTGCCAAATATTTGTGTAAAAAGACGTACTTTTATTATAAAACTCGATAAACAATGTCACCAATTGGAATCGTGTTAATTGCTGTTTTTTTATGATACACAAGTAATTCTGGAACATTCCCATATTGACAATCAATGAATGTTCCAAATGTATTGTTTTTCTTTGTTGTTTGTTTAGCGATGCGCACGAATGTTAATCAGTTTTTAGTTTAAAAACAATTGTAATATAATACTTGAGTGTTAGCCCTGTGCACAGGTCGTTGGATTGCCACAAATAATTTGAATAAATTTAACAATGTGCAATGGAGGTTGACGTGCTATGTGTTTTCAATGTTCACTTGGACGATTTGAATTGTAATGTTAGTGTTAATTCATTTTACATATATACAACTTATATGTCAGGGACTTAAATATACCATTTATTTATGTATATAGATAGATAGCATGTCATATATTGTTCACCCTTAGAATATCGAATCGACTCATACTACTATGTGGCCAGCTAATTATGTATTTAGTTGTTTGTCAATTATTTGTTATAAAAAAAACTACAACCAATCTGCAAATTTAGACTCAGTCTTTGCCATGCTTTTCAATTTGCTAAATTTTAGACCAATTGCAGTCGAATTGACATAAATATAATAAAAAAAAAACAAAAACCATTTGTTCAAATAATATACTAAAAATGCAATTTCCACATTTCAATTTAATAACTCTATTCTATTTTTTTTTGTATTTCTTCTTTAAAATATAAATCGTATAGTTGTTGATGCTTTAATGGTATTTTCATGTCTTACAAGCTCGAGTTGAAAAAGTCTAAGTTGATATTGTTTGTTTATTAACTTGTAGCTTACATGTACTAGAAAATTACAGTTATATTTAGTTAATATGTAAGTATTTATTGCAATTTGCCGTCATATTTTCTTATCATGTGTATCTATATGTGTATGTATGTATATTTGTTTAAACTTAATGTTTCATACAAAGTTTTGAAACAAACATGTAAGAATTCTCGAATCGAGAGTGCTCGACTCGCCGATACCCTGTAACTAGAACCAAATTATGAAAAATACAATAGAATACGTCAAAATGTACAATAACACATAAATATTTACATGCACATATACATCGAGCATCAATCATAAACGTCATGTCAATCATCACAAAACATTGGAGAGACGGACATGTCAAAATCAACTGGACTCATCATCAGAGATATATATGTTTGGCTTTATAATACCCTCTATAACCATATGAATAGATGCAGGGTATCAAAGAAAATATGTATACATAAATATGTTAATATACCGTATAATTAGTACAGCTATGCCGTTTCATTTGTTTAAGTCTACCAGTTACAGAACTAAATGATAATGATATAATAAATACTTTGCTTGTTTACATTTATAAGATTTTCTAGTTTTGCTTTACATAATTTATAAATATAAAAAGGACTAGGAACCAGTATAAAATATTTAGAAAAGATGTTCCGAAGTACACACACAATTTTTCCTTTTTAGCTTACATATGGGTTTTTTTTTTTAAATGGGCTAAATTTTACTTAAATTTTGTTTCTTTTTTTTTGGATTTCACATTTTTATACTTTGCATTGCTAAGCAAATTATTTGTTGTGTTGTGTATCTAATCGGATTGAAACGTAAGGATTCAGTTGGCATTCAGAGGAACCAAAATGGTCGCGTTGAAATGAAGAAAAAAGGAAAGCCAAAATCAAGAATCGATAACTTATGAAACTAAAACGTATAAGCCATTGTTAATTAATAAATGGCTAACCCCCCTGTCCGCTGCTCATGGCTTGTTGCTGCTGTTGCTGCTGCTGCTTCTTCTTATCGAATATCGACAATTTTGACTTGACAGCCCCTTCACAGACCATCATACGTTGCTGGGCCGGCTTCTTGTCCAAATCAAAGCACAGCGAATCCGCATTTAAATGCCGCTTAAAGTCTGAATAACGATGCGAATCGTATGACAGATAGCTTGATCCCAATGCCGAGGCAGCTACAGCAGCGGCAACAGTTCCATTTCCATTCCGATGATGAACCGAAGGTGGTGACAAGTCCTGTCGCTTTCGCTCAAAATACTCCACAATCTTGGCAATTTGAGCCGAACGTGTGCTGGGCAATGCAGTAAAGGAACGATCATCCCAAAGCAAAGAATCTGAGCTGATGTCATCCGAGCTGTCTGTGTAAATGGATGATGTGCGATTCTTGCAGTACAACAATTGATTGGTGGCAAAAGGACTGCGTTGCAGAAGCGAATGTATTTCCGAATCCAAAGCCAGACGATTGATAATGCCAGCAGTGGCTGACATCTGAGTATCGCTGACATTGCCACTCACAAACGCATGATGACACGTGTAGCGACGTTGATGTGTCCTCGGTGCAATTATTTCAGCATCCAGTTCATCCATTGAGTCCAATGCTGTCGAGGATGATGTATTGCCGGCAATGGCAGCAGCATCGTTATCAATGAGCAATACAGATGATGAGGTAGAGGGGGAATCATTCGATTGATGTTGCTGCTGTTGATGTTGGTGCTGTGCCGCGGCAGCTGCTGCAACAATTGCAGCTGTTGACGAAGGCGTTGCGTAATAACAACAACGACACAAACTCGCCAGTTTATCACTGCAAAACATAAAGGAAACAAGTTAGTAAAAAAGATTTACCAATTATGTATATACTGTGATCGCAAAATATCCAAACTTTTCATTTAAAAATCAAAAAGTGTGGTTATTTTTAGATAACACTTATAGATCGAGATATTCTACCTACTTGAGTTTATTATTCCTTTCCGTTTCGAGCATCAATTGTGATTTTAATTGCTCGTAGCAACAGTTGGTGTTGTTGCTGCCACCAACAACCAGTGGACTAATGCCACACAATTGTCGATTGTAACTTGTATTCGTGATGGCAGCATCCGATTCCTCATTAAAACAAGAGTAAAAACCACTTTCGATGGAGTCCCGACGAGTTACGTTCCTTTTAAGAGGCAACAACTCGCAGGAATTTTTCAGTTCATTCAATTCCAAAGCCCCATAAGAAGTGGATGTGGATGTCTCTTCGTTTTTTTGGGTAGAGCATGTTGTGGTTGTCGACGCAATATTTTCCATGGCTGAGACGCTGCTGTTTGGCAATTCTTTGGACTTTTCATCATCTGTGGCACAACTCAGATCTGTGGCTAAAGGGACGCCAGTCAATGTGCTCGTCGAGGTGCTGCCTTTCAGCTCCATATCGCTGTTACTATATTTCATGATGGTGCCACTGCTGCCACGAAATAAAGGATGAGTATAGAGTGAATTGGCGCGATATTTGCGAGCTGTTGGAATTGTTGAGGGACGCACGGCGCTGTCATCGCTGCTGGACTCGGCATCAGCACAATTGCCGCCTCCATCGAGATCCTCTCCCTCCGAGTCATCGCAATCATCGATCTCAGCAGTAGCTGTGTCAACTGATGCAACATTGTTGCTTCGCTGTGGCAACTTTAACTCAATGGCGCTGTATTTTCTTGTTAGCTGCGGGGAAACAGGTAAACTCTTTGGTTCACCACATGTCACAATTGTTGCCACCGCATTGCCATCGGTTTCCGTGCCCTGTCCCATACTCTTGACCAGCTCTTTGAAGAACGGAGCTGACATTTCAAAGCATGAACTGAATAAATCTCCCACACCTGCTGCGTAAGTCTTGGGATTGGCACCCAGTATCTTTTTGACACCTCGTAGCTGCGCCAGCGCCGTGAAAGGATTTGGTTTCACACCATTGTGATCCTTTGTTGATGAGGGCTTATATTGAGGATCCTTCAGACACATTGTTTCACCCACTTTGCGTAGCGTGAGCACCGCCGAAACAGGTGGCGGCAATGGTGGTGGCTCCGGCACATTTGCTGTGGGTAAAAGCACCACTGCCGTTTGGCATATGCCTCCTGGTAATTGTCTGGGAGGCGTGGGCGAATGCGTCGAGGATCTTTGTCGCTGCATCTGATGACAACGCGCCTTGTCACTGGGCGACGTGTGCAATGGGAAGTGTATAATATTCTCGCTCAGCGAGCGGCGATGTAATAAAATCTCTGCTTCCAGTTTCTGGGTGACACGACGAACTTGGGATTTCAGAAGATGCTCATCATATTGACTGCCATCTGGCATCCAGTTTGGAGTACAAGGTAGAGCTGCTGATGAGGATTTGCAACTGATGCCAGTGCTCGGAAATCGAAAGCCATCCTCATCTACATCCCGACGGTGTCTTGGTGTTGCAGCACCCGCTGGTGCTGTACAAATGGCAGCCACTGTTGGGGCTATCGTATTCTCCGAGTCGCTGCCGATTGGCGAGCAATTTATCAATTCTAGCGAACTCATTGGACTCGCACAAGTTGAAGACTCCTGCTCGTATTTCTCCAATAGCAACGTCAACTTCTTGATCGCATCCTGAAACGTAGGTCGACTCTTGGGATCGTACTGTAAAAGGAAAGCATTGATAATTATTGATTGCAGATGATTCACTTTATGCTCATCACTTACCAGACAACAGTAAAATGCCAGTCTCAAAAACACAGGAGGCGTATCCATGGGACAGAGCTCAACAAATGCCAAGTAATCCAAACCAAAGGAGGCAGTCCTTGGCATTAGATCAGGATCAGCTTCGATCCTGGCAATTATCTCACACTGTATAATGCCAAAGGAGAATACATCACTTGTCTGATCGTACCACTGACCCTTCAAACACTCCGGACTAACCCAATAGGGCGAGCCAACAGTCTCTAAACGTGATCTTCCGCTGAAAAAAGAAGTAAAATTATTAATCAAATTAATAAACAATTTGAATTAATATCAAACTTACGTTTTCTCTGGTATTTTAGCAGCCAGTCCAAAGTCACCGACAACAGCTTCATATTGTCCATTTGCGAGTTGACGAATAAGTACATTCTGTTTTGAGGATAATAAATTTGTAAGCTTAACATTGTTTCTGCACAGAGAATGGAGAAACTCGAAACTCACCTTGCTTGTCAAATCCCTATGAAATATTCCCGCGTCGTGAACATATGTCATTCCGCGCGCTATACCCAGCGCCAGTCTTATTTTCTGGGCAGCGCAAAGCACCACCTCTTTGTTGGCCAGAAGTTGCTCCAGTGAGCCACCGTTAATATATTCGGTCAGAGCATGCAGTTGGCCTTCTTGCACGCAGACTCCCATAAAACTGCAAAAAATAAATTGAATATCACTTTTAATTTATGATGAAGAGACAGTAACGTTTATCACTATTGAATACAAATTGTAGATCAGAAAATATATGTTGACCTATTTTATTCACATTTTTGCAAATTCCTATTTTTGTATTACAGAAAACAAAAAACAACTTCACTTTAATTTAATGTTTTAAATATTAAATAAAAAGTATACCTGGCATTTTTTTATTCATCCAGATAATATATCTCTGTTTTCAATGTGTGAACTCAAGCGTTTTTTACGATTCCCTTAATTATGACCCTATTCTTCTGTTTACTCCAAAGATGTTTGTTTATTTTTAAATTTGGTTTATGAACAATGCACTTTGCAGGTGTTTAATTAAAATTGTATTTCTTTTGTTAACAATTTATGATTTCTCTTTCGACGTTTTACGTTTTTCGTTTTCGTTTTCGTGTTTTCTCCAATCAGTCAAAAGTCTCTTATCACTGTGCACATGTTCGTATAATAATTGTGTATTTTAGAAGTTTTTTATTACTTGCCGTCCCGATAAGATTTCTAGGGTACTTTAAGTCATGCTGGCATGTCGCAGCTATTATACCCTATAATAATTTACTGCTGCTTTGTATATTTTGCTAAGAAAATAATCAAACAAAACTCTTCAGACAACAAAAGCAATTGGTGCAAATAAACTTAAATCAATGACCCTTTTGAAATAATATGTTTAACTTTCCGAAAACGTCGAAAAACGTGCCAATTTAATATTTAAAATTAATTCTTTAAACTGCATTTTTTAATCCTTTCTTATCTATTGTGTCATCAAATTAAGCCAACATATATCATTTTAAAAACCAAGTCATAATTTTAGTGAATTAACAATTATTAAAAACAATAATTAAACACTTTTTTAACCTCTAACAGTTAGATGGGCAAAACAAAAACTATGAGTGGGCCCCAATGAACAATGAATCCAACTTGAAAAGAAAGCTGCTGCATGGCCCAACCAGCCAACCAAAGATATTGCATAAATTTGAATAGTTAATGGTGCATTTGTTGTGCAAAGTTGATTGAAGTATATTGAAATTGATTGAAAGTTTATGACATAATTTTTGTCAACACAAAACATTAACAATAAGACAATTCACTGAAAATGAATGTTGACTTGCAAAATGCAACTCTAAACTATGATCGATCGATCTTACTTAAGATTGGAGTTTAGTTCTGATCTGACAACTATACGACTATACGAGAACCAGTTGGGAGGTTTGTTTAAACATCAGGAAGTATTCACATTTAGTATACAAAACACGAAAGTATATCGAAGTCAAGTTCAGTTTGTATTTAAATATTTATAGCTTGTTACGCTCTTTTGATTATAAGTATGATTAGCTGTAGCTTTTCTTTATGCCTGAATGACTCAGTTTATGACCAGACGAGGAGACGGAAAGACAGATAGACAGACTTATAACTATATGGTATTTTAAAACTCGTGCCAATCTAGTTGCAAATGGAAATGTCAAGTTGCAGGGCCTAACAATTGGCATGCGACAAAAAAAAACAAAAACAAAAACAATATAAGAAAAACACTTAAACGGCCGAGTTCATATGACTAACTACTTTATCTGAACTTGAACTTAGCACAGCCTCGCACAATGTCAGCACACGACAGATAGATTGTCTATATTTATACTCTAGCAGAGGGTAGAATCATTTTCTCGGAACGGTAGACCGACCAGTAAAGTGTAGAAAAGTTAATATCATAATCGGAGCCCTCATTTCAAATTCTCAGAATCTAATGAAAAGTTAAGCAAACTATATTATCACAAATGATTCTTGTTTTTTAAATAACATAACAAAAAGACTTTATAATATTTATTTTTCATTATTCGTCTAATATTTTTTTCAACAATTTCAACTTACCTCAATATGTTGGGATGAGATAATTTATTAAGCAACTGAACTTCTCGCAGCATATTCGGTCTATTAGCGCGCAGTTGATTCATTTTCAGCACCATCACTTCTCCCGTTGTACGATGTGTGACCTAGAAATAAAAGAGAAAACATTTATTATATTAGTTTAATATTTTTATTTAGAGTTGTACACTAAATGCGAATAGAATTAAACCTGAAATACAACTTTAAATGGAAATTCGAGGTGATGGGAAAGCATTTTACAGAATACTTGTATAATAATAATATACTATAAGTAATTTCCTAACATGTTTTGGAAAAACAACATGCGATGAACACTCTCGTATATATTAAACATGATAATTATCTGATATGAGTAAGTAGTAATATTTTTGGACATGTATAAAGCAACTTTAATAAACACAACTTAGTATTTACAACAACAAGTTTAAGAAAACCTTGTTGTGATGAATACTCTTGAAATCATTTAAACAGGATTATTATCCAACAACCGTTAACATTTTTTGTGCATACCCACAAATATATTAATTACAGCTTTGACGAGCACTCCCGCAACTATTTTAATCACATGTTTAAAGATACATGATCATAATTTACTCATTTTATGCATCTGCCAGCCAAACTCGCAACGTTTGTTGTGTTGTTATGTCAACATTTGCCTCGAAAAGTTGTTGCACTTTATTTTGCTTTCCTGTGGTATTTTCACTTTCAACCAGGCAGCAAAATAATGGCCATTGCGGAAATAAAACAACAACGAAAGCGACAAACGCCACCAACCAAAAAACCAACAAAAAATGTAAAAGAAAAAATAAAATTAACAAAAACATCCTTTTTCCACCAAAAACTCAACTCAAGAGATGGAGCTGTATTTTGAGAAAACCAGTCGAACGCCTGCAACGTCCGTTTGAAGTAAAGTTGACAGCGAGTAACACGAAAGGAAAAAAACAAAAAAAAAAAAGAAAGATGCAAAGACAGAAAAAAAACCCGCCTGGTGTAGTTTGTTACATGGTCAATTCAGCTGCAGGTTTACCTGTAAGCTCGCCTCTTTTCGGGAGATATTTCCAGACGGAGTCGAAACACGTTTTCTGAAACGGCATTGACCACGTGTGTGACATCGATTATTGCACTGCACCGGCAGCTATGTATTAAAAAAAAAACAGCCGACATCAACGAAATAATTTCAACTATTTCCCCACACGCAGTTTTGTATTTGGCTTTTTTTGACTGTTAACAAATATTTAATACGACTTAAAGGTTGCATTGCGTTTTTTCATTTTTCATTTATCATTTATCAAGAAACGAGTCCGAAAAGCCGAAAGCCAAAAGAGATCAACTTTTTCAATCATCTTTCAACAACTGTAACTTGTCTTGCGCCAACTCTTAGCGGTACAATGTCACAGAGTGAAAGAAAGAAACGTGTTCTGCCCCAGAGAAATACGTCAAATATGTCTGAGCACTTGTACCCTGTAATGATGATACAAGTCTGAAAGCATTTCCAACATTAGTGGTAACTCCTTTTGAATACCCTTCAATGTGTATCATAAGTATATAACTTTAATAAGACCAATGTTTTTACACTCTAAGAGGTGTCGTTGTGGTGTGGAGTTCTGGACAGGCAGCAGGTGAGTGAATTGAGGCCGTTGCCATTAGCAAAACAAACTGTTAGCCAGTTAGTCGACCGGCTTGAATGGAATCTGACCTAGTTTGCTTTCTTTCACGCCTGCCTAGAGTCTTCTGTCTTCTGTCTGCTGTCTGTCTTAACTTGCTCTCCGTTGTTTTTGGACATGCTTCTTCTCCGTTGTGCAACTCTTCAACGTCAAAGCCCCAACACTAAGTGGCCTTCATTCCTATAATCAGTTATAAAGAAGTTGATGACCAAGTCCAAGACGACAACGTTTACATTTCTACACGAAACTACTTATTAGCTAAGGAGTGAAATGGTCAAGTGCGAATCGAATCGAATCCAATCTAATCTATAGGCCCACCACACGAGCCAACAATAAGGTAAAGAAAAATGTTATAATCAACGATTATCACGAGTATTATTAGTTGGGGAATCATATATCAACAATCCATTAAGCATGGTGTTAATTTTCAGCTTATTTTCATAGAGATATTCATTAAGAAAGACTTTACGCAATATTTGATTGATCCCGTTACGTCGATATGATGTCTACTGACCGACCGAACGATTGTTTACAACAATTTTCATTTTGTAATCTATATAACACACGGACCAATGCATTTTATGTGCTTTTAATTGTTAGCGGAAAGTCTGAAGTCGGCAGTCTGCAGTTATGCAAATGTTTTGCTTCGTTTGTTGCTTTACCTTTCATTTCTGCAAATGTTTAACAAATTGTTATTTCGAATTAAGTAAATAATTTAACAAGAAACATGTTATTCAACAACGCATTGGCGCCCAACATATGAACATACTTAAATCCGAGTGTGTGTATTTCTGCTTGTTGCACAAATGCAAGAAAATAGTTAGTATAGAAAGCGTGGTTTATTTCTAATGTGTAACAGGAGAATGATCGACTTGCAGATACCCAACTTACCCAACATTTTATTTAACAACTGCTGGCATCTGGCATATGTATATGGAATGTATGGAATTTTCCTCAGCTTCATTTACTCAACTAGCAGACACCCATTACAAGCACATTTTGATGAAACGGACATGGTATAAGTAAGTGAGTAATAAGAACGGTATAGTATACTCAAAGCTAATAGACCGTAAGTGTGTTCCACATTTAATTTCTTTCACTTTACTTTTCTTTCTTTCTATTAAATAGTAGGTAACGTCGTTGCCGTATGACGCCGCAAAAATCAATTAGATTTTGCCTGTCTTTACGTAAGTGTGCTGAAAACAGAAAACAGAACATCGAAGACAGTTCGATGTGTGCTAAATAACAACAACAACAACAACAACAACAACAACAACAACAACAAAAACAAAATTCCTCTTTTGATTCGCTAATTGGATATTCAGACTGAAAATCGAATGTCGTCGTATGACATTTTGAACATGTGACTTGCAATAAAAAAGATAGCGTGAAGGAAACAATAATATATAAACCGGAATATATTAAAAATTGTTCAGTGATCAGTGATTGGTATATAAATCTCGATAATTACATTGATAGGATGGATCGATAGTTAAAATGGATTCATTGTTATTTTAAGCAAATCACAGACCACAGACATAGACATAGACAACTGTATAGGCGCCCAAATGCCATTTAGAATAATTCCGTGCAATGAATGCGTAATGCAATTCGAATGGTTTCATTGGCCAACCTTAAACGTTACCATACACACTGTCATACTGTCACACACACACTGTCAATAACTCTGATGCATACACACAAACATTGTAAAATTTAATGAGATTCTACTGGCAAACACATCCGTCCCATCCCAAGTCCCAATCACGCGTTGTTGTTTAGCCGAGAAGTGTCTCTGTAATTAAACTTTAATTGTTATCGTTGTTGAGTACATTAAACTCTATACACCCGAAACTTTAATACCCTACTCAATTCCTTTTGTAAGCGTGCTCTTAGCATAATTAAATGGTTCTGTCTGATCCTAAATGTGAATCATGAAGATTTACTCTGACCGGAAACATAAATGTTACCAAAATCATGACGAATTCATTAAGCCCTCTGAAGGTGTGACAAGCATTTCCTTTTTTCTGACATCGTATAGTCGTGTCGCGACTTCTTTAGATGTTATCACTCAAAGCATACTGATTATATAAGCCCGAAAACATGAGATTGCCATTAACCCCGTGTTACCAATTTGACGGTCAAGTTCAACGTCAAGGGTTACAGCTAAAGTTTCAACTTTAGACTGCCATTTGACGTACTTCAAGTAAATACTAGGCTCATCACAATTAGTCACTTTGTTAGTAAAGTTTCGGTTAAGACAATTTCTACAGTTGACAATGATTAAAAAAGAGAGTGCAGTCGGGTTTGATGTACACATGTTCCAGTTTTGTAATCAGTTTAATTAATTGGTAATTGCTTCGCTTATTTATCTGCACTTTTTCGAAATTTTCCATTCAATTTTAAGTGAAAATCAATTAATTGACGAACACACCCACAAACTAAGTACTTAAGAAGGGAAACAACTGTTCCACATAATCCACAATTCACTCTAAAAATCGATTGACTTTGCCCTACTAGCTGCTAAGTCAAGAACAGACTTTCAATTGCAGATTTATATTGTGTTCATACCCTGTAAAACAAACTGAGTGTCGCCCTAAAAAGTACAAATCATTATACAATCTTAGTGGTAATTGGATCTATTAGCAAATTTGATATATGCAAAAGAAATTAGATTAGATATACTTTTTAGCTGAACAGTCATTACTATCTGTAAACGTTTATAGACCATAATTATAAAAGTGCCCAGTTTATCTATAGTATAAATCAATTTTACAGTACTTTAGACCTAAGTTCAGGGCAACTTTAACAGGCATTCCTTTCTATAGATATGTATATGTATTTATATCTATATATGCGGCTATTTCAAAGACGGAGCTCTTATCAACGACATTACGCAAAGGAATTCGCATTAGCTAATACAGGGTATCGTCCAGTTAAACTGTCCCGCTTGTCATATTAGAGAAATTCCTTGTGGCAGAGCACTCTAAGATGTGTCAACAGTTGACTGTTGACTGTTTTTAATGGACCAACTTAGGCATTGCGTGTTGTTTAATTGGATCTAATTAGTTAGTGAGGGAAACCAGTTAAACTGGTTGCGACTTTCAAGTTTAAGTTCATCAATCAACGCGTACTTTGACGTCACAAGAATTTGTAGAATTGTAATAAAAAATAAATAAGATAAATACAGAGATAACAAGATAAGAGGAAAACAAACTGTACAAGATCATTTATTAATGAGATACACACAGATAGTTGGAGATAGATAGAGGCAGAGGGAGAGAGGGAGTAAAATGATACGTATCTTTTGTTAGCGGCAATGAACTTAACCAATTAATAACAGACAAGTATTTGCAGTTATCTAGATAAACAATAGCAACAGCAACAGCAACAGCAACAATAACAACACACTTCACATGCACTCAAAGTGAGAGAAGACATTATATACAAAATATTTGCAACGCTTCAAAACAAAGTAGAAAAGTGAAATGCTGTACAAGAAAAAAATACTCGTAAATAATTGCTGTTGGCTTTTTAATTTTTTTTTATTTATTTTGTTTTTTGGGCCCTCTTTTAAGATCGGTACAGTTGGCTGAACAATTAAAACGCTGGCCATGGCCAAAGGCACGAAGCCTCGCTTCAGCTAACTCTATTTCATCTATTTCAAATGTGAGAAAAATTATGTTTCCACTTGAAAACTGTTCAAGTTGCCGTTGCCGTTGCCATTGCCGTTGTTGTTGGCCTTTGTTGTTGCTTTTATTGTAGTTCGTAAACCCGACGGGCAATATATTATCCGTACACTTCACGCACCCACAATAGCAATATAGTACCTGTCATACCCCTCCCCCCCTCTCTCCTGCCAACCCCTCTTTTACCACTCCTAACACCCACAAGTTGTCGCGTGTTCAGTTGAAATGGAAAGTGTGCATTAATTGCGTTTGTTTACTTTCCAGTTGTTGTTGTTTCTATTTCGTATCACATGCAGCGTGTAAATATTTCAAAAGTGTACAACAACAAAATTATGCTAAAATATTTCAAATTGAAAAAAACATATTTAAAAGTCATCCTTGCTTATAAACACATCAAACTTCCCACAATTTCATTTCATTTCCACCACTTCTTCCCACTGTCACAAAGTCGTTAAACAATGGCTCGTACAATATATACCCGCTATATACCCTTTACATTGTTATTCCAATTGTGCAGTATCACATCAAGTTTTATTGTTCAATTTCAGATACACAACAACGCAACCATAAAAGATAAAATACCGAAAATATCAAGATAAGCTATCAGCGCAGCAAAATCAAATGGCCAAATTGCTTAGCCAAAAAAGAAAAATAGCAGTTAAATGAAATTGTTAATAAAAATGCTAAATTTAGATTCTTACACTTAATGTTGGCTATGCAATTTCATTTTATGTGGACAATACTTCAAACGAAAAATGACTGGAAAATTGTAGCTTGGCCAAAACGACTTGGCCAAAAGTGCAACCTGTTATGCTTAACCCGAAGTCACCTTTCCCAGTCCAACTTCGCATAGCTGTAATACAAATTAGACCTCCAAAGTAGCACACACGCTAAGCATTTGTCTCCTGTCTGGTTATTGTTGATCTCATTTCGTCAGCAAATCTCCACAAAAACTCCAATCTGTCAGCTTTTGAATGAAGCAACAGAAAACAGAAACAAAATCATAAAAATACAAATAAAAAGAGAACACAACGAGTTCACAATTTGCCATTGTTTATCATCGAGACGAAATGCGAACGACATTTGTTGCGCTATAATTTCCGCTCTCTTATGCCCAATTCCAGTGCCGATAAATCTTATCTGTCTTCAGTTTTATGTCTGTCATAACCTCACAAAATATAGATTTTACAATGCCCCTATCAATTTAGCAAAACACTGTTTGGCTTTTGTCTTTAGACAAATTCCGCATCATCTAATATTGCCAGTTATCAACATTAATAATCAAGTATATATATTTCTATATGCACAAATTTATTACAACCATTGAAACAATATGTGTATGATGATCATCGCTTAGGGGTCAGTGACACGCCCCAAGGTTCCAACCATAATGTCGCCTACAATTATTGGGGGGATAAGTCTTTGTGGAATGCCTCTGTGATGACATAAATAAATGTTCTTTATCCTTTATACATTGTTCATTCATTGTACCACATATATAAAGTCAGATGATGGATTTCCGCACTTTGTACAATTTCCATATAGGCATATATGCAACTACAGTGGTACCTTACTATAAACAACTCAAAGGGGATGACAATATCACTTTTAAATATATCATTCGTATATTTCCTTTTTGCACATATAACACTTTTTGTAGCTAAGCTCGACTGTAAATGCCAGCGAATGACCTTGACCCACTGATGATTATGATGAATGATTATGATATTAGTCATCATCAAAGTGTTTTGCGAAATTGTCTACGATCAAGTGAGTAGAGCTCCCTGCTGATTCCCATTGCATTCCATTTTGCGGTCCGGCCCTCTGGATGAGTCAACATCCACACATCAACACATCCACACTCTGGGAATATTGCGATCGCCGGCAATTGTGTTTATTAACTATACAAAGAACATTTAAAATTCCATTGTTCAACTATAAATAAATAGATAATATCTAGGCGAATACTATAGGCTTCCCAAATAAACTCCCAAGGTGCGAAATTAATGGAGAATGAGTTAAATTAAGTTGTGTAAACACATGCTTGAGACTCTTGAATAACTTTAGTAATTAATCAGCGATTGTTATGAAACTTTGAGGATAGAACCTACTCATACTATCAAAATATCATTTCAAATTTCAAAATAAAACCAAATCTTCTAATAGATTGCAAGGCTACTTTAGCATCTCATCCCACACACTGATGTTAACGAATATTTGCAGATTGGCCAACTATATCAAAATATTCAAAGCAGAAAACACTTTCATATGTATTTTAAAGAGCAGAGGAAATGCCTAGAATAACAACATGTAAAGACCGAACCGTCTTGGCGTGAATCATGTTGAAAAGTCTTGCAAAATAGGAAATTTCTGATATTTCTGATATTTCTGTTATTGCGGCTAACAAACGAGGTGTATACAAATTAAGGCGATGCCAAGCAGCGTAAAATGATGAAAAATACAATAACAATAAAAACAACAACAACAACAACAACAAAAAACGCCAAAAATTATTTTGAAAACTTTTCGAAAACAATAGGCGCGGCGGCGTCATACAGAGGGCGGGGCAAATTGTTTGGCAACTGGGCAAAGAAGCGACGGATGCAGACCACAAACATACAAACATATGAATATTTGTATTTATTTTCTTATATATGGTATACATATCGTACAGAAATAAATCATACAGTGGCTTAGTCAGAGCAAGAAACGTAAAAATTTCATGAATGAATTTTTCAAATATTTACAAAAGCTGCGGTAACACTTTTAAGTGTGACCACTTAAAACCAATACGAAAAATAATAGAAACTTTTCAAGCTAAACTAAGATGACAAAAATGTGTGACCAAGCTTATCAATTGCCAAGTGTGACCATTCCCAGTCAATGGCATGGAAAAAGCTCTTAATGGAATCATTTTAGGAATGAAATATAGAGTTATTATAACAACAAACAATTGGTGCAAAGTGTGACTACTCTAATTACAAGAGAATAATGGGGGAAACCTTGTATATATATAAAAGTAGATCAGCATTGACTGTAATTGTAAAAATAAGTTAAGGATCTTATTTAAGTGATCTACCCATATAATCAAAATTCGGCATACGGAATTAAAGTATTAGGTAAAACTGTTCTCTGCAAGTGTGACCAAGCTAAATATAAATAATGGACACAAGGGAACCCCCTCCTACATATAAAAGACTCATACATTCGCTCGTTATACTACATATACACCAAAATATATTTATTACCACACACTGCAATATATATTTGTCGCATATATAATAATTCAGTTTTTGAATCATACTCAAGCCGTTAAATATTTGGCACACACTCAACAAACCCGAACACACTGAATATACAGTGTCACAAATCGTACGTAAATTTGTGGGCAGAGTGAGCGGGCGTGGTTTTGGTTGTGGTTGTGGCATGCGACGTGGGGGCGCGTGGTAGACAGAAATAGCAACAGAAAACACATATGAAAAGTAGGTGTGTGTGTGTGTGTGTGTGAGGCCTAAGTGCAATATAAAGACAGCTTAACAGATGACAAAGCTAAAGATTTAGTGAATGTTTGTTGTAAGACCTTTAGGACGCAATAGATGTGAAGGGCCAGATTCCTTCTACTTTGGCCAATTCTCTTGAAAAAACTGCAACTTGTGGCAAGCGGTGCAAATGTTACACTGGGAGAAAAGAAAACTAATTCCCGGTGTTCTTAAATCAAGTACGATTTTTAGTAGTCTCAGTAATTGAAGCAAATATTTAACACTTTTTTTAATGCTGTATCATTGCCATTTGATCCGTATATATTAAAAAAATAACTTCGGCTTAAAATAATCATTTTTGTTTACTGTGTAGCCACTTGCAAGAGGTGAATGAATCCAAAAATATGTCTCCACGCTAGTTGCACACGTAATTGCTTGTTTGCTGCACACAGCTCCAGCGGAGGCTGCTTGCCCCTGCCACATGCCACATGCCTGATGCATGTGCAACCAGTCGACGCATCATGTTGGCCATACATCTTTGGCTTAAGCAGCCAAAGTGCAAAACTGCAACGTTATCATCTGCCAGAGAGACACTAGAGGGAGATGAAGATGGATTCTATTCGCATTTTGACTTGTTGATTGGCGCCGTTGTCGCGTCGCTTGCAACGCATCTGTTGCCACTCAACTGCAGCAAACGGATCTATAAATGTCATACATGATATATGGTATGTATATGCACTATATATAAACTATATACATATACATATTTCTATATGAGCCATCACAGTCGGAGCTGTGTCTCTGTTTTTTGACAGCATCAACAGAATCTTGGGTTCTGCCAATTCATTGCCTTGAGAAAACGATTACTTTTTGACTCTGTTAAATAAATAATAATGACATATAATAAATGATGAATGTTGTTGGTTTTGAAGATGTCACAACATACAATCTTGGCATTCGTTTCAATTTTTAATTTGCCCTTATTCTTGGGATTTTGTGGAAATCATCAGCAAATACTCTAACAGAAATGAAGAACTGTTAAATCATTAAAAAGCAAAATTTATATTTTACTTTACACTTAACATACTGTTAAATACGAATATAACAGTTAACCGTGAACTACTGCTAGCTCAAATTTATAACTACTACATTTTAACGAACTTCATAAACCATAAAATAGTGTAAACATAGTTAACACAGACTGTTAACATTTGCCTGCCAAAATCTCAAATTTATTTATAAAACTGATTTATAAATAATATTTTTATTAGCTAAAACTAATTTCCAACTTTATAACTAACATATTAACGAACTTCATAAACAATAAAATAGTGTAAACATAGTTAACATAGACCGTTAACATTTGCCTGCAGAAATTAATACGCTTTAGCCAAAGCCTCAAATTTATTTATAAAATTGATTTATAAATAATATTTTTGTTAGCTAAAAATAATTCACAACTATTTGTTGACAAAAAGCATTGGCAAATTTCGTAGCTGCCCTTTTGACTCTGAAAATAATCCTAAATACACAATACTATCTGAGTCTGCATGCGGTTACAATATAGAGGAGTATAATCGTTATATGGCATACCAAATGATTACGGTAAATGTTTGAATGAAATGTCTCGACAACGAGGTATTATATAAGTTCCTAAAGACTTTCGGTTTTGGATTTCCCATTGAGCGTATAAGCTTTTGTTATTGAAAGTGTTTTTGTATTTATTTGTGCGTTCAGCATTTTGAATTTTCGCCAAATGCAAACCAAGTTTTTGTTATTGTTGTTGTTAGTTTTGTCTTTTTTTTCGTTATGTAAATTTATTTTTCCTTTCAATTTTTGTGTGTGAATAACACAATTTCAATTAGTTAATTTAAATTGAGTAGGCATTTTAATTATTTAATTTAATTAATAGTGGAAGAGTGAAGAAGAGAGGGAGAGAGGGAGAGAGAGTGAACTTTGTTCCATAATAAAAACTTATAGCCAATTACAGTTCTTAAATTGGAATAAGCAAAAGTCAGCTAACGAGCCATAAGTTATCGCTGCCCACTCAAGATTCCAGTTGTGCCTCATAAACTAAATAATGAATGCAACTGGGCGTATACTTATTATCGCAATCAATTTCACGTGATCACGCCGAAAGAAAATACATTCCGATATCTATATCTAAAATCTTTAATATATATAAGTAAGTTATAGATATGATAATAGAGCTTTCAATTCAATTTGAATTTATGGAGTAAACTGTGCCCAGTTATCAATTTGAATTAACTTTTGCTGCATTCGATTGAAGATTATTGAATTGATACAGATATCAAATTGATGGCTATTCAATTAGCTTCAACTCGGAATTGGAATTCGAATTGAAATCAAAATCAAACTCGGAATGATGCACGTTCTTTTAAACGTCACGCAGTGCAACACAATAGGGGAAGTTACTTGTGGCAGGCAGCAAACCATTAATTGCCTCAATCCAATGCCTGCCGCATTGCAATGCGGAAATGTAAACGAAACAAACGGAATAACGGACAAATGAACGCACTTCACACGCAAAAGAAAAAAAAAACAAAAACTAAAAGCATAAAAAAAAACGTAAAACAGAGGCAAAGAGCCAGCAGCAGGCGGCTGGTGTTTATTGGTTAAAGCGTATCTGTGAGATACACAATGCATCCATCCAACGATCGATCCGATCGTTCACCGCGTTATCTTCAAGATACTCTCGCGTCAAAATTCGCACGCAATTCACGCCAATAGAAAGTACATAAATTATAATTACAACTTAATTATTTTTGCCAATAAACAACAATTAAATAAAGTGCATAATACCTGTGCCCTCGCCGAATATACTTTCATTCAACAAACTATAGTATGTAGTATAGTTTTCTACAAGTTCGAATATCATTGTTACATTGCCGAAACATGCATGAGAAAGCAAAGAAAATAGTTACAAATTTAACTACAAATGACCGTAAGACACAAAGAAAAATTTATAAATAAATATCAGCGCAAAAAACACAAAAATTAAAAAGAAAATGAAAGTTTCATTCGTTATTCACATAACCGAAAATTTTCTTTGAAAAATGTTATTTCGAGAAAGTTATTATAGTAGACAACAAACCGTTGCGAAGGTTATTACCAATAAATGCGATTTCATTGAACTACAATGTCACGATGTTCATCAACCATAGAAAGGAGGCAAACTCTAAAATTGAGATATGACATCGAATAGATTTGATGATATCACACTCGTGACATACTGCAAGTTATTGCAATCTAATCTAATTGTTTAACAAATAATGCCAAGTAAAGTGTGTTTTAAGTGATTCTTATAATTGTTATTCAATTGATAATCAATAAAATTCTAAATGTATACTTTTTAAATCTTTTTTTATAGTATACTTTCCACTCGAATTAAGGAAAACTGTCTCTTCAGAGGTTATAAGAAAAGACTATATCAAGTCGAGTGTTGTATATAGAAGCCATAAGCTACTGCTTCAAACCCAACTTTATCTATTTCTTACGTAAACTCAAGTAGCATGGAAAGTTTTCTTATACATGTTTTAAGTACTCACCCTATAAACCTCTGAAAAGAAGCCTGAACCGATTTTCTCCTTGACAAAGTCATCCACCGAATATAATGCTGAGACGGCGGTGCGCAGGGCGAGACAAGAGGAGCCAGTGACAAGACGATCTGATGATATGGTGCGTGTAACTGGAGGTGGACACATTCCATTGCCATTCCCATTCCCGTGGTCATTTCGCCATTTCGCGTTGTCAGAGTGCGCTGAGGACTCCGTTGGGGGCACATCACCATTGGCCATTTTGGGCAGACTTGCTGTGTTGTGATTGTTGACTGTGGTTGTTGCTGTAGTTGCTGTTGTTGCTATTGTTGGCAGGCCGGAAGAGATGGCTCGATATGATGATGATGTTGATAAGGAGGAGGAGTTGCACATGCCTGATGTGCTGTCCTGCCAAAGGAATGGCGCCGAATCAACTTGATCGCACGACTTTTGGTTGATGGTCAGCTTGGTCTCTGGCGGCCCAGGTCCACTATGTTGGTTTAGACTCATATTTATCAGCTACGTCGTATGTTGTTGTTGTTGTTGGTTTTTGTATTTATAGGTGCGTGTGGAAAGAATGTCGATTGAGGAAGTAGGCCTTGGCCTCCGTTTATTCTAATCACATTGACCGCACTCACAACTGGGCGAGGGCGAGGGCGAGGACACGGACGGGGGGAAAGGGCGAAATTAACACAAACATTAACACGAAGATAAACAGGAAGAATACCTTTTAACGTTGGCCGATCAAATTGAATATATATAACTTTTGATTTCTTTTCAGGCACGTCGTCGTAGCACGCAACACATTAACTTAATCTGTTGGCCAAACTAAATTGACAAGTTTGACAAAAAATTCATAAATATCTAACTTTGATCAATCACACAATTTGCAGTTGAAAGGAAACTCCAATAACTGTGACGTCATTAGCACTTCAATTTGGCACAATTGAAGGAAGATATGTGGGGAAGCGCTATAGAATCGGAAGTCTGTAGAAGAGAGGAAACAATAGGAATAATTAATTAGTTAATAATAATAACCAGAGGGAATATTTTCAAAAATATTTTTAAAGCTATCTTCTACTTAAATTTTGTAATAGAAAAATTATAATTTTAATAATAAATTTTAATAAATATATCAACATTGAAAAGCTAAGAATCCTGAAATTTCTTCTATTACTTGTTTTTATTATAATACTTTATATACAGTTTGTCAAGTAATTTTTTAGACGTCAAGTACAAAATATGTTAGAACATTTATTTAATCTCAGCCTGATTGCGTCAGCTAAATATTTATTTATACTTATCAATTCAAATGGATTGATTAACTTATTCAATGAAAGATACTTGCAGTATCTATAATTTCCGATTTGATTTCCTCCACTCTATAAATTGTTGTCTTGTCAACTCGAATATTTTAATTAGATTCAACAACATTATTCGACTATCATGGTCTATTTTAAAAGTTCATTTGTCACCTGAACAATTTCTCTTAAATTTGTTGAACTTCTATCGTCACTAGCTGTAGTTTATTATCAAGGTTAGAAGATAACAGCCTTCATTTGCTTTTGAGGGCGATAAAAATAATGGCAGCACACACACCTTGAAATCTGAATATTCAGATAAGAACAAATTTCTTGCTGTTTAGTGTGTGTGATTACAATGTCTTCTGTACTTCGGAAACAACAACTTACAATTAAATTCAGCTCAAGTACGAAAAAATGTTTTTTACAGTCCTCGAGCCGAAAAGTGCCGAGCAGCTGATAATGGATGACATAACAAATTATATACATTTTTGTGTGTGTATTCTAATCAGAAGGAACAACAACGAGTTGGCAATTTGATTTTGCACCTTGTTATCAGGGAAAATGCGATAAGATAATGGCAAACGAAAAATAGCTTAGGAAATCTATAAAATTGGCCAGAAACAGGCGAAAAAAAAATTTAAATTGTAGCTTGGCAGGTGGCCCCAAATGCCATATATTATAAACTAATAATGCCATGGTATTACATAAAATGTCGAAATAATAATAATCATAATAAATACACTTGCAATACATGAAATTCGAAATCGCACCTTAAATAAAATCTCTATCACATGAATTACTAAGCACAAATTTATATTTTTGTGTATCTGTAAAATACCACAAAACGTTACCAGCAAACAAAACAGCAGCCCCATAATTAGGGTCAATTGCGGCAAGTAACTGACGCCGCCAATTGACAAGACGACGAGACAACACAACAGCTACTACAACAACAACTACAACATCTAAGACAGCATCAAGAGTCTCAACCTCAAACTGAAACCTGCTACACTTCATTAGGCTCCATGACAAACTATGTTAAACACACCTGAGCAACACTTTTAACTCTATCCTCCCCTCTCCCCTTTTGTTGGACACACAAAAAACATAAACAAAGCTAGAAATGCAAATGTTGTCTCTACTTGCGGATGAGAATTTTAATCAGGCCAGGTATGGTATCAGGTATTATCATTTCACAGCTTAAACAACTTTGATTAAGGAATTTGCAAAAGCATTTCAAATATTTGCTCAGCCCTTGAGCTCTTATCTTATTAACAGATTATGCTGAATTTATATGTAAATCTTTCTATAAGTAAACTAAGATATTGAGATGGCTTTTTGTTATGGCATTGGGTATAAGACTGCCCTCTGAACAATTCTTATATTCGTAAAAGAAGAAAAATACAGATCTAAGTCAATTAGAAATTGGAAAATATTGCGGAAAGTTCAACAGTCTGTCTGGAAAATAGTTCAAGCGGATAAAAAAACATACCTAATTAAAAAAGTAAAAACTCTGGATTAAAAGTTAAGGAAAATCTGAACATATGAGCTAGAAATGAGGATCAGTTTTTAAAGAAGTCTTATATATACCCTTATCAGTTTAAATTTAGTTACAAATGTAGAAAAAGCTATAGATATAAGAAGCTTATTATTATTATTAAAAGGAAAACGCAGCTTTTTGTGTGTTATGCATTTTTTAAAAGCAAACGAGTCAAAAACTTATCAAGAGAAACAAAAAAAAAACAATAAACAAATGGAACAAGATACACAATGGAAACACAGATGAGAAACACAGAATAAAATTGATGTCGTCGTCGTCGCCGTCGCGCTTCATCAATTCTAATGCGTCGCTGTTTAGTATCTTTAAGATATGCACACTCACACACGCACAGAGAGAGAGATACATTCACACACACACATACACAAGCAGATAAAGTCGCCAGACTGTAAATTACCAACTTATTTAGTTCATGACACCAAGCAATGCATATACACACAATTAAATTGGCCAACTATAGAAACGTTTTGGTCTTTGGTCCATTTTCTTTAACTTTTACGTTTGGCGACAGTTAATTATAATTTTGAAAGAAATTTCATCAAGATTTATTTGTAAAATTATCGTACAGTTTATAACTATGAGATCTAAACAGAACATCGCATAGAGAAAGTGACTCTCACAAATTTTAAAAGTTATGTTGATGAAGTTTTGCTGCTCATTTTCTTTCATGGTTCTTTTCGAGGGTATTATAATTTTCTCACTCGAAATGTGGGCAGTTGACCTCATAGAGATTAGATTTATAGTCTGTCCTTGTTCAGGATAACATGATGGTAATATATTTTGCAAAGTCAATTAAATTATATGTTTAATTGAGTCCAGATACTTAGAATGAATGAATGTAAATGCTATTATCTAGCTTTCTTTAATGATGAATAACTTTCTTCAAGTTCTTTCTAAAATTTCAAATGTTAACTACAAAAAGCTTGATAACGTTGTGTATTTAGGCCTCACTTTCTAGTGATTAAATTCCAATTATTTAAAGAACTAATGATTCGGATAGAGTATTTAAATGCCTAAGGCAAAAAGAAAGTAAGAATAAGTCAGATCTAGATAATATATACATACATATTTTAAAGCTGCCATAAAAAAAAGATCAATTCAAAACAAAAACTATTGTTTACATTACTTAAACACACACACACACACATTCATATATTGTTTGTTTGTATATGTGGAGCAAAGGCTTGGTCCCAATGTGTTGTTCTAATTGGACTATTGGCAAGTATTCACTTTCTAGTAACTGCAAACTTTGAACTAAATCGCGTGAACGAACTAACGAAAGAGAGAGAGGGAGACAGCGATAGAGTGAGAACTATGAACAATGAAACGTCGCCCCAAAAAGCAAAACAAATTAACTTTAAATAATAAAAGACACACAAAAAAAAACAACCACAAAAAAGAAATTGTTTTATTTTCGACTTCAAGTGCAAGTAACATAAGAAATTGGCGAGAAACTAAACTAGAAGAGGCGAAGAATAAAAAACGAAGAAGAAAACAAACGATAGCGCATACACACACACATACACACATACATACAAGTGCATCTGCCAAAGCGAAAAAAGGTGCAAAACGGAAACAAATGGCGCATTTGGCGCTTCTTGTTGTTGTTGTTGCCGCTATTTCTTGTAAGCTAAAGCAAAATAAAAAAAAAGAAACAAAAAATTAAGGCCGCAGTGTTTACTAATTCCCTAAACACAGCACAAAATGCACTTGGCATAAATGTGTTGCATGCCACCACCACCACTACCACCACCACCACCGCTACCACCACCACACCAACTAGAAGAATCCAATAAGCAGCAGCTGAATCATTCACTTAATTTGGTGGTAAATAGTTTTATGAATGTATGTGCACGAGCCGAGTGAGTATGAATGGATTCATATAACAAGAAGCGAAACATCTGTCGCAGCATTAGCATTTTCCGTTGAAAAGTGGCTTTCCACTCTACTATAAGAGAGATAGAAAAAAAGAAAGAAAAACGTTGGAATTGGAAAACGGCTGACAGAAGACAGAGCTTCTTCATCATCTTCGTCGCTGCTTTTTTAGTCTGTTGCAAATGTGTTTGTGTTATTTTTACATTTCCGCTGCTTACAAAAATATTTACATGTATATGTATGTATGTATGTCTCTCTGTCTGTCTGCCTGCCTGTATTAAACAGCATTCCAAGCGCACATACACACACATGCAGACAGAGTAGAAGAAGCAGAGCAGACTTGATATATGCATGTATTGTACATAGGCGCATGCATTAATGCTATGGCATAAAATGTGTTTAATTTAGATTTTAAATTGTAAAAAACTAAACGTCTGACTGCACATATTTTGTTTCACATAAAAACATATTATTGATGTACTCTCCCAGGCAAAGGTCACATCTATGGCAGCGGCGACGACGGTTCCGACGAAAATGCAGCAGAAAAGAGAACGAAACATGCACACACACACACACAGGCACACGCTCACAGACAACGGCATGCACACGCCTACACACGAACATAGTAAAGCGCAGGCATAGATACATATACGTATACATATATATATATGTATGAAATTGTTGTACAGCAGAAATCTCATTAAAAAAAATTAAGAAAGCGTCGTGATCTAATTTGACCATTTCTTATTGGTAAAATAGTTGTTGATATAAGAAAACAATATTTACCAATTTTTATTGTTGTTGTGATAGTCCAATAAGTGCGTACTGTATGTATGCGTTTTTGTCTGCTGCAGTTGTATTAATTTGTACACAAACACAAGCTCAACACGGCATTATTTTGTCCAACGATAATATATATGTACAAAAATACAATTTTTTATTTGGAAGCAAAATTTCACTAGGTATTTTATGTTGTCTTGTTTACTGCATGCTGTGTATACAATCATACACACGTATGTATGTATATGCGTTTTGTTAGACGCCACTGCCCATTCAAAATTTGATTGCGGATTTTCATACGAAACTGAGTTGGCGATTTTGCTTTGTTTAATGCACCGGCTTTTTCGCAACCTTGCTTTATTTATGGAAAAAAGTATAATTTGCAGTAAACGAGCATTTGTTATATATTTATATTTGCACTCGCGTAAATCGTTTGCAAAGTAATCACGACGCGCATCCACGTCAAGCTTCGTTTCTGTCTCGATAATTTTAACAATTAGTTTGCCAGTGTGGCCGTCTCGAGTACTTTTAAATACGCCACAATAAAAATCCACAACGCAAAGTTTATACTTTTCAGGGAAATCTAGTATTTTTTGGTAGTTGACAATACACACGCAACGCAGGGCTGCCAAGTTTATATAACAAAATTTACAATTCTTGTTTATTTAATTCTAATATTAATACACTATCTATTCTTTTTAATGTACTTCATGTACTTTTTGGCATTAAAGTTATCCTCCACTTCCTCCATAATCTTGACTTTCTTGCGTGGCTTTCTAGCCTCCAAGCGCGCCTTGCGTTCCACATCCGACAATGTGCTCAAATCCAGTGGGAGCTATATAAAAAACATAAAATAATTAATTGAATTATACAGTAATCAAAGAACATTTGGCTACTGTAAATACCTTGATTATTTTACGTGGTTCATGATAACGAATGGTAGTTGTAGATCCATCCGGGTGCACAACAACGGTTGGGTAAGTGCGGCAATACACAGCTCGATGCAAACGGGTCACGGATGCCGTTGCCGATGACAGTGCGCGCACCTGTTGCAGTCCAAAAGGTATCACTTTAAGCATTTTAATTCAGTAATATTAAAAACAGCTAAATTGCAATTGTCTCCCAGCTGATAAAAAATAACAAATGTTTTTAGCTGTATACAGTGTGACCGAATTTTACTAACAGAAATATAATCCACAAGATGTCCAGATGATTTATGCTTCGCAAAACAGACAAAATATGGCGCCACAACTTTGAAGGTAGCAAGGTTTCAGAACGATGCTGGCACCAACCGAAAGAAAATCCACGTGATGTCGAGATAATTTGTGATTGGTAATACAGACAAAAGTTGGCGTTGCAGCTTTAGCCAGATTTCAATACAGTGGTGGCGCCATCTGTTGTTTGCTAACCCTCCCACCAAGTCATACGTTGTCTACTTTTACAACTAAAGGATGGTGATGATTGGTGCTGGCAAAGTATCGATATTTCGGATACTCGATATTTATGACATATTGCAGAGCTGAGATTTTCCGTTCAATTTGCTGAATAAGTTCAATCGATAATTTTAAATCGTGAACTAAATCAGTCATTTAGTTCAGTTTGCTAACTCGAAATAAAAGAAATCCGCTTTAAATTTTTAAATTTATAATTAATTTGGTTTGCTTTAATTTAATCTTCTACTTTTAATAAAACAATTTTATTTATTTGATATGAAGAAGTTTAAATGAGAATCTATCGATATCGATATATCAATATAGCTTTAACACCTTTTTGTAATAGGTGGCGCTTTATTTTAAAAATTGAGCGCCCGTTAAGCTTAAAAATATTGACTTGATTGTTCAATTTAAATTTGTGGTATGCCGTTTATTTTGAGTGGGTGCATGTGTGTGTGTTGTGCGTTTGAACTTGTAAAATATTTGTTGCTTGGAATAATTCCAGATAATGAAGACAAATTAAAAAAAAAAAAATAATTCACCAATGCTTGTTATTAAATGTTGATTCTTTGATTTCAATTTGTGCACAATTTAATTGCAATAATTGTTGAGAAAATACGTACAATTTGTTTGTGTTTTATATCACAGCACCGAAAAAAAAATTAATTTATCCTTATTCCTTGCGAGCTCAAAGGTCTGCACCGGACGACAACTAAATTGCTTGTGAACGGTCCACACAACGCAAGCAGCCAACTAGCCTCAGCAGCGGCGCAACAGTTGAGAGAGAGAAAGCGTCAAGTACAAGGAGACAGTTGGCAACAGCGAACATACACCCGCACACACTCTTAATCGTTTAACAGCGAACAAACACACGCACACTCTCAATCGTTCAACAGCGAACATACACACGCACACACTCTGAATCGTTCAACAGCGAACATACACACGCACACACTCTGAATCGTTTAACAGCGAACAAACACACGCACACTCTCAATCGTTCAACAGCGAACATACACACGCACACACTCTCAATCGCTCTGAGCAACGCGCTCTGAGCAGCGCTCTCTGAGCAGCGCTCTCTGTGGATCACCGTCCACTGCTTAGAGAGCTGTTGGTGTGGTAGGCGCCGTACACTGGTATGCGTGCGTGCTACATTTATTTATATAGGCTTGCTACTACAAGTTGAGGGCATTCAGAATACAGACGTCGGTGCGAACACATATCAGGTAGTGACCGCCTCGGTGCGTACTGCGCCCTTCATTATCGACAACTCCACACAATATATTATACATAATTAATTCTTATATGGTATAGGAATATAAACATTCAATTTAAAGTTTAAACAACTCATATTTCAATTTGTGCATATTTTAAACTTGGTGAAAAATAACCGCAACAATCGAAACTAACGAAAATAATTCGTTGACGAACAATCGACCAACTAAGCAAAATATTCGATATAGTTAATAAAATACTGAATAAGTTCATTTGTTCATTTCGATGACCCGTTCATTTGAACTTATTCACAACGAAGCGACACAACTCTAACATATAGTTGTTGTTGGTCCAAAACGAGTGTGAAGAACGTACGTAAAAATAAAAATTATAGAATTATAGAAAAATCAGTAAAATATACAAATATATTTGTCGCAAACAAACACTCAATCATCAAGTCGTCTGCTTGACATATTTCATAAATTGAAGAATAGCTTTTGCCCTGCATCTTGCTGCGGTAAAATTACATAATTATTGCAGGCGGAATTTTCAGTGTGCAAAAAGTTTACTAAAATTAAGTAATCTTTGACTTGAAATTGAATAACCTAAAACGGAACATTGTTTGTTGTTGTTTTTAGTAAACTGAGCAATGGCTGCCCGACGCATCACCCAATCTTCGATCAACTGGTCTGCTCTGGCCGAGCGCGTGCCAGCCAACCAGAAGAGCAGCTTTGGTGCCTTCAAGACCAAGGCGGACGTTTATGTGCGTGCTGTGATGGCCAATCCAGAGAATCCACCAAAGATCAATTGGGCGCACTACAAGAACTTGGTGCCTGTTGCTGGTCTGGTCGATAACTTCCAAAAACAGTACGAAGCTTTGTCTGTGCCCTATCCCAAGGATACTTACTCAGCCCAGGTTGATACTGAGGCTGAACAGTCCAAGAACGACATTGCTTCTTACAAGAAGGCCTCTGAGGAACGCATTAAGAACTACCAGAAGGAAATTGCTCATCTGAAATCATTGCTGCCATATGAGCAAATGACAATGGAGGATTACCGTGATGCATTCCCCGAGGCTGCTTTGGATCCCATCAACAAGCCCACTTTCTGGCCCCATACTCCCGAGGAACAGGTTGGCTACAAATCCAAGGAGCAGATTGAGGCTGAGAAACAGGGACACCATTAAGCGCATTTGCGAAACTCCTTTTTAGCCGCATAACTATTGAAAATGTTAATCGAAATGTCAACATCGTTGAAGTGGAATAAAAGTCATTGAAAATGAATTGAAGTTAATGTAAAAGAAGTCAAATTATTAAATTTAAAACTGTGTTTGTTGCTTTGAAATCAAAATACAATAATTTTATAGCACGACATGCTTTTAAAGCGAGAACATAGGTGGCGCATTAGAAATTTTTTTTGTGATTCAAGGCTGCCACAAGTTTTAACGATTGGCGCCTCTTTTTGAAGTCTGGTATCAATCCAACAACGTAGAGCTTGCAAACTATCGATATCGTTGCTAAATATTTTTTACCAAAGACCATATTCAAATTTTTTCGTATATAAGAAATGAGCTCCCACAGTAACTTTGACTTAATTTAAGTTAGACAGAGATCAGTTAATGATAGATAATTTTTTCAAAACTTCTCCATGTAGCCAACACCAATAAAAGTTTAACTGCAAAGCATTTTTAATATCAATTTTATTGCGCTTGAATTATGTATATGAACTTGCTCACCCAAATGTTTGCAAATTGAACCAATTCAAGTGCTATCGATAATAGAAGCTATTGCCATGGACATTTCGATAGTGTAACCAGGTCGGCTATCGATAGTGCCAGCTCTACTACAAAGTACAAACATAAAAGTTGAATGAAAAACTAATTTTAAATGCTTAAATAACACAGAAGCAGTAGAAAAAATTGCTAATGGAGACGCTAGTGGCTATAATGCGGAGCATCTCGGAAAAACTAAACGAACTCAAATCTTTCGTTAACATTAAACTATCGTTATCGATAACATTCAATTTAAGACGATAACTGTTCGATTTGTGTGTGCATGTCTTGATCCGTTCTCTTTTTATTCTCAACTAAATAAACAAAATAATAATAGAAAATGCCTGAAAATATTTAAAACAAAATGCTTAATTGGAGTAAAGTCAAAATAAATGCATACTTGAATAGTTAACGTCGAGAATTTAACGGAAAGTCAAGTTGCTGTCACAGTTGCAATCCCCGTCGGGTCGTATTTATTGTCTGAAAAGGTAAACAAAGCTTGTTTCAAATGATAGCAAAAAAGCGAAAAATTAAAGCAATAATGTGTTGAGAGTGTTAACCAACAAGTACAATGCATAAATTGAGTTTAAACGAATGGCTAAAAGAAAAGGGCCCGTCGGAATGTAGACTACACACTGTTGCTGTTGGAATGAAAGCCTTCGCAGAGGCAGAGAGAGAAAATTAAAATCAATAATTCAATCAGAAAATCAAAACACGAATTTACCCAAATGCGTGCCACGAGGCGAGGCTGAATGAATAAATTATGCAATTATGCCATTTATGCATTTAGCATGTTTCTTTTTTCTGTGTGTCGTTGCAGTTGCAGTTACAAATAATAAATTCAAATGTTATGCACCACGTTTGCATTTGTTGTTGTTGTTGCTGTTGCAGTTACAGTTGTTGTTGTTGTTGCACACATTGCGTTCATCGCTTGGGAAAATGGAACAGGAGATTGGCACCTGGGACTCGGTGCTGCTGGAGAACCTCTCCGAGGATAGTTTTATAAACAACATACATCAGCGCTATAAGCGCGATCATATATATGTGAGTAGCAAATGAAATAATATTGTTGATATTTATCTGATTGATCCGTTTAATCGATTTTTAGACCTATATTGGAACTTCTGTTGTGGCTTTGAATCCATATCATCACATATCCGAGCATTCGTTGGAAAATATACGCAATTATGGCAATAAAGGCATATTTCAACTGCCACCACACATGTAGGTGTTGCTTTTTCCTTTAACAAGCTGTCCATTGATACAATTTCGTCGTGAATTCTCTTTAGCTATGGGCTTACCAACTTGGCCTATCAGTCGCTCAAGGATCAGAGTGAGGATCAGTGTGTGCTGCTCACTGGCGAAGGAGGTGCTGGCAAAACGGAAACTTTTAAAATGATTGTCAATTTTCTGACACACATCCAGGATCGTTCCATGGGCAGCGGCACCCCGAATCCCTTGCGTAAACAATCCTCCAGCAGTTCAGCAAGTGGGATTGTAATGCAAGCTCATAGACGAGCATCGAGTAGCTGCTCTGGCACTGCCAATTTTATCATTTGCAAGAACAGTGCAGCTACCGCATCTGGTCAAGGATCGAATTCACGTCGCCAGTCACCATCACCGTCTCCTGGTCCGGGGCCATGTCCATCGCAGCGTTCCCGATCGCACACGGAGAGCATTGAACGGCAGGCCAGACGCAATATGCGTGAGAAAATTGTTGACTTTGATTTCTCACATCACAAAAGCACCGAAAATATAAGCACACTGTTAGAATCAACTGCCACGCCCGCGCCCATGACAACGCCAACCCCCACGCCAGGACATTTGCATCCAACGAAATCGTGCTTCAAGCATCAACAAACACAAGTAAACACCTGCACTGCCAACAGTTATGCGTCCATCTCAAAGGCGGCATCGAGCACTTCACCCAAATACATTCACGGAGGCGGTTGTCGTCAGTGTGGACACAGCAAATGCACACGCGCCCAGAGCTTGGAGAAGGAGGAACGTGATGCCGCATTGCAAATGCTACGTGGCAGCAACAATCGCCTCTCATCCGCCACTGCCCATCCATGCCAATCGCAGCTACAACGCGGCAGCTGCTCGAATCTGGTTCGACAACATTCAACAGAAAGTCAATCAGATAAACAAATCTCGATGGGATCCACGCAACGTATATCGCTCTACGATGCACATAAGTTGAGCAAGGTTCTTGGTGCTGGCAGCAGTTCAATCTCGCCCACGCCGTCAGCCAGCTCCTCGTTGCATCGACGCCACAAGTCGCCCAGTCAGCGGCTAAGGGAATGCGTCACATGTGCCGATGTTTTCCTGGAGGCCATGGGGAATGCCTGCACCTTGAAGAACAACAATTCCAGCAGATATGTAAATATGCTTCAAATAAAAAATTTTCCAACTCTGGTTAATATTTTAAAAATTTCTTGCAGGGAAAACTCTTTGATATTGAAATTGATTTTAAGGGCGATCCCATGGGCGTACACATAACACACTGTGAGTAGTCCTAGTCTAATTGTTATTCTTTTAATATCTCAGAGATTATGACTTTACGAAATCAAATAAATATAGCAACCAAAACTATCTAAATTTAAAGTAAAAATTTAAAGAATACAACAAAAGTAAATGAGAGTTAATAAAATATTTTTTTGATATTCTCTGAGTTCTTTAATATAAGACTTTTTAATTGATAAATAACAAGAGCTGATTCTGAAAAAAATTAAATAAAACTATGTTTAACTTCATCTAATCTCATTAATACCGCAATTATTAATAAACAATATATCTAATTGTTGTTTACATGCCTGACTCGCATTTAAGATATGCTGGAAAAGGTTTGATTTGCTGTGGCATTTTAACTATTGTTAGCTTGGTTTTTATGTTAATTACAAATCATTTAATTATTCACAGAATCGCATTACGGATACCATAATTGGAGAGCGAAATTTTCATATATTTTATCAGCTGCTCTTGGGCGCTGATCTGCAGCTATTAAGTGAGTTTCCAACTGATTAATGTATCGTCCTTATCGCATCTTCATTATTCCTAACTCCTTTTTAAGAATCCTTGAAACTCTTTCGGAATGTGGAAAAATATGAACTGCTTCGTAACACAACTGCCATTGAAGAGGATCGTGCTAATTTTCATTATACAAAAGTAAGAAATATTCATAAAAATTTGTAATAATTACTTAATTTTATATCTAAAGTAATCTGTAATAAACTTTCTTATTATATCCAATTTAATAAATTTATATTTAGCGCTCTTTGGATGTGCTCGGTCTGAGCTGTGATGAAACCAACTCGATTTTTCGTGTTATTGCCGTAGTTTTGAAACTGGGGAACTTCATTTTTGTACCCGTGACCAATATCGATGGCACCGAAGGTTGTCAAATATCCAATGTTTATGGTAAATACGCTTCGAAATTTCAACTAGAAATGTTTAAAAAACTTTTGGTGAATTGCAGAGGTGCAGGAGACGGCGCAGCTGCTCAACTTGGAAGCTCAAATTTTAATCAATTGTCTGACGAGAGCGAACAGCACGAGCAGCACACAGGAGGATGTGGGCTGTGAAATGGATGCCAGACAAGCAGCCAGCTATCGGAACACACTCTGCCGAACACTCTACAGTCGTCTATTCACATGGCTGGTCAATAAGATCAACGAGACACTGAAGTCAACGCAGCGTGAAAAGAATCTAGCCTTGTTGGACTTTTATGGCTTTGAGGTGCTCGACCACAACTCCTTTGAGCAGTTTGCCATCAACTACAGCGCAGAGAAAACACATCAGGTGTGTTTCTGGATAGCAATTGATTTTTTAGACTCTACACTTTTAAAGTTAAACGCGTCTATTCTTTCTTAAGAGCCAAAATTGATAATACCATATTATTTTATTATTTCAGAACTTTGTTTTCAACGTCTTGCGTTCGGAGCAGGAACTGTATTTGCGCGAGGGGTTGGAATGGTCGCGCATTGATTACTTCGATAATGAGTCCATTTGTGAGCTGATTGATAAGCCCAGTTATGGGATATTGAGTCTGATCAATGAGCCACATCTCAACAACAATGAGGCGCTTCTGCTGCGTGTCCAGCAATGCTGTGCTGGTCATCCCAATTTCATGACGAGCGGTAGCAATTCCATGTGCTTTCAGTGAGTCCAATTTCTTCTAGAAAGACTATATCTAAAAATTGTATTTCTTTTATTTCATAGAATTCGCCACTTTGCCAACGTTGTTAACTATTCCATACATCGATTTCTGGAGAAGAATTCGGATGTGCTGCCCAAGTATATAAGTGCAGCATTTTATCAAAGCAAATTAACGCTGGTGCAGAGCCTCTTTCCGGAGGGGAATCCCCGACGACAGGCGAGCAAAAAGCCCACCACACTAAGCTCCAATATACGCACTCAGCTGCAAACATTGCTGGCCATTGTGAAGCATCGTCGTGCCCATTATGTGTTCTGCATTAAGCCCAATGAGTGCAAGCAATCTCATCAATTTGACTTGGCCTTGGTGCAGCATCAGGTGCGATACATGTCATTGATGCCCCTGGTGCACCTGTGCCGCACTGGGCATTGTTATCATCTGACGCATGGGAAGTTCTTTCATCGCTACAAGCTGCTCAATAGCCTCACCTGGCCGCACTTCCATGGCGGCAGTCAAGTGGAGGGCATTGCGTTAATCATACGCAATCTGCCGCTTCCTTCGGCCGAGTTTACGCTCGGCACCAAAAATGTGTTCGTGCGCAGTCCGCGCACTGTTTATGAGCTGGAACAGTTTCGGCGTCTACGCATCTCTGAGCTGGCCGTGCTCATCCAGAAGATGTTTCGCATGTATCATGCGAGGAAACGTTATCGACGCATGCGTCACAGCCAAATGGTCATCTCCAGTGCGTGGCGCACGTGGCGTGTAAGTAATATATATTTACATTGCATTATTTGCATGCTATTTCTATACCTGTTACTTGTAGAAAAATGGGGTATATTATTTTAAGCGATAGTTATGTCTGGCTAAAGTTTTATATACCGTTGGATATTTAAACTATACATTATATTATAAAATATTATTAAATTAAGTAACTGGTATCTCGTAGTCCGGCATTCCCGACTATAGTGTTCTCACTTGTTTTATATCATGTTTTACTATTTACTTTTATATATCTTTTATATAGGAGTGCCGCTTTGGCATTCCCTTCACGGGCCGTAGGCACTTGTGGAGTTTATATCGTATTGTAAGCATTGCATGCCCTTCTTTCCTCTCTTTATACCCTGTAATCGGATTTGTTTTACATATACTCATTCCAATTTCAATATCTCCATCGGCAGGCACGAGAGGAGTATCGTACGCTGAAATACAAGCGCCAAGTGAAGTGGGCCGTTGATGTGATTGCTCGATATTATCATCAGTGGAAGATACGACAGTATTTGCTAACAATTCCATTGCGACTGCCGCCAAATACATTAAGTCCACTATCCTCCGAGTGGCCAGCGGCACCAACATTTCTGCTGGATGCCTCGCGTCTGTTACGCGCCATCTATCATCGCTGGAAGTGCTACATATATCGCAATTCTTTCGATCAGACGGCACGTAATCGCATGAGAGAAAAGGTTACGGCCAGCATTATATTCAAGGATCGCAAGGCTTCCTATGCGCGCAGGTAATAAATGCTTCAATACAATAATTTATAGCTTTTTCTAATGGTTTATCCTTTTGGCTTTTGCAGCGTGGCACATCCTTTTGTGGGCGATTATGTAAGGCTGCGTCACAATCAGCAGTGGAAGAAGATTTGTGCTGAGACCAATGATCAATATGTGGTTTTTGCGGACATAATCAACAAAATAGCAAGATCGAGTGGCAAGGTAGAAACCGATTGATCTGGTTATTCATTTAAACTCATTTCCTGTTTGCATCTACAGTTTGTGCCCATTTTGTTGGTGTTGTCCACATCGTCGTTGCTCTTGTTGGATCAGCGCACGCTGCAAATCAAGTATCGAGTGCCTGCCTCGGAGATTTATCGCATGTCTCTGAGCCCTTACCTAGATGACATTGCCGTATTTCACGTTAAAGCGGTAAATTCTTAAATAATAATTTTAATTAGACCCAATTTTTAAAAATGTTTACCATTTTGCAGTCGGAATTCGGTCGCAAAAAGGGTGACTTTGTATTCCAAACGGGGCATGTCATTGAGATTGTTACCAAAATGTTTCTGGTCATTCAAAATGCCACAGGAAAACCGCCAGAGATACACATAAGCACAGAGTTAGTATCACATAAATAAACAGACGTGTATGTATTAAAAATTTATGTGTTATGCATTGCAGATTCGAGGCGAATTTTGGTCAACAGACGGTCATCTTCTCATTCAAATACGGCGGCATGTCGGATTTGGCACAAGGGCCGCCAAAGGTCACGCGCAAGGCGAATCGCATGGAGATCATTGTATGATCATTGATTGTATCCATGATTCAGGATTTGGGTCCAGCTGAGGAAAACAAAACTCAACAACATTTTGAAACTCAATTTATTGTTTTCCGTATGCAGTGTTATTTTTTTTTGTCTTCTTAAGTCTCCTTGACTTGGTCCCCGGGACCAAAAAACCGATTTTAGCCGTATTCAATTACAAAATCCAGATACAAGAGGGGAAAACGTTACTTCATTTGCTCACAACTGACAATCAGTCTTCGGAAATATTTGTTGTCAAAATTGTGCCAAAAAGAAAATATTATGGAAAACTGCAATTTCTTTCACATAAAGTATATGTAATGTTATAAATTAAGTAAAAGTAACTAACGAAACGAAATGAACAACTGAATTTATTTAACTAATTTGTCGACACTAGGTTTAATTGTAAGTGAAGCACCAAAAAGTCGATTAGCATTGCAAATAAAAGAAACAACTACACTAGACATTTTACACAAAAACAAATACAAATACAAAATAGAAAGAAAATAATACAAATAAACAAATTTACTTACGATGTTAATTTCCGTTAATAGAAGAAACCGAGGCATTTCTCTTAAATTTAAGGTTTCATACACAATAATTAGTGAACTAATGCTAGAAACAAACGATAAAAACAATATTAAATGTCCCGTGAGAGAGAGAATACAATATAATAAAACTAGTGTGAAACTTTTTCCCAAAAATGTTAATTAAGCAACTATTTACAAGCCAGAACAATGTAGTTAAATATTTAAAATATATATATATATATATATTATATCTATATATACATGCATAATACATACATAGAAATATATATATACATTTAGAGAAAAGTGAAACGAAAACAATATAAACAGAAGAAATATATAAAAAAAAAAGTTTGTTGATTGTACTTACAGATACAGATACGGATACAAATGCAGTTACACAGTTGCAGATACATTTACATTATATGTACGTAGTTGTTTATATAAGTAACTTGTTATTGTTAGTTCAGACATAAACAACAAATGTAACTAATCGTGTCTCATTTCGAATATGTAGACATACATGATGTATGTGCAGATGTATGTGAACTATCTATGAAAATAGTTTTTATTTAGATTTTAAAATACGAGTACTTTTGAAAAAGCCAAATACAAGACAAGTATATAAATATACATATATATTTAAACACAATTCAACCAGTTGGTAGTTTATAAAACGAATTGAAAACCAATAAGAACAAAATTTAGTATTTAGTAATAATAAAGCGTAAAGTGTAATGGAAAATGGAAAATTATTCTTTGTACAACACACAATTAATATAGGCCAACACCGATCGTTTCCATTTCGAGTCATTGATGAATTTTTTGGCCTAAATACGCTTGAATAGTTTACAATTTGGACTTTGGCTTCTTTAACATTTCACGCAGCACACGTCGCAATATTTTTCCACTGGGATTTTTGGGTATTTCATCGACGAAAATGACACCACCACGTAAACGCTTGGCTGGAGATGCACGATCATGAACAAATTTAATCACATCCTCTTCGGTGAGCTGCACATTTGCCTGCTTGACCACAAATGCCATGGGAAGTTCACCAGCCTCTTCGTTGGGTTTGCCAATAACGGCAGCATCTTTAATCTTGTCGTTGGTCAAAAGCAAAGCTTCGATTTCAGCTGGTGGCACCTGGAAGCCCTTGTATTTGATCAGTTCCTTAATGCGGTCCACAATAAAGAACTCAAATTCATCGTCATAATAGCCAATGTCACCAGTGTGCAACCAACCATCCTTAATCGCAGTCTGTGTGGACTTTGCATCCCCAATGTATCCCTTCATGATGCCATCTCCCTTGAAGCACAGCTCGCCACGTTCATTTGCACCCAAAAGTTTGCCCGTATCGGGATCAACAACCTTGGCATAGATGCCAACCTTAAGGACACCAACGCTGCCAGGCTTGCAGAAGTCATCGTTCTGTACCAAAACACTCAGCGTGGACTCGCTCAATCCGTATCCTTGGCGTATGAAAGGCACACCAATGCGTTCCTTAATCTGATCCTCAGTTTCGCGACTAAGAGGCGCAGCACCGCAAAGCAGAACCATCAACGAGGACAGATCGTACTTGTCCACAATGGGATGCTTGGCCAGGAACACCATCAATGGTGGCACCATAAAGGCCATCATGACACGGTATTTCTGCAATTAATTAAGTAAACATAAGTTTTTATTTATAACTATGTAAAGGACTGCAAAACTCCAAAAATTTGAAAAAGGTTCGAAACATAGAGTAAGATTTTGTTTCGGTTCGCAAAAAGAGTTATATAACTTTTAAGCCCGAGATTTGAACTTTGGTTTAGTTAAGTGCATAAAAGTAATTTTCTATTCTTAATTGTTTTCAACTTATCATTTAAGGCCCATAAAATTTTTTACATATAAATTTACTTAATGACTTTTTAAACGAAGGTTCAATTAGTAACGTGATATGCAAAAAGCAGTGACTTTTTTCCTGAACCAAATCTTTTTTTTTTTAACGAACATCCGGCCGAATAAAAGCAGTTTGTAGCCTTATCTTATTATCATAATTACCTCAATGGCGGAGAGGAAAAGATTCTCCTCGAACTTGGGCAAGTAGACCAGACGTGTTCCCATCGTGGCTGTTGTGATGAGCGTGAGACAACCAAAAGCATGGAACCATGGAATGACGGTGAGTAAAGTTATCTCATTCAAAGGCATCATGGTAGGTTGGCTGTTTAAGGAAAAGGATCATCAATAAATTGAAATAAAGTTTCAAGAAATTCAACTTACAGTTGTGAGTCTAGCGTGGCCAACAGATTGAACTGTGTCAACTGCACACCTTTGGGAAGACCTGTAGTGCCAGAGGAGCAGACAATTAATGCCACATCTTCAGTTTTGTTGGCCTTGGGCGATGTAAAGTCAGGATTTGTCTTGAACTTGTCGTTGTTCATCAGATCCATAAAGGAATGTACATTGGGATGATTCGTGGAGTTGCCGCTGAGAGCGATAATGGACTTGACAAACTTATTACTCTTGGCCACCTTGGCAACACGATCCACAGTCATCTTTGAGGCGAATATAACCTTTGGTTTCGATAGATTTATAGCGTGATCCACCTCACGCTCAGAGTAGGTGACATTCAAAGGTGCCACAGTGGCACCTACCGCAAATCCCGCAAACATGGAGATGGCAAATTCAACGCTATTCTCACTCGACAATCCAACCACATCGTTGTGCTTAACACCCAATTTCTGTAGGATTTGAGCCAATCTCACAATGGAATCATACATGAACTTTGCACTATATTCTGTGCCAGCGACGGCATCAATCATCACCGTCTGGTCACCAAAGCTCTTATACTGATCCAGCACATATTGTCCCAAGGAGCGAGAGTTCTGTGCCACCTGACTGGGAATCGGACCTCCGTAAACAATATTACCCGGCAGCAGTTGCGAAGTCATGATGAACTGAAAATAATATTAATAAAGATAAAGTATAGGGCTTAAAAAACACACTGGTCATAAAGTGGCCAAGGGTTGTTTTTATATAGAAAGCTACCCTTGACAATAGAACAATTATTTCTTTTTTATTCCTAAAATTTTTGGAATACCCTTTGAACCGTCTTACCGACTAATCTTATCGAACACTGAGATACTCCCCGTGCGGTTTAAGGTAACCGATTTAGAAACTGCTATCAATGAAATATAAGTAAGTAAGTGTGCATATTTTAGATTTGAGGGCCGCTCCAAAGGTCAGGCGTTCGTCTATGGAAATATTTGAGGACATCTCTCTATTAACACATTATCTCATCACAATTGTCAAGTGCTTATCTCTAATTGCATTTTGCAGCTATAAACCTTAGTTTTATTTTATCTTACTTACTCAACGAAATTAATAAGTTACACTTCCAAGAGAATGCAAAGAGAGTGAGAGAGAATTGGACACACTCCCGTTTGTATGCGGCTTCGACGACCAACTGTTTTTTTGAGGCACAAATTTTACGGATCCAGCGTTTTAAATGGCACGATTAGATTAAAGAGATAAGCTTAATGTACAGCGCGCAGGCGCTTTAGGTAACTTTGGCTCTGCTTTATTACTCAACTGGCTAAACATATATGCACTATGGACCAGCCTACTTTGCAAATATTGTTTTTGAGAGCGAGAGTGTGAAACAGAGAAATATACTATTTATTGTAACTGCCAACAGCTGATTGAATTTACTTCGTCTCGCCAGCCCTAATTAAATCGAATTCAATTATCGATAAATTTCCAATTGGATTTTATGTATTGCTTATCAGAAATGTATAAATTGCGAGCTAGCAAAGGGAAACTTTATCAATTTTCTCTTTCAATCACATAACTTTAATGTCTTTATATTTTTAGTGATTGATTAAATATGTTTATTGATTTAAAACCGAAAATTATGATAAGAAATCTAATCTTATAAAGTTTACAGAGTCCGTTAAAAGAACTACAATGGTTCTGTTTTACTCAATAAGCGCTGTTAATGTTTACACTACTTTGAACCAGTGCGCTGCAGTTAAATTTGAATTTGATTTGATGAATTAATGTAAGTAAGGTGCTACATAGTTTATTTTTAATTATTTTGACAAAATTCTCAATTTACAAGCCATTTTGAGATATGAGACATTCTGGAAAAGACACTTGTTCCTTAAAACATTAGATCGCGCTGTTAATAACATGTTATGATTATGTTAATTATCTTGTCTTTTTTTGTTTTTAATAAACTGCCATGACGCATTCAGTGGTCGCTTTTTATAACAAAAACAAGTTTAATTTCTGCTCAATTTTGACTAAATAAAAAAAGAAAAACAAGCGATGCAAGAAAGCTGATTAACTGTGAAAACTCTAAAACATTCATAGAGGATCAGTTAATAACTAAACGACACTTGTAGCGGATCATCAATTCGCCGTTGTGTGCGAAGTGTTTACCACATACACACACAAACGTAGGGTAGGGTCTGTAGATTGTATACCGCCCATAAGAAGCAATATACTCAGTGCTTGGCCTTTGATAGTTACGAATGTGGTGACAGGAAACCTAATCAAGATAAACGTAATCAGTTATTTTCGGATTCATATTGCGTTCTTTAAAATTCCATAGCTGCAGCTAACAGACAGAAATGCAAAAGTTTTACAAGTTGGACATAAATCGTACGGAATGGGAAGTACCGGAAATGTATCAGCAGCTGCAGCCTGTGGGATCAGGAGCCTACGGACAGGTGTGTAAAGCAACGGTTCGTGGCACCAACATGCATGTGGCAATTAAGAAATTGTCACGGCCCTTTCAATCAACGGTGCACGCCAAGCGAACATATCGGGAATTGATGCTACTTAAGCATATGGACCATGAGAATGTTATAGGCCTGCTGGATATATTTCATCCTCATCCACCTGATTCCACTCTGGAAGACTTTCAGCATGTCTATTTGGTAACCCACTTGATGGATGCGGATCTCAACAACATTATAAAGATGCAAAATCTATCCGATGATCATGTTCAGTTCCTGGTCTATCAAATATTGCGAGGTCTGAAGTACATTCATAGTGCTGGAATCATTCATCGGGACCTAAAGCCGTCCAATATTGCTGTAAATGAGGATTGTGAGCTGCGTATTCTCGATTTCGGTTTGGCGCGACCGACGGAGAATGAAATGACGGGCTATGTGGCCACCAGATGGTATCGTGCACCCGAAATCATGCTCAACTGGATGCATTATAGCCAGACTGTGGATATTTGGTCTGTGGGCTGTATTATGGCCGAGTTGATAACACGGCGTACACTCTTTCCAGGCACAGATCACATTCATCAGCTTAATCTGATTATGGAAAAGCTCGGCACACCTCCCGATGATTTCATGAAGAAAATAACTTCGGAAAATGCACGCAATTATATACAATCCCTGCCCCCAATGAAACGAACAAATTTCAATGAGATTTTGAAGAATGCAAATCCTTTGGCTGTTGATCTTGTGGAAAAGATGTTGGAGTTGGATGCAGACAAGCGTATAACAGCCGAGGAGGCTCTTGCTCATCCATATTTGCAAAAGTATGCCGAACCTAGCGATGAACGTACTTCCCCTCATTACGATCAAAGTTTCGAGGAAATGAATGTGTCTGTGGAGAAGTGGAAGGAACTCGTCTACAAAGAAGTTATTAACTTTAAGCCACCTCCGTCCTTTGCCGAAGTACTTCAAAGCATCAAGTGATAGCTGAAAACACTTATGACTGCCAAAGTATTACCCACAAAGCGTGTTTCACATAAAAACAAAGCCAACAATGAATTTGTTCAAAACTTTACCATATAATGTTTCCATGTTAACGTTGTGACATATTTTTGTGTTACTTATTATGTATTTTGTTCTTGTTTGACCATTGTTTATTAAACTAGATTTTTTCACTAACTGGTGACTTTATTTTTGTGATATAATTAGTTTCATAAGTTTTTCTTTATAAAATTTAAAAATGTCATTTTAGCAAAGTTATTCGCGAAGACAATCAAAAGCGAGGCAGTTGCAGGAATCCCCTATTTTTTCGACGATAATATCGCTATCGATATTTTCGGCGATAGAAACAGCTGATTTATTCGAAAGAAAACAGATGTTTTGCAAAACACAGCGGAATTTTTTATATTAATTTTGTTATTCAAAAAGTAAAAAATGTTAAGCTTACGTCGTTTAATAAGAACGTGTTTATCCAATAAACGACACATTTCCGCACTTTATATAACCGGCGATAAGGCAAATGAGAATTATGTGACGTTACAGCCGTACTTGGATTTTACCGGCACATTCCGAGACCGAGAGGCTTTGGAACAGAGTATTGCCAGTCGAGGTCTGGATATTAATCTGGAAACTGTGCTCAGCAAGTACCAAAAATATCAGACACACCATGAACAACTGCGAAAGCTGGACGAGGAACGTGATTTCATATCAAAACAGCTGAAAACGCTTACGAAATCAGGCTCTGCAGCTGAGGAACTGGAGACGCTACGGGAACGTGGAAAAGCGTTGCGCAATGATGTGAAATCTTTGAAGCAAAAATTGTATCCAATTGAGGATGACTTTATACATGACTTTCTACATCTACCCAATGGGTTGCACTCTCATTGCCCCGCTAAGGATCAGGAGAAACTCATCTATAGACATGCATTGCCTCCGAAAGAGACTAAGATAGCATCCCATCTGGATAGGAAGGATCTGGTGCATTACATAGATAACAATCGTTACTATCTGATGGAACAGGCAGCACATTTTGATGTGAATGCCATGCAGGCCCTGGCAAATTACTTTGTAACACAAGGAGATTTTGTGCAGACATCCAATCCGGATTTTGTGCGCTGCGTGCTCCTGGAAGCGAATGCCACACCATTACAGGACTACCATCTAGTCAAGGAAGAGCATCTGCAAAATAAATTAAATGTCGCCTATCTGACGGGAGGCGGTGCCTTTGAAAGTTTCCTTGGCTCGATGACTAAGCTTTGTGTTTATCCTTCGGTGCTTCCACTGCGCTACGTCGCTTGTGGGCGAAGCTACAATCGTGACGAGGGAAAAATCTATGGACCCACAGGCAGTCTCTATACGGCAACACAGACAAATGCCGTGCAGAGTTTTGTGGCCACTTTAACAGCCGAAGAGGCCGACACACAAATGGAGCACGTGCTAAATCTGGCCATAGATTTCTACAAGGCTTTGGATGTGCCCTTTCGGGTTACGTACTCACCGGCGGACAGTCTAACTCCTTCAGAGAGTTTGCGGGCAAGCATTGAGGTCTATGCTCCTTCTCTAAAGCGTTATGTTACCGTCGGACGCATTAGCAATTACGGGAACTTTGTCTCAAAACGGATTCTCTTTAGTTCACGGCGGGAAAAGCATTATGATTTTCTGCATCTGGTTGGCGGACCGGTTCTTTATACCACTAAACTAATTGGAGCACTCATAGAGCTGGGAATCAATTTGGAAACATGTAAATTGCTGGGCAACTTGAGCTCACAACCTTTGACACAGCAGGAAAAAGATTTGCAAGAATTCAAAGATTTGTTCAAATAAATACGGTTTCTGGCGAAACATTTACTGTTTGTTATCTTAAATTTAACAATAAGTAAAAAAGTTAAGTCGATAGATACAATTATTTACAAGCTAGTATAATCTCATGGTCTATAAGGCATCCAAATACCACCATCATTATCATCTCAATGATCGTCATCATCATCAGCATTATCGGGTAGGATTAATCGCTGCATCTGATCTGCATTTTGGGAAAACGCTTACGAAAATTCTCACACTTGGGCGTTGTGAATGTGAACGCATTCCTGGAATCGTCCAATATGGAATTTGGACTCGGACGTAATGCTTTCAGCATGTAAGTCGTATTATACTTTAGTTTGCTGAACTCCAGCGAATCTTTCTGTAATTTAGAATGCGTGAGATTAAATTAATTCATTTGTATGTGAATATTTTCTTTCCTTATCGTGAATCCTGTTATTCCCTTAGTTACAAATGTGCCAGTTCCTAAGGTGCTAACTTCATAAAGTTATTAATTTATATATTTTTAGCCTTCTCAAGCAGAATATATCTTATACCTTCATTTTCTTCAGTTTCTGACAGATTATAATATTAATTTTCTTGTCTCATCTTATAGTTCAGCTGTCAATTATTTCTTTGACTACTAGTGGATTATTTCTTGATATTTCGTAGTTTTGCCCTTTCTTAAGTTGAAAATGTAATACATCAATTTTTCGAATGATTTTTACAGATCTAATCTTGAAATTTCCAGTATAAGTAGCTACAAATACAGTATTTAACTTTTCTAAGATCTTTTCGTTCTATATTCAGCGCATTTTTTAGACTATCTTTTCCAGAAGGATTTTTCTTGAAAGTTGTTGAGTAACTAGTTACTCAAGTTCTCTTTTGCAATACTCAAATAACAAAAGGGCTGCTTGTAAAACTTTTCATTTTTTTACTTATCATCCCAAGCCAAGTCCTGCAAAGTAATATATATTTCATCAACGTAAAATTGATCGACAACAATGTAAATACTACACTCTTATAGGATGTTTCCCCCTTTGTGTACACACCATGAAATTGAACTAAACACACTTCATTGGCCCATGTCAATTGGTTAACAACAAAGTACGTGGCGGCCGCCCTAAAACGTGTTTCACGTGTCAAACAATGGGCTACAAATTGCAAATTTAAATTGAAATTGAAATGGACACCCAAAGGCAATAGATGATATGCTTAATGAATCGGCGGGTGGCACGAAGCAAGCTCGTGGCATGGACGTAAGATCCATTGTACTTACTTTGACGCGAATTGCGCTGAACTCGCGTTGTTCGCAATTCGTTTCTTGGGGGCACAATTCGTAGACTCTAAAACAAAATTAAAACGAATATTGTTTATAAACAATCGAAATAACATGTATAACATGTGTAAATTGGAAGTGGCAAGGGAGGAGAAACAACACTCACTTCTCCTTGTGTGGCTGAAAGCCTAAAATCTGCACAATCATGCCAAATTTCCGGTTCAACCGGAAACGTACTTCATAAGAGGCACTATTCAACTCCGCAGCGGACGTTGTACTGTATATCGTAGGAGTGGAGCTGATCTCTGTGATACTATGATGATGTCTATGTCGTAGGTTGTTATAGTTGGTGCAATCTAGAGTTCCATATGGATCAACGGGTGCCTGGAGAGTTGTGTTATACAGCAATGCCTTCTTGTCCGACTTTAAACGTCTCGAGCCACTGATGGACATGGCCTGCACTTGGATGTAGTATGAGGAGTTGGGCAACAGTTTCTTGATTTCATATTGATGCGTCTATGAGGAAAAATAATGTTTAAGGCTTTTTTCACCATACACCATCAGTAAAGACTCACATCCTTGACGTAGGCTTCATGTCGTATCAGGGATCCCTCATCACTGCTCACGTAGAGTGACCAGATGATCTTATACTTTTCTACTGGGAGATTCGACTTGGATGGACACCAAATGACCTTTACACTCACGTAATGTCTTCCATCGTATTGATTGGAAATGATTTTTAAGTCATTAGGAGCTTTGGGCGGCTTGGGATCTGTGAAAAAGGACAGTTAAAAGGGATTAACTTGAATTAATCCTAATAAAAACTTACTGCTGGCTAAAGTAAAGGCATGTGAGGGTTGGGAGTATCCACGAAATCCATACGCATTAACGGCTGCAACTCTCACTTGATACCAACGACCTGGTTTTATGTTGAAAAAGATATCCATGCTGTGTGAAGAAGAAAGGGATTGATGTCTATCATGATTGAGTCTTCTCAAAAATTGAGTACCTACAATTTGCTGCGTCCATCTGTAGTCTCCAATATTTTCTCGACCTGCTGCGATTGCCAGACGCCAAGTTTACGTGGCGCCCAGAGGCGTCCGATATGGGAACGTACCTCCACATGGAAATAATAGGGCAACAGAGATGACTCAATGGTCAGCTCCACTTTGTGACTACGTGGAAGTTTATAGCGCAAGATCTTTGGTATGGGCGGCAACTGAGTGTCATTCCGTAATCCAACAGCCTCCACACAGATGGGACCACAAGTGGAGGCACAACATTTGTGCACCTCGATGCAGTCATGATCATGGACACAATTGTCGAGGCACGAGAGACGTGCCTGCCTCGCGAGGAGCATGCTGTTGGGGCAACTTCCAGCTCTTGGGGCACGCAATAATTCCAATTTGCAGTGTTCGAGACAACGCTGAGATTGTGTGCTATTCTCACATTTTGCCAGACACTGCAACTCAATGATCTTGTCCTTGATGTCGGTGCTGTCGCGTTGCATCAAGAGGTTCGCCTCCACCATGGACACTTGGAGGCTGGAGAGTAGGGCCAGCGATAGCGCCAGCATGATCAGCATGTTGATCTTTCAGGTGGGTCGATCTCTTGATCTGCAATCTGCAATAATGTTTGCCACATGATCATCTACATCTCTTACTCTTACCTTTTTCTCATCACATTCCCCGTGCATTCATAATTAACAGCATGTATGTTGATTATGCTGAAGGATCGTTCGATCACTTAAACCGGTTTATTCCATTTCAGCCTGACTCTTTGCCTGACCAACTAACTAATCATTCTTTGCATTTTGCGTCCCTCCTCCTTCCTCTCTCTCCTCCTCCTCCTCCTCCACCCCATGTGCAAGCAATGAAAATGCAAAAATACATAAATGTATCTCAAGTGCTTGACAGGACTTCAAAGCGCGCATCACGGTGCGTGCCATGAACGCAACCGCCAGATGGACAAATGGACCAATGGACAGATGGACTAACTGCAAGACCATTGCACACAACTTACCATGCTGACCTTAATAATACCCTACAAAGCTATCCATGGAGTAGCTTTATACATAAAATATTACATACATGCCCCATAAATTCATATTCTCAATTGTTGTCTATTTTTCCTTGATTATAAATGATTACACAATTCCTGATATAGCTCTTTCTCTTAAACTGTTTAAAGAGTCTCAATTAAATTAAGATTTTATTACTTTTTAACCTGTTTAAATTTAATTGAGGTATTCATTAATATTCCGAACTGAACCATTTTATTAATTTAAAGGTTAGGTTGTCTAAAAAGGAGTTAAAATCTAAGTTTGAAGATATAACAATTTTTTTGTACGATGAACTCTTAGCATCGCCTCCATGTTCCCAATAAATGTGTGTCCTTTATGTTCATCGGAATTTCCGCTCTATCTTTCTATGCATCTTTAAGTATTCCTTTCCAGTAATGTTCCTCTTATTTTCCCCTTATCTTCCCTCCACATCTAATAAATACAGTAATCCTGTTAAGCTCAAAGGCATCTCCTCCATGTCCCCTTCAAATATATCATTCTACTTAATTTGAGCTCTAGATACATACATGATTGTAATGATAGCTCCAAGTGCTGCATGTGGGAATTCAGTTAAATTCCTGATACTGAAGATCTTCACTTGTCTCTGCCCTTAACAGCATTTGAAAGTTGGCCAAAGATTGCAGGTTACGCAAACCTTTTATTGAAATTGGCATGCAGTTTAGCCAAACCATACATAGGGTATTTAGCACGCAAATGGGAAACTAATGTTTTATGGTTAGCTCGATGAGTATGTAAGAGAGTATGTGTGTGTGTGTGTTTGTTGTTGCTGTTCTTGTTGTTGTTGTTGTTGCGTGTGAATGCGCAGCAAAAAGAAAACTGCAACGACGACGACGATGACGATGAATGTGCGCATGCAAGTGGATGTGGATGTGGATGTCACCAGATTCACAGGCAGCCAGAGCAGAGATCTCATCACAGAAGCCCAGGCAGCAGATGCCGCACATGCCACAAGACGATACAGATACAGACACTCTGGGTGAAGAAGCAACCAGAGGCATGTGACGGGGAGCACAGGAAGGGAAGGTGGTAGAAACAGACAACGACTAAGGATCAGTGCTGCCAAATAAGCCTTTTTTCGGACAGATTTGTCCTGTTTACAAATAAGTTTGCCGAAACTTTTATTCTGCTGTTTTTTTTATATGTCGGAGCCGGCCAGATCGGATCACTTTATCAAAAAGCTCCCATAGGAGCGATCGGTAAGAAATTAACCTTTATTTTGAAACTTTTTTGTTTTTTTAAGATATGTTAGCTAAACTTACAGGTTTTCTATTTGGTGTTATATAGCCTGACTATATTTATTGCAAATTGGAGAATTACATCCATAGGAACGATCGATTCGAAATCCAAATCTAACATATTTTGTTTGCATAACTTTGAGATTAACAATTTATCCTGTCTTGCTGTCCTTTTCTTCTTTCTTTGTCTACTTATTTTGGGGTCAATCTGGCTGGTTTTTTTTATAGCGACAGTTGGCAACACTGGTGACGATCACTATGACAGAAGAGGAGGGGAGCTGAGAAGTTTCATCTGAGGGACATTAAGCGACAAATGAATGTGCGACAACAACAACAACTCGACTGCTGCCGATGACAACAAGATGAATGCAGCAAGTTCCGCGGAAAGCAAAAATTTGCAACAAAATTGGGCAGTAAAGTAAACTAAAGCCTGGCAAAAGCAGCGCTGTCACATGGAATGAAATGGAATGGCACAGAGATCGGGAGAGAGAGTAACAAAGACAGCGACAGCGACTATGCCTGCGACTGAATCGCAGCCAGGATGGCTGACCGACTGTCTGTCGAATCTGTCTGTCCGTCTGGTTTGCTTGTCGTCTCGCTGTCTGCCTGCTTGGCTGCCGCTGCGTAGTGGCAATTAATTGCTTTTAACGATTCAAAAATTCAAAATTACTTTTTATGCTGCACACACACTCTCACATAGTACATTCACATACACACATGCACACACACGTGAGATGAAAAAAGCGAGAGAGAGAGCGAGAGCGATTGGGACTTTGGGCGACAATGGCCAAAGTAGCGAAGCATCAACAACAGTATGTAATATGATGCAAATCGTTTAACACTTTGACCAACAAAAACAACAACAACAACATTCAGAGTAGCTACTACAACAACAACGTCATCGGCATCGTCATCCTCATCGCATTGTTGCTGCTGCTCCTCAAGTGCAGTGGCAGTCTCGCACATAAAAAAGTGTTTACGTTTAAGTAAATCCCAAAGAAGAGCAAAGTAAACTACCAAAAGGGGGAGGGAGGCGGGCATTCTTAAACTTTCAGTTAATTCGAATTTTAAATTCTCTGCAATTTTTGCATAATCCAATTACGTTCCGGTTACGACTTTTTCACCTTCTTATTTGAGAGAGAATAAACTTATTGAAAACCAATTCAACAAAGTCGATTTTCACCTTTTTGAAAAGAACCTTGCTCTTTGAATTATGTATTATAATTTGATTTATGATTTCACTGTAAAAATTTACATATTTCAAGCTTCTAAGATACAAATATCCAACTGCTTTAATCTTTGAAACAATCTTATTAAGATTTGTTCTTCTACAGCAATAAAGAATGAATTTTCACTTAAAAATATTTCAAATATTAATTTGTAAGTTTTAAAATGTAGACTTGAAATTAGATTTCTCAATATATACATTTAGCTTTTCTTGTGTTTCTAAAATTTTCTTTTCCTTAGCTTAAAGATGATATTAAAAAGCAAATGTTTTTTAGCATTTAAATATTTAGCCGCTTTAAATGATTTATAACATTTGCAGGTTTATTGTCTTTCTTCCTAACAATAATGCAATAAAATCGCCTCCTTTGGTATCTCACATTGTGATATTGGAAACGTTTTGAAAGCAAATCCATTACTCATTTATGGAGTACAAAAGCTCAGCTGAAATATGGGAACATTCGCGTGGAGAATGACACGAAATGGTTTCAAATTCTAGGCTACAATTTGAAGAGTCTCTCAAGGTTCAGGTTCTGGACATGGGATACGAAATGATAGAATATGATATGTGTGCCACGATACTTCCGATGCAGTGCAGAGTATGACAATGACGACTTTGTCAGGGCAAGTAAGAGTAAGTGTTGCTTGTGGTATGGTCTCTGGGTAATGCGGCGTTGCATGTCACCATCCGCATCCCCATCCCCTGCCCATCCTCAACCCTCTGCCCCACATACTTACCCCCACCAATAGCCGCAATTAGCACGAAGGCAATCTCATTTTACGCCGACCAAATTGAGCAAATGGCAAGCAAACGAACCGAGCAGAACATTTTTTTCCTTCATTTTTTTTTAGTTGGTTTTTTTGTACTTACACTTGACGCACAATGAGTGGGAATGCCACTGGCAACCACCAACCAATTATTTGGCGGTGCTGCTGCCACCCAAAAAGACGGAGCCCAACCGGAGTGGAGCCCTTGAATCGATCGTTGATCGCGTATGATTATTTAATTGAAGTCTGCTATTTGCGTACGATCTGCGCACGAATTTGATGAAAGCTCGCGTGACCGACAACCGTCCCGTTGCACCCACAAAGACTGACTGACACACTGAACGGGGACAACCAATTGCAATGCATCTGGATGCTGAAAAGCTAAACGAACGTTCGGAAAACGAACACTCGGTTTGTTTCGGCTTCGCTTCGGTTACGCTTATGCTCGTTCGGCTCTCCCGGCGCTCGCTCACGAATTCTCGTGTGCTCCAATTGTGTCGCTGCGCCCAAAAACAAAAGATCACATTATTTATTTATATGTGTGCTATGCTCTACTCCTTCATCGTGTATCGTCTTGCTTTTCATTCAGAGTTTCATTAAAGGACGCACACACACAATAGACAAGCAAGTGCATATGCATCAGTGTTGCTAATTCAGCCTTATCCGAATAGATCTGTTCGCTTTCAAGCCACTGCAGCCGGAAAAAATGGCAAACACCCCCTATCAAGCAGTCTATCCTACATTGTAAATTCAAAAATTTTTTGATTTTATGCACAAAAAACTCAAATACTGTAAGCCTTAAAGCCTGTATTACAAAATTAAGCAGTTAAAATATTAAAGAACGATACACAAAAAACCAAAATAACCAAAATCATTATATCACTGACAAACTATATTATATAAATCATTGTCAAAAAATAATATAATAATAATAATAATATAGTAAAACATGTCCCTTTTTGCGCTCGTTATAAATTGTTATCCTGTTTTCAGCTATCTTATAGTTGACCTATACTCACTTTTCGTAAGTAATTGGCATCACTGATGTGTATGCAAGTGTTGGCCCACTATACGAACACTTGTTGTTGTTTTTGCATGCACCAATTAATTTATTTTTACAAAAGTATCATCATAAGTATCATATGTGTGTTTATGCCTTTAAATTTACAATTACACATACACTTGTATGTATTTGCATGTATATATCTGCGTTTAGATTGTGATTACTATGGGCACCTTAAAGCATAAGAGAACTTTTTGTGGGTTGTCCTGCACTGCTTCCCACAACATAGAGCCTGCCATCTATGAATCAGACAATCAATATTAATTTTTCTACTATTTAATAATGGCTTAATTATGGTCAAACTTACCACAGGGAGTGAGTCGTTGACATAGATATTGGCCCAGTAGCTTTTGCCCTCGTTTATATTTAACAGGCAATTATGATCGCCATCACAGGGATCAGGAGATATATCCGCATGTATCTTTAAGGGTAAAAGCCAATTTACCATATGCTTCAAGTACGAAACAGCACCTTTAAAGGAGAGAACGAAAAAATCATAACTTGGCTAATAGCTATTTCTTATATATTAGGGCTTTAATTGTCAGTAGCTTATTCAGAATGATAAAACTGGCTTCACTTTATTTAGATAAAGTAAAACACATCTGAAAACACAGTAAATATTAATTTCTGGTTTTTAACCATAGACCAGTTTCCCCCCTTTATTCGGCTTACAATATAGAGAGAGTCTACTGTATTTCTTATAACTAATACGCATACAAACTTCAATTGAAATTGGATTAATTGGTGCTTAAGATTTGAAATCATTGATCGCAATACATATTCAATAATTTCCACAGTGTTTATCAGTTTCTTTCTCCCGATTTCCATTGGGCCGGAGTGCAGAATTGGCGCTAATAGTTGCGGTGTATAATCAAAACATTGTTAAGCATTATAATTGTGCTATTAATAAGTTCAAAATCCTCGTTATCAACGATAGCCCTCTAACTACAATATAATTTCAGATCATTGCAGTAGTCAAGCAGTAGTCCACATTTAAATACATATAGAGATAGCTAAGTATATTCCCCCATTTATGTGTCGTAAATGAAGTCGTATAATGTGATATTGCAGGTATTATTTTGATTTATACACCTCTTTGATCAATTATTTTATTTTTATGGCATGTACAATAACAAATTATCGCAGTCGACGTCGGTTCACACGATGACTTCCCCTTTCTTCAGGCCCCCATCGTCGCTTCCCCATCCGTTGTTAAGTACTACTTCCCCCTTAACACATTTTTTTCGCCCATCGTGGTGCTATTTCTGTCTCCGATTACTACGACTAGCCTACTATGGGACTTTAGTAAAAAAGAATTTGAATGCATAGACGGGACGCTTTCTTATCAGTTCTCTATACATATATTGTATTTACCGTTATCATCGAAGAGCACCGTAACCTTAACAGTCGAATCGCGGGCCATGGCACAGGGAACTTTCGTACAGCCGTCAATATTCAGGTAATTCACCTTATACTTGGAACCTGCAAAAAATCAGCAAAACCACAGAGATTAAACATACTTATAAACCAATGCATTCCTAATAATTAATATATGTCCATATCTATATATACTATATTAAAAAGAATTGTACAAATTGCGATTTTTTGAATTCTTTCAGGTTGTTTACAAGTTTGGTACGTGCATTCTGTGCATATTATTCGCTTAATTGCCAACACACGAAAGTTAAGGGCGCCAAAATAAGGATCAACAATAAAATTACGTTATTTTATTGCAATATCTTTAGTCGCACTTTTAATTCCCTTAAAGTCATCAATTAATGGAGGACGGCAGAAAGAAAGACACAGACAATGATAAGGACAACGACCAGATAATGATAAAAGTAAAAATATATTCTGGGAATATTTGAGGATTTGGTAAAAATCATATAGTGATTTATGATTTATGATCTCTCTACGCCTCTAGCTTAAATTAAATCAACATGTGTCATCCTTAAAATATTCCTTATATTACATATTTTTATTCATTAATACTTGCATTTTAATTTCTATATAAGAGCTTCTAAGTATTAATAATTATTTTGATACCAACAAAGCTATAAAAAAAATCAAGTGTGTTGACTTATCAATAATATATAGTATATAAATAATGTACACTTGTGTATAATTCTACACATATATCATAAATGTGATCATTATTAACAATATAACAAAAAATCTAAAATAACGATGATACCGCCATTCGTTGCAACTGATATGGGTATTAAAGTTAGTCAAGCATGCCAAATTGATTGATTTAGTATGCATTTAATTATTATCATCCAAGAAAAACCAGTTTTATTTGCTATTTCAACTATGAATCGAAGACTTTCTCAATACAAATTTTGACACTGATTAATGTCATCGTTTTTTACGGCATCACAGATCCACGGTATAGTTTCTTTGTATCAATCTACAATTAGCGTCTAATTTAGAGGCTAAACAATTAGTAATACTCATTTATACAGCTTGTTAATAAAAAATTAAATAAATCAATGAGCATAAGAAACGATTTAAATATAAGCATATATATTCGGCAAATTTTATAGAACTGATATCTTTCTTTATGAGTATTGAGTATTCTGAAACGTATCTTTTAATTGTTTTTTAGTTTGTGAGTTTGCAAAACTGTTTACACTTATTTCGTGACACTTTCAAAGTATTAATATAATTATATTTTCTCTAGAATTTACTCACAGGGTATTCCTTCTATATTTTATTTTAAATTCTTAAAGCTGAGATATATGCAATACTTTTCTTTCCTCATAAACGGCTTGAATTATGTTATTAAAATTAGCATATACATTCGTTTTATCGAGCGCATTATAGATAGTATAAAGAGATCCTGTAAAAAAACCCTTAAAAAAATTTAAATTCATATTTACTTCGGTCAAGAAGACAGATTCCACTAAATAAATGATGCAGCAAATTTTTGTACAATTTATTGGTGTTTCCTGCTTTTTGTTATTGTTATCTACTATAAATTATATTATAACTGCTACTTGAACTGTAAGAACCAAATGGATTTTCCATATCAAAGATTTATTTGTTGATATTCCGAAAACCCAAAATACTTAAATAGATAAGATGAAACTACGTACTTACCGCAGTCTTCGAATGGAAGGGAACGCAACGCCAATAGCTTCTTATATGCATCATCCATGCTGATCTTTATGGCGCTTGACGCCAATTGGGCAATTAAAGAAATTGCCAAAAGTATTTTCAGGTAGTAAACAAAATAGCCGCGCATGGCTAAATCAATTGATTAAACGATTAGAATATCTAAAGCAATGTTTGGGGGTTTCAAAACAACAACAAAGGCAAATAGAAAGAAAACGATAATGTAGATTTCGAAGTCAACGCCTCTATGGAAATGATACGTTTGGTTCCACGGCTGCCAATTGACTGATATTGAGGCCAAATGCTACCACAAAAGAACCTATTGGCAGTTGGTAGCGTATCTACAATTGTTTCGTCAAAGCAACAAAATAAATAATTTGTGTACACTTAAACAATAAACTTTGATTTATTGCCAAGAGCCAACTGATTGGAGAATAAGAAGTCGACCAATACGAAATCGACTGATAATACCAAATAGAAGATAGCTATAAATAATGAGAAATGATGTCTTGAGTGTACATAGATAAAAACCTCAAGCACTTGAGTTTAATTGAAAGTTAAAAAAAACACGAAACACTCGTACTTTTGTATTATCAATCAAGTAACTATAATGTTTTAGTATAAATTAGTACACGGAAAGTAAATTGGATGGGAATGTGACTCAGAGGTCTGGCAATTGTCTTGACTTCTACTCGATGATCCCCTTTAGATAGTTGGTGTTCTTAATGATGCGAAAATCGGTGCGTAGTTGTATAAATTGACGTACCACCGACTTGTCCAAATAATTCTGTCATAATAAAAAGTGAAACGTTAAAAATGATATAGATAAAAGAGACAGACATAGACTCACCAGAGTATCACCCGTGCAGACCTCTTGAAGGTTTTGTGGCTTCACAAGCAATAAATTGCACAGAGCATGAAGTATGTCAAAGAGCTGAGTCACCAGTGGACTCTCCAGTTCCCTTATACACTTGCGATACTCGTTTACATCACAAATGGCACACATGGCGCCGGCTGTATTGAATTGCATGGTCTGCAAATGATCGTAGATGATACGATGGAGTCGTGTTCCGAATTCTGTCAACACATTTTGCAGATTTTCGCCATCGACGCATTTCTTTATCTGCACAATAACCGGCTGTAGATTCTGCACCACTTGAAGACAAGCCTGAAAAAGAAAAAAGTTTGATAAATCATAATAGCGATTATTAATTTTTTATACTCGTACTCTTGAAGGAAAAATAAGCATTAAAAAAAAAATATTTCATAACTTACAGCTGAAGAAATGGTATCCACATCAGTTTCGGGTTTATAGTCCGTCTTTTTTTGCTCGTACTGCAGATAGACTTTAACCCAACCAATAACGGCACTAATTGATCGATCCAATCCTTGATCGAGCTTCGTCTCGATTTGTTCCATTAATATGCGCTTCTTGAACACATAGTCTGAGTATTTTGGAGTGTTGCTTACGCAGGGTATAACCGACGTGTTGCACAATTTGTCCAGCAGATGCACAATAATATTTGTCTTTTGCACCACATCAAAGAAATACATTTGTGGAAATACTTTGCCCTCTGCCAAAGGCACTGCCTGCAATCCCAGCTCCAAGGCATAGTCCACATGCTCATGCATCAGGAAGCGTAACAATATATCATTTAGTTTAATGGCATTGCCGGGAAGCTCTGCCTCGCTTGAGAGTAGCCTGCAACGCTTGAGGCATGCCTTGGCCTCTTGCAACATATTGATTGCGAGTTCCTCTGAGAGAAATGTTTCTCCACCATAATCCTCAATGGCTGCTATGTTGATATTGGCCCTTGTGGCAATCAAAACCTCCATGTTGCGTCGAAAGCCCTTAGTGGTTTGTGTCTTCTGATGTTTTTTGCTGGCATAGAACTTCTCCAGCTCCGATGAGCATTTGGCGGTAAGGCATCTCATCTCAATCTCAGCATAACCGGCAAGGTTTTTCATGAATATCTGCTGCGTTAGCTTGTGCAGCAAATCATCATCAATAGTGGACATGTAGACTTGCAGGTCACTAGACAACTTCAAAGTGCTGTAAGGACATTTAGTTTTAATTATTTGTAATTGAATTATTATTTTTTAACTAACCGTGAATACAATTCATAGAGTGTTCGCAGATACTTCTCCTCATCCTTTTTATCGTCCAGCTTGGTCATGGCATACTGATGCAGTTTTAATTGATAGATGTTCAGTATGAACTTGGACATGACCTGTTGGGGATTGGCAAACACCTTTTTGATGATCTCATAGTGATGCTTACACATGGGCACAATGCCAATAAAGATATCCTTGCCGCTGTAAGGCTGCATTTGACTTTGTTCGATATACGCATCCACACACTGTGTGTATCCTTTAAATTGCGAAAGAATCTGAGCTAAAGATTTCATGCGTTCAATATCCTCACTCTTCTGGGCGGTGGCAAATTCCTCAATGAGTCGACGCTCCACTTCATCATATTTCTTCTCTATTTTACGCTTGGATTCGGCAAAGTTCCCAGGCGGTAAGTCCTGTGAAATTGCATATAACTTTTGTATCACATCCGCTGCTTCATTCAAACGCTGCGGATCGGTGAATATATCATTGACTATGACCGGACCAGCCATCAGAAATTCAGACATGTAGCTCAGCAGTTTTTGTGCCTCCACAGAGCGACTACGTGGCGTATTCACATTTTCCAGCTGCTCGCCCAGATGCATGATTTTTCCAGCAACCGAATTGATCTTCTCATCCAACTGACCAAACCAATCGATGGCCGTTTGGTGACGTTCTTGCAACTTGGAGATCTTCTTGGCATGCGAGTCCTGCTCCTGACGCAGTGATTCCTCTAAGCGCTCACATTTGCTTTGCTGCTTCTCTTGCAATATCTTAAGATCCTTGATCGTCTGAATAAAGGTGTCATGCAATGCCACAGGATTGAAATCCTCACTGTTCTGCAGTTCATTATTTGTGCGCCAGGTGAGGCGTTCTATAAATTCACCCACTTCAAAGGGCTCCTGATAGTTGAAAAATACAATGAGATGCACGTAATGAGAATTAAATCATATAATTACCTGTTCAAATTCCTCCATATATTGGGACAACATTACTTATATTTCTTTTATAGGCGTTTTCTGCAGATTGTTTCGATTGCTCTTCTTCTTACTCAGCAGCTGGTCAGCTGTTGAGAGCACTGTCAACTCCGCTTAAATTCATTGGCAGTGCTGCCCAACTGTTGCGCTTATTTTTGAATAGCGCGCCATTTGACTGCGCAACTGTTGCATAACTTTATTTAATAAAAAATTCTACAAAAAATCTATGCGAAATTTCACACACTCGATTTCGGTGACCAGAGCTGTCAGGTGTGTCCAATTTTGGCGCCATCTCTTGTTTGCTAGCGCTTTTTTTTTTATAACTACAATTTTGTCATGGTTTGGTGTATTTTTAGTGTAAGCGATGGGACAACAACAACGACTTGAACAACCTGTGTGTGTGTGGAATGGGCCTTGTCCAAAAGAGGCGCGAGTTCCTCAAAATCACTATAAATTTAAATAAGTTTAAGAGGATTCGTATATTGTAATTGTTGATAAAAGTAAAAGTCATTGGGGGCCCTATACCCATTTCCTTTAAGGAACACCAAACTCTTTCAGAGTGGGGGACTTACAAAAACCTATCCTAAAACGATCGGTAAAATAAGAAAAATAACGATATAAAATAAAATCTTATAATAATAATTAATCTTCATCTTTGGAATCCTCTTGCTTGCTTGTGTCTACTAGCACTTGAAGTATAATTGCGGAAAAAGATGCGACCTGTTTTAATTGAACCCGCAGCTGTTGGCCTGCCAATGTCAGATTTATTTATTGAAATAGAGACAATTATAATTTCTAAGCTGGTAAAAGTTGGATATGGTGCGTGCAATTGGTAATGGTTATGCGACTTGGCACTTCCGAGTCTCCTGACTCCACCTCACTGTCTGAAAATTTGTCACTAGAGGGTGTCCCATATTTGTGTCGCTGTTCGCGGGCTCTGTGAATAAAGAGATGTGAGAGGGGCCTTTAAAAAAGCCACCCACAACTAATTACTCACCTGCGTCGCAGTTCTAATGTCAAGTCGCGCATCTTATCCTCCCGCTCCTGTTGTAGCTGTCGCTCTCTTTCAGTTTATTCAATCTCTGCAATATTTAAAATGGCATACAAATATAAAAATTGCATGTTTTTTATTTTAAAATTATGCGCATTAATCATTTCCATTTAATGTTTTATCATATCATATCAAAACCTATGTTTGTTTTATTCCTTTCTTTTTTTGTACAATTTTATACGACAAAACACATTGCAATGTGCCAACAAGTTAAAATTTTAAACGTTTATAATCATTATTATGTATAATTATTGCGTGGAGTCTGCATTATTCTTTTTTTATTATTAAACTTTACTTTAGTTACAGTTTTAAACTGAATGTTATAAACCCTGAACAATTTGTTTCAAAAATCGACATGAATTATTTTTATTTTGGTTGTGGAGACGAAAGAAATTTGTTGAAAATAAAGAAGACAAATATTTGCAGCTATGTTATTTGTTGATGCATTTTTAATCTGTTTGTTGATTTCTTGCCGACCTTATTCAACGACCATGTTATAATTGACAGCCCTTTTATATAGTTATTTCTTTTTTGTTTTTAGTTTTTTTTTTTTTAATTACAATCGCATATTTTGCGACTGTTCTTGTTGTTGTTGACTCTGTGCTGGCTGCTGTTGCTCCTGTTGTTGCTGTTGTAAATGTAAGTGTGGGTGGGTGTGTGTATGTGAGTGTGTATGATTAGATGTTGAAGGCATATCCAATTCTTCTGTCGTCATCTGCATTATATTTATGGCACTTGCAGTGCCAGCCGAGGAGGCCAAGTCAATTGCCGGCATTCGTACATTATCCTCATACAAAGCTCCAGCTACAGTTGCGCTGCCTGTGGCCACGGACATGCTGCTCATAACCTCCGGAATTGAAGGTGTCTCCAGCAACTGTTGAAGATTTTTCAACTCCGTCGAACGCAGACTGGCTGAGAGGCTTTCACTAGATGCCAGAGACGTGGAAAGCGGCGAATTGCGCTCCATCGATGAAGCAATGTCTATTAAAGAACAAGGGTATAAATATTAATAGTTTAGAGAATGGAGCACAATTGAGTTGGCCAATTGGTATACTCACCAGTTCGATCTGTATCCGGCGAGCAGGTTGCATGCCCCATGCCACTTTGTGGCTGCTGCAGCGACATCATGAGCTTCTCCTCCATTTGCACAATGATCTTCTTTAGATTGTCATACTTTTTGTTTACCGACTGCAAAAATGGACCAAAAAATAATACGATATTTAATTTTAGAAATCTAAAAAAGATCATAAAATTTAACTTGTATTTATCTTAGAATTTCAGCTAAAATTAAGCTGAGGACATTTTAAAATTGGGTACTAATTCAGAGACCTCAACTAGACATTGTAAAAATGGGGTTCTTGTATTATTTGTGAAAGTTCGTCGAGGGGAACAAAAAATGTTATATGTTTATGTTTATATCCTATTCTTATTATTATTCCTATAATTTCGCACACACTTTCTCTACAGGCTTACCTTGAACATTTCCTCATATTCATCTTTGACCGTACGCAACAAATGCTTTTGCTTTGTGATGACTTTCTCGCTGTTGACCAACTGTGCCTGCTGTTCACTAATCTTATGCCTGGTGCTCTCCAACAGCGATGTCTTCTCATCTAAGCTGTGCTTCAGCTCTATAAATTAAAAGTGGTCAGTTTAATATAGATTTAGATGTTGTGCTATTCACTTACCCTTCAGTTCGGCATTGTAGCTATCTTGGAGCATTTGTAGCTCCTCGTCGCGGGCACGATAATTGTCAATTTCAGCAAGACGATCTCGACATCTCACTTGCACCTCACCCATGATGATGAACTCGGCCTCGAGACGTGCCAGCTCCTGTTTGCACTGGAGTCCTAGTTCAGCCTCCTGTTGGGAACGCATCAATTCGGTGTTCATGGAAAAGAGTTGACCACGCAGCGATTCACGCTCGTAATTGATTTCCTTGCGTTGCAACAACTCGGCATTGAGACGCGTCTGCAGATCATCGTTTGCTTGCTTGAGACACTGGTTCTTGTCAAGTTCCTGTTGATATTTGGACTTCAAGTCAGACAACTCCTCATTGTAGCTATTTTGACGCTCATTGGACAGCCGGATGGCCGTGTCCATCTTGTGGGCGAGATCACGATTCTTTGCATCGAAATTCTTGAGCTGTTCCACCAAACGATCACGTTCCATTTCGAGGCTACGTTTATCACGACTGCGTCCCATTAGACGACGATTGCGTTCGGCGTGGATGCCACGTCGATAGCTCTCGTATTGCAGTTGCAAGCACATGAGCTGAGATTGCTCCTGCAACGAGGACACAGTGAGATTGCTTGCCCCATCGATGCTATCCTTGGCGTGTATGGAACGCATGATGTACTGATCGAGAATATCCTGTGGATACAATTGACTACGTTCGTATTTATTACGCTGCTCCTTGCACTCGAAAAGCAGTTCAAAAAGCGAATCCTCGTAATGTGGTGGCAACACTTCCAGTGTTTGGGTGCCCGCATTAGCGCAACTGTTTACGGACAGCTTGGGAGCCACCATGGTCAGTACACGTCCACTACGCTGTAATCCTCGTCCAGCAGTCTGCCCAGTCTTTTGGTTTTGATGATGTACATCGACTCCAACGCCATTGCCATTGCCATTCTCCTGGCTAAGACTTGGACAATCGGTTTCATCATCGTCTTCAGTTTGCAGCTGCTGCTCGAGTCCAGGCAAAGCCGAACATGACTTTGTGCGTCGCATTTGGTTGTCCACTTGAGCGCTGTTCAATGAGGCCTTTTTGGCTGCGGAGCTGTTGCTGCCACTACCGCTACTCTCGTTACAACAATAGCTGGCCATGCGATTGCGACGCTTGACACCCTTGGCCAACTGTTGCATAGATCGACTGGTGGGCATATGCAATCCTCCCACGCTGCAGAGACTACGATCCGTTTCATTGCATTCACCACAGACAACAGGATTCCGCAGCTCCTTGGTCTCGAGAGTAAGCACTGGACCCGCTGTGCCCAGCGTTGCCGTGAGCAGCGCCTCGGAGTGAAGCTCTGGCAGTTCAGCATGTTGCATGTTGTGCCTGTCCTGCATAATCTTTTGTACACGACGATCGTAGTTGGTTAAAGGGCGTTGATATTGATCCAATGACTCTTCAGGCGCTGTATCCGGAAAATGGAATTGACTTTGCTGATCCTTGCGCATGGGAGACGAGGGTTGACTGCTGGCGAAGATGGCACGCACCGCATGTGAGTTGGGCAATTGCTGTTGTTGCTGTTGCTTAAAGTCTCGCAGATCCTTCAACGGCGTCGTCTCCGGCGTAGCCTCAACAGCTGCCTCCGGCGGCGGTGACCCGGTCACACCCAGCAACTGAGCATTGCTGCTAGATGGCTGCAATGGCAATATAAATGGAGCTGTTGGTGTCAAAGGGATTGCCGAGCTGCTACTCATGGCAGCGATTTCATTATGTGGACTCCAGATGGGCATGTTGCTGTTCTCATAACCAGTCGACTCAAATCGCTTGATCTGTGGCAATTGCCTCATCTGATAGCTACCATTGTTGTAGTAATCGCTATTTGATGTGGCCGATGTCATGCGACTGTAGCTTGGTGTTCCCCCGGGATACGTAGAGCTAATATCCTCATTACTCGTATCGGGATGCAGAACAGGCAGCGAGAGATGGGCACATTCCATGACCACATCGTGTGGTTCCATTTCTTTCCAACGTGTATTGCTCACCTCCGTCTCCATGGTGGCGGTCAACAGCATGGGATGTACACGCACCGTGTCCAACAATGGTTTTATCGTATGCTGAAAGATTCCGCCACCGCCCTTGTCCTTCTTGATAAAATCGGATAGATAGCCAAGGAAATTGCATGGATACATGCCGTACAATCGATGGAAGAGCATCTGCAATCCCAACTGCAAATGCACCAGCTTCTCATCCGGCAATCGATTGACATTCTGCAACTTCCATGAGGCCAAATGTCCAAAAACTTCAAAAAGATCATTCAGAAAATTCGGTACCGAATTGGGTATGATGGGTAGCAATGTTATGATACATAAAAGGGCACACATCAACGGCACAATATCCTTTTCGTGCTGTATGGTAAACACAGAGATTTCAGAGAATAGTTTAGGGGTTAAATTAAGGCAATTGATAAAATGCAAGTAGACAGTGATGTAATGTGTGAGATATAAAAAACAATAAATATATTTTACTACCTATTTCAATTTGTATAAGATTAATGACAAATTGTTGTCCCACTTTAAACTATTTAGCAAATGGATTTGATTTGGGTAAACTCACCGTTAACAGCTTGAAGACGCTTTTGATAAGACGATGCTTTTCAATTTTGTGCAACCAGGTGGGATGACGTCGCACAATGAAACAGAAGACATTTAAGGCCTGGACACGATGTGATTGTTGCTTTAACCAATCATCCAGGCGATCAAATATATAACCATCGTGTGGGGCTTGTGCCTTAACCAACACCTCCATAATGCGCTTGGAGCCAGTTTTGATGAAATATTCCAGCATATAGCGTACGGGCCATTGTTCCTTAGCTAGGAGGAGGTATTAAGAGGTATCATCTTGGTCACTACTTGATCTTTACAGGGTATAGGTATAGCTGTTTCAACTTACTCTGGGTGAAAAGTTCAACAAGTTTCTTTTTTGCCTCCTCGTTCTCATGGGTTTGATTTGATTCCAAATCGTTGAAGATCTTATCAATGTCCATATTTGCTCTTTTAAGTTAATTGGGAGACAGCATGTGTTTGATTTGTTGATTGATTTTTCAGCATGGGCTCCTCCTTCTCCTTCTCCTTTTACTCTTATTCTAACTGCACTAGCACTTGCACCTGCCTCCTCTCTCTCTCTCTTTAAGCAGCTGTGGGACAGCGTCCACCACTCCAAGTAGTGTATAGCCGTCGTCGGCGTTGTCGTCGAAGTTGTCGTGGTCTCTTCTCTTCTTGGTCGTGTTTTGTGTGTTTTGCTGCTCTGCGCTGCGTGTGCTTTTTGCTCTCTTCTTCGTCGTCGTCGTCGTTGTCGTTGTTGTCAACTGATTTACAAAATTTGCATCACATTTTTTTGTCGTTTGCCAATTGTTGTTCATTCGTGTGATTGGATCAATGCATTTAAATGTACTTACCACTGCTAGTTTCATCTTTTTCACATGTTTTCTTGAAAGGTTATTTCGCGTTTTTTCTACATTAGATTAGCAAAAATATTCATCTTCTTCATGTTCTTCTTCCAGTGGAGCCCACTTCGCTGTCGTGATATTTTGATTTATCGCAAAGTACAATAAATATCGATACATCGAGACTAAACGGCTGTTTCGTGTCACGGGTGATCCAAATCAGCTGTGCTTCACAATTTTTACAGACAGTGAAGATGTTCACTCTGTCGATTTGAATTTAGTAAAAAATAACGAGCGAATAGGTTAATTTAATTTATTTAGTCAACAGTGCAGTGATAAGTAATCTTTATACTTGAGATCGTCAAGTTGCCACTGACAAACAAATAAATTAATAATAATTATATTGGACATACTCCAGTTGTCATTGTTAGCCACATATCAACTGATTAAGTTGCATGCGCCAAAAGTTAAACTGTCTCGATATGTTATCGATAATTTCGTTCAAATTGTGCACTCGCAGCTGTTGCTGTTATCAAATCTCTTAGCCGGCAAGAGATTTGCTTGAAATGAGAAATTATTTAATAGTGCGTCGATTGGCAACGCAGGCCAAATTGGCCAATGCACCCAAACGGTAAAGAAGATACTCTATCTTGAATCTGCATTTTGAACTGTATGCTTTTGCAGAAAATGGAGAAGCGTCGTTGGCTTGGAGGTGCATGCCCAAATATCCAGTGCCTCCAAATTGTTTTCTGGCAGCGGAACAGCCTTTGGAGCGCCATTGAACACAGGTGTGGCCTATTTTGATGCCTCTATACCGGGTACTCTGCCGGTCAGTGCTCTTAAAGTTGCAGATAGATTTCAAATCCTTATAATTGTATATGTTTAAAGGTGCTCAATCGAAAATGTGTGGAGTCGGGTATCAAGACTGCCTTAGCTCTCGGCTGTCGGGTGAACGAGGTATCCATGTTCGATCGCAAGCATTACTTCTATGCTGATTTACCAGTAAGCTATCACAAGCCATTCAATTAAAATGAATATTAATTAATTTTCCATGTTTTTAGAATGGTTACCAGATTACACAACAACGCGCTGCTTTGGCCAATAATGGTCTGATGACTTTCCCAGTGATAACACCAGGCAAAAAGGTTTACTACAAATCTGTTAATCTGCTGCAATTACAATTGGAGCAGGACAGTGGCAAGTCGCTGCATGATGATTATCTAAAACGAAGTTTAGTTGACCTAAATCGTGCGGGTTTACCTTTAATGGAGCTGGTCTTTGCCCCAGATCTGGAAACCGGCGAAGAGGCTGCATCGTTGGTTAAGGAACTGATGCTCATACTAAGGCGTCTACAAACCTGCAGCTGCAAAATGGAAGGTATATTATTTAAATACAACTTTCCGCTTGACTTTCTATTGCTTTTCAACTTTCCCTACTAATACTAAGTTTAATTATTGAAAATTTAATTTTTTGAGTGGTCGATTGATCATAGTTGACAATTAATTTGTTTATTTAAATAAGCTTGTTTTTTTAATGTGTTCTACACGTTATTATTTTCTTTACAGAGGGTGCACTCCGCGTGGATGCCAATATATCCATACACCAGGAAGGCGATCCCTTGGGTGTGCGCACCGAGGTTAAAAACATTGGCTCCGTACGTAGCATATCTCAGGCCATCACATATGAAATAAATCGCCAGCTGGAGCTCGTGGCCGATGGCGGTGTGGTTACAAATGAGACACGTAATTGGGATGCGGAAAACAGACGCACCGTGGCAATGCGTGATAAGGAAGTGCTTCAAGATTATCGCTTTATGCCAGAGCCCAATTTGCCGCCTCTGCATTTAAATCTCAAGCCAGGCTCTCGCTCAACAAAAGATTTAATATCGGTAGCTGCTTTAAGCGAGGAAATTCCTGAACTGCCCGAGCATACGCGTCAACGTCTTATGGAACACTACAAACTCAATGCAGAGACAGCTATTATATTAGTGGTAAAATAGCCATTTAAGTATCTAGATGAATCATTTATGATATTAATCTTATTTTCTTGTTTGAAGAATGAGCCTGTTCTGCTGGAGCATTTTGTAAACATCACAAAGAGTTTACCTGGCGTCCCAACCAAAGTGATTACAAACTTTTTAATCAACGACTTGTTGACATACTGCAATAAACTTAATCTGGATGTCGAAAATTGGTATGATCCGTTAAGTTATGCTAACCTTTTTCACTTTTCGACTTATCTGTTTTTTGGCTATCCAAACCTGTATTTGCGAAATCAACTTAAAGAAGAACTTACCTTCTGTCCCCAACGAAAGATCACTTGATAGATTTCGCATCAATATTATCTGATTTTGTTAAAGCTTACTTTACAATGAGTTTTTGTCTTTGAAATTAGAGCAAACAACTTAAAAACATATTTTTTAAAATGTAATACTTTTAGTGCCATAAGCGCTAATGCCTTGAAGGATGTCCTGAAGTCGCTGAATGCGGAACAAATCAATTTGCAGGCAGCACGTCAACTTATACAACTTTTACACAACAATCCCACTCAAGATGTTGATCAGGTAAGCAATAAACTATATTGCTTAGCGAGGAAACTAATTTGTTTGTCAATTACAGCTTGTGGAGCAACACAATCTACAACAAATCTGCGACTTGACTACTATAGAGGCCTTATGCCAACAGGCAATTGCCAATCAGTCTAAAGCCGTTCAGCAATATCAGAAAGGCAAGTCCAAGGCTCTGTTTGCCATCGTTGGAGAAGTGGCCAAGTTGTCGGCCCAAAAGGCAAACATGAAAATTGTGGTTGAATGCCTGGAAAAGCTGTTGAAAAAATAAATAGAAAATTCCGCCTTTCAAGTGTTATTAGTTGTGTTTATTTTCTTTTTGTATATATTGTTTATAAATGAACACAAATTGTTTATGATTTATGTTTTCAATTGTTAAATGTGTTGTGGTGCCGTCTATGTGTGTGTAATATAAATCATTTAATATATATTCTATATATACCATAAATATGATATTTGTTTAAGTATGTAGTTCTCTGCTCTCCTGACTCTCAAGGAGAAGCGGAACTTGTGACCCTTTAATGTAAACATAACAAGGCTGCAAATCTATTTATTTGTCGAACATAATTTCTTGACTTTAGAGAGATCTAAAACCTTTAGTTTATTGATGGGTTGCAGCCTCGTTTTAAAGTTCTTTTGTTTAATGTTAAATGTGTTGAGAAGGATGAAGATGTCCAATTGAGGATAACTAATAGATATATGCGAGATCATGGGGAACGCACTATTTTCAATTGTCTAACCAGGCAGACAATGAACAGCTGGAAATGTTACTCGAAGGCTGAGTTTATGATTATAGTTAATAGTATTGTAATGAACCTAAAGCGTTTGCCTCAAAATAAATGCACTTGGTTTTGCCTCTACGCTGGCAGTTAAAGTTAACATCTTGGCGGGATCAAATTACCAGATGGTCTGTTGGCCAGTTGACAACGTGATTGCTCTCTTTAATCACGATCGTAATCCCGACACGAAGACGGTGGCAGACTCATGGACACTGCAGAGTCCAAGCTAGATTAAAAGGTAAAGAATAAAAATGGTTAGTCTGTAAATATATGTACATAAGTACAAATCATTTACTTACCGTCTGCTTTCACTTTCCAGCAAATGAGCATCCACTGGATGCTGGGATACATTGCGCAGGGAATCCCCCAACGTACTCCTCAGATGTTGCATCTCTCGGTTTGCCTTCGAGCTACGCAAAACATATTGCTGACGCCGTTTAGCCTCTTGGGCGAGTTGTTCGCGAAGCATGGAAATCTGTTCAAATTCGGAATTTTAGTAAGTGGTAATCAATTGCCAGGTTTGAAAGTAAAAGAGCTAAGTTGTAGACCATAAGTTGATTTGTATTCATCACTAATAAATCCGTAGCCTTTAAGTTTTCTCAAAACTCAACCGATTCCCCTACGAAATGTCATTTTGTTTATGATTTAATTTATTAATATTTTCTCAGTTTAATTATAGTTAGTTTTCAAAAATATGTTTTTTAAGTGTTGGAGATCTGTATAAATTTTCAATCTAAAGTTTTCACTTCAAATTAAGTCGTGGCTTTATCGACTTGGCTTTTGATGCTGATTAACAACATACAGTATTCTTAGTTACTAAATTGTAACAACAATTAAGTGGAGTAGGGTAACCCACCTGATTCTCCAGACGCAGCACCTGCTGCTTGTGGGATTGCTCGCGAGCATCGAGCAGTTTCTCGGCATGCATCTGGGCGCTACGATAACGATCCGCATCCAAGCCATCGTTGCACTTGGAGCTGTCATGCATGCGCGCCTTGCAGCGAGCTAGCTCCGATTCTTTCTCGGCCAGGAGCGTCTCTAGACGACGCACTTTCAAGCGCAAGTCCCGAGTCTCTTGCTCAATGGTGCTGTGATCCAGGCCACAGCTGTAGGAGCCTGCATTGCCACCGATGTCATAACGATTGGAATCATATTCTCCAGCATCGCCTCCAGTTCCTCCACCTCCACCATAATAGGAGTTGGCTTTCTCGGCACGATCATAGGCACTACCACCAGCAAATTTGCTCTTTCGATCACACTCCAGTTGCTTCACCTTGTCCTGGAGCGTCTGAAGTTTGCTTCGCAGTTCGGATTTCTCCCGCTGCGATGATTTCAGCTGGCGACTGAGTTCCTCCTCCTCCCGACTGCCGCCTCCGTTGCCATTGCCATTGGTCACCACTTTGTCGCCATTCTCCTGATTCCACTTGACAATCCTCAACTGCGATTCAAGAGCAGATCTTTGCACTTCCAAGTCCGTAACTTGCTCCTGTAGGCGTTGATTTCCATCAAGCTGTGCCTGTTGACTGCGTCGCAATTCATTGAGATTCGTCTGGGCGCTGTCCAGACGTTCGGTTAGGATGCGCTTCTCGTTCTCCGCTGTCTGGAGTGTCTTCTGGAGTAGCTTCAGCTTATCCTCGTTGGCCTGGGAGCAGTGTCCCTGCTCAGAGAGTTCCTTTTGCAATGTCTTGATCTCTCCACGGAGTTGGGTCTCACTTACAGCTGACTTCTGGAGACGTTCCTTGAGCTGATCCACCGTGGACTTGAGTGAAGTGCAACGATCCTCCAATTGGGTCATGGCGCGATTTTGATTTTCCAATCGCTCCGAGACTTGTCTGATGTTGCAGTCCTTCTCCTGAAGTGCCATTTGAAGACGCGTTAAATCTCCCTCCATGGCGACACGTTGGAGATCCAGTTTGCTAGCTCTGCCCTCCACCTTGGCCAGTTCCTCTTGCAGCACACGCTTCTCGTTGTCCAATTTGCCACACTGCTGTCGGCTCTTCTCCAGTCGCTCCTCGTTCTGGGCATTCTCCTCCGAGGTGGCCGCCAATTGCATCTCCGTTTGGGCCAAACGTTCCCTCAACATTTGACACTCATCCGTGCGTTGCTTAAGTTTCTCCTCGAGCGCATTCAATGCGGAGATTTTCATTTTACGATCCGTCTCCAGGTTGCTCTTCTCCTCCTGAAGATTACGCAACATGGCCTGAAGTTTACCCAACTTGGCATCGCATCGCAGCTGCTGCTCGGCGGCATCCTGAAGCTGTTTCTTCGCCGCACCCAGCTGGGATTTGTAGTCATCCTTTTCGCGTTCCAATTGGGCTACCTGATGCATAAGATTGCGCACGCCCTTTCTTACCAGATCGGGATCGACATCGACGGGTGCATCGGGACATTGGGATGTGCTGCGTGTATCATAATCCCCAACACTACGGGAAGGACTGAATCTTCTCGAGGGGCTCAACAAACGATGGGATAAGTTGACACTGCCATCCACTTGGATGCCTGCAATGCGGCGCAGTGTGTGGACCACGGAGCTCAGCTTGTGCTCCACATCTCGCTTGTGGAGCTCCACACAGGCCAGTTGCTCATCCAAAGCCCTGATGCGACCCTCGGCGCCTCCCAGACGTGCCTTTAGCTCCTGGATCTGCTGTGTGGCATCCGCCAGACAAACTTCCAGATTATGCTTCTGATCCTCTAGACGTTTCTCCCGGCCACGTGCCTCCTCCATGCGTGTGGCAAGTTCTTGTTCCCGTGCATGGAAGCGATGCTCTTCCTGGTTATTATGACACCTTGCTCGTCCCAATTCCTGCCTTGTAGCACAGAGATTTGCCTCCAGGTCGGACAATTGCTTCTTGATCTGACAGAGTTCCTGTTGAGCACGTTCCTTCAGCTCCACTTCAGCTGCCAACTTATTCTGCAGCTCCTTGCCTCCCTCATCCTTCTGGGCAAACTCCATTTGCGTCTTGTGAAGCGTTAACTTTGTCGAGTTCAACTCCTGCGTTGTCTTTGTAAAGTTATTCTCCGTCTCCTTCAATATGGTGCTGAGACGTGTTCGTTCGTTCTCCAAAGTATTCCTGGTCTCCTCCAGATTGCTAATCTTCTGAAGAGCCTCTTCAATTGCTCTTGCCTGCTCCCGCTTGGCGCTCTCCACACGCTTCACATGATCACGCAACTCCTTGTTGCTCGTGGAGTACTTGTCCCGCTCAATGTTGCTATCAGCCAGCTGACGACGACTATCCGTCAGTTCCTTGCGCAGACTCTCGATGTAGCCCTCACCTGGAAGAGATCACTCGTTAGTTAGTCATTGGGGGATGATCATATTTAAAATATATAGTAAATTGTATAATAAATACTATTTGTTGAGTTTTTCTCAGTAAGTATGTAAAACCATGAGTTAGACATGTTATATAAGATAATATAAGTTAATTTCCAACCCATCCAAAAATAGTCGTTTATTTCCGATTTTTCCACTATCCAATCGAGTTATTTCAGGATTACTACTTTTTTAACTCATCACTCTTATTTACAAGATCTAAAACAGGCTCACCTTCTTTGGTCTTTCGCAGTGCATCTTGGAGCTCATTGTTGGTGCCCTCCATTTTGTCCTCTTTCAGGCGTATTTCCATCTTGAACTCCTCGCTTAATCGACAGAGTGTGTCTCGCTCCTCCCGCAAGCTGTTCAGCTGCAGCTCCTGCTTCCTAATGCACTCCTCCAGCTTGATCCTGTCAATGACAAGCATAAAACTCTTTATAAACAACTCTTTCTCATTCGGATTCACATTAAATTGATCTTTAAAGATCTATGCTAAATTTAAATAAATTGGTGTCTTCTTAGGCAAATATCAAGCAATGTAACTGCTATTTATTAATGTACCCAACTCCACTCTTATTTTTCCAACTTACTTATGCTCCTCCTCCTTGGTGCGCATGAGCACAATCTCATCCTTAAGCAGGGCAATGGCAGATCGTTGTTTCTCATCCCGGGCATTGGCCTCTCGCTTGCTGCGATCCAAAGCCTCCTGTTCGGTCTTCAGATCTCGGGCAACTGATTCTAGACGCTCGGCAACCGCCTGCTTGTCCCGATGGGCCATAAGTAAAGCCTGTTGCTTCTCGTTCTCGGCACGGATGAGGGTCTCCTCATGCTGTTGCACAAGGCTCTCGATGTGAGCCTGAAGAGCGGCCAGACGCTCCTGCAGCTTTTCGATCTCATCATCCTTGGCCGTCTGTAAGGCCTGCAGAGCCTGTTGCATTCGCTTCTCCAAGGCATTGCGAAGCTGAAGGACTTCATCACCATGTCGTTTAGAGGCATCCTCGGCAGCTGCCTGTAAGCTGGCAATCTTTTGGTTAAAATCATTCTCTGCCGCACGAGCAGCATTGATCAACTGCGTCTTGGTTTCCTGTGCCTTGCGTTGACAAATCTCCAGATCCTTTTGCAGACGGGCCACATGATTCTTTAGGGATTCCTCTCGCACCAAAGCCTCCTGCAGATCACGCTCCAGTTGGCTGCGTTTCTCCTCGACAGCCTCCAGGGTGGTGTTTGTATCAAAGAGCACCGTCTCCAGAGATTCCTTCTCGGAGCGAAGGGCAGCAAGCAACTCGTTCAACCGATGTGTATCCTTCTCATGCAGATCAATGACCACCTGTTTCTCCTCCACATCCTTGACCATATCCTCGATATTTCGATTGAGGCGACTGTTTGTCTCGGTTGTCTGCTCCAAACGTTGTCGGGTTCGCATCAACTCCTCGTTGAGTGCCTCCTTCTTCCGGCATGTGGCAGTTAATTGATTGTGAATATCACACTTCTCCCGTGTCATGCAAGCGAGATCCTGCAGGATCTTCTCCTTCTCTAGCTGTAAACATTTTAGCTTCTCACTGTAAGACAGATTATCCGTCTCAAGCTCAAGACGTGCTTTGTCCAACACTGCCAGTTCCTTCTTTAGTTCTCCAATTTCTGTGGCCTGATCTGTGGATTGTAATCGGAGTTTCTTGCGCTCCTCCTGGGCATCCATTAGACAATTCTGCACGGACTTTAGCTCATCGCTGGTGGAACAATTGTTGTTCGATAGCTTCTCGTGTTTCTCCTGCAAATCACATTTCTCTAGCAGTATTTTATCCAGATCATATTCCAAATCGGACTTTTGCTTCTCCAGCAAACCAATCAAATTATCAGATTCAATGCGTTGTTGCTCCAGAAGATCTCTATTGAGACTCACACGATTCAGTTCCTCACGGAGCGATATTGTTTCCTCCCTCAATCGACTGCTGCGATCTTCCTCTGATCTGTAAACAAAAGAAGTTTGAAGAAGTTAAATATATCAAATGGGATTATTACTTTAGGATCTCCCACCTTAGATTTAATTCTGTTATATTCTTGTCCTTGAGTATACGCTGAATCTCCAGCTCCACGGCCTTCTTATCCTCCTCCATGGAATCGATGCGCTTTTGCAGCTTACCATAGTTCAATTGCAGCTTCTCAAAATCACCGCTCAGATTTTCAAACTGAAATAAAAAAACATTTATATAATGTTAAAGGAAATGGAATTTTATATCTACCAGGTCGAATCTGTATTCGTTTATGGCATAAATCTTTGCAAGCAAATTTAAAGCCGACTGAATAGTACGTATAAGTTTAAGATTATAAATTTCCAGCCATTTTTCTCTCTAACCTTAAATTACTTGTATTTACGTATTTTAAATAATTTTACATATTCGGAAATAATTTAAGTGCATATGAACTCAAAATAAGATTAATCCGTCTGGCAGCAAATTATAAACCTATCAAAAATTGTATAAAATAGAATATAGAGACTGGAAATCAATATAATGTAGATAGGCTGTTGCTATCAAATTACTGACCACCTTTAACTTGAAAGTAAGAATTTATACACATATAAAGAGTATTTTTTTAAACAAAATTACTCAAAAGACAAACATCATTTCTATCATAATAACTTAGTAGTTGATATGTCGAAATTCTTCCAAGTGTAACTATTTGATATCAAGCGACTGTCTTTCACTTAAAATTAAAAAAACTCCATAAAGTTAATAGCTAAAAATGCATATTTGCACTAGTCCAAATTCTACTCGAAAAATATATATAACATATCTAGGTTTTTAAAGACAATCGCGATGTAAATAGATTTCAAATTGAAGGACCATAGCTAGAATCAAAGGACTGTTCATCGTTTATTTAAAACTAAGAAAATCCTTATCTTTCCTTTAAGAAAAACATTTCACTTGAATCAGTCAAATATAAAACAGATAGGGACTATAACTAGTATCATAGGACTGTCCACCTTCATACAAATTGAAATTATTACTGATTAGTTACATCACTTGAATCTTTGGACAAGTCCAAATTCTTTCTAAATACTAAACATGCACTAAGCTATAGTCCAATTGTAAGTAGATTTGAAATTGTATTTCCAATGGCAAACTATTATATATACAAGTCAAAAGATGTCAATTATATAATCTACTATATAGAGGAATGTATAAATAAGAAAAAAAACCATAGTCTACGGTACAGACCGTCTAGCCGAAGATCGTTTTGTTGTTCGTTTATGGTATTGGATCAGTCGTGTTATCACCTCTATTATCAACTCAGCGACTGTCTCTGAATCTGTCTCTGTCTGTCAGACGCCCACTCACCGCATTGTTGAGATCGGCACGGCCCATTTCCGATTGTTGTTTCTGTACCCGGACATCATCGAGAGTTTTCTGCAGACTCTCTCGCTCCTGGAGCAACTCGGATAATTTGGAATTGCTGGAATCGAGTTTTTCCGTGAGTTGTTGCATCTTGTTGGTGAGAAGTTGTTTGGTTCCCTCACTGGTATCCAGTTGGGTTCTTGTGCTGCGCAAGGTTTCACTGCTATGCTGGAACTTGACCTGCATGTCGTGGAGAGCCAATTGATATTTATGAAGTGCTGCCTGGACAGCGGAAATGGTTCCCTCGGCAAAGGCTTGAGAGGCGCGTGTCGAATTGCGTCGTGGCGATTTCCCACCACCACCGGAGGTGGCACCGCCTCCTCCTCCACCCGTAACGGAGGCAGAGTCACGCGTCAAATGCATGTGCTGCATGGCACTGTTGACCTCGGCGTCTGCCTCGCGATCTGCGATCTCGGCATCTTGAACAACCGCTTGGGCAATCTCTCGCATCGAATTGTTTAAGCGCTCGATTTCATCATTATAACGATTAGCTAATGCCGCCTGTGACTCTGCTTGGGCACAACGATCTTCAAGCTTTTTCAATTGATTCATCAGCTCCAACAGACGCTGGTCACGCTCCATAATCTCGTGCCTGGCACTCTCATATTGTACCTTCAATGTTGCTAATTGGGATTGTAGTTCATCATTGATGCGTCTCGATTGCTTCAACTCCTCATCGGCAGCCCTTTTGGCCTGTTGCAGTGTGAAGGCCACCGAAGAGTTGGAACAATTGATGTCCTTGCTAACACCATTGATCTCCTGTCCCATCTTGGCCACCTCCGCCTTCATGGCACTCTGCATATCCTTAAAAGATCGCTTTACTGCAACAACTTCACGCCACATCTTCAATAGACGATTATGTTCACTGTTGTAGTAATCCTTGAAGGCTTGTTCCTCCTCCTTGAACTCATCCTCCTTGATCAACAGTTCATCCCGCATGCTTGCCCAATCATTCGTCAACTTTTGCAAGTCATTGGTCAACGCTTCATTGGTTCTATTGGATTCCTCCAGCTGCGAACGCAATGCATTATTCTGCGCCACAATCTGTTCACAACGATTGCGTTCCTCTTCCAGTTTTCGACAGAGCTCATTGCCTCCATCATCCAGTAGATAGTCCCGACTGCAACTGGGCGGTGGCGAATCCAACGAGGAACTGCACGGCAGACTGCTCTGACCCAAGGTCAACGAGGTGGAGCACTACAAAAGAGTGAGACTGTACTTAATAGTGTTGCAAAATCCAATTGATGATACTTATTAATATTACTTATTAATGAAGCAATACTGCTCATTAATTAAATCTTTCTACAAATCTATTTGTCAGCTGTCCTTTAATATATCGTAATAATTAACAAATATTTAAATATATAAATCTTAAAGTTAAAAGTCTGAGAAAATGCAAAGATTTTTAAATTTGATTCAACATTTGAAACTGTTTCCAATTTGAATTTTTTAAATTCATTACTGAAAACCATTTTGAAAGATTTAAATTTTATTTCAATTTAATAATTAAAATTGATTTTTGAAATTGAAGGTTTTTGAATATATTCAGCTTTAGGGACATTAAATTCATATAAGTTTGTTTCCTAAATATTCTCAAATAAGAAAAATCCTTTGAAATTATAATTGGCTCCTACGTTAATACCCTGTAAAGGCGTCGGGTATACTCACCAGCACCTGGCTAGCTGTTGGTCCTGTTGTCAGTTTCGGTGCACATGGCACCGTCGATGTTGTCGTTGTTGTTGGTTTAATGGTGTCATGCATACGCTCCTCAAGATCACTGCAACGTTGCCTATACTGCTGAATCTTGGACTGAAGGCGACTGACAAGATTGGCCTGATTATGCTGAGCCTGCTTGTAGGTATCGAGACGTCGTCGATAGCTATGGGATTCATCTGCCAGACGTTGACGTAGCTCTTGGTTCTGGCGGAGCAGCGTATTGGTGGAGCAATCTCCGGTTGATGGTCCCGGAGGTGGAGCAGGTCCGGGACTCATCATTCTGGGCGTTATGGCACCTCCTGTACCGTTATGGGCGTGGTTGGACGGCTCGCCACGACCACCGCGGTTGCGTGAGAAAGGCAAACGCTGGGATGTTATGCCTCCTGCACCTGATCCTCCGCCTCCTCCTCCTCCTCCTGGTGGCCCGGGCAGGTCGACGGCCGATGGGCAAGGCGTTTGCTTAAAGTTATCGCGATACGCTTGCATCTGTAAGAGAGGGAGAGAAAGACACAGGGAGTGAGAGAGAGAGATAGAGAGAGGGGGAAGAGTGAGAGATTGGAGCGAGGGAAGTTCATGAAATTGCTTGCGGTTTGCGTGTAAAAAAAACTTTTGCAAAACTTTGCCGCCTACGCCTAAAATGCTCGATAACTTTTCCCAAATTGATTTATTAACTCCAGTTTGATGGTAAAGGGATAGAAGGGGGTAAATCGACGAGGGAGTGGGTGTGGGCAACTATTGCCATGCAACGGACAGAAATGTTGTATATATGTATGTATATATATTTCTATGCTTAGCCCTCATAAATAAACAAGACTCCCCTTAATATTATCATCTACTCAAAATGATATTTTTTCCTATGCGAAAAACATCGCTCCACTTGACGATATAAAAATCATGTTGGGCCTCTGCCTCTGGGCTGACACCGTTTGTCACCAGGACAGCAACTCATGCCACATGCCGCATGCCACATGCCACATGCCCCCTCCCACCAAATTCCCACTCCCTCCTTTCAGTTTGTCACAGCAACAACATGCATAATAATTTCCTTGTCGTTTCCTATTTATATTAATAAACAAAAATATTCTGCTTATGGTTTCTGTTGTTGTAGTTGTTGTTGTTGTTGAAACTTCTTTCGACACGAATGTTCTTGTCTTGTTTCTTTGGGTCGTCATCTAATTTCCGTAAAGCTCAGCTCCTTATTGTCAACTTTTATAGAGACAACAACAAAATATTATTAGTTTTCCATGACGGAAGAACAATAACTTGAATCTCGAATATCCTTAAGCATGCAATCTCTAGACCTGCTTATGTAGTTCCTCATTTCTTGTTCCCATGCGATTCTACTTTCTATTTTAGTACACTTCATTTTATGGTTACAACTACAGATTCAACCGTCTCTTCTTCGAACCGATTGAGGTCGACATAAAGACATAATCATAAAACAGCCAAAGATAAATGCTGAATGCTAAGAATCATAAGGATATAGGTTTACTACCTATTGTCATAGTCGCAATTTGATGAAATCTTAACTTGAGCATAACAGGAAAATAGATAAAAATTTTTAGAGAAATTATAAAGTATCAAAGAAGATTCTAAATCTCAACAATCAATGTTTAACGCGGAATACTTTATAACTATCATTAATAAGTATAAAATCAGATATGCAGAAATGTTTTTCCTTTTTCTTTCTCTACAGTATGTCTTAAAGACATTTTGTCTTTTATCTCTATTTGCCGCTTAGTTATCACATACTTTATATGGATAAAATATCATTTAACATATCAAAATTTAATTTAAATTCATATTCAATTTGTAAGTGGTCAAATAAGTAATAAATAAAAAACAAAAGTTCTGAAATAGAGAATACTCTGTAGTATTTTTAGACATTAAGTATACGTCAACTTTTTTACCAACAGTTTTTGACTCAAGCTAAGATACTTTATTTATGTAAAAGGACTAACTATACATTTATAAGATGTACATTAAGGATAAAGAAAGTCTTTAATTAATTATCATCCCACATCATAATTAAACTCTACGTAAGTTTGTTAAGATTTGCATAAACACAAATTTATCCTACAAGGATAAGAAAGGCTTAAAAAGTAAACGTTAATACAATATATTTAAGTAATTGAATTAAGTAGTACTTTGTACTTCTAATAAATGTAAAACGTTCAAGTTTCTGATTTCTTATCAATATTATTTATAGCTTTGTTAATAATTTATTATTTGTTATTTTCCATTTCCTTATTTTTGATTATTGATTAAAGGGTCTGATATTCTATAGATGAGGGACTATTTCTGTTTTAATCAAAATCGATTAAGAAACGAGAACTTTCCTATTAAAGCTTAGAAATTTCTTATCTTTAATATATGAAAAATCCTTGATAACAACAGTATCTACTGGATTTACTTTAAATTAAATGCTTTACTTACTTCTTTGGATATATATCCAATAACAGAAAGCACAAGACTGTAAGATCACTCGAAATGCGTTATGAGGAACACAAAATACGGAATGTTGTTAACTGATTGAGCCTCAATTGAATACTCATCAAGCTATCTTGTGGTTTGCCAGAAGACACCACTGTGGTTCAAAGGTGGGGCGGTAACCGGTAACGTTAAACAGGATAACAGGATAGGGGTAAAAGGTAACACAACCACGCCTGTTTTTGGAGTTTCACTCACTTCCACATCCACATCCACTTCCACTCGAGGGACGCCTTCCGTTAAGGCAATTGACACAAATTTGCAAGAATGCGGAAATACGCAACGAATGCTCCTCACATGGAGTCGGAGCTTGAGGATATTTAATCACAGTTTAATATAAATATAACGAATCTGCGAATTTTGCGACCTGAACTGACGGTGTCTGTAGAACAGAAACGACTGAGCCCCAAACTGGATGTGCCAGGCCATTTGTACATAAAAAGGAAGCCAGAGGAACCGCCATTAAGGACAGTCCAACCCGATCCAGCCCGGCTTGCAAGTTTGGCGCTGTGACTCCTTGGGGTTAGGGTAAAATAAACATTGAATTAACAAATTCCACGTTGCCCCTAACAACCGGAATTGATTGCGATTGCGACTCATCGAAAGGCAAACCTGTTCCCCATGTCGACCAGACCAAGAAGCTAACTCACAATTATGTTTTTAGCGTGCCAGCGAGCAACAAATGCAAATCGCTACCGGGTCTATCCTGGGCACCTCTCTAAATACCCCTCACTAGCAATAAGTACCTGTGTGTGTACTGGAGCATCTCACGATTTCTTTCCAGGTCTCAAATAGATCAATTCATGCCTAACTGCGTTTAATAAGTCACAGGCAGCAACAACAGCAGGGTAATAAATTGTTGAGCACTGTCAATGAGGTTTACCCCTTTTCTAACTGTATTTATTTATTTCCTTTTTTTATTTTTGTGTCCTTCTTTTCTTTATAAGCAATTTAACCACCGCAGCTCTTTATGCTAAACAGTCAAGGGTCGACTAGATAACCGATAAGCGAAAGCATAAGATCATTAGCATAAAATGTATTTAAATATTCTGAGAGTCTTTTTAACTATATTCCAACTTTGGTAACTGCTAATTCTTTATTTTTAATATACCACAAAAGACCGGAAATTCAAACATAATTTAATTATATAAATTATACCTTGCAAGGGAACCTTCCTAAGGTCAAAAAAAATGGTTTCGCTTTAATTGTTTCTCTTAATATCGAAAATATAGCAAAAAATGTGTTTTTTTCATAGTTTAAGGAAATTTTGTTTAGATGAAATTATGGGGCACCTTGAAAGCCTCTTTATTGACCACCTTGCTGTCCACCCTGGGGACCTCCTTGTGGGCCTCCTTGTTGACCACCCTGGGTACCTCTTTGTTGTCCACCTTTGGGACCTCCTTGTTGACCACCCTGGGGACCACCTTGTGGTCCTCCTTGTGGGCCTCCTTGTTGACCACCCTGAGGACCTCCTTGTTGTCCACCTTGGGGACCTCCTTGTTGACTACCCTGGGGACCGCCTTGTGAGCCTCCTTGTTGACCACCCTGGGGACCTCCTTGTGGGCCTCCTTGTTGTCCACCTTGTGGGCCTCCTTGTGGGCCTCCTTGTTGACCACCCTGAGGACCTCCTTGTTGGCCACTCTGGGGACCTCCTTGTTGTCCACCTTGGGGACCTCCTTGTGGGCCTCCTTGTGGGCCTCCTTGTAGGCTTCCTTGTTGTCCACCCTGAGGACCCCCTTGTTGACCAGCAGCCACAGCAACCAAAGCAATCAATACAACCAAAGTATACAATCTCATTTTTCGTTTTTAGTGTTGTGTCTTTTACGAAGAACTTATCTCCACTGACTCTTTATCTTTGGGCTTAGAATCCTTTATATACTACCTTAATGTGTTGAATGATAATTCCCAACAGCTGTCGGTTGTTAACGTCACCAACTTTATTTGAGTTAGACAAATGTCTGCGATAAAAATAACCGACAGTTCAGCTGTTTTACGTTTGTCATACATTTCTAATTACAAATTGGATTTAAAATACGTAGAAATTTTGGAAAATGACGACATATTATCAAAGCAAAATAACAACAAGTGATCTTTATATGCGCGTGGTATTAATGAACTGTTGTCTTTAACATAAGCGAATGAAATTAAACAGAAGAACATACTGAGAGCCAAAAACATTTTGAATTAACTCTAATAGAAATAGGTTTAGTTTTTCCAAAGTTGGTACGAACTCTTCGATTACCTTGCAAGGATCAAGACAAGATTATTTATTGGTTTTGACAAATTAATGTAAATTTATGTCTGGTAACCCTGAAGATAAGTCTTGTACACAAACTATAATCTATAACCCAATATCTCACAATATTACATCAGAAAAAAAATAATCTATCAAAAAAATATTCACGCATCTTTTACAACACACAGTATTTAAATTTTAAAAGATATTGAAAGAGATTCAGAATGTATATGTTTATATGTTAATGAATATTCTGAAATCATGAATCGCATATCAAAATGTCAAAATGTTTCCTGACACAAGTTTGAAATGGTATTGCGACTAAGTAGATTTTGCAATGGCAGCGCTCGACTTGACTCGACTCGGCATGGGCACGGGCACGGGCTCGGAAAGGTTATCAAGACTCTCATAGGTGATCATAGGCTACTTCGATTCCTTCTCTATCAGAATTGCATACACATGCACAAAACCGTTACACAACACGCTTAAAGGTGGGTGCTATTCGGTGCTATTCGCCCAACAACCAAAAACAAAAATCAAAATCAAAATATTAAGCAAATAAATATATAAATATAAACATTTTTGCGAATTATTCTCATATTGAAATCATTCTTATCGCTGAGCTGTGGTGGTATTTAAAAAAGAATACAAAAAAAAGAGCCTGGCTTTAACCTGTGGGAACCTTGGCCAGATATCAAGGTGCAAATATTTCATATAGTCTATAATTAAATGGGATGTTTAATAACATTTGTGGAACTATAGACAACCCAATACTATAATGACAATAATGGGTATTTTTGTTTAAAGTCCAATTAATAGCAAGGTTAAGGTATGTTTTTTCACTTTCCGTTTTGCATCTAGTATAAGTTTTGCTATAAAAACATATAAACAATTTGTATTACACATATGTATATGTAGATCTGTATACTATGTGTAGGTGTGTGATTATTTTGTTGCTGTGTAGCATAAGTTATTGTTACTGCTGTTGTTGTTGTTGTTGGTGCTATATGACTTGCTTAATGAGTGTTGGGTTCATAGTCAGTCTGTTATCAGTTTCAGTCAGAGTCTCGATGTCGGAACCATTCGTAAAGCCGCAAATGGATTGAATACCTATTTCTACATTCAATTCATTTTTTAACGACAAGGGGTCAAAGTACACACACAGACTGCATGACTGCAGATTAATTAATATACTATAATACTAATATTAATAACCGGACTTAACACTAACAATAACAACTAACACCTCTTCAGTCTGGACCAAGATTGGACACCAATTTTTGACATGCTCCTACAATAATGCTCCTAATTTGGTAAAAAGTGTAGAACGTGCCGATGGCAACAGACGCCAAACCTTGCAAAGAAAGCAAAATAGAAAAGAAATCCGGATGATTTATGTGTTACTACACTGAGAGAAACTGAATGAAATCTGTTATACTTATACTTGTACAATACTTGTACGTTTCTTTCAGTGCAAAAGCATTGCAAAATCTGACAGTCTCTGAGAGTCGACACACCCAGACATCTAACTATGCGTTCCCTTATATTATACTTCTATAGGTACCGGCCATATCTGTCGAGATGTATGTACACATACATATACATGTGATAGAATGTGATGTCTGAGTCCGCTATCGCTATCGATTGCATTGGCCAGACATGGATTTTTACATAGGTTTTAAGTAGAACTTCTGACTAAACGTCGCTTTAGTCAGATTTCGAATTTCGCCAGCTTTGCACGGCTGAACCAAAAACGGAAACAATAAACACGGAGACAACGACGGAGATTACGTAGAAATCAGAAACGCGAATTGTGTCGAGTTGAGTTGAGTTGAGGATGTCGCAGACTCTGGACGATCTGCTGCAGCGGCAGGAGCATGCCCGTCAATTGCGGCTGGCAACTCGCGATAAATTTCGTAGAATCAATTCATTGGATCGCATACCGGAGCATCCCAGTCAGGATGAATCGGAGAACGAGGAGAAGGCGCCACATCGGCATTTTATCACCTTGAGACGGCAACGGACCGCAGATGGCAGTTTGTTACGCTCCCAGGTGCAGTCATCAGCTCAGGAGAAATCCTCGGGCAGCATCAACTTTTTACTCTTTGGACCACAACTTGTGATGCGTTTCATCTTGACCCTCATCCGTTATGTGCTATATATACCACTATCGATAGCGGCTCCCAGTTTTTGGCTATCGGCTTTATTGTGGATCTTCTGGAAGCTGTTGCGTGTGCCAATTGCTCTGGTCAAATGGCTGCTGAGTGGCGGGGATGAGGAGCAGCCGGGTACGTTGCAGCGACAGCGCACTGTACTCCTCAGTGGAGGTAGCACCATACAAACCCTGCACATGGCGCGTAACTTTTACGGATCTGGAACACGTGTTGTGGTCTTTGAGTTCGAGGGTCTTTTTGGATTGGCGCGATTCTCCACAAGCGTGGACAAGTTCTATGTAGTTCCCAAGCCAAGCAGCGCCAATGCGGATCAGTATATTGCCGCCCTATGTCACATTGTGAGAAAGGAGCGTCCCACGGTTTATGTGCCTGTCTGTGCCACGAGTCCGGCATACTACGATGCCTTGGCCAAGCCACATCTGGAGCTGTTGGGCTGTGCCAGCTTTGTGCCGAGTGTACAGGAAACACAGCAGCTGGACGATTGTCTGCAGCTTTTTCAGCGCTGTGAGGCACAACAGATCACGTTGCCAGCGCATACGGTGATCACGGCCCAGGAGCAACTGCAGCAACTTTATGAACGCGGCTTTGTTGGTGGTTATCGCCACATCTTTATGGCATGTGGCATGCAGGGAGTGATGGAGCGGCACAAATATATTTTACCTAATCGTCGCGTGGAACTGGTCAAGTTCAATCAGCATGAGATTAGCGAGAGACAGCCTTGGTTGGTGGTACGTGATCAACCGGGTTATCATCATTATGTCACGTGCACCACGGTCAAGGATTCACGTGTTGTGGCCAATGTTAGTTGCCGTGTGGAGCATCACACCAAGAATCTCATTCCAGTGCGACGAGATGATGAGGCACAGATTGAACTTTGGCTGCGCAGTTTCTTTGCCAAGGTACGTTTCCAACGTAGCATCAATGGACACATTAGTTTCCGCCTCGTCAAGTCCCCGACACATGGTGGACAATTTGTGCCCTTGGGCGTAAGACTGGGCGTGGCATTACCCTACATCTGTCACAATCGTTCACATGCTCAGCTTTTGTGTCGTGCCATCAAATGCATGTGCATACATCGTGGTGGCAGGGGAGGAGGAGGAGGAGTAGGAGGAGGAGGAGGTGGAGGAGGCATGTGGCATGGACAGGAGCAGCAGGAGGAGGCCAGCTGGAGCTGGAGCTGGTCAACACTGGAGCGGAATAAATCGACAGCGGCATTGGACAAACGTGAGGCACTATTCGCCTATTGGGACCCGTTGCCCTATTGCGCCTATTATCACTTCCAGCTGCCTTTAGAGTCCGTCAAACTGTTTTTGCAGCGACGGAATCGCAGTGAGACCAAAAGTTTATCACCGCGCATCACGGCGCCGGTTCATTGAACGACGCAGTGCAGCAATTGCCGGCCCGGGCACTTGGTGACAGCGAAGGCAACGGCGACGGCGACGGTGAAAGCAGCAACAGCGTCGGCAATAGCGAGAGAGATTACACAGACTGAATATGTACACAATAGGTACATACATATACATACAGATGTACACACTCGTACACTTTTGGTACATGTACATACAGATGTACACACTCGTACCACATACAGATAGATGTACACAATCGGTACATACATGTGTATGCAGTGCAGACTTGGTAAATATACAACAATCAGATGTACAGACTTGGTACATATACAATCTGATGAAGATGTGCGCACACACAGTACACAGTACATGACATACATATGATGTACCCAGTACTCGTTAACGATGTACCCACTCTTCCATATAAAAATGTACTCACACGTACATTACTTTAATATTTTGTTTACTTAAAGATCGCGCATCAAATGGGGTTCAACATCTATTTAGCAAGATTAGACTTACGCTACGCGTAAACATAAAACACATAATTTATAATTAATATGTATATACATATACAATACACAATTTATAATATATATTTACACAATATGTATGTAAACATTGATCTGGCACAATCATTCATACGTAGGCCTAGGCCTCAGTTTGTTGACTTTGCATAATAAAGCTTATTATATAGTATAGTATATAAATTATTGCGCAGAAATGCAAATTGCAATTACCCATTTTAGATTTACATTTACACAATTGCACTTGATTTTCTATTTTAATAATACTGTAATACTTCTATTGCACATTTTGTTCAACTGGAAAACGGAAACACACTAAACTGACCATCATTGTGTTATTGTTGCTGGTGGTTGTTTTTGGCCATAATTTCAGTTTCGTTTTCGTTTGCCGCTTGGTTGCTGGGCAACAGAGTGGCTTTAGGTCAGTTTAATTGCGGTTAACGGTTGCAGGCGGTAACTGAGTCATTTGCATTATCCTTATCAGACTAACCCCCGTGAAGTGGTAGGAGGCGTCACACACATGCAATACAAACAAACATAAATAAATACATATATACGTCTGTATATACACATGCACAGTTATATAATAGTCCAAGCGTGTACTTATATTTAATAGATTACTAAATTATTCAATTTAAAATACTCTCAGTTTCCATTATTTGATAAATTTATTTTAAATATGGCGCCACTCAACATTGTAACGGTTAAATGCGCATACGAAATATCACCCAAATAGATCGATAACAGTAACTATTTTGAAAGTTCGATTGCTAGAAATATTTGAAAATTGTTATCAGCCAGAAATGTTCTGGCTTTCATTTTAGCTATTTCGCTTGAAAATTCAGCTATTCTTGGCATGTCTTCTAACCAGAAACAGCTTTCTTTTTCTTCTATGAAGTTGGCAGCACTGAATATCATCGCCAAAAAACATCTGTCGATGTATCGATATGTCAATATTTTCTCAACAACCCTAACAATACGAAAACACAATTTTTTTGTCACGTAAAGAAAGTAGTTGATAAGTAAAGGGCGAAACCACGCAATGAAAAACTGGCTAAATGACGCTGCTGGTCGTGCCAATGTCCATGGTGAGCATGGTGCTCCCACCGGTGTTGCCATAAGCATCGAGAGCGATGGCGATGACAATGAGTCAACGACAGCTGAGCACCATTGTTTGCTGCCTGCACCGATGACACTGCCCTTGTCCACGGTGACCTCGGGACAACAACAGATGCAGATAAGTAGTGGCGGTAGTACAAGCACAAGCATTAACATGGAGCACATCAATCAACCGACGACGCGTAGAAATAGTTCTATCGGAGCACGTGCCGGCAATAACAACAGCATATTGGCCTCTTTTCTGGCTAGACAACGCTCCTTTACGCCAGTTAACAGCACCCCAGTGCGTGGCAGCACAACACAACAAATGAATCGACGACTGCAGCAATCCCGCAGCGTAGGTGCGCCTGGCAATAGCCTGGAGCAGGAGCAACAACCTGCAACGGCACCAGCAACTTCAGCTGCAGTGCGTCAATTGGGCTTTTGGCGTGCAAATCTTAACGAGATGTTCTCACTGTCGACGGCGCCATCCACAGAGGCATTGCGTTCCTTTATTGCACATTCCAATTTTCGAAGTCCGCCAGCAACTGGAGGAGGAGCAGAAGTTGGATCAACAGTAGGAGAATCAACAACTACAGCCGCAGATGCTGACAACGATCCAGAAGCCAGCACAAGTGCCTCCATCTCGTTGCGCATGAACAGCAATAATAGCAGCGGCATGGGCAGAAGCATATCCCTTAGAGAGAATGAGATGCAGCCACCACGTAATAGCCTTAATTCCCGGCACACAGCTAGTGTGCTTGGATTATCCACGCCGGGATTGCCTTCACCACCTCCCTATCCTGCCTATGAGACAGGCCATTCCGATGGCACCTCAGCTGCTCCATCTGCCGATGCATCACCATCAGCTGCAAATGGAAATGATCCGCCAAATGGAAATGAGAACAATGCAGATAATGACCACATCATTGTGGACATGGTTGTCCAGATTTTAGGACACTTTGTGCGTTACTTGCCCATTATTTGCATACTCCTCATCAAATTCGTGCACGATCATCTGCTGGGCATCCTTGATTTGCTCCTGCTCCAGACTCTTATGTACAATTTGAACCGATCATTAAGATTTCAAGTCGCACGCTTAGCACAAAAAAACTATCCAGTGTTGATTCGAGATGCTTGCCTGGTGGTGATCTTCGTTACAGTGCGTCTGTATATGGCCTCAACACCGCCAGACCCATTGGGATTGTTGGTGCCGCCGCCAAGAACATACCAAACGGTTGAATTGCCTACCTCCTCCTCCTCTTCCCACTTGGCATTGGAAGAGAATGTTCCCACAACGTTCCAATCGAGTGTGGAAACGCTCAAGGACGCTGCTGCTGATCCTGCTGCTGTACCCAAAGTCATTCCATTGAGCTTGTTGCTCTATTATGTCGCCGTCAGTGATCTCTTGCTGAAACTGCTCACGATTCTCATCAAGATTGGCATTACGATGCTGCCCATGCATGTGATACGACTGAAAGTTCGAGTAAGTTCTTAATTCATTTGCAACTGCACGTATATTTTATTTATACTACAACATTGTATATAAAAATATCAATTGGTTTTTTAGGCACGTCTATATGTTCTTGTGGAATACATCTCACAGTTCTATCGCGCCCTAACACCCATAACACAGTGGTGCCTCTTTCTTTATGAATCCTATTCGGGTCTGGAGGTCATCTCAGGTGGATTGCTCTCCTCATTGTACATTGGCGCCAAAGTCTTTGATCTCGTGGAGCGTGGGAAATCTTTGAAGAAAGCGATAGCCACCTTCAGACGCAATATTGTATGATAAATATAGAAATTTCATTATAAAGTATACTTTTAAAGTTTTTAAACTTTTACAGGACTCGGAGCGGCCACCTACAAAGGATGAACTCGATGCTGCTGGAACAGTTTGTCCAATTTGTCATGATTCGTACATTTCGCCAATTGTACTCGAGTGCGGTCATATATTCTGTGATGAGTGTGTCCAAACGTGGTTCAAGAGGGAGCAGACGTGTCCCATGTGTCGGGCCAAGGTTAGCGATGATCCTGCCTGGCAGGATGGCAGTACAACGTTTTTCCATCAGCTCTATTAGAGCTTAATCCTTCTATCGATCGATCTATCTACCTATCGTATCTATTCATTCTATTGTTCTATTCTATGTGTATATAGCTTAAGTTGGCAAACGCTAAACAATTGTTTATTTAGTTTAACAGTTATTAATTATTAATTACACCTATTATATTATTATTATTAAAAAGAATACAAGTCTTTACTTTGGCTTCTGTCGCTTGGCTAAGGTTAGGGATTGGGATTCATAATATTCCCCATCGCCGCTCGTTGCCTTCTTGTTGATGCTGCGATGACGATCTTTACTCACAATTTCCTCCAGTATCTCACTATCTCCCTTTATAAGACGTATCCGGCCCGTGACGGGATCAACTTCACGGCGTATTTGGCTCTGACGACGCTGATATTCCTCCGGCGTTTCCGGAGCATGGGATTTGCTGTTCATCAACGCTTAAATATGTATATAATGCAATAACAGTTGAGTAGTTGTTGTTTCTGCATGGGTTTGAAATTATTACCGACCTATTGGTATTGCAAAATCCTCCTCACTTCCACTGTTAACAGGAGTTCCAATTTTAGGAGCCTCAACCATTTCCTCTTTGGTTTGTTTGTTTTTGCTGTGCTTCTTTGACTTCTTGGGCTTCTCCTTGTGCTTTTCTTTGTGCTCCTTGCGCTTGCTCTTATGCTTCTTCTTGGATTTCTTTTCGCTTTTACCCATTTTCAATCCTTATATTGATTTAATAGCCTCTGGTGGACAAGGCCTATTCCACACACACATACACAGGTTGTTCAAGTTGTTGTTGTAGTCCCATCGCTTATCCTAAACACACTAATACCACGACAAAATTGTAGTTATAAAAAAGAGGCGCCAGCAAACAAGAGATGGCGCCAAAATGGGGTACATCTGACAGCTCTGGTTACCGAAATCGAGTGTCCCGCCAAATCTGGTCGAGTAGACACTCGAGGAATTTACTCGAAAAATAAAAATCATTGAAATTAAACCAAAAGATCCACCAAAGAAGAGAACCATTTCTTTTAATTTTTGTTACTTTTCTCTATTTTGCTTAAACAATTTGCAAGTTTTTTATTTAGTTTATAGAGAATGTTTAGTATATTAATGTTTTGTTAATGAAAATGCAACTTCGACCTGCGAGGGCCTAAATAAAATGGGTTCTTTCAAAATTTTATTTAGTTTTATAGGTTTATTTATTTATTTTGTTTATTTTTTTATTTTGTTTAATAGGGATATTATACCAAAATATGTCCCGGGAACGTCTTCTCATAGGAAATTTATAGACTAAATATTCCCACATTCGCCCCGAAATGAGAACAGTGCTGTAAGACGGTAATGTTTATGAGACATTTTACAGCACTCAATTATTTACGTAGCACGCCGATAAAAACCATTAAAAACCAAAAAGAGCCAAACATCTTTACAACTGTTTACCACCTGGACGCATTGAATTATAATAACCGCCAGTCGACTGAGAACGCGATCCAGACGCTTGAACGGCGGCCTATTAAGCCAATCGCGGCAAAAATCGTGTTGTGGAAATCACACACACATACATATATATAAACAGTCACCAACACACACACACACACCCACAAATAAACACAACGACCACGCAAGGAGCTCAATTCAAAAAGAACTACAAATACAATACCAACAGCAACAAAATACGATTTGGCAACTTAACAAATACATCAGCAGCAACAACAACAACAAAGCTGTGCAACGTGCACGTTAACCAACAACAACAAGAACGTCTATAAACTACACTAAAAGGCCAAAAGCAGCAGCAACAGCGGCAACAGAAGCAACAAGAGCCGCAAAACAGCGATTATTAAAAACATTAACAGTGGACACAATAAAAACATCAAAAACAATAACAACAACATCGATTATTGTGCAGCAAACGGAGGCAGGTTCCAATATGAGCATGGAAAAAGTAGCAAGCAAACAATTCGAATCGTAAGTGAAAAATCCCATTCAATTTGGGGCAACAACTTCTTCAATAACGTTTGTTAGGTTATGTTCTATAATGTCCAATGACTGAAAAGTTTATTTTTATAGTGGAGGAATTGTACTTCAAGATATAGGATCTATTGTATCTCCCATCTGCATATACAACTTCCCCATAAACCCGATTTCATACATCAAGTCAAGATTTGATCGTGTTGAGAAATTTTGTTATGTCTTTTATTTACAAGAATATGTGTTTTTAAGATAGAAGATATTCTTTATGACATGATCGACTAGTTTTATACAGTGAAAGTGGGAGGCATTCAGTTTTAAGATCAATGAAAAACATATAAATTTGGAAAAATATGTTGAGAGCAACTTTTTGAAGAACTCAACATAAAATTGTGTCCTCTGTCAAGAATTTCGAATTAATTCTTTCTCTATTGGTATCAGTCAATTATAATGTTACTGTTAATCCTCCGCTCCGTTCAAATTGCTGTCCAAATAGCAAATCTATCTCAATTCTCCCCGTGTACCGCCCAATTTTGTTTAATCTACAATAATATCCAATAATTGTTCTTGTTAAATTTCGTCATCATCTTCATCATCCGACTCACTGACAAGTAGATTGGCAGTCAAGGTCTCGTTTTTATCGCATGCCAGATACACCTGGAGAACAGTCTCACGATTAAATCCCAATGACATCAAACGCTCCACAACTGCCTCTTCCTCAGTGCTTAACAACTCCGCTGGTGTTGCTTGCACTCCCGTAGGTGAAGTTAGCATGGCTACGAACTCCGGCTGATGCTCACGTATGGTCATAAAGGTCCTCGGATCCGTTTCGCTGATATGCTGTAATAGCACTTCAACGAGTTCCGGATTATGTCGAATCATGTCACGGATGTGGTCCAATCTCGGATCTGTGATGAAACGTCGAAGCCTCTCGACGGCTGCAGTTTCCGAATTCTCTTGGGATTCAGATGTTGCAGTTACAGTTGCAGCTGCCTGTTCAGTTTGTGGTATGCCTGTGATGAGATACTCGATGGCACGCTCAGGATGATTAAAGCTGGCCCGCAAGGCGGCACGTACATTCTGCTCCTCGTAGCCCATGCTCATTAGATTTTGAACACGCTCTTCATCAGGAGCAATAGACGGCGGTTGTGGTGAAGTAGAAATTGGCAATGACTCCGGTCTCGTCTCCGCCTTTAACTCTGTCTTTGCCTGCTCAGGCTTCTCTTCCTGTTTCGGCTCTGCTGGATTCCTTTTGGCCATGAGCACAATAAACCTATTTTCCATTATATTGTAATTGGTCAGTGGCTGATCATCCTGCATAATAGACCCAGCATAGATAAGTTGCAGACACTCAACGGGTTGTGAAATCTCTGGCAATTGCACCAATTGTTGCTTCAGTTGCAACACACTCTGCGTCTCATCGTTCAACTCTAAAGTAAATGTCTTTTGATCTAATGTGCGAATAGTGAGCTTCATTCTGATGTCTTTTTTCTCTTATAAATATAGAAATTGTGTAAAATGTGTTCAAATCAAAATTTGAGTTCGTTGAAAATAATATTTAAGGACCTGGATTTGAAGTTCTTTTCTTTTATTACATTCGCCTGCTCTGATCAATATATTTAGAATAAATTTTTTATACATGTCATTTTAAGTTAATTGTTATTTATATGAGGAGACAGTGTTTAGGAAAAAATAATTTTAATTTCAAAAATTGTATAGATATTGATTAATTATTTACCGCTATGGAAGGGTCTATGTTTACAATTGATATGACCACTAAGTCAACAAATAATAAAATACATCATATTTTATTGAAATATCGAAAGTAATATGATAATTACATTTGCATTGCAGGAAAGTCTGGCCAGATATTGTCGACAGCGATGACAGCGAAGTGGAAAATGAAATAGATGTGGACAAATTACCGCCTCTGGAGGTGGGACCCAATGAGAATCGCCTGCAGCACACATATTGTTTATGGTTCTCCCGCAAGGGGACACAGCGAGCTGCCACCGACTATAGCAAATCTCTGCACGTGGTCGGAAGATGTGCCAGCGTTCAACAATGGTGGTCCCTTTACTCGCATCTCATCAGGCCCACGTCGTTAAAACCGTATCGGGAGTTGAGTCTTTTTAAACAGGGCATCAAACCGATGTGGGAGGATCCGGCGAACAGTAAAGGAGGACAATGGCTAATACGTTTGCGTAAGAATAAAATTGAACGTGCCTGGGAGAACGTTTGTATGGCCATGTTGGGTGAGCAATTTTTGGTTGGCGATGAAATATGCGGTATAGTGCTGCAAACAAAGTATCCGGTAAGTCCAGAAATTTCCTTAAACATTGAAACATACATCCTTTTGAGCCTGAAAGCCAACAAGTAATGACGTTAACGATTCAAATGCACCGATTTTCGGCGCCCTTTGTCAGTGCTGCAAAACGCCGTCATGTGCAACGTATCGATATGATATCGATATGCACTCGTATAGTCTTTTGTTATTATTATTTTTATTAAGCTATTTTGTCGGTCGTCAATTGACGAGTCGCTTCAATTTTGCACATGTTTGAAATTCTCTTACAGCTGCAGGTATTTGTCGCATTAATTGCAAGTGCCGGTATTCCATTCATAAAAACTGCGCACGCCGTTCATGTACGAATGAGCGTGTGAGACGCGTTGTGCAGAAAACAATGTTGTTGTTGTATTGTAGCGGCATTTGATGGCGCTGACGTAACGAAAGCGCTTATGGTATTATTTGGTACATTTTTGCAGTCATTAGTATTTTTTTAGGCGTCGTGTCGCACGAAAAGTGAAAACAAGAAAACAACTCGAAAGGAAAAAGCAGAAAAACTCGAGATTGTTACATTTTGCAACGGTCTGGTAATTGTGCAATAAACGGTGGCACAGAAAACCATAAAGAAAAAGTGAACGCTTATGGTAAAATAAACAGAAATGGTAGCAATAACAAATTTGCCGCATAGGCGTCTGTGAGAGAGCGAGAAACATATCAACAAACGCCAAATACTACAAGCAAACGCAGTTGTAAATCGAATGAGAAGCGAAGAGAGAGTGAGAGAATATGCTCCAAAAATTGTGTCTGGGAGCTTGCGCACTCACAATATATTCCACTTACAAACAATAGAGCAAGATTCGGTCTGGTCTGCGCCGGAAGGCGAAGCGTGTTTCAGATTGACGAGAGCCAGCAACGCGTCGAGTGTGCTTTTTAGCGACGTGCGCGTAAAACAATAGGCGACAACGACATACATAACTACAACAACAAGTAATTATAAAAACGTCAGCAGAGAGCAAGAAAAGAAAGAGAGTGAGTGAGCGAGTGAGTGAATTGTTATTTGCCACCCACAGCAATAGCGGCTAGAAAACCAAAGCGAAGTGTTGTGAAGTGCCCGCCGACTAACTCACTCACAAACATACAGACATACTCGGCACGCAAAATAAAAAAACAACAAAACGGAACGCAAAGAGAATAACGCCCACCGTACAGCCGGACCGCTCCGCCCCGACCCTCTCGCGCGTGTTACTGTTGCCACAAGCAACCATCACGTCACACAGTCTCCGAAGCGGCCGTGTGTGTTGGTGTTGGTATTAGAAGAAGAGAGCCCTGCGCAGAAATCGATTTTTTTGCCCATTTTACGTACGTGTTTCGCGTACCAAAGAAGTCTCAGAGGCTCAGTCAGTCTCAACCTCAAGCGAAATTCGTTTTAAGCACACACGCATTGTGTGCAAATGTGTAAATTGAGAGGCAAGTTAAAACCAAAACCAAATCGAAAACGATAACGAGAAACCGAAATCCAATCTCGCATTGCACTTGCATTTGTGTGAAAGAAAAGCTTCGATAAGTGCAAAAACAAAAAGTGTTTGATCTAATCAACATCCCAAAAGCAACAGCAAAAACACGCTGCTCCGCCCACCCACTTCTCGCGCCTTGAATGTAACTGCATGTGTGTGTGCGCGTGTATACGAAAAGCTAAGATCGCGGCAAGTGCATAAAAAATCAAGTAAAACATAACGAAAGAAGAAAAATGAATCCGCTGTGCTAAATATCCCACGCATTGTTTAACAAAAATAACAGCAACAGCAACTTAAATATATAAACGATATTTCTTGTTGCTTTTTAAGAAATCGCCGTGAGTCATTATTTAATAACGTTGTTGCTGCGCTCACAATACTTGACTTGCTGCCTGGCATTGAGCAGTTCGTGCTGTGGTGCTCTGCTGCTGGTGTTGGTTAACAGTGTTAGTGTTGGTATTGGTGCTACTGACTGTCACGCTCTCCTCTCTCTCTCTTTGCGGCTCTCTTGAGCGCAAAACACGCGCGCCGTTAACGAAAAACGAAAAAAGAAAAAAACCGACTGCCAAAAGAAATATACTCACATATACACTATATATATGTATATATATATTTATATACGTATGTATATGTATTATTAAGCAAAAGAAAGAAAGAAAAAAAATATAAGAAAAGCGAGGTGCGTGCAGCAAACATAACAACATAAGAACTGAGAATTTGTGAAGCAACAAACAAACAACAAACAAAAAGCAGAAGTGAAGTAAAGTATTTATTTAGGCCACGCTGCATGCGAAAAATCATTTAGCGGTCACACAAATCTACGAAAAATCAATAGTCACTTTGTAAGGCAGCAGCAGCAGCAGCAGTCAAAAAATACAAAAGAAAAGAGAAATATAAAAACAAAGTGCAAACAAGTTAAGCAACAAAGCGCTGCAAAAGTTGACAGTTAACTGCTAACAACACACCAACCAGCAACAATAACAACGCTTACAACAAAAGCTTACGTAAAAAAAGCTCGCGTTAAACGGGCAACTGCAACTTTAACTGCAAATGCAACTGTAATTGAAACTCAATTAAAATTCAAAATATCAACGAAACGTGAAGTTAGGAGAGAAAGAGATAGAACGAGAAACTAGTGCTATCTCTTATATCAGTGATTTTTTTACTTCCGCTTGAAGAACCGTCAAAAGCGTCAAAATGACAAAAGACAGATTAGCCGCCTTACATGCCGCCCAGTCGGATGATGAGGAGTCCGAGGAGGTTGCCGTCAATGTTGATGGCCATGATTCCTATATGGATGATTTCTTTGCCCAGGTGGAGGAGATTCGGGGCATGATTGACAAGGTTCAGGATAATGTCGAGGAAGTTAAAAAGAAGCATTCGGCCATATTGTCGGCACCACAATCCGATGAGAAGACCAAACAAGAGCTCGAGGATCTTATGGCCGATATCAAGAAGAATGCGAATCGTGTTCGTGGCAAACTCAAGGGTATCGAGCAAAATATCGAACAGGAGGAGCAACAGAATAAATCATCGGCAGATTTGCGTATACGTAAAACGCAACATTCAACATTGTCGCGGAAGTTTGTTGAGGTCATGACCGAATACAATCGCACCCAGACCGATTATCGGGAGCGTTGCAAGGGAAGGATACAGCGTCAATTGGAGATAACGGGACGTGCGACAACCAGTGAGGAGCTTGAGGATATGTTGGAGCAAGGCAATCCGGCCGTATTCACCCAGGGCATCATTATGGAGACACAGCAGGCGAAACAAACATTGGCGGACATTGAGGCTCGACATGCGGACATCATGAAATTGGAGACATCGATCAAGGAGCTGCATGACATGTTCATGGATATGGCAATGCTGGTGGAGTCCCAGGGCGAGATGATCGATCGCATTGAGTATCATGTGGAGCATGCTATGGATTATGTGCAGACAGCAACTCAGGATACCAAAAAGGCGCTCAAATATCAAAGCAAAGCGCGACGAAAGAAGATCATGATACTGATATGCTTAACTGTGCTGGGTATCATAGCGGCTGCATATCTCAGCAGTTGGGTCATGTAAATTGATGCAATTACTTAAACCACACTAACATTACATACATACACAACACACACACACACTCATACATATACTCGATGTCTGTTTAGGATGTTGTGCAACCCACCCAGAAATATTTCAATATGTAATACCTTTAAAACAAGAACTAAGCAGTCCCTTGCCAGTGAGCTACACACACACATACACTACACACACACTTGATAATTTAGGCTCTATAATTAACAAGAATCTATATATATATATAATACATATATAAACGCATTATATAGCTAATTTATATGATTAGTTTAGAGAAACCTTGAGAGTCTAGCGGCAAAGTGCGCATATTTGTTGTTATTAACCTGGGCAGGATATGCTTATCCTAAAGCTCAACTCATAGTACACACACACACACACACATACAGATATACACACACATACAATTACAATTACCAGGCTTAATGACATTTCAAAATTGTTTATACTAGCCACAACCACAAAATAAACATAAATAATAGAACAAAAGGAAAGCAATTAAATATCGTCTTAAAGCAGGCATCCTCTATATATGATCAAAAATTGCTATAGTAAACATATACCTATAAAAAAGGAAAAGAAAAACAACAAAAAACCCAGAACAAAAAAGTAATTGCAAATAAATCATGAAACTTTATTGATTATTGTTATAATGCGAAGCAAAACTTAAACAACAAAAAAAAAACAACTCAAACGAAAAAAAAATTATTAAACACACACAAAAGTTAATTTGTAGATTTGCTTTGCTACTATAAACATTCTTCTTCTACCCACTTTCTTTCTGATTCTCTCTCGAAATTTGTTTATGCATTTAATTTGGTTTTTTTTTGATTTGTGATTTCTTTGTTTCTGCTAATTCTCAATGCTAATACTATATAATATTTATAATTATTAGTCTCAACACAAAAAATTTTAACACAAATCTCACAGCAAAAATCTCTCAGCAATTTGCAAAAATTTGCTAATGTATAATGTTTAAAAAGTCTAGTTAACTTCTTGAATACATATACACATAATATACACACATAAAAATATATACATATATATATTTACTATTTAATTATATGATATATAGCTTATGTAATAATTATAGTGACTATTTACGATACTATATATACAAATATATTTACCCGAATCGTGTTCATATTATATTGAATGCACATTACAACAAACTTTCATTAAATATCAATTGAGGAAGTCGAAAATTGACAGTTGCACATCAGCTAAATATTATGATTAATAAACGGCACACACACACACACACACACACATACAGATGCGAATGCCAGACTCAAATTAATCGGTAAACTGTAAACTTAAAGTTGATTATTCAGTTTGTTGCGCAAATAAATGTTCAACATTTATCTTCGGACAGAAAAAAACGAGTTTGTTTTTTCTTCTCACATTTTTTGTGTTGGCTTTTCAACAAAAGTTTCAAAGTGCTGGCAATCAAATTGTGTTTATTTAGTTTTTGCAAAATAGTTACCTAATACACACACAGTCACACTCACACACACAGTCACACGCACACACATACAGTCACACTCACACACACACGTACTTGTATTAACCTACTTATTTATTTTATTTCTTCTTTTTTTTGCTTTCCATCTCTGACTAACAACGCCAACAACAACCACCACCAACAATCAAAAACGCAAAATTGGATTAATTTTGTTTTATATTATTTTCCAACGCATGCCAAAACAACAACAAAAAAAATTCAACATTTACCAACACTATCAACTGCCGCCCCACGCAAAATGACATTTTTTTTTTCATTTATTATAATTTGTAGTATCAAAGCCAAACAGTAGCATGTGCGTACTTAAACTATACATATTTGTAGTTGCTAAAAATGCAAAATATAAACAATTATTATAAACAAATGATAATGCATAAACTAACAAGAAGAAGCAGCACAGATAGCACACTAACCCCAAAACTAATACCATACTATATGATAAATCATTTTGAGCTTATTTGCTGTGTCTCGAGAAATGCATTCGCTTAAGTAGGAATTGCACCTGTAAGCACAGCAACTAGAACAACAATAATGTTAAACAACTCAAACAACAACAAAAACAATCAATCACAATATTCGCGAAAGAGAGTTCAATTAATTATCTAAATCACCTGCAACTTGCAACTTGTCTGATGCACGTTTCTGCAACAAAAATACGCACGCAAATTTGCACCTACACAACACACACTGCAACAACTACAACAACTGCAACTGCAACTACAACAATGCATCGTGTTGTGCAAAATAGAACAACAGCAAAATACAGTTAAGGAGAACTTCGTATTATGGTAGTTAATCAAACTGCGTTAAGTCAATTTTTTGACCACATTCAATGTGTTTGGTGTCACGCCCACTGCCCACTACAACTACAACAACAACAGCAACTGCTACAACAACTAGAACAAATTGTCTCCGCCGTCCAGCTTTGTTATAACAAAAAACGTGCTAAATAAAGTTAAAAGTTGAACGAGAATGAAAACTGCAAGCGTGTGATTTTCCAGCTTAGAAAATCGCCAAAATTTTCGCCTCTTCTTATGCAGCTGCCAAGCGTCATTCCCCACGCCAAGGTGAGTAATATTACATACTATATATATTAAATCGTTATTTGTTTGTCACTCGTATTCCATTCAAAATATTTCTGCTTGTTGTTGGCTGTAGCTTTCGAGAAATCTCGGCTTATGAATGCCGTCCTTTGTTTCCGGAATAGCTTAGAAAAAATCAAGTCTAATGCGCATTTGATGCCGCCATCCAGAATTATCAATAACATATTCTCATTGGGGTCTCTGAAACTGTATGTCAATTATATATTTATGAGTGCGATTGAATACATCTCACTGAGTTAATTGAGTTCGTGATTGAATGGAAAGTGAGCTAGAATCGAACTCAGTAATTTTAATGTGCAATAACAATGAATTAATAATGTTATTAAGTATAATATGAGAGAGAATTAATATGAAATAATTATAATGTAAGAGCAGACTGAATGACAAATCAATTAACTTAATTTTGTGAAACTTTTAGTTGCTCATATAATAATTTGATCAGATAAAGACATCTTCTCCAGCGCTATAAAAAACAATAAATAAATACCAATAAGATATAGAATAATATTATATGCAAAGTAATTTACGATGTAGAATTACTTTGTATAAAATTCTATCAAAACTATTTACGTTTTTACAAGCATCTATAGCCTTAAATTTTGCTATTCACATAGTTTGCTTTATAGTTTATCTAAGCTAGAAATGTTAATATAATCAGTTGGGAGCTTGTTTACATGCTTGTGGTATTTTCAACAATAACAAACAGTATATGGTGTATTATACTAAGTACTTTGCTGACTAAAGGGTATGACATAGTCGATTACTTTTTAGTAGTCATCATATACTATATAGTATGTAGTAAAGTTTCTCATTCGTCCCACACTCGCAATGTACATGTTCATTTTGTTATCCACTTTATATATCTTTTGGGATGTATGATCTCATATTATCGACTCATTGCGGTTAAATCTTTGGAGTTTGCGTAGCAACTGACGTTCATTTGGTATTTTTGGATCTTTCCCCACTTATTACTGAAGTCATCATCTTTCGAAATACTCCCGAGTACATAAAGTATTGTTTAGTCTAATCAAATACTCCTATACTTGCGTGCCTCAAGTCAAGGGACTATTAATTTGTAGGTATGAAACTTGTTCCCTATATATAGTATGTAGGGGTATTATTTCATGTATCATTTTGTCTCAACTTCCTGTCAACGTAAGCACAAGCTAAATAAACTGACCCTAATGTCAGTTTAACATGCACCGCCCCCATTTCCTTCTTCTATATACATACTATACACGATTATTTTCAACGTTGAGTCATCAATTCTCGCTTGAAACATCGCCCATCAAAAAACTGACACTGTCCCAAACACAAATGACCGATAAATGTGAATAGAAAATGTGAATAGAAAACTGTTAATTAGTTATTAAAAGCTTATTGTTGATATAAAATTGTTTGTACGCTGCATGAATCACATATGATAAACAACAATCAAACCAAAAAAATATATGTGTATATAAAATGCTGATAAGACTTTTAGCATTAGCTCGCTAAATAGTTGAGTAGAGAGTACTTGAAGTGCGACTATGCACTCGAAAATATTATCGGGCGAGAGAGTGTTAATAGAGATTAGTTTTTTCCATTTCAAGTTTACGAGCTACAAATTAATAGTTGATGTTTTTATTTTTGCACCAAACTTCGCTCTCTTTTTGTTTCTCTCTCTCTCTCTCTCTCTGTTTTAGGCCTTAACTCCTCTCTGCTTTTGGTATCTTCTATTGTACTTAAGTATATATATATTTTTAATGTTCTGTTTGTTTTTGTTTATAACCTATCATCAAGAGATAATAGAGTTGCAGCTATGTTTATATTCCGCTAAAGTTTATGTTAAAATTTAAATTAAATTTTAGAAGGTTAGTAAAACAGTTTTCTTCAAAGATGACTTGCGTATAATCGAGTGATAATTAGAAATCGGGGAAGTTGCGAAAGGGAACTTTTTTATTTATATACATGCATACATGTGAGTCACAGTTAATAAAGATATAACTCAAATTTACAACAGAAAATTGTTAATTTTTTGATATTGAAAAAGTCAGAACATTAACTGAAAGCACTTTTCGAGTTCATCTGTTTATAGGATATGTCTATCATCGGTATTTTCGTCTAGTTGTTGTTTTTAGCCAGCACACTTGAGTTTAATGACTGCTGCAGTGCAGCATACGTACACACACACACACACACACACAAGTCACTTGTCTGTGGCACCTGCCCCTATTTGAGGCAGACTCGTCATGTGAAATCAATTTATGTATGTATTTAGCTTTTGCTGTGTATGTTTACACATTTTTATTACATTTCCTTTTGGCCAGCTGTTTTGTTGTTGTTGGCCAAGACCAAGACCAATGATTTTTGCCATTTCACTAGGCGTATCCCTCCCCCCCTCGATCCTTTTTAAACCCTTTACTTCTCTGTCTGTCTGAACATTTCTATTTGTATTTCTATTCCTTCTCCCTTTCCTTCTCTGAGCTGATGAGTCATGAACTCTGTTAACTTGAAGTGCTGTTTACCTCGACGATTTTTTCTTCCATTCTCATTGAATGCATGTACTATAATTGTTTCAATTTTCAAGTTGCAAAAATAGTTCGCACTCACTTGAGTTTTTCTTTAGTTTTTCTTATTTTGGTCTAAGTTCCTCGAGAGATGCCCATTCAACTGTCAACTTGCAACTTGTTGGAAAAGTTTTACTTGCCGCTTGACCAAACAAAGAGAATGTTGCATGCTCCGACTTCGAATTATGTATTTTCAGCTATTTTTATCGAGAAGTTTTTCCTGTTTTCGTAATATGAATATCAATAGAATCGAGCAAAAGTTTCAGATTGAATTGTAAATGCACTGTTCTCTATTTTCTTTTTTTTGGATTTTTGCAAAACAGAAGCATTAATCAATTTCTGTATATTTCCTGTAGATATTTATTTTGACCAGGCCGAAACTCAATTTAAGCCAACTGCCTGACCTCTTCATTCGCCTACCGCTTCCTCTCTTTCTACATATGTATATCGATCTTTTTTTCGGCTCCTAAGAGTAAACAATTTTGTTAATTGAAAACAAATTTTGAGTGCTCGAGGACGTGGGAGAAATGTACACGACCCATGGGCTCAATCGATGTGACCAAACAATGAACATATATGTATATTCACATATGTGAATATGTATGTAAGGGCCTAAAAAAGGCAAAGTTTGCAAAACTATTTAATTGCCCATGTGGCAAGAACAACAAGGTTTTAGTTAAGCAATCTTTTTGAATACCCTGCTCGTTTCAAGTGACTGCAATGGGGTGTAATCATCTCTTTTAACACATCTATATTATTAATAATAATCCACAAAATACTTTCACCTAAATGAAAAATGAGCAAGCGAAATTGAGTCAGGTTTTTGCAACCACAGAAATTTTTTATTTGAGAACTACGAGGTATTTTAATCAAATTTCAATTAAGTTAGATTAAAACAAATTTTTAATTTCTAGCACAAAGGTAAAGGGAACCACAAAATTATTTCATCAGCAACGAGATTAGCACAAGTATTTTAATATATATTAATTAAGCTTTTATTTACTGAGAATAAGGTAAAGTTCAAATTCAGGGACATGTGTCTGAATTATTAGAATAAAGTTATTTTTATTCAAATTAGTTTTATGAAATGATGATACGAGTAAAATAATGCGTTCATATAATTGCTTTTTATTGAAAGTCGAGAAACCTCTGACCTTTTCATTTATGTTTATATGAATACAATTCCTACACTCAAGATCCTATCGTTCCGAAACTGAGGAGCGAATTAAGGCCTTGCTATACCAGAAAAGAACGTGGCTAACATGTATATATGTATATAGTACTTACAATACCAGCACATCTTGACCCTTTTTATATTTTATTTCGTAGTTTCATGGGTTTTCATGTTGGTCGTCAACTCAGTTCATTCGCCCGACTTGGGCAAACAGAAACCTTGAGCGGGCCACCCACCTGGGCGCGGCGGCCCTTGCCACGATATGTGTATGTGTATTTAATGTTCTTGCAACAGCAACAACAACAAATAGTATGAACCGTAACTGAACTGTTAACGAGCATGGCCATTTAAAATATCAACGAGGCCCAGAAAGAGGCAGTTTCGGCGAATCAGTTTAAAGTTTGGGCTAAAGTTTCTGTTGGTTTGCTGGGGGTAACAAGGTTTCAGGTGGAACGTGTTAGGTCTATGTTTTTGTTGTTGTTGTTGTTGTTTTTGGAAGTGATTTCGTTGAGGCGCATCGAGTCGTGTAAAGAAAGAAAATTTCCCCAATTTTTAAGTCGACATTTTTCTACATTTAAATTTCATGCGCTTTTCCAACCCACAACTTCAATTTGCTTTCATTTTATTGGTAGGGTCAGGTCTGAAGAAGGTAGAGGGGAAGGCACTGATAGAGTCACAGTTCATGCCAAGTGAACCTTTAAGAGTCTAAAAGCTTTTACGGGTTTTGTGAGACAAAATCGTATGCATATTTTGGTAATGTAAGAGGTAAGGTAATTGCTCAAAGGGTTTTCTTGACAACTTTGACAATTGTTCTGCGAGAAAGAATAGTAGAAAAGGCTACAGTTGAAAGAACACGACTGTAACAAACCCTGTACGTATTCTATAAAGACACATACATACCCCAACTGCTTTTCATTTAGCAATATGCAGTTGAAGTTAAGTTTCAGTTGATACGATCGTGATGGAATTTGTAGGACAGATCCGGGCAATGAAACATTTCTAAAACACGCTTAGTCTGCTTCAGATAAAGAGGACCTTACTTAACAAGTTTGGTGCCTGGAGAAACTTAACAGACCCTTAGTACTTTTACAGTACAGAGTCTATAAAAAACTTTAAATTCGATTAGTAGCTCTTTGTCTTTGTACGTGTGTGTTTGTTGTTGCCACGACCTTGCGTTGACGCTTTAATTAAAGCGGGCAAAGCTTCCCCAAAAGCTGCACAAATTGCAAGCTCATTTGCATCTGGCAGTTGGCGTTGTGTAAACTTGGCCCTTTTCCCAGGGAGGCACCACAGTCGGCAGAAGCAGCAGCAGCAACAGCGCAATCAACGAAAAAGCGCTGACTAATTACAGTTAGTAAAAGGGATAGGAGGGTAGAAAGCAACAGCAGCTGTGGCCTAAAAACCCAAAAGACCTAACCCAAAAATTGTGGGAAACTGTTTTTGATGAAGGTGAAGAAGTACTAAAGAGAAGTCCTTAGCGACTGGACCAGAGCAACAGTCCTTTGTTTAGCAACAGGCAACAAAAGGAGAATCGCGAAAGAGTCCTTTGCCCGAAAGGCATAAATCACATTTACCATATGTAAAAATATACTCGTAAATATTAACGTATACACATATTGTCTACTTTTCTCATTTCTTATTTACTTAGAAGAAGCGAGTGAGAAAACTGTTACAAATGATCCTGAGCATTAAGTATTTACAGGGTTCCCAATTGTGATTTTTCTATTCGAAGAGAGCCCTCTTCCTCATCATCTTTTATTTAAGATTATTAAAAATTCATTTAAATTAAGAGTGAGGCTGCAATCTAGTCCATAAAGTCCATACTATTTATAATAATTATAATAATATATGCGACAAGTAGAATAAAAACAAGTATCCGCGTTAGGAGGAACATTTCAACTTAAAATTTTTATACTTTTCATCCTCTGAACTATTTATCTAAAATGCAGCGACATAATGAAGCTTTTTTCCACTAGTATATAGTTTAAGGACATGAAATGCTCCTTAACCGTTATGCTTGCATTGCAAAGCCCAAGGCACGTCATTTAATTACATAGAATTTCAAGAGCTTGAGCAAAAGCAGCTAAGAGAATTTCTGATTTGCAAACTCTTTGTTCTCTAGCACTTCACAGCTCATCCTTCTCTCTTCCGCCTCTCGTTCCACTTTGGTGGGACACATTGCTGTCAATTCAGCCTTTTTTGGGATAGATCTGTGTTTCTTAAAACTACTTCAGCCGGGATAATTGTGAAAAACTCCCTATTCGAAAATCTATCCTTTTTTATTAACTCTAAAATTAATAGAAATGTAATTTCTGACCTCTTTAACAATTGATAGCCACAAATGCATCATAGAAATAGTTTTCTCATAATAATATTATCTGTCCTATTAATCATTTTTTTTATCTCATTTTTTCCGTTTCTTTCTGGTCGGTTTGCCAGGAGTAGTTAGCATCACTGCTCGGAAATTCAGTGTCTATGGAGCGTGTTGAATAGAGTTGTTATTTTTCCCCCTGTTTTTCCTCTGTTTCTGCATCCTCTCTGCAAATCGTTAGTTTGCGATGCTGAAGTTGCCATGGTATTACTGTTAGTTTGCTTATTGTTGCTGTTGCTTTGGCTTTTATTGTTTCCGCAGACAGTTGCACTTTTTTCACTCAAAGCGAAATTAAATTGCCAAAAATGCATAGTTTTGTGATAAATGAATTTCTTTACACAGATTGCAATTTCTAACATTTTGAAGAAGGGTTTTGACATGGTCTTTTAATTATTTGTCATTTTCAGTGTAAATTAAGGACTTTAGTTGAAAAGCACAACAGGGTATTTGAAAGCTAAACACTCTCTTCTTGGATTTTGCAGTCCTTTCTCTGCCATTGCATAATATTATAATAATAATTCAACAGTCATATCCCTTTTTGTGCTCACCTTGTCGGATGGCATTCCTTTTAAATTTATTTCGTGTTGGACAACGGTATCTCGGTGATTTCTTGCAACAAGAGATTAATTAGTGACCCGTCAGTCCTTGAAATATCGCAGCTAATAGTGGTATGCATTCCCTGCGCTATTTAAAGTATTCAATTTTCTGTTAGCCTGCTCATTGTTGTGTCTACTAGTGCATATTTTTATCCTGATAATCTGATATTACATGCGGTTGCGCAAACGTTTTCACAAAGGTCTCATTAATTTTACAACAACACTAAAAGCTGGGAACAAAATGATGAATATAAGCCCCAGAGCATTTTATGAATTTACAAGAAACTCATAATTCTGCTTTTATGCAAAAGTTTTTATTTTTATTTTTTGTAAAATTGTATTTTTGTTGTTTGGCTGTTGTTGTTGCTGTTGGTAGTTCATGGGTTGCCTGTTGTCTCTTACAGTCCCAATTTGTCCAGTGCGTTTCCTGAGGGCGTGGTAATGCCGCCTGACTGTCGACTTCCTTCCTTTTTTGTTCCGGTTTCCAGCTGCCATTTTTATGCAGTGAATAAAACTTAAACAGCCACAACAATATCAAAATTTTTATTACATATGTATGCACAGTTGGTCAAGAAAGTGTTTTGACAAAATGAGAAATTCACATACAAACTTAAAGCTGAAGATAAATGAACTCAATATGCTGCCAACAATTTAAAAAACAGTTATATACACAAATTTTTTTTTAGTTCATAGAAAAACTTAAAATGAAATGTTTTGAGTGTCAATTTTTTTTTTAAAAATTGCGGCTGTTTATTTTTTTTTAATTTCAGAAGTATACCCACTTGAATAATATAATGAAAAGTTCACACAAGATCTATTGGGATTAACTATTTTCCAAAATAAATATAAAATATGTGATGATATTTTGTCAAAACACTTACTTAACTAACTGTATGCGTGTGTGTGAAGGATTGCCAACTGTCGTTGATTGAACGAAACGTCACTGTGTCTGACATCATATTTATTTTATTTTATTTTATTGTTGTTCAACACTTACAACTCGCCAACTCGGCCACATTCGCCAAATCAATGGGCGAACATAAAAGTTTTGTTGTAAAATTCATTCACAAGCTAACGGCGAAAAGGGATGACAATGTGTGTGTGTGTGTTAGTGTACGTGGAAGAAGAAGCAGCAACAGACAACAGCGGGCGGGCTGTCGTCTCGGTCACAATGTCAAACATAGGCACTGTACACAAGAACACAACACACAATAAAAGGATGGTTGAATCCGCACAAGCACACCAAGTCACAGTTTTACACACACACGACGCACACATGGAAGCAAAATGGAGTCGACATGCGCCTACCAGCGAATCAAGCAATAACCTGCGCTCTTCCCTCCTCCGCCCTCAAGCAACTAATCCATTTCGCTTGCTATTTTTAACATGCGCAACAACAAAAACAACAAGAGCAAATCAAAAGCTGAACACACGCACACACACACACAGACACACACGCATAGGCCTCTCTTTTGGCTTTGGGGCTACGCATTGAGCGCATGGCACCCCACATTGTGTAAGCTTTCCCACAACTTTGCTCTCTCACGCGTTGCTCTCTATCGCGCGCGTTCTCTCTCTCTCTCTCTCGCTGGCTCTGTGTCAATTGTTAAGCTCTTTTCGACTGTGAGTTTTTGAATTGTCATTGCTGCGCACAGTGAATCATTTACAACTGCGATAAAACATTATTTTGGAAATCCCTATGCACATAAATTTAATTTGTTATCTGTCAGCACTTGCGGAACAGTCATTGAAATTACTATATATGCCAGAAATATGTACATACATACATATATACTAAGTGATATAAATATGTACAGCGCTAGCTTGCAAATTAGTATGGTTTGCAAATTTGTAACCAGTGTGCGCCATTGTTGTAGCTGTTATACGTTATTTTGCTTGTGGTTGTTTTTGGAATGTATTGTGTGTGTTTGTGTGAGTGTGTGTCTGCATGTATGAATGTACATGTATTTTTTTGTGCCACTGTGTTAATTTTCACACACAGTATACACAACAACATACACAAACAAACTTGAAATGAAGACAAGCAGCCAAAAAAGCAAAGGCAACAAAAACGACATTCGCCACAGGAAAACAACTTCTGTCGCCAGCAATGTTCTCAAAGGTCCAAAGGCCTCTGCCCTCTCTCCATCCTTGCTCTTCCTTTCTCTCCTTCGAGTGTTCGCCTTGCGTCCTTTTACCACTGACTTCCTGTCATGTCGCGTGCGAGTTTTTGTATGTGTGTGTTTGTATTTTGGTTACAGTTTTTTTTTGTTTTTTCCACTCAATACATACATACATACATGTGTCTGTGTATATATGTATTCACACACACAAATATGCTGTTCATATACTTTTGTTTTGCCATTTTTACTGCTTAAGCTGTGCTTTTCATGTACATGTGTATGTGTATGTGAGAATTTAATTGCTGTGCTCAAAAGTAGGCTACAAATTTTCACCAGCAATTTGACTGCCTTAATATCCCCTTAAAAAATGGCTATTTATAAGCCTTAGAGAACAATTTAACGTTTTCGAAAAAAGTATACCAACTTTTTATACGAACAAAAAATTCATATTAAATAATATTAAAATGGTTTATAGAATTTAATGCTTGAAAACCCAAAGTTAAACAATTTTAACAAAATAAAACTCACAAAGTTTATCAAAAAACATACCAGTGTTAGTAAATATAGCAAATTCTCGTCTCTCAATTCTCTTTCTCCAATTCTGATCTCATTTTCTGGCTAATCAGTTTTTAACCTGGCCATCGCAAGGCTTTAGCCAAATTTGTTTTGCACTTGCGGCAAAACAAAACAATCATATTATGTATATAGCCCTCAATGATAGAGGGGCGTTTGTAGGCGTGGCAGTGGTCACGATTTGCTCTGCTTGTGCCTCTTTGCCGTTAGCTGCATTAATGCGGCTTCCGCTTTGCTCCAACAAGAACAACAATAAATGCTGTCTCTTATCGCCACAAGCATATCATTTAATTTCCACATTATTTGTCACACAGTGAGTGCGAAAGAGAATGAGAGCAGCTAGGAGAGAAGGCGAGACTATTGGACTAATCTGGCCGTTGGCAAACATAAAATGTGCTATTAATTAGTTTTTTCCGATGCTGCCCAAAAGGCCGTAATACCAACAAAAGCGCCCAAAACTTTGTCCCTACAAGAAACACACAAAGTGTGGGCAAGAGTGGGAGAGGGTCCGGGAGAGAGAGAGAGAGAAAAACAGGTGGGAGGCAAGAAAATTTTCCAACATATTTTTCTGTCGTTTCATTTTCGCTATCTGTGCACATGACTTGACTAGTTGTTGGTCTGCTTGTTGTTGTTATTGCTGTTGTTGCTATTGTCCTTTGGGGTGCAATTAAGTTTGACACTAAATTACATTTCATGTGCTTGGCAAAACTGAAATTAATCATACGCCACCATGGGTTGGCACACGCAAAAAATTCTTCAACAATTACTCACACAAAGCTATGTACTAACTGGGCTAACACGGGGCTGATTGTGACTCAGCCACGCCCAGGTGAAAATGAGCCCACTCAAATACATGGCGATTTGAGCAACTTCTAATAGCCCAAAAAGGCTGGGTCGATTGATTGATTGATTGATTGATCGATGCCTAATATATACAAGGGATCTTGCACAACAGATTGTAAATGACACCACTGACATTTACTATAGCCAATTCGTACTGTATCTACAGTTAAAGTGCTCGCTGTTATCGCCTGTTATTGCTACCAATTTGCATTTGGCTCATGTTCTTAACTTAAAACTCACGTCATATTTGTAGACCCGGTTTGCGCTTCACAAAACCCAAGTTCATTGCACGTTTAACACCTTGTTTAGAGCGGGTATATTGACTTAGTTAAGCAGGTTGTTTGAGCTTGTATTAAATTTGAAAGTTTAAACAATACAATTATCTTGTTTATTGTTTAAACAGCGTATCTTAGCAGTCACATTCGTCCAACTTCTTTTTATGTTCCATTATTGCTTTCAAGGGCAGCTCGTATCAAATTGTTTAAAGACCTTTGTTGTTATTTTTTGTTTTGCTTTTAGCTTTTGCTTTCTGGTTTTCAACTCTTTTGTCACCTTGCTGTGACGGCTGTGGAGTCGACTTTAATTATTCAAAGTTTAGAAACCTACAAGTTGTCTACCCAGAAAATAATCGCTTTAAAATTCAAGTTCAACATTTCTAATCTTTCCTTTTTTCTGTGTACATGTAGTGATCATATATGATGCCTTCGTTCAGTTTATTTACATGTATTCAATCACAATTCACAACTCTCTAACTGGCATCTAATGAGTTTTTCTTTTATTTCTTATATACATATCATCTTGTTTTCTGTTTTTGGTGTCAAGTTTATTTTCTGGCTGTCAACAGAGATTTAGTCAGCCCAACTGGGGATAGTAACCAGATTACTCCTCGCTTTGTCAACGCCCCCAGGCGTATTTTTTGTGTCAACTTAATGGAATTGTTAATGTCAGACAGGCACAGGGCTCGTTGAAAATACTCTCCCCATATACACTATACATATTTCTCCTTTCATTTCACAATTTTATTTTCACTTTTACTGACTTGCAACGAAATCATGGTGTATTTGCCAAGCGAGCAAATTAAATTCGCGCTACAAAAAGTGCAGCCAAAGTCTGCTTCTATCAACAGCCTCGAGTTATTCAGGCCAAGGGATGAATTATACTGGATGCTGAATGGTAGATGGTTGATGATCATGATGATGACTACTTAAAGCCGCATTTGTGCATCATTTACAATAATCGCTTCACATTGTGGTAGTGTCCTGTTCTGTCCTGTCCTGTCCCGTTCCGTCCCTCTTATGTCCTGCCTTCCCCACGTTGCCATCATTAAAAGCACATTCTGTGGCTCTGACTTTGTGTGTTGTTGGCACTTAATGTGTTTGTACAGCAAATTCAGTTACAGTAAAGATTCCAATTGAATATGCCCAATGCACACTCACATATTTCTCTCGTTATTATCGACTTATCAAAATATAATCCCCATTTTTATGTTTTTAAGTTGATTACTTTACACATAAACTGAATATTTCTGTGACTTTCGGGTAATTCAAGTATTATCGAAGATTTTTAAGGAAAGTATCTCATAGCTATATGTTGATGAATGTTAGTGGATAAAGAACCTGCTTACTAGTGAAAACTTTCCACTTTCTTATTGGTGAAGAAGGAGTAAAAAGAAATTACGTAAAAAGAATTTATTTTTGATGAAATATCTCTTCTGTTTCATTTGCAACTTGTCAGCATTAGGCAGTTTTCACTGTAGCTTAGCGTGCATACTAAGTCTTACATATCGTGTTGCTGTGTCTGTGTCAGTTGTGAAGGGTTTTTATGATGTCTTGATGTCCTTTTGTAGTTTATCCCTGTCAGATTTGCAAGATAAACGAATTAAGATGTATATATACATATAACAGCAACTGCGAGTGCTGAAAACAGTAAATCCAATTAATTATGCAACGAAATGTGAGTCGCATAATTTATTGTTTATTTTTAGTCTTTCTTTTTAGATTTTAATAAATTAAATTAAATTAAATTGAAGTGCAAACAAATTGCGAGTTCTCGAGCGTCGTTTTTTATTGCATTTGCATTCGTTATAAGACGGAGTCCCGTCCGTCCCCTCTTCCCCTTCATTTCTCACTTATCCCTAACAGCCGTCAATCATCATCATTATTGTGATCATTATCATCATTTCGCACTGAGTTTGACCGCCGCTTTGAGGCAATTTGTTTTCATTTAGGCAAAACGAAAAAAAAAATACAGAATATGAGAAGGAATAATAAAAAAAGCAGCGAAAATATGAAACACGTTTCGGATTCGTTGCACGAAACCTTTGCCGTGCCAAAGGGGCTAATCAAAGCAGAACTGAGTTCTGAATCCTGGGAAACTGCGCCTGTTCCACCCCCACCCCCTTGTATATTTCTCTCTACCATATTTCTTATCAGCCTTGTTTGCTTTTGGGTTTTCGTTTCTTACGCTCGCCTCGACAATCTGACAAGCCAGCCTCAAGTACGTGGCGTTTGTAATTTGCTTTTTGGCCATTTGTCGTTTTGGTCCTTGTTCTGGTCCTGCTTTTGACTCTGTGGTTTAGTGCTTTGTCCTGAGCACCCGCATCCTGTATCTGCTTCTTTTTCTGCTCCTGCTGCCGCTGCTGCTGTTGCTGCTGACAACGCCACTTTCTATATTGGGGCAATAAAAGTGTTTGTTATTTTTTGCCCAGCTGCTGTCGACCCAAAGGCATTTTATGTTATGGCAAGCACACGCACCACTTACATCACCTACACCCACGTGGAGCCACCACTGATACCGTCAAGCGAACCTCCTTAACAATTATCACATTGCTATATCTATATTACTGAAGAGAGTACATATAAAGGTATCTATCATTTTTTGTTATCTTTGACGTAAACGAAACCTACTTAAATAAATTTTAATTTGAAAAGTTTATAACAAAATGTGCTTTAATTATACTGGACTGTTGGAAATTTTACTTCAAACATGTTAGCTGTAAAAAACCTTTGTAAAGTACCTAAGTATATTGTCAAGAGAGATTTAAGCAGATTAAGAACATTCAAATATTCAATATTAACTCTCTGATACATCTTCTTATCAAATTTGATGTTATTTAAATTACACGGATTGTTATAATCAGATATTTTGTAATCCATTTCGGCTAATTTCGTATACTCAAGATTCAACAACAAAAACACATTTTTATCTATAAACTAAATAAACATATACATAATGGAGGACTCTTTAGTTTTGGAGAAAACTTTCTTCCTCCTTTCCACTTGAAGGATGACACAAGAGCTCAAGTCAACTCCTTTCTTTTTGCTGTGTTTGCTCGTTCGCTGTTCTGTTCGTAACGTGTGCGGGTCATAAAACCTGTCGCCCCATAGACGACGACCTTGAAGAGGGCCTGACGATAATAACGACAACAACAACAGCAGCAACAACAAAGCGCCAAAATGAAATTTCGCGATGCCGTTTAGGAGACTTGTGACTCTGCTACACTTATGTAGATTGTATTGGCCTTCAAGGCCTTGAAGAAACTCAATTTGCATTACATTTGCTACGCTCTCTTGCCATAATATTTTATGTAAACAAATAGATATTACATTTATGGGGAAGGCAAGACAGTTAATGTGAAAGAATTGGGGATTGTATCCAAAGATATTGTATATTTACTTGCAGAATAATTTCTACCGATGCAATAAACGTCTATATATAGACTATTGGCACAAACAATATCTTCCAATTTCCAACTCCTGTTTATATTTTTCAATATAATGATAATTGAAATCGATCGATTTCTGCAAATTCCAGGAAATTAAACGAAAACTGTCTGAGGAAAAGTTGATTATTATGTCAAAATAATCGCATCGTTTTTGACTTAGCGACTCAGTTTCTTTAAAAGACTTTTTTAACATCAGGAATCAATATATTGATTTTTAAAAAGTCGATTACTTAATGTTAAGTTTTCTAATCCATTAATGCATAACTTTCTTACTATCGATTCTTAAATCCGTTCTTTTGTTTGTAGATACTTTAGTTCTACTATCTTTATAGATACTAGCTATTATAGATTGAAAGATTTCAAAATAGAATAACCATATCTAAGCAAACAACTTCATTATAAATTGTGCCTTCATTTTATTGCCTCAATCGTAAAGAAAACTTTTGATTAGCTGCTGTCATTTCTCATATGCTGTCAATCTGTGCCTCCACATTTTCTATATTTTCTCTGCCCACTTTACCCCTTTCTCATTGTGCTTCATTGAAGGCATTTGTTTTGTTTTGCTGGAGTTGCAAAAGGAATAAAAACAATAACACGAAATGTGCCATGGCTGATTGACCCATCGTAAATCTCACAGCGTGTGATCCACGCTTCGTATACGTTATTTTATTCTTTCCTTTTCCATCTGCCTTCTTTCTGTTTGCTTCGCTTCAACGCACAGTAGGGAGGAGGAAAGCAAAAAAGGCCTGGAAAAAATGTTGGTATGATTTTTCGGATGTCGAGAGACGCCTATTAAAACGGCTGCCTGACCTTTAACTTGGCTATTTTCAAATACAAATACATGTACGCAGGTATGTGTGTGTGTGTGTTTTTAGTATGTAAAAGAAGCTCGTTACTGAGGTTGCCTTGTGAGCTCGAGGCACTTGTAACTTTACACATAAATTAACTGGTAAAAGGACAGCTCCAGATTCCAACTTTAACTTCCTCTCTCGGTGTCAGCGAGAAATTTCCTTGTAAACTTATCTTGTAATTACAAAGCGCACCGTTGTTTCTTCCTGCCAGTTGTTGTTGGTGTTGGTGTTGCTGTCTTTGCTTTAATTACACAAACGCAATTAATCAGCAACATTTTTTAACTTGCAAATACTTTTGTTGAAGACAGCGTTGACAAAATGGTAGACAAGTAAAAGTTAAGTTTGACATGCCATAGATTAAAGTACTGTTTGCAGATCTTTCCTTAATATGTAGAGATGGAATATTCTTAAATACGACAAAGCAGATACTAGATTAAGTATTTAAGCAGATATCCTGGGCAATAGTCAACAGATTTTAATAAAATGAAGTAAGACACCCAATGTAATTGGGATATTATAGATTTTATAAAAATAACTACAAACTTTTTAGATAAAGAGTCCTTTTTCGCATAGAAACAGACTGACAGAGGAGTCTACTGAAATTTCACCCAGCAGGCATAAAAAATGATTAAAATATTTCTACATTACGTATTCGAGGCATATTTGCATGTATTTGCATTTGATAAATATTTAAACAGCGCACAAACAAAAGGTCAAATCAGCTTGGGCTTTATTTTATTTATTTAATGATTTGCGTTTCGCTTTTCCCGTTATTTTGCTGAAAATTTCCATTGGATATTGAAGCTTAAATTTGATTGCAGGTTGGGATTAACTTGAAATGACTGCAAATCGAAGCGAATTGATTGACATTTCACATCAGAAAAATGTTGTACAAATATATGAAAAACACAGTATTTGTATTTGCTATATGGGAGCAAAAGAGAACCGCACTGACTTAATTCAGTTCAGAATTTTCATTTCTCTCTGGGGATTTGCGCATACGCATTTTTCATATTTCATCAAGTTGTCGGAATTAAATGCAGACGGTGTTATAAACGGTGCCAAACAAAATATATATTATTAACCTTCATTCCCTTTTGCACACTCTTTTCTCTCTCTCTCTCTCTCTCTCTTTTTGTCTCTCCTTCTGGGTTTTCACACTGGCATATTTGTGCAAAAACAATTACAATAGCCACGCATAAATTCATAAAATGCCAAAGGAAAGCTGACAGGCGGAAAAATAATGATATCATGCGAATACGTATTACGTACTATGTCTGTAGTATTTACACACACAAACACACACATACATATACCTTTATGCAAATGATGCGCCAGATAGTTTAAGGTGACTCCAACCAGACATTGTAAAGATCCTTAACGGGGCCCCCTTGACCCACATTGCACAGCCCCCAACCTAACAGAGTCCTTGTGGATTTATAAACTCGTATCCAACTTATGTCCGCTTCTCTATAATTTCAGATTAATCATGTCGTATTTTATGAACTTGATTTTAAAGCGGATTTAAAAGTGATTTATATGCATATAGATACTATTATAATTGTTGATACATTAATTACGAGAAAACTGTTTTATGAATTTTAATCATTTTTCTAACTTCTTTCTTTGTGCTTATATTTGTATTGTTTTTTACTTGTTACTTGCGACTATTTATACGATTTTTATACTTCCCTTTCTTTCACTCTCCTGTTTCAAGACACTTTTTATATTATTCGCCTATATATATTCGCTTATTGGAATAGTTAGCTAATGAGCAATAACGAGCAATTACGCCTCAACTAAACTGTGTTTGTCTTATGAAAAATGTTTGACCAAGCAGCATTTTATTCTTTTTCTTTTTTTGGCTCTCCATAATTTACACACTTCCTTTTCAGCCTTTCCTACTCCCTCTCCCCGTTACTTCCTTTTTTCTTCACATGCTCGGAGAAACATAATTGCTTAATGTGTAGACATAAATTTGTGAAACGTTGTCCCCATTTTATGGGGTTCACTTTGTTAAGCTTCTCGCATTCGCTTAATGTGGGGCCAATTTATTGGCAATTTCTCTGCGTCATCCAAAAGATATGTTTTATCATCATCATCATTGTATGTGTGTGTGTGTGTGTACATTGGCCACGCCCACCGCCCACGCCTGCATCTTTTACAATGAACTCGCAGAAAAGTTTGTGTTCAGTTTTTCTTGCTTCGTTTCCTCTTTTATTTTTATTTTTGCTTATCGCATTTCTTTTGAAAATTTCCAATTTGTCATATCAGCAGTTGGCCCCTTTTCCTTTTAGCCAACTTTTCTTTATGCTTGACTTGTCGCCTTACATAAAATAAACAAAAAAAAAAATCCTCCCCACGTGTACCAAGTATCATCTTCAATAAGTCGACAATTGCTAGTTGCATTTTGAACAAATTTTTGTAAACTTTTACCTGCCAAATTGTGAGTTGATTACATCTGGGAGGCATGATTTTAAGCGTGTAATATATCTAGACTGGTCTCCCGCGGTAATCATTATCATTTGTATATGATTTTTCATGTTATAGTTACATCATCTGCCTGCAAACCATATATCCTATTATTCAACTTTTGAGCCTTGTAGCAGGAGGTTGATTTACATAGTTTCTCTCTCCTCCTCTGTGGATGAGGCAATGTTTGAGGCATTTCCACCACAAAGTAGAGTGCAACGCATAAATATTTCAGTGGCAGGCAGGCAACAGCAGCAACCGCAAAGTTCAAAATGGAACACAGAAACAGATATCTAAAAGCCCTTTTTGCCGCCTGTTCTAAACCCCTAAATATTATTCTCAACTAACCAAGAGATTTTTCGGCTTACAATTTTGGTTGCATCCTTAAATTTCTTGCTGCAAAGTATATTAAAAAAGTTTCATAACATGGCAAAAGCAAAAGTTTGCTGAATCTAACATACCCGGCGATTCTTTTCAATTATAGGGTGTATCGCAATAGTTTACCAACTGGGAAACACATTGCAAACAGTTGGCATTGTGGTTTCTGTGGGCATTACAAAAACCGCCAGCAGCTGAAATTGTTGCAAAACTTCCCTTCCAGATGTTGGTAGTCCAATAAATGGATTTTCTCAATGCGATTTTCCAGCAATTGATAACAATTTAACAGAGAATTTTGTGGCCATTTTGTCAGTAATTAATTTTCACTTCCAAAACGGACAAAAACAGCATAAAAAACGGACTTATTTCATTAATTTTCAGCATGAAGAATTTTGCCGTAACTGCGCTCAAAATCAATTAATAATCCGACTACGACGTGTTTTTTTATGTGTTGCAAGCAACATGTGACAAAAATGCTTGCCACTCGGGGCACATCCTGGCATCCTGTTACGCAGCCCAGCACACAGAGACAACAGATGAGAGTCGCCTACACCCGACATCCTCCCTTTCAACTCGTTTCCTCTTCCGCACGCTTCAAGTGTTTATGTGCCTGTTGAAATTTCAATGAACAGTGTGTCCTAGTTTCAGCTGGGAATGAGGAAAAGCTTTAAACAGACTCAAATTATAAATGACAAACAATAAGAGCAATTTATATATTAAAAATAGGTATTATTTTTTTAATGACAAAGTATTATTCTGTGTTGAAATGAGCACACAATTATTGATTGATGTTGAAGGACTTTTAAGATGAAATGCTTAAAATAAAATCTATATATATAATACAGGGGTAGAGACTGTAGTGGCAGTTAATGGGAAAATAAATTGATGAATGGAAAGATTAAGTATTTAAATTAGGTATTAAAAATCGTTTAGCTACTTAATTTATAATAAAAATCGATTTCGAGAAGTAATAAAGTTAAATTTGTCATTGTAAAAAGAAAAGAATTTGGAATCGGACTTTTTATTGCATTCTTTTGACCACCTACATATTTTCCCATAACAGGAATATTCTTTTGCATACCAATTATTTTCATACGTCATGTTGTACACTGACTGTTGAACTCTCAAAGGATATTAGCAATTTTTTCTTTGAAAGAACAAAATGAAACGAAAAGAACAATCAATTGAGCAAGATTCTGGTAATTAAATACAGTCTGCCACAAGCGATACAAATCTGCCACAACTTTATCAGTGGCAAGTGGCACACACAAGAGGCAAGAAGAGGACTTGTTTCACTCTCGTGTGGGTGAGTATGTGTGTGTGTGTATACTCTGACATTTAAGCTCTCATTGCTTTTTATATTTTATTTTATCCTTCGTCCTGTTTGAAATCAACTTGTTCAATGTCCATAAAAGCAGATGCAGCTGCCAAAAAAATGTAATGCAAGCTTAATACATTTCGATACATTCTGAAAGATCGAAAGAGAGGGAGAATAAATGAGAGAGAGATGGAAAGAGAAAACATGGATACACCCACTCAAAATCAATAGCTGCATTTTCATTTGTTGTCTACAATTTCATTTGGTCCACTTCTCCTACACTTCTCTCTTGAGTTGCTTTTCTTCCTGTTTCCTGCCAAATTCGCACTGCTGCAGTGCGGTCACAATGCAGTCGGAGACGTCTCCTTGTCCTTGTACTTGCAACGACCTTGCCACAAGTTGCACAAGGCAAGTTGGCAACGCTGCGTGACATTCGCACAGTTATTGTCATTCAATTTGTGCACCCTCCGAGGACATTCCTTACATTATGATGCTTAATACTTATTTTTAGACAGCATCAAGTGGCTTCATTAGTGGCTAAGAGAAGCAATGGCAGTCAACAGCTCAGCTCATCTCAGCTCTTAGCCCAGTCCAATACCAAGGCCAAGACATCGTCGTTGTCGTCGTCGTCGTCGCTTAAATTATATATAAATTCATTTAATAAATTGCGACACTAATTTGTGTAATTATTTACCAAGTATTTATGAGCAGTTGCAAATTTCCGCAGAATACAACACATGTGCTGGGGCTTTTTCCTACGTGTGATATACCCTGTAATCAATAGATTGAAATGGGTATAAATGTGTTGAACTTTGAAGTAGTTAACTAAACTTGTTAACCAATGACACTCGAAATAAAATTTGTGGCCAGTCTACCCTAGAAATGTGTTTCATAGATATTTATTTTGAGAATAACATTATGTTAGAGGGTATCCTTAGAACATTCTTCAGTTATTGCTAAAGCTGTAGGCACATCCTGCCTGGGTTGCAAATTAGCCTTTGAGACGGAGCAAGAAGCAGCAGCAGCTGACGCTCATAAGTAGGCAACAAAAAAGCAACACATCGTTATGATCAATATATGTATGTATATCATTATCGCATGCACAACATCATTAACAAAGAACATCATCATTATCAATGTATGTGAGTGTGTGTGACACACTGTGTGTGCGGCAGTTTTCAATTTGGCGGCTTCACATTTTCTCCACTTGGCTCTCTTCACTCTCTCTCTCTCTCTGTCTGTCTTGTGTGTTTTTTGTCGCTAGTCTCAAAATGGCTGCCATTTACTTTCCGTTTCCGTTACATTCAGCTCACGACTTTTGTTGCTGATAAGATGCTAGACTCTGATATCACAGTGGAAGAGTATGGAGGCACCCTTGCTCCTACCAACCATTAGGTGCTGTTGGTAGGAGTCAAGGCAGTTTCAGTTAAGAGACCCGGGGTCCCATGTAATTTGATTTGCTTTCGTGCCTAGTGCAAATATGGGTTAATGCGATTTTTATGTCATTTATATTGTTGATTTTTGCCTTTGCCACAAGTGTGTGTGTGTCTCTCTCTCTCTGAGTGTGTGTGTGTGTGTAACTTATATGCGAGTCCCGCAAATGGCAATTTACTGCTTGGAAAATTTCGACTCATTTCAGGATCTGCCCAATTTGTGTGTGTACTTTTGGTAGACATACTGACAAAATGCTATGTCGAATCGATTGGCATTGTCATGAGCTTTCTTTCAAAGCACTTGAAAGCTACAGTAATGCCCCAAAGTCAGGCAGCTTAAGTGTCAGGCAGAGCTTCACTGTAGTCCAGCAGCTTATTGTTTTAGTCCGATTGCTGCAATTTCAATGAAAGTAACGATTCGTTGGGATCACAAATGAAACACATGTGCATGCCTATTAAATACCAATAGTATGTATATTAAGATGTGTATTACGACTCGTGTCATTTAAATCAATGTCTGCAACATGACTGCAATCTGTGTGGCATTTACACATGCAACAACAGTCTGCAGGAAATTGCACATTATTCATGTTCGTTTTTTACATTTATCTGTTTTCCTCTGTTCTCTTTCGCCTGCAACATGAGTCAAGGACTCGTCACAGTCTGACTGCAGTTTTGTCAAGGCTGCAAAGTTATTTAAATTACGTCATTTGGCAATACAATTTTTAAACAATTAATTAAATCTATATTAAATTCATTAAGAACTTTACTCAATCAATAAAAAGCAGCAGCTGCAACGACAAAAAACTTATGCAAAACACATGTACTTTTTCTGCCACACACACACAAACACACACGCACATACAGACGTAGACACATGCAAAATGTGCGTGACTTTCATATACGTGACCTTCCGAATGTTGCAAGGCCTTTCAGCCAATCTCTTTCATCACCAACATCGCCATCATGAAAATATTTGAAACTGAATGCATTGTTATTGCTATATATATGCAAATAATATACTTATGTGTGTGTATCCGCTTACACTATTGTGCAAAAATGATCTATTAATTATCGTTTAAGCGTTTCGAGGCTATAGCGATTCACACACGTTGGGCGCCAATTGTTAATTGTTTGATACAGTTAATTTTACATTACGCACTTACTATAAATGCCTGATATAAAAGCTAATTATACTGCAACGAAATTGAGCCAGTTCATAATCCAGCTGAACATGAAAAATGATAAAACTACATGAATGTTAATTTTTCAATCACTTTACAGATTTATGACTTAGTCACATATAAAATGTAATTACTTTTTGGGAAGTTTATTAATCAGAAAGACTTTTAAATTAGCTGCAATTTATTGTACATCTGTAGTTTCCGTTATGCAATCCGTTTGCCAATCAAAGAATCCTTTTAATTAATAAAAACTACCTATAGAAAATGTAAATTTCATTTTCAAACTTTTCATTAGTTTTCGTCGTGGAAATTCGAAAAAATTTGTTGAACTGTGTGCTAAATTTAATCGATTCTGTGCAGCTGCCACAGCTTGGTGGGTGGATTTGTTTGGGTGTTAAATTGTTGGGCCGCCTGCCTGCCTCATTTTAATTATGCATTCTCCTGACGTCAGATTGTGATTTGTTTGGTTCATTTTCTCGCCATTTTCATGCATTGAGATGCAGTTCATTAAAAAAAGGAAAAAATAAATAAACCACTCGTCGTGTCATTTAAGATAAACATTTTCAATACAACAGCTTGAAGCATGTGTATTGGATTTTTATTATTCACGCCTGTGAAATTTTAATTGCTGCCTTCCGTTGTATTACTCACATCGCCAATTGACTGGGGCAATTTTTTTAAACTTTATGCGATTTTCTCATTGTTTGTAGACTACAAAGTTCTCAGTCTCAGTCTCTCAGCATGCGATGTGATGTGTGGTAGGCAATTCTCGATAATTTGATTAAATTAAATTACAAATACAGAATCATAGTAGAAAATATATGTAATAGGTAGGTACAAAATTGTTGACATGCAGCGCTAAAAATAAAACGAAAATCATCAAATTACTATAGTGCACTTTAGTTAATTTTGCTTATAATGTGAGGAGGAGGTTTTTAAGCTGCACTCTATATAAATTTATGCACGTCATTTTAGCTAGCGTGGTGTATTTTTAGCTTTAATTAACTTTGTTTGTAAAGTGAGGAGGTATTTTGTCTGCACTTTAGTTTACTTTCTATAGTTGAGAGGAAAGTGATATTTTTAGTTTTGAATGTTGGAAAAACTAATACCACGACTAAGTGCCTTATTTATAGCTTAACTAAACATTGTTTAAAAAGTAAGTAGGTATTAGACTTGCACTTTATTTTAATTTTCCACATTTTAGATGGTGGCAAAGTAGATTGATTTTACTAGTATTAGTTTTGAATTTGAGGGAAACTGTATTTTAGTTCCCAAAAGCTGGTCAAAGGTTACTTCATTGTCAAGTATTTATATCATGTCAGTCGTTATATTGAGCTCAAGTGTCAACTATGAGCTATTCCGCGTCCAAATATAGTCGCTCATGAAATATTTAACAAAACGCCATGAGTTAAGTATGTTAAGTTAATGCTGTTTCTCAGTACAGAGGAGACAGCTTTATGTGTCATGCATACATGTTTTGATAAGTGCACATTGTGACGTACATTCCCCGATGATGATGATCATGATCATGATGATGATGATGATGATGCTTCTGCTAATGATGATGACTGCGACCTTGTTATTACTCTCAAGTTGAATGACGCTGACCAGAGCTTGAAAATTGCCAATGAAACGCAAACTTTGATACAAAGCAGCTGTGTGTAATGGTTGTGACTATTTTGTGATTGTTACACACGTCGTATACGTAACGTTTTCAATTAAATTACGGTCAAAACTAAAACGATGACTATTGACTTAACACGTGTTTGGGATTGTGTTTGCTGTATGTTATTGTTTTTGCCACATATTTGGCTCATAACTGCCAATTTTCAATGCCCAATTTCCGCATTTTCCGCTTGGACCGGCACACCACCCCCTAAAGGTAAAAAGTGGTGTGTGTATCATGTCGATTCCTAGCTTGACTCCTGTGGTTTCTCTCCTTTTCTAGTTGCATTTCAATTTGCTGTGTATTGCAAACAATTTCGTTTTTTCGGCTTTTTTTTTGTATTTCTTTTGCCAGCTTCCATTTTTGTGTAGCGAGATAGCTACCGAGTTCCCCCTTAGCCTTTACTTTATTTTTCCGTGCACGGTTTTTCGTGCTGACCACGCCCATTTGATGAAATGAAACGATCGACCAGACGTCAGTTGACTTAAACTAGATAGATGAACTAAAGTAAAGCTAGTTGCTCTTATTTATTGCCCCACATTAGATGCCAGCTGTTGTCGGTACTCACCAGAAAATGACGTAAATCAGTTGGAAACGTAGAAGTTAGAAAAATTTGTGAAAACGACAGCTGTAAAACTAGTTTTTTGTTCGATAAACTTCAAATTGATTTACAAATATCTTTGATGTTTCTCCGTTTTTAGAAAATTCACAAAATGGAGTCGATAAATTTAAATTGAAAAATTTATGTATGCAATAAATTCTAAAATGTTTGCACCTTTTTGAAAATATGATAGTTTTGCATTTAAAACAATTTCGTTTAAAATTTATTGCCTACTGTTTTCCACTTTGCAAGCACATAAAACAGAATTAGAGCATTAAAATAGATTTAAGCCGATTATTAACATATATGTATGTATGTACATATACATGGAGTATGTGAAAATGTATTTGCAGTTAAAATGGTTTTTGATACTCATCAACTTAAAGCAGTATACTTGCCACTAGAGCACACTGTGCGTATACATAATATGTATGTTTATTTGTATAAGAGAGTCTGTATGTACTCTATGTGTATGTATATGTATACGTATATTTATGTTTGTATAAGTGTTGTTAACATTACGTGACGCCGTTTGCATGCCAAAACAGCAACAGCTTGGCCAAGAGGCAAGAAGAACAGTGGCAACAAAAAGTTTTAGCCAAGCATGAGTACGTACTTCCACATACATTGTGTCGGTGTCTGTATCCTTGTGTGTGTGTATATGTATATGAATAGTCAAACATGTCAGTGAGGGATTAAAAACTGGGCCAAAGTTCGTGTTGTGCTTAATGAATGAATTTTCCTACTGGATCTCGCTAAAGAACGTGATTTCAAATTCTCAAATAACGTCAGAAAAAAACATCCACATACACGTATGTTTAAGAACTAAATAGTTCTTTTTTTCCCAACAAACGGAAAATTGTCTATTAAATATGTAGAGAAACACGCTGCAGGCAGAAATATAATTGGATTGTCCAAGTTCCAAGAATTTCAAATTCCATAACTTTGTCCAAACTGAATACAAATTGAAAAATGTTTTTTGGAGCATGGATTTAGTTGTAGGTTAAGTCTGCATTTAAACTCACATTTTTTGAGAGAATAGTTTTGGATTTTAATAATAAATTGGCATACATAATGGAAAATCCTTTAAGACAGCTTAAAGCCGGAAGATGAGAGTGCCACAAAGAGCCTAATTCCCTATACAATTATGATAGCAAGGGGAAGCAATTAATGTGATTCCCAATCCCATTCCACAGTAGTGTTCTCTCATTCACAGAACTGTTTAGATATGCAACATCATTCAAGTGAATGTGAATGCTTGTGTTAACTAAATATTTATCCTTTTCGCACACATCAATCTGCTGCAAATGCTTTCAACTTTGACATTTCTGCAATTTCATACTACATACTATAGTATGCAAAATACCGACAGACGATTAAATCTCTTATCAATGTGCTATTCAAAGACTCAATTTCCCTCCCTACCTTCCAAGATATATGTACGTATTTTCCTCTGTTAAGCTGCAAACATGATTAATTAAACTTAATCGCGTCGTTGTCGTTTTATACTTTACCTGTGCTTCCTCCACAAAATATATGTGTGTCTTTGTCATCTTTGTAAATTGGCAATTGTCAACGAATGGCGCTTGTGCTATACTGCGTATACTTGATGTCATTTTCTCTCTTTGGTTTCCATTCAAATTTTCTGATTTACGATCCGAAATTTTCCAATGCTGTGGATGGCGTCACGTTCCCTGTTCTTCATTCTTTGGTTTGTCTTTTACTTTCGCCATTTGCCTTGGCCATAAAACAGAAAAAACCTAAAGAGAAAATGTATATCAACTTATCATTAGCGTATTATTTGAACTTGACTGGGCCAAAAACAAAACCATAAACAAAGAAACTTTGCCGCCTATGGCGATAATATTCTCATTACCAGGCCATTACTTTAACTTGAACTATGATTGAGAACTCAAGTCCTTATTCACGTTATTTCGGCCAGAATTTGAATAGAGATACTCTAAGAAAAATTCGATTCTCTTAACTAAACTAGAAAAGTATTAAGATTCCAAAAGTAAAGTATGCAGAATGAAACAGTTTGTATCTTATGTTCAATGTATTTAAAAGAAACTCCTTTTAATATAAATCTCAACACTTCGATTAACTTTAAATGAAACTAAATGAAGAGCTATTTACTTACTTGCATTATTTATACACACTTATCTCTTAAAACAACATTTTCACAGGCATTAAAGTTTTATTGGCATAATATATGTATTATATCTATATCATATTTGAGCAATCCTCCGCCTTAATAGGGTTTACGTTGTTGGTTTTGATGTTTGTTTTATGGCTATTAGGCTAAAGATTGCTTTGGCTTGCAAGCCTCATCGACTTCCGGGGCAACTTTGTGAGAGGCGGCAAGGAGGTGGGAGGAGGTAGAGGTAGAGGGTGGAACGTCGTTTCATTTGGTTTTAGCTTGGTTTCTTTTGCTTTTATTCTTTTGTATCGGAAACTTGCATTTAACACGCACATGACAACAACGCGCCAAATGAAACACGTTGTAAGCTTTTCTTTTTCGTTTTTTTTTCTTTACAACCAAATTGCCTGCTCGTGGCAAAAGAAGAAGAAACAGTGCAGAGTGGAGGCAAAGAAGTGCTAAATTTGGAAATGAAATTTAACAAAGTGTGCACAAAGAAGAAAATATTTTTTAAAAACTCAAATTTAAACTTCTGAGCTTAGCTTGAACTTCATAAGTTTGTATTCAGGTTATATAATCAAATCACAATGAATTAGAATTAACATAAGCAAACAAGTTATTAGATATTTGATTAGTTAGTAAGATATTAGATTCAATTACAAGCTTCTTATAAATATAATTAGATCATCAAGATATTTGTTACCAGTACTTGAGTCAAGAGTTTCATGCATGGTGTCAGGAAATCCGAGAACACTAAACATTCTATTTCAAAATCCTGTTTTCTTTCTGTGTAGGAAAATTTTGAGTGTGAAGGCAAAATTAAAAGTATGTTGCCAATGTGGCAAGAAAGCAGCAGGTGACGTCAGCAGCACAAACAACAACAACAACAACAACATTTGGCAATAAATTAACAACGCTGTTGTTGTTTTATTTGTATTTTGTCACCCGCTAAAAAGCACTTGACTGTAGACACACACACACACACACACTGTACACACACATTCCCCTCGCACACACGCTGGCAATTCAAATTAAGTGCTGCATACTTTTTGGGGCGCATGTTTAAAAGAAGGGGAGACTACCAGGCATATTTGTGAAAATTTATGCAACAATTTTGCATAAACATTGCTGCTTGGATACAACCCACAGAACCACTTGAAAGCCAATTTAAAAGCCCGTAGACGAAATGCGCTTTTGAAATTGATTTAATATTAGCAACAAAGTGTGTGGGATAAGAGTCAAGAAATAAGTAAAAGCGACAGCTTAAAGTAAATCGCCTAAGTTGGTAACTTTTTAATGAAAGCATTCGAGACAGAGAGAAAGAGAAGCAAACACTCACGCCTTCTTCTTTTACTTACTTCCTTTCATCCTTACTGCCCGGCAACCCATTCCCTATTTTAAGCATGCAAAATCCTTAACTATAGCCAAGTTAAGACGCTGCCAGTTTAATCCCATAGCGTAGAGTGCTCCAGAGACTAAGACCCAATGTATTTATGGGAGACGTAGGTTTTAGACAACGACCTGTAACTTTTTCTCTCTGTCTCTCTCTTTGCATTCTATTTCTGCTCGCATTCCTTTTTACATAGATCTTCCACCCACTTGAGTGTTGTCTATTTTTAAGGGCCAACTGAGAGCTGAGCTCTGTGGACGAAGCCGCTGTTGGAGTTCTTTTCTTTTTTTGGCTAGAAGCCATTGCCTCGACCTCGAGTCATAAATTGCGCACTGTGGCATCATAACAATAAGTCACACATACAAGAACAACACACATACAACATGACACACACACACACAGACCATAACTCTCCTTCTTCCTCTACTTCCCCTTTTCAACATATACGCTCATTATATCAAGCTGAAATGGTCGAATTATAAAATACTCAGCAATAAGAAAGAAAAAGGGAAAAAATAATATGAATGCTAATGAAAATGCTCATAATAATAACGGGGAAAATGTTGAGTAAGGAGACAATTATAATTAGAATGATGATTAAAATATAAATGGAATTTATAATGAAATTATAAATGAAATGAAATTATAATGAATTTATAAATGAAAATGACAATTATAATGATATTAACAATGACAATGAATAATAAGACATGATCGAATTATGAGTTAAAAATCAGATTAAAATAAATAAATTAAATATTGCTAATAATATAATGCTAATTATAATAACATTTATCCGATGTTGAATTGATTGAATTATGTTTTGAACTGATAGATCCTTGATGGTAATGAAGTTGTCTGAAGATTAATGTTTCAATAAAGGAAATTGCTAACTTCAATGCGAATAGTTGTGCTGATGAAAATGATATTCTAATAATTATATTTGATACCGATGGCAGTAATAATTACAAAGATAATGCTTATGCTTCTGATAATGAGATTGTCAATGATATTATGATAGCAATGCCTTAAATGTATTAATGTGACAATGGACAATGACAGAGATGTTATACAGATGACATTTGCAACTTATCAATAAAACGAGTACTCCATACTCCTCAAAATTAGTTTACAGGGTATGCTAAGCATAGACAACAAAATTGCTTCAATGCGCAACATTCCGTTGTGCTATGTTTGAGGTTGTTTGTGTGGGTACGCATGTGTGGGTATGTGTGTGTGGGTGTGTGTGTGGGTGCGTGTATGCCACTAGGGAGAAAGGGGATGATGAAGGGGGGAGGCAGGAAAGTGCGGCACATGGTCCGAGTAGCGGACGTCATTTGTGCAAACATAAAAGCATTGTAAACAAACATGGCAGACCTTAATACAGACACCCTCTCTATCTTTATCCTTCATCCTCTCATTCAAACATAAAGAGGCGTAACGGGGCGTGGCATTTCGATGGAAGAGCTGTAGCAGCAGTAGCTGAAAACCCAAGCTAAAAGTTAAACCGTTAAAATTGGTTTACGTGTACGCTGGGGACACAGAAATTGCCGGGAGCAGAGACAATTTTCCTCACTCTCTCCCTCTCTCTCTCTCTCTTTATTCCCTCTGTTTCCCTCTATAGGGATGGGGGACTGGAGAATGAGTTTGCCACTGATAGAAACTATTGTTGACTTGCTAGTGTTTAGTGTTGTAGTTGTTTTTGTTTGTTGTCTTATCTGCTCAGTTGCTATTTAGTTACGCTGTCACTTTGCTAGTTTCCACGTCCACTATCTAGGATTAGCATCTCTTTCCTTTTCCTCCTCCTATCGTTTCTCGTCCCTTCCCATTTCCGATTGAAGCTTCTAGCTTTCGGACCTTGTCAACTTTAAAGTAAGTTCGATTTCGTTCACTGCATACTAAAATTTAACTAAAAATTCACTTTAAATTGCTGCTGAAAGTAACTGAGATTGTGCTTAAAGTCCTTATTTGCTAAGCTATATGAGAAAGTTGAGTTTCAGAAAACATGGCATACTTTTGGGATAGCATTGAAATGTTTTAGCTTTAATATTTTTGATTTCCTTCGCCTCTATTATATCTAAAAGAAAAAGTTTAAAGTTTGATAAATTGACTTATCTACAGATGTTATAGAATCGGAAATAAAACATTTTTTACAGTCTCTGACAGAAAACAAATCCTAAGTCTATCTTTATAAAATCTGTATCCATTTAAAACAATTTGTATTTTCCTTTTAAGCCCCGAAGTCAAAGACGATATTTTTTTTTCTAACAATGTAAAAGACAGCTATCTATCTATATTTTCTGGTAATTGCATATCAACTATTCTTGAACTACCTCTGGAACTTCTCTTCCACTATTTCTCAGTTAGTCTATGTATCTATAATCTTTTGATTTATTCATTATTATGATAGTATGTATACTATAAAAGTCACAAAGTAGAACAAAGAAATAGCCAGCAAATTTTTCATTCTATATTTATCTTCACTTATTAGTTACTTTTGAACTCCCTTTTCACGTAGTGAAATCGTTGTTCTCTGATAGCAAGAACAAGATAACACATATAGCTATCAATCTAATCTAATCTACATACATATATAATTATCAATAATTAAAATATATCTATCTATATATGTTTGTCTAACTTAAGTAGAGATTTTAGCTACAAACTCCATTCGGCTTTAAATGTAGTTCTATTTATCTGCTTGTTTACTTATCGTCTGATTAGTGGTTGCCCTGATTTTCACATCTCTCGCAATTGGGAGTGTAATTCGTGGTACTTGCGACTTGCGGTTTTTAATTGGGAAATGCGTGCAACAGACAACAGACATTGATGAATGTCGGCTTCTCAAACAACATTTGTTTATGATGCTGCGGATGACATTTGATGTGTTCCAATATCGACAAATATTTCCAATTGCATATGTTATTTGCACCTGCTGCTCATTTGCATATGTTAATACCACCAATGGTTGTGTGTGCGCGTATCTGGGTGTATGTGTGTAACTACAGTGTCATCTGTATGCAGTTGCCTTTGTTGCCTGTCGGACACAATTTGCAATCGACCAGCAAATGTCCTTGATTGCCACACGTGCCACTTATCTCCGTCCATTTGGCATCTATGGGTATGTGGGTGTGACTGTGTGTGTGAGAAACTGTGTGAGTGGGTGTTGCATAGCTGTTTTGTCATTGCTGGCCACACTCTAATTGAGTTACAAGCTGCATTGCTCAATGCATTTGTCCATTGTCCACTATCGGATGCAGCTTTTGAGTTCAACCTTTGGCTGCATAAATTGCGATGCAAAGCATACACATGTACACACACACACACACAGAGAGGATATAAACTAGCATGGAAAGGTTACAAGAGAACGAGACAACCAAACTGTGAGGGACTCTGTACACTTTGCCTACAATCTTCTAGTCAAGCTTAACTAAATTAAAAGAGAAATTTTGTTTTTAAATCTTTAATTAACTGCACTAAATATAAATGGATAAAGTGTAAAGTGTGTACTTTTCGAGATATGCCACACCTTCACGCACTTTTGACGAAATTAAAATACCTTCTGGCTATTTTTAAGTACAGAGTCTACCGAGACAAAGAGTCAAAACCAGACCAAGTTCCGGCCGAGCTCAACCGCAAATCCCCAGCACGCGCCGAGAGCTGAACAGCTGCCTGAGAAGGGATATAGGAATGGACTTGCAAGAGAAACAGAGACTTAGAGCATACTCTCTCCCTCGCCCTCTTTCTCTCTCTCTCTCTGTCTTATCTCACCCATTTCCCTTTCTCTCCATCACCTGCTGACCGACCTGGCCAATCAAAAGCCAAGCGATGGCATTGCCCGATTATTAAGACTTTTGTTTTTCGACCTTTCGATTGTGCTGAATGAATCTTGTGTGCTGTGTATCCCTGTGTCTGAATACAATTGGCACTCACTGTTCATGTTGTTGTTGTTGTTGTTGGCAAATTAAACCATTAAAGCAAATCGAGCTGCTCTAAGCCCTAGCCAAGCTAACCAAGTGGCCAAGAGAATTCTGCTTTGCCTCTTGGCCAGACCAAAGTCATAAATTTTAAATTTAGTCAACAGTACTCTCAAGAGAGGTACTCTCCCCCTTCGTACCCCTCTCAACTGTCGTTGCCAGGCTTCGCTAACTAATTTGCATATTCTGCGCCATTCCTTCCTTCCATTTCCCTTCCCTCGTCTTTGATTGCAGCTTGTTGGCGAGCGGGGAAAGCTGCCCCTCAATTAAACTGTCATGTCAAAGTCAGCGTCCGTCAATGCGCCCATTGATGGCAAACTGACAGAGAAAGAGACGGCAAATAATAAGAGAAAGAGAGCAGATTCACTTTGAGTCCATCTTCGTTAGTAAAAGTTTTCAGTTTTCGAGTGAACGTCCACAGGGCCGGAATCCTTAATTAAGGGGGGCATGGGACAAGATTTAGAGTTCTCAGAAAATCTGTAGGTCTGAGAGAAATTCCACTTGAATAAAAATAAACCAAAAAACTTTAGTTCTCATCTCTAGGCTTTAATCAAACTGATTCTCAGAAGATGAAAACTAAAATCTCCGCGTTCATTGTTCTTTTATTATTCTGCCTGAAGAAATCATTTAAAGAGAAAATCTATTGTTTTAATAATATTTTTAGATACAACAGTCGATAACAACAGTTTATAACAAATTTCTTAGTTTTACAAAAAAAAAAATTATACATTATACATATTTCATAAATTTCACATTAAAATACGATTTTAGCATTCAAGTATTTGTGTTTAAAATAACTTCATTATCAGTAAAGAGATTTGAGCTAAAATAAGATAAACTAAATGAAAACTCCAAATAAGAAACTAAGCAAATTAATTTTTAATTAAACCCTTGACTAAGTGTAGTTTTATCTGCAATTATTTCTTATTGCATTTGCATCATATCGCCTTAATTGTCTCAACCCCGTAATCCGCTCCTGAGTTAATTTAACTTCAGCTCAATTCAATTTGCGGTTAGCTTGCTATTTTTATAAGCAAAACGAATTTTCCAGCTAGACGCAAATAACTGTAAACAGTCGTTGCTATTCGACATTTACAACTGATTGTGGGCGGAGTTACTTCAGACTTTTCTAATCGAAGATGGGATCTGCGTAATGCGCTAAGGAAAATGACAAATGAAAATAGAAATTCATTATTAGCAAGGATTTCACAACTTGTGCGAATGTTCAGCTTCCTTTCTCCTATTTGGTTTAATTTATAAACATTTTCAAAATGTAATATGTGGAGTTTATAATTTGGCCCAAATACTTTGAAAAATAAAGGAATCGATCAACTATTTAAACACAACATAAATAAACATAGCATACTTTCGGAACAATTTGCTTACATGACAAATGCAGTTGCTCTTATCATTTAAATTCGATAAATAAGAGAGAATGCCAAATCCAGGTGAAATATTATGATTGATCAATTGTTATGGAATTTCAATAATGCATATAAACATAATTCGCCACAAACTCGTTTTTAATTGACCACTTTAAATCAAATGGCAATAAATAGGCATGTGCATTGATACATTGGCTCACATCTTCCTATACCCTATACAGTTATGACAATAAATTGTAAACAAAATAAGCAATTTAAGTTTAGTTTTCATATAATAACAACTTCTGACCCGGATAAAATTCCGTACTTGTATATTTAGATCTAATTTTCTATGAATATGTACTCATATTTCACTATGCGCGTGTTTGTGAGTGGTTGTGTTTGGCAGTAGATATGTGTGTGTGTGTGTGTGACATCATAATGTCCAGATACTCCTACGTTTTATGCAAATCGAAACCAGCTACAATTTGTGGCATTTGCTTTGATGTGTGGAGGATGCATTGGCATGCAGCTACAGTTATTATCTATTTCTATCATATCCTTTTAGCCCTTTCGGCTACCACTTAGTCTGGGGTGTGTGGGTGTGCGTGTGTAAGTGTGCGTGGGCTAAACTTGAAATTCCAGCTAAATACCAAATTTGTTATTATCGTCGAGTTGCAGTCGACGCGTCGGCGGCATCGACATCCATATCCACATTCACATCCACATTGCCCATCGTCTGATGACGCAAATTACGAGCATAGCAACAGCTGATGTCATCTCCATCAAGTTTTTTGCAAACGCAAGAAAAACCAAATTAAATAAATGGAAAATTCGCCAAAGCCATTGATGAAAATTCTAGCACGCGTTGTGTTTCGTGTGTGTATGAGTGTGCGTGTGTGTGTGTGTGAGTGTGTGCCACAAGAACCACTTGAGTAACGCACAGAAACACTGCAAGTATCAAATAAGTGGGCCAGGTCGACTCCGATATGCTCTAGAATTCTTATACAAATTTTAAGTGACCAGTTTTGACATGTGGCTATCAAATCCACTGATGTATGATGTATGATTGATTGATTGATGTTTTAATTGATTTAACTAGCACTACAAGTACCAGGTTTAATATGTTGTAATAGTTGATTTAATTATACATTAAATTATAAATTGATGACTTATGAACTGATTAAATAATTGATATCATTCAGCATTGTATTGATTGATTCTCTTGACAACTGATCTACTGATTAATCTTAATGAAAACTGGAAATTTCTGACAATCGATGTATCAATTAACGTTAATATAGAATGATTAATGTGTTAATTAATTTTAATTTCTGTTTTAATTTAAATATTATAATACTAACTGATGTGCTGAGGAAATCAAATTTCTTTATACATTCACCATTGATGCACTATTATGGTTTATGTACTGATGCTACTTGATTGATGCTTGATTGATACTACACATGTATTGAATGATTCGCTTGATAGCTCGAAGTTTCTTTGAGAACTGTTGTTAATTTTTGTGTAATTGGCTTTCACTTAAATGCTCGATTGAAGTAATGTAGGGTATGCGACCTCTATGACTATTAGAAACGACACTGGCTGGCCTTCATTATATGACAATGCCACGGTTGCCGTCACCACACACACACACACACACACACACAAATCAACCCACACATATGCATAACGACATCAAAGATAGAGAGAATGAAAGACAAAGAATGAAAGAGAAAGTGAGAAGCAAGAAATTGAAGGAGCATGTAGGAGGTGAGGTATGAACATAAATGCGATATCCTGTTGCTTGACCCATTTGGAAACACTCACTCACACACACACATATTCTTACACATTTTGTGTCACAGTCTTGGCCACATTGATAATTCCGTTTCCGGTGCATACCCCTAACCCTTATCCCTCCCATATTTCCCACTCTGTACGTGCTGGCAACATTTTATAGCCTGCAGTTAGGTTTGTGACCAAACTAACTATTCGATTTTTGAAGAAACGTGCGAGAGAAAAGAAGTGCAGCCAACAAGCAACCATTTTTCATGGATAACGAGGACAAACTTTAGTGACGGCAATTGTAAAACGAACTATATTCATTTGTTTTATTCATATATCGTTTGCAGATGAACAAAAAACTAAAAAAAAAGGGGACAGGCAAAAGCAACCACAGCAGATGAGAATGAAGAGGAGACGAGGAGGAAGCTGAAACACTGGAAAGGTCACGTAGCTTCAGGTGGCAGGACCAAAAGCAGGAGCAGCAGCAGGAGCTAAAGTTGCCTGTTGACTAATTAACGCGTAGCTGGAGAGAAAATTAATAGCGCCACGCCCAACGCCCACCACAGACAACGTCTGCAATCAACAAACATCTACATCCACATCCATTTCCACGACTACAGCTGGCAAATTAAATTTAGTCAAGTTTATTTGCTGAAAATGAACGCGTAGCAGTTGCAAAATGTTGAACTCAGTCAGAGAGCGAGTGACTTGGCCATGGCTAAAAAGAGAGATAGACAAGAAGGCCCAAAACCGAAAGCATAACCCCCTCCCTCCCAACCAGGGACAGGAGTAATTTAATTTTGTTCTCTGCATTGTTGTTGTCCTTTGGTTGCACGTGTTTTGCATTTTCCATTTCGATTTCCATTTCCATTTTAGAATGTGCTTCTCAACCAACAATTTATGAGCAATTAATTGTATTATTTATAATAATTGTTATTTTTGCTTCCGTTTCGGTTCGTTTTGTTGCCAGCAAATGTTAAATACTAGTATATAGTATATGTAAATAGTCATTATAATTATTATATAACTTTTGTATATCAACAACAAACAAACAGCAGCAAAAACAACAATTCTTAGCAACATATGAAAAATTCTACGTTTTTTCGAAACTTTAATGAAAAATGAAAGAAAAACACAAGCAAAAATAAATATTTATTACGACATTTAGTATTTGTGCATTAACTAAATTTATAATGAAAATAAGAAGAAGAAAAACAAATTAAAGAAGCAAGAGAAATGCGTAAAAATAACAACTATTAATTAGTAATTATTATAATGTGATGTTATACATATAATATACAATATAAAATGAAAACAAAACAAAAAGAAAAAAAGGTAAAAACAATTAAAAAATTATATAAAGATAGTAAACAACAAAAAAAAAACACAAAAACTTTAAACAAAATGTTAACCAACAAAAGGATAAAACAAATTTTATTAAGTAGATTTTTGAATTAAAATTTAATATTACGTACATATATATATATAAATAAAAATAAACAATATAAACAAAAGCAAAAAAAAAAGCGAAAGTAAATCTTTGAAATGCGTTTTTCTACTTAAACTGAAACTACAAAAATAATACCGAAAGAAATTGTCGAATCCGAAACTAGAATTGTAAATTTTTTCAAAATTTAGCTTGCTATAAACAAAATGTAAATGTTGTGCGAAATATAAACGATTAGATAAAAATATAAATAAATAAATAATGAAATATGTGTAGCAACAACAAAAACAACAACAACAACAACCAGAACAACAACTAGCGACGACCTAAATTGAATTGAATTGAATAATTGATGAATTTGTAATGTTTTTAAATTTAGTTAATTTATTACGTGTGTGTATTTACTTCTCTACTCTATAAGAACCGCGCTCTCATCCCGAGCATATTCGATTCAGTGTCGTTTATAAGGATTATAAGCTATAACATCCTTTTTCTCCTTCTCCATGCACGACGACACGACGATTTCTTCTTGACCGAAAACTATTTCAACTAAATACAAAGTCAAAATTAAAATATAGTGTGTATATTGTTAACGGCTTATATATACTAATTATTTTAATTTTATAGTTTTCTACTTAAATCGCATTTCTTCCACTTTCACAAAACCAAAAAACAAAAAAAAAACAAGAAGAAATACAAAATAAAACGAGATGATAAGATAAGGAAAAAAGGAAAAACGAAAATGAAAACGATTTGTTAACAATTTTAAGTTTTGTTTATTTATTCTGCCACGCTCAAAATTATGGCGCGCCTAATGAATTATTAGTTTCTATTAGTTTTTGTTATTTATATTATAATCGATAACGATAGCGTGATTGTTATCGACCTAGTTATTTAGCATAAGTTTCGATTCGCAATAAACAGACAAACTTCAAAATATAAGCATATATATATATTTTTGGTACAATTGTTTCTCTATGTTGTTTTTATTTCTTCATCATCAAATTGTACAAAATACAAAATGAAAATAATACTTAATAATACATACATACGATTATTAACATAGAACTTTCCACACTGAAGACACAACAAGAAAAGGAAAAACAACAACAACAACAATTTAAGCGCAGAAGTTCAATTAATACAAATTAGAATTTTAAATATAAATAGTTACATAATTTAAATATATATTAAAATATATGCATATAAATATTTAAAAATAAATTAAAGCAAAACACACAAAGAAAAGAAAAGAAAGAAATCCAAGAAAAACAACAATTATATTATTATGTATTAAAATGCATAAAAATGCGAGTTTCATAAATTCCTGCAATTTGTTTCAGACTCGTTAAATTGTGTACTTTAAAATTGAATAAAATTCAACAAAATACCCCACAATTAAACAATAGTTAAACAAACAAAAAAACGAAACGAAAAAAATAAATAATAAAAACTGCTTACATGTCGAGAGATGATCGAAAGATGATCCACTTCTCAGCTTGCAACCAGCTTTTGCGGCACACTCCCAAGTCGCACGCATGCAATATGATAATGATAATGATAACGATGATAATTATAATGATGATGATCTTGAAGATGATGATAATGATGATGATGATAATGATGTGTTCGCCCAATGGAATGCGAGTGCATTTTGGGGACAGTTTACTCCAACAATAATTTCAGGCATATCGAAGCATTTGAAACACTCAGACAGCAATCAACAAAAAACGGCAACAAATAAAACGACGGCAATAAACACACACACGCACACATACACACACACACACATGCAAACGATAAATAAATAAATAAATAATTGGAATGTGAGGGGAAGGAGTAGGAATTCACACACATATAATTAAATATGTATGTATATTCAAAAAGCAATAATACTGAGAACATGATTAACAAATGGAACACAGTAAAAAGAAAGAAAAACAAAAACAAACAACATAATTAACATGAGCATAAATGAATATTTATATATATTTTAATTAAAGTTATATATATATACATACATATAATAAATATATAATTAGTCCAAAAAAATGAATTAGCTGGAAAAAAAATTGCAACTCTCGAGAGGCGAGAAAATGTTTAATATTTACAAAATATTAAAATATCAATGTGCAATTGAAAAGCGTTTAAAACAAATAATACCCACATACATATATTATGAAAGTATATAAAATATAATATATACATACATACAAACATATAATGCATAAATTGATAAAGAAAAGCGAAAGAAAATCATTTAGTTTGCGTGCACACACATACACTCACACACACACAAAACACACACACACACACATTCCTATAACATTAAAAAATCAAAACTTAAAAAGAAACTTAAAACTGTATTTATTATAAATTAAATTATTATACATATATAAAAAAGCAAGAAGAAAAAAAAACAAAAATTTAACGGTTCAAGTCAAGTTTTTGAGCAAATACTCATAATTGTTAAAATAAAAAATTAAAAAAAAAACCAAAAATTAACATGTTTAAATGCTAAAATACATAAAAAAAAAGAAAACCCGAAAAATATATACATACTATATATATATATATATATATATTTAAAAAGTCAAAAAAAGAGCCGTGTAAAAGTTTATATTACAAACATAAAACCATACTTGCATCTATATTTTTCCCCTCTTTAGAAAATTTAGTTAATTATTGATGAATAAAAAAATGATGAAAAAAAAACAAAAGAACACAAAAAATAAACATTACAGTTAAGTGTTAGTCTTATATACATGCATAATTATAATTATAATTATATAAAAAGTGAAAACAAGCAAAACAAAAACAAAAAACAAAACTAAGTAAACGGAAACGAAAACGAGTCAACAAATTTCAAGTGCGATAACCGATAGACACGATACCGATAAAAATCCATCAAAAACGAACATTTATATTAAGATATCGAAATTGTTTCGCCTTTGTGTTTAGATCAAATTTGTTGTGTTGTTTAGTTTTCTTGTTTTTTTTTCTGATTTTTACATTTTCAATTGGTCAGAAATGATGAAAATGATTTACTTACATTGATTGAAGAAATAAAAATTATTAAACAAAAAAAAAAAGACTTCGTTATTAATACTCTTAATCTTCGGCGTATGTTGGTTGGCTTTCAGGCGCTCTCAAAAGGAACTTACAAAGATTTATACATTTACATTAACACTCATTTGCTCATAATTCAATATTTTAATTGTGCAGGAGGATAGCTTATCAGTATGGAACAGGACTGCCACTGATATGACCAGTACAACACGTATCCGTGATACGTTACGCAGGATATTAAATATACCTCTGACAACGGCAATGGAGTATAAGATACACTGTGATAGCCTTAAATACGTTTCAATGTAAGTATTGAGTACTATTTCTTTAAATCGAACAGTTAATATTTAATAAATATCTGCTGTTAAGTGTATGTTAAACGAAGAAAAAAGAAGAACTACAACCACGGCTATCACTTTATGACAATAGTACTATTCCTGCAACTGGTTTAATTTTGACTTGCTTAATATTTTGTTTTATTAATCTGCTGTTCACAACTCTTTTATACAAGCTGGAAAAATTTGCACACCAGAAGCTTCAGCGGAATCAGCTCAGAGGCTGATTTCGTTTAGCTTTCCATTTGATGGTCTGTGTGACTGTTTTCCGCGAAGAAAATACTTAATAACACATTTGATGCATATCAAATCAGTGGCTAAATTGGGTCGTTCCTGCAACTGATTTTGATTTGCTTAAACGAAATCAAATTTTAAACAACTCACAATCAAACCAGTTACAGGAATAATGCTAATAACTTCACAAAAATTTGGAGAATTCCCATTAAAACCAAATCAAACCTAAAGCCAAATTAACTGTGTTTGTAAGAACATATAAAAAGGAGAATACTTAGGAATTGTTATTAAAAAGTTATTCATTTAATTACTTATTCCATTTATATAAATACTTTTTTGTGTATAAGGATATTATAACTTTAAGCTTTGAAGATTACTAACACCTTTGTTTTTATTTCGAATTAAATTTAGTATATTATTTATTATTGTATAACTTTGTTGCAATGCTGAAACTCAACTAATAGGCTTAAAAATTTGATTCTTGTATTTTACAGTAATAAAGGCGCATTGAAAAGCTGAAATTCAGCGAATAACTACAAACACAAAATAACAGCAGCAAAAACAATAAATAATCAACAAACAGATGAATTAGACACTAGCCAACGGAGCAACAACAACAACAACAACAACAATAGTGCCCACAACAATAGTAACAACAACAGCAATAGCAACAACAACAACAACATCAACAAGAAGCACAAACAACACACGGACACCAGCCGCTGATAATTACAAAAATACAAAAACTAATGATAATAATATTGATAATGATAATAATGATGCTGAGGATAAACTAACTTCAATACTACCCCCATCCACCCCATCTCTAACATTTTCCTACCCACCCCATCCCCTTTAGCAAGATAAAACAGTTAAATATATTTAAGCGCTAATAAGACAAATCTTTGTATTCAAAAAGAAAACATAAATATCGTACAAAGTGAATTGTATATATGAAACGCCATAAATATTTTAGTTTGTATGTATGAAGTTTACATTAGCCATTCCCAATTAAAATGTTTATAAGCGAATCCTTGAACACTATTGAGCTGACTAACAATCCATTGGCAATTAATTTCCTTATTAATTATATTAAGTAATATAATTATTTTTTGATCCCCCTTTTTCTCCTCTATCTTCCTCACATCCATCAGCTAACTATACCAGTCGCAGCCTTTTCAAAACTATTATTAATCAGCCTTTATGCCAAGAAATGTACATTAACTGCAGGAACCATTACATCTCCTCGAATCACTCAAATTAGCCAAAACATCAGCTAGTGATTTATCTATATTTATCTGTTTGAAATGATTATTTTAAAATTATGATAAAATATGAAACTGAATAATCAAATTGTTTGTTTTTGTTCATCAAGAAATACAAGTTTTTTACATGAAGAAAAGAAGAAAAAAGAAAAAGCAAAATATTGAAACGAAAAAAAACCCAGTTGTTTTACATATACATACTTATTGTATGTACGTTCTTATATAGAAAATACATACACACACACACGCATACAGATCCATAACCACCAACACAGCCACATATAAGTTGTCCCAAACAAATGAACTTCCAGTACAGTACAACCAACCAACCAACCGATAGAAAAAATGGAAACTATTAAAGTTGCAGAAAATATTTTAAAATAAAGTTATTGTTCTTAATATGAAGTTGAAAGTGGGATCCATGCTGGATGTGCTCTTTAGAATCAAATATCAACGTGCAAAATATAAATTTCCAATGTTTAGAATCCTTATTTAAGTTGTAAGAGTATTTTTTTATTTAAAGCTCAAAAACCTCTTAAATAATATTGAGTATAAAAAAGCACTACCCCCTTTTCCACTACCATTAATTGGACTTCGATTTGGTGATTAATAAGAAGGGAAAATTGAAATTGGGATTTACAGAATGAAATGTTTTATTAAGTGGAAATTGAAGCTCTTTTCAGCTGCGTGTGGACTCATTATAAATTAAAACTTATGCTAAAATTCCGATAAATGTCTACCCTTTTATTTGTCCTCGTAGCACGTCAAATCAATTATATAAACGTTGGAAATGAGACAATCGCCTTCCTGTAAAACAAATACACGCATTGTGAATAATTTATAGACATGTTTGTAGATATTTATAGCCTACCGCCGGTGTGATGCCGACCAGCGCATCAGCATGGCCATAGAACTCCTCCTTTAAGGATATAACAATTGTCTGTAAATTTGTCGTGTGATCCCTTATGTATGAGGCGACTTTGCCAATGTTTGTATTGTCCAAAGCGGCATCAATCTCGTCAAGCACAAAGAATGGCGCAGGATGATAGCTAAAGGAATAATGGACAAGAGTTAGCAGCTTCTATTTATAAATAAATGTATATGAATCTAGCTCACCTGTGGGTGGAGAAAAGCAATGCGAGAGCTGCAATCGTTTTCTCACCGCCACTCAAATTGCTCATGGGCTGGAAACGTTTGCCAGGTGCCACACAATTGTAATTAATACCATCAAGATACGGCTCCTCGGGATTATCGGGTCCAATGTATGCTTGTGCTGCCTCATTACGTGCCAGTTTCTTATAAATGCCATCGATGGCATCGGAAATGTGCTGACAGCACTGCACAAAGCGCGATGAACGTTCGTTCTTAACTTTTTCGAATGCCGCCTTGGCTTTTTTGGCCTTACGTCGGGCATTTTCAAACTCTTCGTTTGTGGACTGGACTTTCTCCGTAACCAGATCTAGTTTTTGCATGGCCTTCATATTCGGCGTCTGTATACGCTCCAGGACATCCAGTTTACTCTGCAGATCCTTTAGCAGCTGCTCATTGGTTTTCTTAAAGGCAGAGTCATCTTTAAGCTTGCACAGCTCCCGAGGCAATGATCGGTAATCCACCTCGATGCTGCAAGGAATTGTACGAGTATTTTTAGACATTTACTAATATGTAGTCAAGTATAACTCACAGATTATCGTTCATCATTGAAGTAGACGGCTCCATACTATCCACATCACTTTGACGCACTGCATCATCCAGCGAACCGCGTAGTAGGGGAACCACAATGCAGTCGGTCTTTAAGATTAGACAAAAATATTAGCAAGTGTTGGAATTACTTAATCTTTTCTTTGATTACTTGTATTTATTATTTATTAATCGCACATACCTTGGCCTGCAATAAGATGTTTTGCCTCTCGTTCTTCTTCGCTTCAATTTTAGACTCCGACGAAGACATTTGGCTGCCCACGTTGTGTATTTCCTTGGCCAAGTTAGCAACGTCTCGACGAGCCTTCGAAATGTCCTCTTCCATATCATCGACTGCCTGCTTCTTGGCCTGCTTTTCCTGCTTGAACTTTTCCATTTTCTCCTTCTCCTCATCCATTTCCTTCAAATAACGCGACTCGGCTGTCTTTAAGCCTTCCAGTGCATCCTCCTCATCCTGCACACTACGCTCCCAGCGCTCAACGTTCTCTGGAAATTGTATACAACAGTTAATATGAAAAAGAACTTTAATTTAGGTCCATCTCACTTCGCGTATCTTTTTGCTTTTCAAAGTCCAACTGCGTGTTGATCGCATCAATTTGCTGCTCGAATTCAGCACGTTTTCGTGCCCTCTCCTGTTGCATGACCAACTCACGCTCCTCGTACTGACGAATGTTCTTGACTCCAAGACGGTGGCAGAAAGCAGCAAACACTTTGTCCTCCACATTATTCATGTTTTCCTTGATCTCCTGTATATGCTCCTCACGATCCTGCATACGTCGCTCAATTTCGCTAATTTTGGGCTGAAAATAAAGATGATTTAGAATTGATTCACATTTAATTATGTTTCAAAACTCACTCCGAAATCATCAAGCTGTGTTTGCACTTGTTTCAACTGATTATCGTATTGGCTAATTGACTTTTTCGATGATTCCAAGTCCACCATACTGTATTTAAGACGATTTTCCAAGCCTTTTATTTGAGACTCCACGGTCGCCAGTTCGCTCTGTTTACGTGACTTCTTGACCAACTCCTTGAGCTCCTCGTTGAGACGCTCCTTTTGCATCTTAAGCTGTGCCATGTGCTTTTCGTCCCAACGTTTTGCCTTGCGTGCCAAATCGTGACTACCACCAGAGATGAGACCGGACTTCTGATAGAATGTACCATCCAACGCCAAGGCATCAAATCGAGATCGATCAATCTCGTAAGCCACCTTCATGGCATCCTCTGGAGTTTCACAGACCAGCGCATTGCCAGTGGCAAAAAGAACGGCACGCTCAATCTCCTGTGGCTCAAACTTGAGTACATCAAATACCAACCGAACATTACGCGGTTCACTGATGTTTCGCAGACGCTCCTTTAATGGTTTAACTTGCAAGTAGTCCAGGGGTAGAAAGGTTTCCACCTCCAGCATTTGTTCTTTTAAGATCTGCAAGAGGTTAAAATTAATTCTCCTACACATAAAGGGATCGATTTTTCCTATTGACGATTTAAATCTCGTGCTAAAGATCAAAGTGTTGCTTTACAATAGTTTTCACTATTAAAACACCAGTTTATAACCCACCTGAATGCAATGACGAGCTGTTTTTTCAGTGTCCACAATAATAGCTTCCATGAACTTTCCGAGCACCTTGGTCACAGCCACATTGTAGCGCTTATGTGTGGGCTGACACATGTTAATCATGCGATCGTAGACACCTGGTACCTGTTTCTTGAATAACTCGACCACCTCTTGCTTTTTTTTGCGTCGGGCATCCTCGTGCTTGTCGCTCTTGGCATCGCCTAATTGATCGCGTATATCCTCCAACTCACGTTGCTTTTCGGCAATTTTCTCCTTCGAACTGCCGACATCGCGTCGCAGTTCATCCTTGATGCGATTCTGTTCTTCGAGCGCTGCTTGAGAAGATTTAATATGATCCATAAGCTTGTCCCGTCGCTTGACAGCTTCCTCGCGTTGCAGAGACAACTTCTTGTAGGATTCCTCGACAGATGCTCTGCGATTCGTTTCGCCATCGAGCATATCTTGCTCGGACTTTTGCTCTCGATTGACCGAATCCAACTCGGAACGATACTGTGTGGCGGTTGCTTCGGCCTCCTGCTTTAGACGATCATATTCCTGGACGAGTCCCTCCTCCATATTGACGCTTTTACCACGTCGCTGAGATTCGTTCTCAATCTCATCCTCGAAACGCTTCTTTAGGGCTTCCACATCGCTGAGCTGCTTTTCCAGTTTCTGTATATCCTGCTGATGAGCATTATCCGCCTCTCGAGCAGTTTCTAGAGTTTTCTGTAAAGATACCAGCTTCTTTTTGCAATGTGCAACCTTTTCCTTTGCTTTGATGTATAACGGACGACGCTTGTTCAATTGCGTCTCAAATTCTCGTATCTCTTGATCAATTTTAGCCAAGTCTCGTGTTATTTTGCCCGCATCCTTCTTCTTCTCACGAAGCACTTCGTCAGCTGATTCTTTGCGCTGTTCCACAGCTTTCAACTCCTGTTGCTTCACCTCCAAGTCAGCATTGTACTTCTGTATGTCCTTCTCAACGTGAAATAGTCGAAACAATTGATACTCTACTTGCTTTTCGTTCTGCAATGAAAGTCAACAAATTGTCTACAATTCAATTATAGATATTTTAAGGGCCAGTTCTTACATATTCATCCTGTAATCGAGTATAACGCTCGGCTTCCATTTTTTCATGCTTTGCCTCTTTTCGCTCGGCAGCAATACCCTTTTTCTTCTGGTATGTAAACTGTGTCTCCTCTTCTGCAACAATCATCTCCTGCTTCAGCCGATTATAGTCGTCCTTCAGCAGACCCGATCTAGTAAGCAAACGGATAATAAAAATAGCTATTATAAGAGCTATCCAGTGATTGACAAGACTTACCCGCTAATTTCTTCAAAGAGTGCAGTTCGTTCTTTGGGCGTTTTCATTGCTATGTTCTCCACGGCACCTTGAAAAACGAGAAAATTCTTTGCCTTGACGTTGATGCCCAGTTTTTCCAGCTTATTTAGGTATGTGTTGCTGGAGACGCTCTAGAATTCAAATAGCTTTGTAAATGGCTTATTTTGAATAATATATCTGGATTTAACATACCTCGCCATTAATCCGATATTCTGAGGAGCCGCTTATTACAGCACGCTGGAAATCCATATTCCTTGCACCATCCAAAACAAATTTTGCTGTCACATAGCAACTGCGCGCCACGGGCTTCCCAATGGACGAGCCATGAATTAGATCATTGAGACGCTTTACACGCAGACTGGAGGTTTTTTCACCCATAACAAAACTGATGGCGTCCATGAAATTAGATTTTCCAGACCCATTGGGTCCAATTACCGCATTAAATTGCTTTAGGGGACCAACAACAATATGACCACGGTAGGACTTGAAGTTTTCCATCTCAATGAATTGAAGAAACGCAGTATCCTCTTCCGACTTTCGTCTACTGACTACTTGCGTTTTAGGTGCCACTTCTTCGTCGTCTTCAACCATCTTTAAGTTTTCACCTTAAAATGCGACTAAGATAAACAATTAAACTCCGCAATATTTTTTTCCAAAATGCTTCGCGTCTTGCTAGAGTTTTGTATCGAAACTGCATCCCTGGCTGTGGTGGCACGGTCGATAGAAATTTGTTTACTTTGATCAAACTTGGCAGCTCTGTTTTAATCGACCAATTTAAATCGATGTAATATCCAAAGGAGTGGACAGCACTAGCAATCATGGTCAATTCAATTAAAATTTAGATAATTGCGTCAATTAAACAACATATTATTATTATTAAGTTAAACCAATTTAATTAGTTATCAAAACAAAATCTAACTTCTCCTATGTAGCACTCTCACCAAAAATAAATTATCAATTTTAAATCGAATTGAGTCCCATCACTATTGTTCAACTGTCTTGGAACGATAAAATTTAAGCCAATCAAACAGACGGCGAAATGTTTAAATCAATTTTCTACAGCATTCAACCAAAATTTCGAACCATTTTAACTGCAAAAAGTAAAAGTTGGCCATATAATACGTACTGCACAAATGGGTCACAAATTAAGGTAGTCGACTTTTGTTTTGTTAAGAAAATCGCGAAGGAGCCGGAAAAGTTGCTAATCGATGTAAGAACACCAGCGGAGATAGAAGAAACTGGACGGATTCCCGGCAGCATTAATATTCCCTTGGACAACTTATACACCAAACTAGGTTCCTCAACTACCCAAACCGAATTCAGCTCTCAATTTGGCCGTAAGAAACCGTCAAGCAACACTCAATTAATATTTTCCTGCCGCTCAGGAAAACGAGCTCAAAAGTCTGCCGAGAAAGCCATCGAACTTGGATATACGAATGTCTGGGTATATGAAGGATCCTGGATTGATTGGCAAAAGCGAATAAATGATAAATGCGACAGTCTGGATAAGGAGTAACTTTCAGTTGAGAGTATTTATTAAGAATATTTTTAATACTACTAAACAATTAATATAAATAAGTTTAACAATTTTTGGTTGTGAGATCTGGGTAAATATAGTTTCATAATAATACTAATCAAACATTTTTTAAATTTTCTTTGGTTATTCCTCTTTTAGTCCACCTCCTCGACTGTGGGTCCATTGGGACTGCCGAAGCCTCCAGCCTGTTGACCACAACTGGACGCTTGATGATTAGATCCTGGTCCAGTTCCCTGCTTGTGCATCTTTGTCATAATGGGACTGCAGAAACTAGTTAGCTCCTGCAACTTGTATTCAAACTCTTCCTTCTCGGCTGTCGTGTTGTCATCGAGCCACTTGATGGCCTCGTTGCACTTCTCCAAAACACTGCTCTTGTCTGGCTGGGTGATTCTATCGCCACCCATTTGGGCAGCCTCTTTTACACCAAAGACATAGCTTTCAAGCTTGCTACGAGCAGCGATTCTCTGGCGATGTTTCTCATCCTCCTCGGCGTATTCCTCGGCTTCGCTTAACATGCGATCAATATCGGATTGAGACAGACGACCCTTGTCGTTCTTGATGGTTATGTTCTTGACATTGCCTGTGCCCATCTCCTTGGCAGCCACATTGAGAATGCCATTGGCATCCAGGTCGAAAGTGACTTCCACTTTGGGCACACCACGAGGTGCTGGCGGTATTCCAGTCAGGTTGAAGGTGCCCAGCACATTGTTGTCCTTTGTCAGAGCACGTTCTCCCTCAAACACCTGAACAGTCACTGCGGGTTGGTTGTCCGAATATGTGGTGAAGGTGTTCGATTGCTTGCACGGAATTCGGCTGTTGCGCTCAATAAGTTTCGTCATCACACCACCAGCTGTCTCAATGCCCAAAGAGAGAGGAGCAACATCAACGAGGAGAACATCTTTGATCTGGCTGCTCTTGTCTCCAGATAGAATTGCTGCCTGAATGGCGGCACCATAGGCCACAGCTTCATCGGGATTGATGGAGAGGTTAAGGCTTTTGCCACAGAAGAAGTTCTGGAGTAGATTCTGCACCTTGGGAATGCGAGTTGAGCCGCCAACCAAGACAATGTCGTGAATCTGGTTCTTGTCCATTTTAGCATCATTCAAAGCCTTCTCCACAGGCTGTAGAGTTTTCCGGAACATATCCCCACATAGTTCCTCAAAGCGTGCCCGACTTATCTTTGTGTAGAAGTCATGACCCTCAAACAAAGCATCAATCTCAATGGAAGCCTCTGTGCTTGAAGATAAACTCCTCTTGGCGCGCTCAGCTGCCGTCCTCAAGCGACGAAGTGCTCGTGGGTTGGACCGTATATCCATCTTGTATTTCCTCAGAAACTCTTCTGCAAAATGTGTAACGAGTCTGTTGTCAAAGTCCTCGCCTCCCAGATGTGTATCTCCAGCTGTTGATCGCACCTCAAAGAGGGAACCCTCGTCAATGGTCAGAATAGACACATCAAAAGTGCCGCCTCCCAAGTCGAATATAAGAACATTACGTTCTCCCTTCAGATTCTTGTCCAATCCATAAGCCAGAGCTGCGGCTGTGGGCTCATTTATAATGCGGAGCACATTGAGGCCAGCAATTGCACCAGCATCCTTGGTAGCCTGACGCTGTGAATCATTGAAATAAGCCGGGACTGTGATGACGGCATCTCTGATGCTCGTGCCGAGATATGCCTCAGCTGTCTCCTTCATCTTGATGAGCACCATTGAGCTGATCTCCTCGGGAGAGAAGTTTTTATTTTCCCCCTTATACTCGACGTTTATCTTTGGCTTTCCACAGTCGTTGACTACTTTGAATGGCCAGTGCTTCATGTCATCCTGAATGTTCGAATCATCAAATTTGCGTCCAATTAAACGTTTCGCATCAAACACACTGTTCCTCGGATTCATGGCCACTTGGTTCTTGGCCGCATCTCCTACCAATCTCTCCGAGTCTGTAAATGCCACATAGCTGGGAGTTGTCCTGTTACCCTGGTCGTTGGCTATTATATCCACCTTGCCATGCTGGAACACTGCAACGCACGAATACGTGGTGCCCAAGTCAATACCAATTGCTGGCATTTTGAATATTAACGGTCTCTTGTGTGATTTAGATGATTGCAAATACTTTTATATAATTATCGATTGTAACTCTTATTTAACTTCTTTTCTTTGTGGTAGTGAAATATTTTATGCACAGTATACTTTTTAGAAATATATCTTATACTTGTTAGCTTTTGTTTACTCAGATAACTAGTTTCCACTTTGCTTGCTTGATTTGAATTGAGCTGCGTTGCGAATTCGAGCCGCTATTTATACTCAGAAACAGTGAGGAGAATATTCGACTCTCCCCTTTAAGATGAGCGTCGAATGTGCTAGAAAAACACACGGTAGGATAAAATATTTGAGTATGTTGCATCCTTAGAAGAGTAAAGAATGTTCCAAATACTGTAAGCGTGCCAAAACGAGAAGTTCTATATTGCAGGCATGTAAAAAAGTTAGTTTAGTTTGATTTATTGTTGGTCAACATTTATTTGATTGTGTCAGCAATTTAGTCAAAATATAAACAAAACTAACCTAGGACAATTTCACAACTGATATAAACAATCATTTCCCCTTCTGTCTAATCGATTTCAACACACACTCATTCGTATGCCGCATTGCAGTCGTGTTGCTAGTATAGCTACTTTATATACAGATATGTAGTTAGATTTAGCTACTTTATATAAGTATATGTAGTTAGATTTAGCTACTTTATAATAACCAGAAAATTAAGTAAAATTGATTTTTGTATTTTCCTTTTTACTTCTTTTATTTTATGTTATTAAATTATATTTAATGAAATATGCAGCCGGCTCTGAAATCACTTCCATGTCAGTATTATAACAGTGAAGAAAATAGAAAATATTAGCAAGAACGATCACTATAACTAATAACTTTAATATTCTCTAATATTTAATATAAAATTTTAGATATTCAAAGCTAGAATTTAATTAGCTATTTGGCCTTGAAAATTCTGCCAACACTATATTGCAATGTTTTGGTATGCCGGCTGCTTTCGAGAAGCACGTCGAACCTTTTCCCTCTCGTCTTGAATTTTCTACTATTCAGTGTCTGCTGACAGGGGTGTTTCTCACACATTCCACCCTCATCTAAAGAGGGGAGAGTCGAATATTCCCCTCACTGTATCTGAGTATAAATAGCGGTGCAAATTTCCAACACAGCTCAATTCAAAACAAGCAAGCAAAGTGGAAACTCGTTATCTGAGGAAAAGAAGAGCTTACAAGTATAAGATATAATAGATATATATCTAAAAAGTATATTGTGCATAAATTAATTCACTACTACAAAGAAAAGAAGTTAAAGCTGAATTACAATCGATAATTATATAAAAGTATTTGCAATCATCTAAATCACACAAGAGACCGTTAAAATTCAAAATGCCAGCAATTGGTATTGACTTGGGCACCACGTATTCGTGCGTTGCAGTGTTCCAGCATGGCAAGGTGGATATAATAGCCAACGACCAGGGTAACAGGACAACTCCCAGCTATGTGGCATTTACAGACTCGGAGAGATTGGTAGGAGATGCGGCCAAGAACCAAGTGGCCATGAATCCGAGGAACAGTGTGTTTGATGCGAAACGTTTAATTGGACGCAAATTTGATGATTCGAACATTCAGGATGACATGAAGCACTGGCCATTCAAAGTAGTCAACGACTGTGGAAAGCCAAAGATAAACGTCGAGTATAAGGGGGAAAATAAAAACTTCTCTCCCGAGGAGATCAGCTCAATGGTGCTCATCAAGATGAAGGAGACAGCTGAGGCATATCTCGGCACGAGCATCAGAGATGCCGTCATCACAGTCCCGGCTTATTTCAATGATTCACAGCGTCAGGCTACCAAGGATGCTGGTGCAATTGCTGGCCTCAATGTGCTCCGCATTATAAATGAGCCCACAGCCGCAGCTCTGGCTTATGGATTGGACAAGAATCTGAAGGGAGAACGTAATGTTCTTATATTCGACTTGGGAGGCGGCACTTTTGATGTGTCTATTCTGACCATTGACGAGGGTTCCCTCTTTGAGGTGCGATCAACAGCTGGAGATACACATCTGGGAGGCGAGGACTTTGACAACAGACTCGTTACACATTTTGCAGAAGAGTTTCTGAGGAAATACAAGATGGATATACGGTCCAACCCACGAGCACTTCGTCGCTTGAGGACGGCAGCTGAGCGCGCCAAGAGGAGTTTATCTTCAAGCACAGAGGCTTCCATTGAGATTGATGCTTTGTTTGAGGGTCATGACTTCTACACAAAGATAAGTCGGGCACGCTTTGAGGAACTATGTGGGGATATGTTCCGGAAAACTCTACAGCCTGTGGAGAAGGCTTTGAATGATGCTAAAATGGACAAGAACCAGATTCACGACATTGTCTTGGTTGGCGGCTCAACTCGCATTCCCAAGGTGCAGAATCTACTCCAGAATTTCTTCTGTGGCAAAAGCCTTAACCTCTCCATCAATCCCGATGAAGCTGTGGCCTATGGTGCCGCCATCCAGGCAGCCATTCTATCTGGAGACAAGAGCAGCCAGATCAAAGATGTTCTCCTCGTTGATGTTGCTCCTCTCTCTTTGGGCATTGAGACAGCTGGTGGTGTGATGACAAAACTTATTGAGCGCAACAGCCGGATTCCGTGCAAGCAATCGAACACCTTCACCACATACTCGGACAACCAGCCCGCAGTGACTGTTCAGGTGTTTGAGGGAGAACGTGCCCTAACAAAGGACAACAATGTGCTGGGCACCTTCAACCTGACTGGAATACCGCCAGCACCTCGTGGTGTGCCCAAAGTGGAAGTCACCTTCGACCTGGATGCCAATGGCATTCTCAATGTGGCTGCCAAGGAGATGGGCACAGGCAATGTCAAGAACATAACCATTAAGAACGACAAGGGTCGTCTGTCTCAATCCGACATTGATCGCATGTTGAGTGAAGCCGAGGAGTACGCCGAGGAGGATGAGAAACATCGCCAGAGAATCGCTGCTCGTAGTCAGCTTGAGAGCTATGTCTTTGGTGTAAAAGAGGCTGCCCAAATGGGTGGCGATAGGATCACCCAGCCAGACAAGAGCAGTGTTTTGGAGAAGTGCAACGAGGCCATCAAGTGGCTCGATGACAACACGACAGCCGAGAAGGAAGAGTTTGAATACAAGCTGCAGGAGATAACTAGTTTCTGCAGTCCCATCATGACAAAGATGCACAAGCAGGGAACTGGAGCAGGTGCCAATCCTCAAGCGTCCAGTTGTGGTCAACAGGCTGGGGGCTTTGGTAGTCCTAACGGACCCACTGTCGAAGAGGTTGATTAAGAACAGTATTAGCAACTAGTGATATGCAACTTATAATTAGATCTCACAATCAGTCAACAATTAATGCACTATTTAGTATATTTATGCACACAATTAAGTTTATTTAAGTTGAATTAAATTCAATAAAAATGTTGTTAAAGATATATTTCAGTTTTGAGCATTTATTTGGGCAATCCTTCACGCTCGGCCCAATCGAGCCATGAGCCTTCGTAGTTCTTAACGTTTTTGAAACCGAGGGCTGTTGCAGCTTCTGCAGCCTTTAAACTACGTCTACCAATCTTACAATGGAATATAATTTCCGTATCAGATTTCGGTTTATCCCGTCCATATTTGGATTTAAAGACTTGATCACTTACAGCCAGCTCTTGGCCAACGATGCCCAATGGAATGTTAATGCTGGATGGGATTTGTCCAGTTTCCTTCAGTTCATCTGGTTCACGTACATCGATAAGCAACTTTTGAGGCTCATTCGGCATTTTCTTGACCGCTGCATAATCCACAATGCCAATCACAACATTGTTATTGTTGCTGTAAAGCCGTTGAGAGCTGGCAAAGGCTAATTGATTTACAACTGTTGGTTGTACCTGGAGCTGACGAGTTGTGACAGTCACTAGGTTCCTCCACGTGGAGCCAGCTGCTCTCAGTGCAAATGGACAGTATTTTAAAAGCATATTAGCTAATTGCTATTATGGACTAGTAAATTTGTTTAAGAATATAGCAGCTAATTACACCAATACCACGACAAAATTGTAGTTCTAAAAAAGAGGCGCTATTAAACAAGAGATGGCGCCAAAATTTGGCACACCTGACAGCTCTGGTCACCGAAATCGAGTGTCCGCAAAATCTGGTGAGTGGACACTCGAGGAATTCACTCTAAATATAAAAATCACTGAAATTTTTCATAGATTTTTTGTAGAATTTTCTTTAGCTTTCCTGAATTTCTCACATTTTTTGCGCCTCATTTGAAGAAACTAGGCCTCCGAAAGGGCTACATAAAGAAAGACATGTCAAAAGAATCCTCTTGAATTTATCTAATTTCGAAAATTTGTTTGTTTGCCGGCAATCAGCTGTGCTGACTAGAAAGTCATTGTGCAGTCTGGCAACACTAGCCTATCGCTTTCCAGTAAAATGGCGCGCGCCTAAATGTCTTTTGAACAAATGCAGATAATAGTAAAAACTATTAATTCTGACGTAGTTTGTATATAGTTGACATTGTTACCAAGTGCTTGGCATTATCACTTAACGACAGCGTGAAGTGTGTGTGTCAAGGCAAGGGCTCAATCAAGTTCGCATCACATGATAAGTTCTATATACTCAAGCCGCCTTCTTGGTAAGTTGCTGTCGTCGCTTGATTAATTCAATTAATCGTTTAATAGAATAGCGATCCCGGATTCAATTTCACACACGCTTACGTATATGAAGAATGTGTCGTATATGTACATAATGTGCTGATAAGAGAACAAAAAAAGTTGTTTTCCTTTCTTCCCGCTACAAGTTGATTAAATAAAATGGGGTTTTATGCGTACACAAACAAACAAATAGTACATAATGTTTGAGTGTGCTTACTATGCTCTTTTATTAATAATGTGGATCTCAATTTTAGGTTTCCACTTGATGATAATATGTCTGGATATGGTACCATTTGGGATACAAAGATACTAACTCTCTTTTAAATGCTATTTAGTGTATTTGGATCTCATTTATGGTTGCCCACTTAGTGATAATATATCTGGAAGTGGTACACTTTGCAATAGAAATATACCATTTGTTTCTTTTTAAGATAAATAGTTAATGAAAGTGGTACAAATCCTTAAATGCTTTAAATACAAATCGAGGTTATGACTACTACAATTCCAATGTTAATAGTGTTAATGTCAATTGCGACTGTTTTTCCCATTTCCCATGAACTGACCGTTAACATCATCGTCTATAAACATCTACTGATAACGAGACACATGTACATATGTACAAATTCATATATTTATGTCCATTAATCCCGACAATCTTGGGTCATCGACGTCATCAAACGGCGCGTGCCATAAGAGTTTACTTGGGACCAAACCGGACAGCCCTCTCCCCTGACTGGGAGCGATAGTAATCTCATAGTATAGTAGAGTATACTACACACAGTTTAGTTGAATAATAACAAGGAATTCAAGAAGAAGAAAAAACGGGCAGGATGAGATTAATCAGAATACTACAATTGCTGGTAAACAAGTTGTGTCATCTACTTAATTGATTATTTAACTGTATGCCAATAAAAAATATATAATTTATTAGTTTGAAATGGTTTATAGTTGAGTAAGAAAATCAATTAACAAATATAGCTATTCAAGTTAATGTTTTGACTAAGAAAACATTTCATAATTCATTAACCTCAATAGGGTCGTACACGTGGGAATTTTGTTTCATTAGCCTCAGAAATAAGGCACAGGTTCAATGCACGCTATTAACGAATGTGAGTTATAAGATTACCCCTAGAACCTGGCCAATTATCTCCTGGACAGTAGCACCACCAGACAGTATACTAATGAGTTATACACGTGGGAAGTGATGTTTCTCTTGTCTCAGAAATAATATGTAATAACCCTAGAACCTTATTAAACTTCTGGACAAAACTACTTACCACGTGGGAAAATATGGCTACCTGATCATTAAAATCCTAGGCAAATAGCACCACAGAGAGTTATCTCTGTCAATAATAACTAAATAAGTTTTGGTTCAAAAATTCAATACAAAAATTATCATCAAAATTAAGAAGAAACTTTTCTCGATATACGTTACCATCGTCCCTGTAACGGCCTTATATTTAAAATATAATATGACTGACCCAGAAGTAAAAATGCATATTTTGTATTGTTTATTCTTCTTATGACTATATTAACTATTGACTATATATGGCTATTTAATAGTCACTTATGGAGCATAGGAGAAATTAAAAAAAAAAGAAATAGTTTCAATGGTTGCATTTGAGCAACTAGGCAATCAAGAAAAAATCAGGAAATCATATTTTATGCAAATTATATTTATTTATCAATAATAACATGTATAAATGTATGGGTTCTAACTAATATTGAAATCGCAAAATACAACTAGCGTCGAAGGTACACCAAGAATCGTAATCAATGGCAACTAAATACATATAGGATACAATTGTTCCTTCTTAATGCTTATAGACAAAAAAGGTAAAACAGTGCTGTCGAGAATTGAACGCTCATCACAATTTGTTTTGCTCCTCAATGGGAATTGTAATTGCGTCATTTGTGCTCCCCAATGTGTCCCAGGGATTCACCGACGCTTATCTTTTGACCTGCCTCAATGTCGAATTGGAAATTCTTTGGTGCCTCAAAGAGAAGCACAATTGTGCTGCCCATATTGAACTGTCCAATCAGATCGCCTTTGTCGAATTTAGCTGGCGAATTTGTGTTCTTTTTGGTATCTAAAATTAGCTCATCATATTCGTAGGTGCTTGGAGGATGAGCACCCATTTTGAAACCGGTCCAGCGATTGGTTTTTAACTCCGAGTCCATGAAGATTTCCACAGATCCCACATTGGTGGCACCCACAGCAGTGTAGCTAAAGAAGCCGTGCTTCCATTTTCCCATGTATAGTACACGTTCATTCAGACAGAAGAGACCTGGCAGCCAGCTGGCTACCTTTGGGCTCACTGATAAGAGCTCACCAGAGAAATGACGTCGTACCGTTGGCTGCCATGCGGTTGGTGAATGAAAGCGATGATAATCACCGGGTGCCAGGTAGATGACGCATTGATACAGCTCCGTAGAATCATCTCGTTTCTGTTTCAAGGCCTGGGCATAACTACTCGATTTGTTTGATTCTTCGACCGACTGCAGCGGCCCCAAGAAATCCTCGATGCTATAGTTGACACCCTTGACCTGTTCAATCAATGAGTCTGAGGCGCTGCCAAAATGTAGAACCTTTCCGTCAGCAGGCGAAACAATTGGTGACTTGGCATCTATAATTCTTGCGCCTTCCTTTAATGGGCGCGTAAAGAACTCTGCCATGCTGTTGTAATGATTCCAGTCGGGATACAAGGCCTCATTGATATTCACATTAAACATATTCGAATACCAGCCATAAACATAGGGACGCATCATGTTGGGCATATAGCAGGAGGCCAACCAACCCCAGCAGCGACTGATGATACGCAATGGCAAGGAACAGTATACCATCGATTGGAACTCGGAGGCAGTGCTTGGAGCACCGTCACGTTCGCACCTGAACTTGTGCAATTGCCATTCAATGGCTCCAAACACACAGAGACCCATGGGTGCCCAGCGCAAGAGAAATCCTGTCCAGCGTGAGAGTGCATTGCGGCGTACTTGAAGTTGGTTCTGTGGCTTTACACGTTGTGGCTTCGATTTGGACACTGCTGAGGATTCATTGGAGCCGGCATTTGTGGGCAATTGTCGAAAGTGTCGCAGCATGGACCAATTTCCATTTTGTGGCGCATGTTTTTGTTGCAGCTGCTGCTGCTCCTGTTGCATAGCCTTTCTCACATTTCCAGCCTTTAATAGAAAACGTCCCCGCGGTACAAAATACGAAACCATAATTGTTGTTGCTCTTCTTCTCTGGAGTGGGATGATTTCCTCTTTCTCGTTCTTTCCGCACGCAGCGCCACCTGTTGTTGTTGTAACCACGCCGTCGTAGAAACTCGTTATCGCCGCCTGATTACGTATTAGACTTATATGCGTGCTTTGATCTTTTAGCTTTTAAACCAAAAAAAAAATGTGGGTGGCTCGATGCAAAGTTGATTTTTTTGTAAAGATTAGCCTATGGAGCTGGAAACATGCGCATATGGACTTTAGCAAGTTTACTTTCTGTCAGAAAATAGTTTTTTTTAAGTTTTTCCTATTCTTTTGTGTTGAAATTTATTGCGAATGTACTTCCGTTGTGTAGCACTGCCTGGCGACGACTGAAACACTGGCATGAACGCAGTGCGTTAAAGAAATAAATGAAATTGAGATTATGTATGTGTGTATGGGAGATGTAGGCGCCATTATGACTACGTCGTATGTGATTTTCTTCTCACCAATAAAAACAAACTCAACGCAATGCTCTCCCGCTTCGCTTATCAATGTGCCTTCTTCTTAACTTGCTGCTACTGATTATTATTTGTAAACCATCAACAACAAACCGTTGTTCAAGGTTGCCGTGTTGCGCGCTTAAACTTCTTTCGTGCTTAAAGTCATGTTGGTCTGAAAAACTGGTTTTTCTTATTTGTTATTTTTAAGCTTTTGTTGTGGTCTCTCTGAATAATTTACGACTGTTTCGATGATATTATCGATATCATGATGTAATGCCATCGATAGTTTTTATACTAGAAGAAGAACTTGAGATTTTTTTAATAAGACTAACTGTTTAATTTAAAAAGCAAGAGTTTGTTTGATAAAACAACCTAATTATAAATTTGATAAAATAATGCGAATCATCAAAGTAAATGTTTGATGCCTGTAAACTGCTCAAGGCGAGAAATTCATGGCACAAAGTAACCACAATCCCCATTTCGTGCCACTACCTATATTGTTGTTGGGTGACAACTCTGCAATCAGCAAATCGAACAGCTGATTGATTATTTGTATTTTTCGTTCTTCTTGCAAAATATATTGTCCAGTTTTTTTATGCAGTGACTAAACAAAAACTAGAATAATAAGGGGCGACATCATGACGGAGACAGAGAAACAGTCGGCCTCTTTCGCCTGCCAGCGCTGCCTACAACCAATTGTGCTGGACGAGACACTGGAGAAGATTAGTGTACATGCCATGGCTGAACTCTCATGTATAACTTAAAAACTATAAATGTAGAATGTTTATTAAATACTTTTACTATTTGCAGTGCCCATCTATGGCGGTAATGCAAACACGATTGATCCACAGGATGCCAACAGTTTTGACCACTTTGTGCCGCCTTTCAGGCTGACTGACTCAATCAATGGCACAGGTTTTATGCTTGTGTCTGATGGACGTGATAATAAGAAATTGAGTGCTGCCTTTAAGCTGAAAGCAGAACTCTTTGATTGCCTGTCCTCCAACTCGGAAATCGATCATCCGTTGTGCGAAGAGTGCGCTGACTCGATGCTGGAGATCATGGACAGAGAACTGCACATAGCGGAGGATGAATGGCATGTATATAAGAAGTATCTTAATGAGTTGGAACAGCAGCAGGAGGGTCCAAATGTAGATGCCCTCGACAAGGAACTGGAGGAACTGAAACAAAGCGAACAAGAGCTACTAGCCGAACTGGCGACCTTGAAGGCCGAGGAAAAAGTATTAAATGATGCCATCGAGCAGGAGGAAATTGAAAAGGAAAAGCTACATGAACAGGAGGAAAGCTATTGGCGTGAATATACCAAACATCGACGTGAACTCATGCTAACAGAGGATGATAAACGGAGTCTGGAGTGCCAGATTGCCTATTCAAAACAACAGCTGGACAAGCTGCGTGATACAAACATTTTTAATATTACATTTCATATCTGGCATGCCGGACACTTTGGCACAATCAACAACTTTCGACTCGGACGACTACCATCTGTTTCCGTGGATTGGTCAGAGATAAACGCCGCCTGGGGACAGACGGTTCTCCTGCTCTCAGCATTGGCACGTAAAATTGGTCTCACTTTTGAGCGCTATCGTGTCGTTCCCTTCGGTAATCATTCCTATGTGGAGGTTTTGGGCGATAATCGAGAGTTGCCTCTTTATGGCAGCGGTGGATTCAAGTTCTTTTGGGACACCAAATTCGATGCTGCGATGGTCGCATTTCTTGACTGTTTGACACAGTTTCAAAAGGAGGTGGAAAAGCGCGACACTGACTTCCTGTTGCCCTACAAAATGGAAAAGGGCAAAATCATTGATCCTTCCACTGGCAATTCCTACTCCATCAAGTGAGTGCACACAAGCATAACACCCTCTACTTACAAATTGCAAAGGGTCTATTGTTTTGTGGGAACAGAAATAATCTTAACATGTAAAGAATGCTTGGAAGATGTTTCTCGGTTCTTCTGTTTCTATGTCCGGTTACAAATTTACTTTTCTATAGATATCTCAACTATCCTAAGAGTTCTGTAATACGTATTGCCTTAAACATGCTGAAGAAACTGTGCCTAATATGAGATAACTAATGGCTATAACAGAACCGTTGATGAACATTGAATACAGGGTTTTGCAAGGTTATCAAATCTTCGGCGGACCGAAGATAACTTTTAAATCCTTCCTTTCTTAATATCTCTCTTTCCTTTTGCACAGAATACAATTCAATTCGGAGGAACAGTGGACGAAAGCTTTAAAGTTCATGCTAACGAATCTGAAATGGGGACTGGCCTGGGTCTCTTCCCAGTTTGTGACGCAATGAAATTGTCGATTAATTGTCATTATTTTGTTTACATATGTATATTAATTAGTGCTTAATTAAAAATAAATCTTTTAGCATTTAATTGGCGCTTTCTTGACAGTTTTCACTTCGTTGTTATGTCAAATTTTACTAAACACCTCCAATTATATAGTATAAATAAATTTACTTTCGATGTTGTAATGCAAAAGTGGACAATGAAGTATGTACATAAAACAGAAGTAACTGTTCAATTATCGGTAATTTTATTTAGTTTTTTTTTAACAGTTGGATCTCCTTTAGCTAGTGTTTATTTCAGCTAACTCTTAGTAATAGTATTGTAATTTTGAAAGTGCATGCTAACAAATCTGAAAGGCGAACGAAACCTAGTTTTGAAAACCGTGAAAATGTCGATTAATTGTCTGTTTTATTAATGTATATTGTTGAGTGTTTGGATAAAAATAAATCTTTTAACATGTAATGGCCGCTTTCTTGTCAGTTTCCACATCGCTGTCGTCGGAATCCAAATCGCTTCCAGAGAGATCATCATCAATCCAGAGAGCTCCCTTTTTCTTCTTGTTGTTCTTTTCCTTGTCGCTGGTTGGGACTTTCCGTTTAACTCCAATCGTAGTAGAGGAGCTGCCTGATGCACTAGTGGATGCTTCGTTTTCCGCTGGTGACGTAAGTTTAGCATCTTCAGCCTGTTTAAGGCCCTCTTCGAAGGCATTGTTGACCTTCTCTGTTAACTTGGCCCTTGCCTCCTCGTATTCTTCATCTTTGAATTCGTGTTTTGGAAGCGTTAGTAGCTTCTCAATTTTACGTTTCTTGCGCTCCTCTGCCTCGCGTTCGCGCTCCCCCTGTTTCTCCAGCCATGCTCTTACGCGCTTCTCTTCATTTATATCCCGCAAGCGACGTCCACTTAAATCCCGACATGCCTCTCGGTTTGTGGTTTTCTCTATTTGCGCGCCAATCGCTCGCAGCATGGAACCAAATCCTCCCTTGCCGCCCACCTGGCGCAATATGCAATGTATATTTTCAATCCCATGTTCAGTATTATCATCATGCTTATTTAAACGTTTGCCATTGCTGATGAGGTAGAAATCTTCGGGTTGCAATTGCTGTAAAAACAGCGCAGTTTATTATTATTCATAGGTAATACCAGCATACTGTAATTACTTACCGTTGCCTCTGCGACGCAAGCGCAAATTTGGTCATATTTATTGCTATTTGTATTGACAGTAATTAACTGTTTATTGTTTATAAAAATATTAATCACCATTTCAGATTCTCTTTTTCTTCTTTCTGTTGTATTTCTTGGCGTTTCCTCTTTGTGCTGCTTCCGCGGCCCTTTCAATGTGCGTTAGAAAGAGAAAGCGATAATGCAAGCGTTTATCAGCCAGCATAGAGTTGCCCCTACACAAATAAATTATTAAAATTACTTTAAATTCCTAAAATCTAGGTTGATTTTACTGGAAAAACAGTTGTGATTGCTATAAATGTTAATTAAATAACTTTCAAAGCCAAGAATAGTAAATATTGAATGACTTTTATGCAATTCGAGGAGTTGCCGCCATTGCGACAAAGCAATTGCGCCGAGTTGGCAGCACACTCTCTCGCACACAAAGTGCTCATTTAATTAGTTCGCATTTTAGACGACGAAAGGTAAAATTTTTGCGACGCGTTTAACAAACAATTTAACCAGTATAACATAAAGAAAGTTAATAAAATTAAACAAAAACCGGTAGCGGTCGCAATTTGGCGCCGAATGATATGTGTTAAAACATCGATGGTGAAATAGAAATGCGGTAAATTTACAGCCGCAGCCACGTCACAGAGCGCAATAAAATAAAAGTGAATTTTGGGAAACGAAATCCAAAAATTCTAAAATGGAACGAACAATGGGACAGTGTACAATGGTGGTAGTGTTAATGATAATTCTAGCTTTCTGCAACGGGTTCGATTGAGCAGGGGAGGGAGGGGGTAAAAACAGCAAATCGAACAGCGCTTAGCATAAAAGATGGCAGCAGAAATGTGAACAAGATACATACATACATATATGTACATACATGCATATGTACATGATACATACATGCATATATATAGCAAAAAAAAAAGTACTAGCGGAAAAGAAAATCAAAAAGCAATGTAAAATTGCCAGTTTATTTTGCATTGGTATGGGTTTGAACGTTCAATTACAAAAAAAAAAACAAAATAAGTGGCAACTCAACCAAAATCAAAATCGCAAACAAAAAGACAAAACGCGACGCCTTCTGCCTTTTCCTTTCCACCCGTTCCGTTTCTTGACGCCGCTCCTTTTATTTTATTTTGACTGTGACTTTGACTGACATTTATAGCTACTTCGTGCGTTCAGGAAATCAGGTTTATGCTTTAATTGCAAACTGAAAATATTGTAATTGAAAATAAAAAAATCTGCTTAAATATCATGACACCGATTACTAAACTAATGCAACCGTGCTCGTTTCTTTTTTTGTTGGCCGGTTTCGGTTTTTTTTTGCAAATTTTCCTCTTTCTCCATATTCTCTCTGCCATTGTGTATTTTGTTATCGACGGTCATTCATCTCCTAGTTGATTTTCGTTAATTCTTTCTCCCTCTTTTTCTATGCGCGCGCGTGAGTGTGTGTGTGCGAGTTTGTTAATACTTTATATGTATTTACTTTGCCAAAAAAAAATATCAGAAATAATTTGTGATAAAATCGAATTGATGTGAAAATTTAATACGTAAAAGTTATTAAGTACCTGCATATAAAATGAGAAACGTTTTGTCATAAATGCGGCTGAGACGGCTCTCTCTCTCCACACTCATGTTTTAATAAGAGAGTCTTCGCATGCGTTGTTGCGTGCGTGTGTGTGTGTGTGCGTTACCGCTGCCTTTGTTTCATACTCGCTCTCTTTGCTCATACAACATTATGCATATCATTTACTCACTTAATTCCCCATAGTAATAATTCGATCATGTGCTGTGCGGACTAACATATAAAGTTTTCCTTAGAAAACGAGTTAAATATTCCTTAGTTAATTGTCGGACAACAAAAACAATATAACGCAGACCGCAATCGCACTTTCTGTTTTATACCCTATTTCCACTGGGCTGTGATGATCATCATCTTTAAGATGATCTATTAAAATACGAATGTTCATCAATTTATATGAGGCAAATTTTAATGATGAGCCTATGTGACCCATATTCTCTAAGAATTTGCTGTGCTAAAATGTTAAAAATACTATATTTGTTTTTATCGATATCACATAAAGTGCAGACCGAGAGCAAGCACAAACAGTAGCCAACAACAAATTAACCACTTTTGGAGAGCAAATGAAAAATTTTAGATGAGCGGTATTTTTTTAACTATATATTATATTACATAAAAATAAATGAACTTTTGTTAATCGCAACTTTGATGAACATCGAAATTGATGACAGCCTAGTGGAAATAGGGTATTAATTAGCCTGTAAAAATGCATAACTAATGAAAATTCGTCATCTCTCTCTCTGTCTTTCTATTTCTATCTCTTCCGTTCTTATTGCAGTGATTCCAATCTTCAGCTTCGAATCCAACAACCAATAATAATCTTGCGAACTTTCACTTAAACTACAACCGTTTATATACAATATTCAACAATTTTTGTACCAGAAATGAGCAGGAATCCAGTTGATATAATAATATACACATCAGCACTGAGTAAAAATCTACAATTTTTGTAAAACAACAATAACTATTGATATAGAGTTATTATAGAAAGGAAATTTATAATAATATTAGAGCTCGATTTATTGGACTATTAAACTCTTTGTAGAGAGAAAAAACAAAAACAACTGGAGTCGAACAATTTAGAGAGCAACTCATTTGATATATTCCAAAACACTCCATTAGTGATTAGTTAGGATATATGTTAATCAAATTTATCGATTAAAATTGGAAGCCACTAAAACAACAACAACAACAAGAAGTAGAAAAATAACATTAACAAGAGCAACAACAACAGCGAAAGCGAAAGCAATAAACGACGAACCTCAGCGTTAAGCAAAAAGATTTACTATTATATATATCTAGAATATATATATCGAGATCTATACACACTGATATATATTTATATTAATAATATAGCGTATAGAGTTGTATAGTCAAGATTCAAAAGTATTCAAAATTCAAAAGTTTTCATTGTTTTAGTTGAACTAATTGAAAATTATATATATACATATATCTGTAGCGCGCGTGCATTGCATTTTTATATAAAAAAAAGAAAATCAAATAGCTAGGAATCTACGCAGGCATCTACGTTTTTTGACAAAACATTGAATTGTGAATTAATGTGGACAGTAGTTGTAGAGTAGTTAATACAATTGCCAAGTCGAAGCAGGATCTAGATTAGGATCAGGAGTAGCCAGAAGCAATAGTCAGAACAAGAGACACATTAGGTTAGTTGTAGTTGGCATCAACACGATGGACGAGTCTCAGCCAAAAACGTTGTACGTTGGAAATCTGGATGGTTCAGTATCGGAGGATCTATTGGTTGCACTTTTTGGTAAAATGGGACCAGTCAAAAGCTGCAAAATCATAAGAGAGCCAGGCAATGATCCTTATGCCTTCATCGAATATTCCAATTATCAGGCAGCTAGCACAGCCCTCACGGCCATGAACAAACGTGTCTTTCTCGACAAAGAGATCAAGGTATGTAAATAAATATCATTATTTATCAGGCATGTTTTGGAAATGTCTAACAGAATGTTAAAAGTTTAAATCAATTAAAAATGCATTCTATTCATTTTTAGTAAATTTAACAAATTATTTCAATACTTTTTATCACATTTAAAATGTTTTTACGTTGCTTTAGTGTTGTTAGAGATTTGTAGACCATGCCTGATAATATTATTATTGTATTAAAATTATTCGTTTAACTGTATATTATTATTTTAGGTCAATTGGGCCACTAGTCCGGGTAATACGCCCAAGACAGACATCAGTTCGCATCATCACATATTCGTGGGCGATCTTAGTCCAGAGATTGAGACGGAGACACTGCGCGAGGCATTTGCTCCATTTGGTGAAATATCAAATTGTCGCATTGTTCGCGATCCGCAGACCATGAAATCCAAGGGTTATGCCTTTGTATCGTTTGTGAAGAAGGCCGAGGCTGAGAATGCCATAACGGCCATGAATGGCCAATGGATTGGATCGCGTTCAATACGCACGAATTGGTCGACACGGAAATTGCCGCCACCGCGGGAATCATCAAAGGCTGGTGGCCAAGGTGGCGGAATGGGTGGTGGCATGGGAGGCGGTGGGGGCGGTGGTGCTGGCAATGGCATTAAGAGCAACCAACGACACACCTTTGAGGAGGTGTACAATCAATCGAGTCCCACAAATACCACCGTCTATTGTGGCGGCTTTCCGCCCAATGTCATCAGTGATGAACTGATGCATAAGCACTTTATGCAGTTCGGTCCCATTCAGGATGTGCGCGTTTTTAAGGACAAGGGATTCGCTTTCATTAAATTTCTAACAAAAGATGCAGCGGCACGCGCCATCGAGCATACGCACAACAGCGAGGTGCATGGCAATCATGTCAAGTGCTTCTGGGGCAAGGAGAATGGCGGTGATAATTCTGCCAATAATATAAATGCCGCTGCAGCAGCGGCTGCCTCCGCCAATGTTGCCGCTGTGGCAGCTGCCAATGCTGCCGCTGCAGCTGGTGCTGGAATGCAGGGCCAAATGATGACCCAGCAGCAATTAGCTGCCGCTACGGGAACCGCGTTACCCGGCCAAATGATGACACCCCAACAGATTGCAGCTGCTGCGGCAGCGGCGCAGGCGCAATATCCTTATGCGGCAGCTTACCAACAAATGGGCTATTGGTATCCACCAGCGGTAAGTGGCAGCTTCCACTTTCAATTCTAATTCATCAGTAACAATCTAAAACTCATAGATACACTTCTCTCAACACTTTCAGCAGAGCTATCCTGCTCAGATGCAAACGCAGTACATGCAACAGGGTTATTATCCTTACTACACCACCAGTGCTCAACAGGCGGGAGGCGTGCGTACGTATTAATGGTTCCTACTTTCTACCTTTGCCCTTTAGATTCCAATAAGTTACTAATCCAATTTATATCTCTGTCTGTTGCAGCTGCCGGGTATCGTGTGATGCCACCAAATGTGGCATGGGGAGTGCCCGGTGCCACTGTGGTTCCAGGCGTGTCGGCCGCAGCTAGTGCGGCTGCTGCCGCCAATGGTTCGCTTGCCCCACAGATGATGTACAGCGCTGCGATGCCACAATATCAAACCCAATGAGCAGAGACGTGACGCCTGCTTCGAAGCCGTCTGCAACATCCAGGCAGCAGCTGCAGTAAACGATTGCATCCACATCAACGTCCGCAAACAACAACAGCAACAGCACACTTACAATATCATCATCATCATTATTATCATCATAAAATTGTGCCAGGATCTGTGCTCGTCACAATTGACAACACCAACAACAACAGTAATTGCAATAACAATAGCACAACAGACGTCACGTTAGTTGGTATCAACTAGAGGAAAAATAAAACAACAATATGGCAACACTGAACTCGCGATGTCAACCGTTATGTTTCAGTACCAATCGTTTCTAACGTTACGTTTGACTTATGTTACGTTACGTTAAAGGCAATCTAATCAGTGAGAACTTTACATTGATATACTGTTTTTGTGCGTGTTCTGTGCTTAGGTGTATGTATATGTGTGTCTGTGTGCGTGCTAAATAAAACGTCAGTTGATGATCGAAGCAAAGCGTTGAACTAAAAAGAGAAAAAATAAGAGAGAATCGCGCGCAGCGTCAGCGGCAACGCGCTCTGAAGCTCTGGGTGATGATGATGATGGACGAAGGGCGACGGGCGGGTAGCTGTAACAATCTAATCCAATTTAAGTACATGTTAAAATAATTTAATGATTTGTAATTTAAGGCAGATATAGGCGTATACACGAAACGGAAACAAAACAAAACAAAATAATGATAAACAAATGAGCAGCAACAACATCAACAATTGAAAACAACAAACAAAACAATCGAAATCGTGACAAAGCAAAATGTAAATGTTGTAAAATTTGCAAGTTTCGCGTTACGAATGTCAACAAAAGAAACGCAGAAACAATAACAGCAGCAAAAACAACAACACAGGCCGAAAAGAAAGGAAAAAAAGCATAAACAAATTTAGTTAGTAAGCGATTGTAAATGCGAACATATGTATATTCATATTTGCGATGTGTGAATTATGTATGTAAAATGTAAAATAAAGAAACAAAAAAATATATAAAACAACGGAAAAAATCGACACAACATTTTTAACTGCCAACGGGAAAGGATTAATCAATCAATAAATCAGTTGATTAACTACATAAATATTTAAATTAGTTCATTTATAGACAAAGCTAAGACATATAATGATATTTTGAAAAGTTTCTCTAATAGTTTTAAGAATTGGAGGAAAGAAATTACTAGTGATAGACGACTTTTGAATTCTATCTGTATCCCATAATAGCAATTACAGTGTTTTGATTTGAGATTGTTGGTTTAAAATTTAAAAAACTGTTCGTTTTCCTTAGCATGATCTTTAACTCTTGTAATCTATCCCTGTCCCAGTTTAAACGAATTTTCGAAGTCAGACTTAGACATATCTGAAACTTAGACTATGTCTTTAATTGTATACACTAAAAATTTATCTTTAATATCCCTTTTTGAATAGTTGACACGAGATACTATAAGTTATAGTCTACAACATCTCTAGTTACATAAAAGTAATGGAAACTCATATTATGATTATCAGTTGAAATCCTTTTTATTTAGCGCATTAGCTTATGAATTAACTGGGCTTTAAACTATAGTTTTTCTTTTGTGGGCGGCGCTTCAAAAAGCTGTTAATTAGCGTCGTAAGCAATGTGTGTGGTGTATTTTCTAGGTACAATAATTTGGTAACAGTTCTATAAATGATAGCTGTATGTATAGGGTTTATAAGGTTTATCAGATTAACCAGCAGCTGTAGCTGTCTATTGTACAATTCTTGAGAAACTAATAACTAGTTAAATGTTTGGAGCTCTTGGCTAAAACTTAAATATTTATAGTTTAAATTGTAATCGTGTATTTGTGATGCGCGTTTACCTTAGGACTATGCTTAGGTCTACGATTACGTGTAATTATAGTTTGGGGGGATTGATATACACTAAAACAATATAAGTATTACGATTATGTAGTATAGTATGGCATATAAACTGTACAACAGAAACGTGATCAAGGTAAATATGTAATCAATTGTATGGAAGTATTCAAAATGCCAACAAAAAACTGCACTTACGACTTAAAGTAATCCTTTAAACAATAGACTAATTTTACAACTACATGGAATGTTTATATAGGTAGATAAATAGGTACAAAAAGAGGTAAGAACTTTTCAATGAATTTAGAAACACATTTAAGGAATAGTTTACTTAAACAATTAACGAAAAAATTGAAAACATTTCTTGGACAATTAATAGATATATATATTAGTGAGTACAATCCGAAGTTAATTATATGTATATGTATATATTTTAGACATTTTGGCTTATGGTTAATGTATGCCGTTTGTGAACAGCTTGTGAACATAGCGTTGTAAAACTAATGAATGATCCACTGCTTAAACATACATATATGTAGATTCTAAAACATTAAACTTGTTTGGGAAACAACAAATGAATTTCAATTCCATATTCACATTAATAATAGAAATTAACAAAATTTGTGAAACACATTTATGAAGTCTACCAAGAAAGTAAAAACTAAATTACTTGAAACGTTTAAAAAATACGAGTCAATGATGAAAAAACTAATTGCAGCTGCAGTTTGGCTCTTTTGCACCAGCAACAACTAGTAGAAATCAACGAAAATTTCGTCAGACTCACATCAGATATAATAATGTGTCGCGTGGCATGGACAAGTTGTGGGCGTTGTTGGCCTCGATTCAGCTTTACGATAGCCCCCCCTGCTGTGCTATTTGACTGGGTCTTGTGGTTGTAGTGGCTGCTGTGGTTTGGATGGGGTGGTTACCAAAACAAAGACAACTGCAGAATGCCAGCAAACTAAATGGTAATATCTCCATAATCCTGTGACCATTTTTCATACGAGTTGAGACTTTGAGGCGCCACCGAACGTCGTATGCGCTTTAGGGAATTATGAAAGTCCTTCTCAGTAATTGGACGCATTGCGCTTATGTCCAGACACTTGACCTGCTCCACATTTAGCTCACGTATAGGCTCCAATGCGGCATCTTTGGCCAGTGCTGTTAAATCCGAACCGGAGTAGCCTTCGGTAATTCTGGCCAAACGTCCGAGGGCTTCCGTATCCAGCGGACTGCCCTGTTTCTGCAGTAGACGATTCAGCAGCAGCTCACGTGTCTGCACGTCCGGCAGTGTTACATAGACACGCTTGGTAAAGCGACGCAGTGCAGCCTCGTCCAGCTCTTGTGGTCTATTGGTAGCTGCCAGCACCACAATTCGATCACCATCCGGATTCCCCGGCAACCCATCGAACTCCACAAGAAATTCCGTTTTCAAGCGACGAGAAGCTTCATGTTCACTGCTGCTGCGCTCCGAGAGCAGAGAGTCCACCTCATCAATGAATATTATCGATGGTTGCATATGACGGGCCACCGCAAACAAAGCACGCACCAATTTCTCGCCATCTCCAACGTATTTGCTCGTCAACGAGGCCGCCGAGATATTTAGGAACGTTGCACTGCATTCGGTAGCAACGGCACGAGCCAACAACGTCTTGCCATTGCCAGGTGGACCAAACAGGAGTAGACCCTTGGCAGGGGCACGTAGACCTATAGATGAAAATGTAAATATAAATTATTTCCAAACTTCAATTGTTCATTCAATTTAAGATCTAATAGTTACTATTTTGATTCTGAGAAACAGATATATATGTGTATATATATTTCATGTCTTTTTCATATAAATTAATAAATAATGATACTAATAAATATAGTGTGGTAAGGCCGATTTTGGTCAATTTTTTAAATAATAATTATAAATTTGCATTTTTATATGAGAATCATAAAATGTTGTATTAAAAAATGCTTGTGATTTTCAATATTGTAAAAAGTTGTAACCAAATACTAAAAATTTAAACAATTTAAAAAATGATATATAATATTATTATAATGTTGCTTTAAGTATATCTAGAATTTACCATCAATGCAGACTGTATTTTCTTTTAGATAAGGATCGCTTATCTTTACCGATTGGCAAACTCACCCGTAAATAGCTCGGGACGTACAGAGGGCAATATAACCATTTCCTGTAGCGCTTGTTTGGCCACTTCTTGTCCGGCAATGTCTGTCCACTCGACCTTGGCGCCACCCTCAACAATCTCATCAAGAATGAGCTGCACCAGCTTTTGTTCCACACCCTTAACACTCACCAAAGGTGTGCTGGCGCCGCTGCTGCTGCTCGCATTGTTGTTGATGGGTGTACGTGAACGTTGCGGAGGTGTATTACGGCCGGAAGACTAGATGTATGAATGATAGGTGAGAAGAGGCATATATGACTGAGGGACTACCGATTTAAATATATTTTAATTAGTAATATCTATCAAGACAACTTAAAAATGTCATAACTGAAATATAACTACTGACATAATAGACAAAGAAAAAGTTCACCATCATAGAAGAGGATTCTATCTTAAAACTTGTAGAGTAAACAGGGGAAAGTTTCTGATACTCTAATGCAATAAAATATAATTAATAGATGGTTCTGTTCTTCATGTTCTCAACAAGAAAGTGAAATCCTGTTTTTGGCACTTACAAATTGGCGACGAACTGCAGGAGGCGTGGCAGCCGTTTTTGCTGGTTGACGTTGCAACGCGGCTCCCACAGAGGTTGACGATGTCTTCGAGCCGAGATTACGCGGCAACGTCTGAGATTTATTGACAACGGCCAGATTGCCAGGACGCTTATTGCCAATGGTTAGCTTGCGACCCGAAGCTGCATAGAAAGAAGTGGGAATTAGTAAGGGAATTTTCAGCTGTTGTTGTTTAAAAGCTATAATTTTGTTGAAATGAAAATTGAAAATTAAATACAAAATTACAACTTAAAATGAAATCAAAATGCATGGTGTGGAAATGCGAAAGAGAGAAGAGAGAGTTTGAGAGAGAGAGAGAGCGTGAAAATGTGAGGAAAACGTCGATCGATTGTTGTCGTTGTTCTTTGTTGTTGCTGTTGTTCCATTTTGGACTGAAGTGCTGTGGCTTTAGCATTTGTTGTTGTTGTTGTTGTGGTTACACTTACCCGCTGAGGCGACTCTTGAAGTGGCTTGAGAAGTGGAGCTGGAGCTGCTGCTGCTCGTGGGCTTTGGTCCATAGCCGCTGCTGCGCAACTTTAGCTTGGAATTCTCCGAGTTGATTCTGTTTGAGATACCATTGTTGCTTGAGATCAGCATGGGCAGCTTCTGTTTCTGTTGTTGTTGCTGTTGCTTCATTTGCTGCTCCTTTAGCGATAGACGCTGCATATGTAAATCTTCCTCACGCAAAGCTGCGCAGTGGAGTTTTTGAAGGGAAGGTAAAAATGGACGCGAATGGGGGACAAAACCAAAAAAAGGTGTAAACAAGTGACAAAAACAAAATGTGCAAAAGAAAGGATGCAAAATAAATAAAAACGACTACACTACGGTTAAAAAAGGGAGCTAACAAAGTGACGTATTCACCACGACCGTGTTTCTTTTGTCTCCCAATTTGGACTTGGTTTTTCTTAGCCAGATTCAATATTTCTAAGTATTTCAAATGAAAGAAAAGCTCTAAAAGGAAAGCTCTCTATAAGGTTAAGTATTTAAAACCTATTCACACCAGTATATCTCTTTTGGGTAGATGTCGTAGAAAGACAAGAAGTAAAATAACCATTTCATCAAACTGGAATGTTACCTTACTAGTAATTTCACCAAGGGACACACACTCATGCTGCATTTCATGGTGGAATTACTTCAAGGTTACGGATTTCGACCACAGTTGTGAGTAAAACGTCACCTTGTTACTAATTGCGCCATGCTCAATCCGTTTCACTTACCAAGGAAGTGCAGGCGATCTCGTGCCATGGAAAGATTCGTTTGCATCTTGTCGTGCAATCGTTGAGCCCGATCCCAGACATCACCGCGTCCACTCCAGCAGTCAACGGCAATGCCATCCTCCAGCTCCTTGATGCCCTTACGATACAGCTCAATGGCCAGCTCCTTGTGGCCTGCAACAACAAAAAAACAAACAACACGAAAGGAGAATGAAAAAGTAGACAATAAGAAAGCTTGCAGTGTGAAGGTGTGTATGAGTTTGGGTGTATGTGTGTGCGTGTGAAGCTATCGATTCTCAGAGCGATACGATAACAAAAGCGCACACTGAGTGCGATGACTCATAGAGCACCACTCCAGCAGCCAAAACAAAACAAAACAATGAAAAGGGAACCCAAAGAAGAGTAGACAAAGCAACCCCGATGAAACGGACATTTACCTTCGTTCTCCTCATCAATTTTGAGTGCCTTTGAAATGTACTCAAAGGCGCGACGATGATGATGTTTTTGCTTGGCTAGCAATGGATCACCTGGTCCTGGTGAATAGCCTCCACCACCTCCTCGATTGGTTGCCATTTCAAGCGGTTGGAGTGCACGGTGTCGCTGTGGCAGTGTCTGCGCCTGCTTCTCAATGCCGTCTTCGGTACGCTCCAATGGACAGATGATGGATTGTTGCTCTTTGGAATTCTGGACAACAATTTCAATGTTGCAGTCACGTCGATGGGGACTGCGATAGATCACTTTTGTGCTTGCACCGTACAAGTATCGAAAAATGCAAAACAGCTGATAGATCAGAGAACGCAATACGTTGAACAGAAATATAATGGGAAATGAAACAACGTAAAGATTCTGCTTATGGACAGAGTTGCCGCTACGGTGCCGAGGTGCGTCGTTGCCACTCGTTGGCGTTAAATCCGCATCGGTGGTATCATCGTCTGGTGAGCTGCCACCAGGTGTTGTTGATATCGCTGTTGTTGATGTGCGTTGACGATTTAACGACAATTTTGAACCCGATTTCGAGCCTTCATCAATTAGGGCTTCACTACAGCTGCGACTACGATTACCACTACCGCCGCCTCCACTGATCTTGACCGGCGATTTGGTGCTGCTGCTAGCGCTGGACGAGGACGATTGGTTTTTAGTGCGTACCATCGATATTGATTCCGGGCCGCAGCACGCTGACACTCACTATTTTCTATGCGAACTTTTCGCAAGACCCTCCACCGCCACCCCCACCAATAAACACAAACGAAGTTTTCCCGTTCTCAATAAAAGCTCAGACACCAGCTGAAATTCGTTCTTACGTTGGACACGATTTAAAAATTACGAAAAAATACAAATAAATAGAAATGAAACACACGACGCGCGCTATTTACTAATTTTGTTGCTCATTTTTTCTAATTGTAACTATTGAGCGCCGTTTTTTGTGCCGTTTCAACTCACAAAACAAATTTTTTCTGTCTCCGTTGATGTAGTTGCCAGACAGTCCAGTTCTGCTTTGATTTCAAAAAATAAACTTTAACATGCTGTTAAACACTGAATGCCAAGTTTTTCAAATATATATTGACTAACGAAAAATAAAGTTTGATTTTCAGAATACCAAATGCAAACAAATAAAGGCGCAACTTCAACTTATTCAAATTAGCCATATGTCTGGTAGCACCGGGCTGTTCTAGGGCTGCCTTCGCAAAATTTCGATGCATGCAGTTATCGATAGGCATTGTAAATCTAACGATAGTAAAACACCGACAGCATACTTTTTTTTAAATGAAAAACAATTTTTTAGGTAGCAAAATGTTTTATTTAACAAACCAATGTAATTATAAATTAAACAAATTCAAGCGAATTCGTTTTCGAAACTCGCTTAAGCCCCCCACTAAACCATACCGAATGATAAACACTGCTATCCCTTGGCAGCTTTTTGAAACAGAAATACACCACCTCTAGTCAGCTTTGCGAATCAGCTACGCCACCTTAGTTTCAGTCTTTCATGTGTTTGTCAACTCTAATATCAGCTGTCCGTCTGTCTCGGTTTCGGGCTACATTGCGGTTTTTGCATAACAAATATTAAAAAAGAAAATAGTTGGAAACCACTTTGTCAAAATTGTTTAAATCGGTAACATTAAAAAAAATACAAGGCGTACTCGGAAAAAATAAACAACAATCTGAAATGGGGCAATACACGGCGTCACAGCGGAAAAATGTGAGAATTTTACTCGTCGGCGATGCTGGAGTTGGCAAAACATCGCTAATACTTTCCCTCGTGAGCGAGGAATATCCAGAGGAGGTGCCGCCACGTGCTGAGGAAATAACAATACCGGCTAATGTGACGCCCGAACAGGTTCCCACCAACATTGTCGATTTCTCAAGTGTAGAACAATCGGATGACGCATTGACCGCCGAGATAAACAAAGCGCATGTCGTATGCATTGTGTACGCTGTGGATGATGATGATTCGCTGGATCGCATTACAACCCATTGGTTGCCCCTCGTGCGCTCCACATGCACCAACAGCAACAACCCAAGCGGTGAACCAGAAGTGGTGCGAAAACCAATTGTCCTTGTTGGCAATAAAATCGATTTGATCGAGTATTCAACCATCGACAGTGTTCTGGCCATTATGGAGGATTACCCTGAGATCGAAAGTTGTGTTGAATGCTCGGCCAAAACGTTGCACAACATTTCCGAAATGTTTTACTATGCACAAAAGGCGGTGCTGCATCCCACCTCACCGCTCTATATTATGGAAGATCAAGATGTAAGTTCAACTTGTGCTTGATCAGGGATTAGTAAGGAATCAATCAGTCAGAATCAGTCCATTCTCTAAATGTAAATGTTGGTAAATAATAGGGTTTGGTTTTTTATTTGGAGTAACAGTAATCGGTTGAAAATTGCAATATTTAAGAATCTATTTATAGATCTATGTTTGCATAAGTATTTATCTTATTTAGATTAACCTTCAACTAATTGTTATAAGTAACATATATAGTAATGTAAAATTGTATACAAACAGAAAGGAAGTTATAATTTTTTGATTCTGACAAAAGAATTAGATTCCCGTATTCTTCCCTTTAGATTAACTTTATCTTCAAATATAATGATGCAATTAATAAACTTTCGATTCTCCATTTTAGTTAACGCCTGCCTGCAAGAAATCGCTGGTGCGCATATTTAAGATATGCGATATTGATAGCGACAATTTGCTAAATGATTACGAATTGAATTTGTTTCAACGACGCTGCTTTAATACACCACTGCAGCCCCAAATCTTGGATGAAGTAAAGTCCGTGATTCAGAAGAACGTGCCCGATGGCATCTACAATGATGCCGTTACTCTCAAGGGATTCCTCTTCCTGCACTGTCTGTTCATACAGCGGGGACGCAATGAAACCACTTGGGCGGTACTGCGACGCTTTGGGTACAACGATCAATTGGAGATGTGCCAGGAGTATTTACGTCCGCCCTTGAAAATACCCCCGGGCAGTAGTACGGAATTATCGCATCGTGGACAACAGTTTTTGATTGCAGTCTTTGAGCGCTACGATCGCGACGGAGACGGGGCTCTATCTCCGGAGGAGCACAAGATGCTGTTTAGCACATGTCCCTCGTCTCCTTGGTCGTACTCCACGGATATACGTAAATCGTGTCCAACAAATGATGCTGGTTGGGTGACTCTACATGGTTGGCTGTGCCGCTGGACACTGATGACATTGGTGGATGTGGTCAAAACACTGGAATACTTGGCTTACTTGGGATTCAATGTTCATGAGAATGATAGCCAATTGGTGGCTATTCATGTGACACGGGAGCGACGCATTGATCTTGCCAAGCGTCAGAGCAGTCGCTCCGTCTACAAGTGTCATGTGATTGGACCCAAGGGCTCGGGCAAGACGGGCTTGTGTCGTGGATTTCTCATCGAGGACATGAGCAAATTGCTTGGCAAGGAGTTCAAAACCAATGTGGTTCATTGCATCAACTCAGTGCAGGTCTATGGCCAGGAAAAGCATTTGATATTGAGGGATATTGATGTGCGACATGCCCTCGATCCTCTCCAGCCACAGGAGGTCAACTGTGATGTTGCCTGTCTGGTGTATGATGCCTCGAATCCGCGATCCTTTGAGTATGTTGCTCGCATTTACATTAAATATTATGCGGAGAGCAAAATCCCCGTCATGATTGTGGGTACCAAATGTGATCTCGACGAGCGTCGTCAGGATTATCTAATGCAACCAAATGAGTTCTGTGAAAAGTATAAACTTCTGCCGCCGCATCTGTTCAGCCTGAAGAGCAACAAAAAGGAACTATACACAAAGCTAGCCACAATGGCAGCATTTCCGTGAGTATTCGCCACATGGGTTTTCCATTTCCATTTGGGCAAACGGTCATCTTCAATTTGGAACTGGGTCTTGCATAGTGTGATTCAAAAATAACCGAACTTTACACATCCGACTTGTTCTTCTAGGCAACTAATACACACTATTCATACAGTTAAAGTTCATCAATTAACAGAAAGAATAACTTTTTTTTTAATACTTGGTATTATGTTTTAAATTTTAAATGATAAGTTCGCTTATTTTACATCAATCTATGCAAGTTCATGATAGCGCGGGTGGATGTGGTCTTGGGTTATTGCTTCACTGCATCTTCATCTGCATCTACATTATGGATTAATGGCTTTTATTATATTTCTTTTCTCTTATTTCCCAAACCTTTTCCCTCTTGTTGTTGTACTTGTTTGTTTTGTTGATGTTGTTGTGAATCCCCTTTTGTTTAATTGGGAATCGCTGCACGGATCTCTGCGGATTAAATGGATTATAGGCGTTTCCAAGCCGCCTGGATACTGTTCTACAAGCACAGGTTGGTACAGCTGTGGGAATCGGCGTAAGTTTAACATTTTACAATATGAATATGTTTACTAATTGTTGTCTATATGTCTTCAACATGCTCCACGAGTTCTTTCCACATCTAAAAACTTCATCCAACACACATTCTGCTTAATTAATCTGGATACGGATAAACCTAATCCTTATACTAAATAGCTTTTATTATAAACATTCAATTAATGCACAATTTGTTCTCCTCAGATATTTACGGCAATTTGGACTCATGACGGAGGATCCCAGTGTGTGGATTAAGGCGGGACTGGGCGTGGCAGCTGCCACAGTGTTGGGCTTCATTGTATTGAAGGCGATAAGTTCCACGCATTTACGTTAAGGAAGCGAGTCTGAAGTCAATCTGTGGATAACTGACACACAACTGCCAAGGCAGTCGCGCAAGTGAAGATACCAGATAACATCCACCCTCCACAATCCACAAATAACATCCACTTGAAAAGTTTACCAAAAAAAAAAAACAAAAGAAATAGAAATTCATGTTTCGTTTCGTTTGCTTGATAATAATTGCAAATCTAAATTTATTGTTAATACAAAATGGACTCAAAGGATTGAAAACAACGCTTTCAATTCATTTTTGAGCGTGCGAAATTGTGTCTTGTACATAAATAATTAATTAATCACACTTAATTAGAGCTGAATTGATAAAGCAAATCAAAAGAAACAGGAAAATAAGTTATGATTAGTCAAGCACACACATACGTTGCATTTCTACTTATAAATATATATAATGCAAATATATATATGTATATCGATATATATAACTATAAACAATACACATAACGCTGTATTCTTCGATAAGTCTTATTAGTTTACGTTAACTTTTACAATCATATTTATGTCCATTATCGAACCAATCACACAATCAATTGTTGTGATTAGAGAGAGAGTACTCTATATAGTCTTACATATTACATACTTATATGATGTATATACACATACATATACATAGAATCGTAGATGAAAGTCTAGTTGCATATTTATAATTTGTGGTATCATCGTTTGTAAATACGCGCAAATCCTCAACTGAGCAATAAAACTATTTAAATACATATACTTATATTACAATTTATAGTTTAATCTTTACAATAACTGTTGGTTATGCCCTTGCAAACCTCTTAAAGCACTTATATTATTTATCTGTACGAAACCTTTGTTGCTTCTCGATATATCTTAACCAATGTCAAAGATTGTGAGTTTGGTGAAAATCGGACCACTATATCATGTCAATCTACCATACAGATTGTATATTTGCTATTTTATAGTAAACCATAGAAACGATCGGTTAAAAGTTAAAAACCGGACTCTGCAAGGGCATCAAAGCTTCGATGTGCCGAAGATAAAACTTTTTCCTTATTCAACGTTTAAAACTATTCATGCAAATTATCATAAGCTTGTGCTTGTTCCTCCGCCTGTCAGTTTTTTATGGCATTTACTGCCGCTGCCGTGGGCGACATGCAATTGCCATCGGGATATCGTTTCTGAAACTGTGTAATCAGTTCGGGATCAACCAGACGAATGCCATCAAGCTGATTACCCAAGGTTATCCAGTTGGGTTGTATGTTGTGCGGTCTGCCAAAGAGTTCGATTTTCCTTGTGCCTGGACTGAGGCGTTCAATGATGCCGTAGATCTCGTCGGGTTTGTGACTGGTTGCTCTCACTTCTGCCACGATGACATCACAGTCAAGGCCGCGATTCAAGTTTGTGGGATTGCCCTTCATCCCCACCAGACAATGCTCCTTACCATGATTCAGCCAATGTCCAGTGCGACCAGTGCGTATGATACGCTGCAATTGATTCGTCTTGACCCAAATTAACTCATCGACACGTTCGTAGCCCCACAGTTTGAGGCAATCTCGTCCAAGTTCCATGGCACGTCCAGTTACCCAGAGGAATATGAGACCCTCTTCTTGCAGTGCAGGAATTCCCAAGGCACGCATCTCATCATCCGACATGGTGCCATAGGGCAACTCCATATGAATGTCCCATGGTGGATCAGCCATAACAACAGCAAATTTACCCAGCACCGTCATATCTAGGAAGCGTAAATCACATTGTATCCATTGCGGAGGATACAAAGTGCAACTGGAGTCGATGCTACGTTTTAAGCTGAGCTTTGTCTTCACATCCGTCGGTTTGTTGGTGTTAATGTGCGGCAGTGTGTCCACCTCGTAGTGGACGTACTTGCAGGTGGCCATGTGGAAGCAGGTGTTAAGGAAACTGCAATCTCCCAGCGATTCATCTGTGTGGGATTGTATGATCTTCTTAAAATGCAGTTTAGTGCACTTATCTGAATCACCTGAGGATTCACTATCATCCGTCGACTCCTGAGATTCACCTTCACAAGCATTAAGCGTCTCTGCTATTATTTCACCATCTTCGGCATCATCGGAGCCAATTTTGGGCAGCTTGCTAACAGGAACTTCCGCTGCAGAGCTCGTGGCGCTTCGCAGTTCCTTCTCCTCGCGACGCTCCAGTTTCTTTTTAGCCGCCATCTCATTGGCCACCTGTTGTGCCTTGAGGCACTCCACCTTGGTGCCGTGGGAACAAAACTCCATGACTTGCGCACCGCCATGAGATTTGAATTTCTCAGCGACAGACCGTTCCTTGGCTGTGGGTTTGGTTAGTAGCTCCAGAATCTCCTCGCCTACTTGTTTGCTTTGCTTTTCACGAGTCGAGGGCAATGAGAGCAGCATCATAATGTCATCGGACGCATCCAGGCTTGTGGATTCCTTGCGAGCGGAATTTGAATCGATTTTCATCATTTTGCGCTGCACTCGCTCATCAACTTCCTCCACATCCTTTCCATCCTCCACTAAAGATTAGATGCATTGAATTTATGAATATGTATATACTAGAATGCGTTACACATTGCAAAGAGTAAAATAAGATACTTACATTTTCTCTTGACATCGGCGTCCTCCTTTTGCTGGCAACTGTCGTTGACATCGTCATAGATCTCTAGCAGTTCTTTGGTTTGCACTGAGATGACCTCATAGCCCGCTTCGGTGCCAATGGTGACATTCCTTATGCCAATGGCGCCTTGATTTGCCAGCTTGCCAAGTATGAAATTAACCATTTCCATTGTCGGTGTCTGCTCCATGACGCCGCCAACTTTATCCACAATTTGTGTGGAAACAATGGGGAGTACAAGAGTGCTAGCACTTAGAGACTGCAGCACAGCCTTCTGCACCTCCACATCGGCCTCAACTTGAAATAAATTAATGTAGTTACTTTGTATTATTTACTTGTTGCCGGTTTGTTTCTCTTACCAAGCTCCTTTTTTGGGTTCGTCTGGTCCTCCTGTTTGTCTGAAAGTATTTCGAACCGTTCCTTTTTACGCTTTTCCAGCTTTTCACGCAGTGTGTTGCGCTTTGTTTTTAGTGATTTTATGTCCCATGCATCCGCCATTATTTATTAATTGTTAACTTTTGAGTTGCTTGCAAAATATAAACGAGACTTTGTTGTTTACATTAAAAGAGTTAGGGGCCCTATGCACGACTACTTGCTTTATTAGACCTGCACGGTCAAGCCAATTTGAACGTGTGTGGGCTGCATGCAAAATACTCCACAATCGTAATAGTAATTTCAGAAAAATACTAGAAAGTGGAACCAACTTTCAAGGTAGTGTGGCGCCATCTTTTGTTTGCTAGCGCCGCCAGATCTCATGTTGTTTACTTTTAAAAGTAGATTTTTAATAATTAAAACAAAATAAATTTTAGAAATTCACCGGATTATATTATATTTAGATTTTCCACGTTTTTTTATCGCCAATTTTGTTTGTTTCTCTCTCGCCGCTCTTATTTTTCTCAGTGCTGGCAATATTTGATAGCTAGAAAAGGCCAGATTTTTGTAGTGCTTAAATCTTACTTGTGTCTTAAAAACATTACATATGTGTCCGGAAATGGCTGAGCTGGCAGCACTGTCTTTTTTCTCGCTCAAATTGCTCTCTTGCTCATTTACTTAGTTTACCGCTGTGCAGTGTTGCCAGGCGATGAGTGCCCGCATAAGCTAGATTTTCAGCAAAAATAAGCTAAAATAGGCTAAAAATTAAAAAATGCAACGAAACATACAAAATCATTAGGTTTTTAAAGTTTTTTATTTAAATAAAGTTATTTAACAAGTCGACCTCGTCACATTCTTTTTCATTGGTATATTTATTGTTTGTTTGTATTAGGCTTATATATTTTTTGTGGCAAGCTATAAGAGTGACAACATTCTCCATTTCTGCGCAATCCATATTTGTAAATAAAAAACAATTATTTAAAAAAATTATTATGATTTTAAAAAAGTACAAACCTTATGCCTAATATTGAATTTAACGTATTTAAGTGCATTCTGTTGCGCAAATTGGTCTTAACAACGTTCATTTTGACTGAAAGCGCGTTTCACTTCCGCATTTGACTACAGAAATGAAAGTATTTGAATGGCAAATAAAGCAAGGGAATTAAATGGGTTATTATTCCCTGCGTCTTTATATGCCAGTACCTCTTCCCAAAATTTGACAGTTTCCGTGATGTTTTCCCATTGAATCAGATGAATTTTATCAATCTGTGATTTAAATTCATCAATATCGATTAAAAGCAAATTCACGATCATATGAATTAATGAACAAGCTCCGATATTTTTATGCCATGAAACATTTTGGTGCTTCGAATACATTTATGGCTAGAAAATGCTATATGAATTTTAAAATAAGCTAGATTTATGGCTATAAGCTATTTGCAAATTTTATAAGCTATTCCGATTTTAAATATGCTAGATCTAGCCTGAAATAGGCTAATCTGGCAACACTGCCGCTGTGTGTCGCTGGCGGAAGCTGTGCGCGACGCTAGTTTTGTGAATTTTCGCTCAATAAACGTGCTAAATTTATTAAATAATAGATGAGAACTTTCTTGTTATAAACATTATGCAGTCTGTGTTCAGTAAAATGTAAATTTGAAGTGTAATTGCTTGTTATTGTGTTGCAGCCAGTACGTGCTCACTCACTCATACAACACATTTTGTGTGTGTACATACACACGCATACTGACTACCGTACAAATATACATATACTTTGTGGGCCTTTTGTTTCTTTTTTGTTTATGCGCCGCGTAGGAGAGCATAAAATGCGCGAACAAACACACGAACAAGCCAAAAACACGAATAGAAAATTTGCAAAAAGCGCCAACGTTGTGTGAGTGTATGGGTCTGTATGTGTTAGTGTGAGTGGGGAGTGCGCACGTAGCGTCCACACATTGTTATTGTTGCCGTATATTGCGCTCTTGACGCGCCCCAGCAACGGATTTGGACTCTCTCTCTTGCTTGATTCAACTCTCCTCAGATTCGCTCTCCGTCTTTAGCATGCGAATGGTGTTTACGGACAAAACTGTGAGAAATTTGTAACGCGACATTTGCACGTCTACTTTGGAGCATGACGGTCGTTTCGGGATATTCCGTGGCATAGAAGATAACGCGTGCAGCTTGCAGCTCCCCCCACCTTCACCAGAATCGCTAGAATTTCTGTAACAGATTCAAATTGGGTGCTTGCAAAAAAAAAGTAAAACATCGTATTATTGATTCTGTGTGCGTGTGTGAGTGTTTTGTGTATGTGAGAGTTTTGCAGTTGCAGCAAACGCCAAACGTAACCGTCTTCTTCTTCCACTCGTTTCGTTCGCTTGTTACCCCTCCACTGTTCCCCTTCTTTTTGGGTGCGTCGTGATTTTGTATTTAAAAACGAACAACATTTTTTGCTTGTTAAGGGCGAAAACCTTAAACAAATTAACGAAAAATACATAAATACTGGTGCAAAGCAAAAAGTTTGACAGGCCCCAAATGTGTAGTTGATACAATATAATACGTTAATAAAATTCTTATTTGATTGACACACATAACGAAATTTATGCTAGATTTTCATAATGTGCAACAGAAACTAACAGCAAACATATAAAAACAAACAACAGCTACAACAACAACAACAACTATTTACAAATTAAACATGAAGATGGTTGACAAATCCTCTAAATTGATGGATAAATTTGTCACCAGCAGCGGTGGAGGAGGCAGTGGCTTAGCTTCCGCATCAGCAAATGCAGCATCTGGAGCTGGGTCTGCAACGGCAGCTGGGGGATCAGCTGGCGGTGGCTTTGGCAGCGGAGGCGGGGGCAGTGCTGGCGGTAGCAACATGACAACTAGTAATGGACAAAAGCCGGTGCCTATGAAACTCTTTGCCGCCTGGGAAGTTGATCGAACACCGCCCAATTGCATACCAAGGTAAGTGCGAGTGAGTGAGAGAGAGAGAGTGAAGTGCAGGCCAGTGTTGCCAAGTTAGCTTTTAAGTGGCTCGAATTTGGAATTTTACAAATGCTACAGCTTAAAATCTGACAGTTTTCAAAAACAAATATACTTTTTCAGATTGTCAGATAACTTTAAAAGTACAGGGGATATTTTACGGAATGAATTAATTATTTGTATTATAATATAATATAATTATTAATATAATCATATAACAACATTGTGTCGTGAACAAATCAATTTTCTCAAATTAGAATTTATCACAGACGGAAGTGTGTAGTGAATAATAATGAGTCTGTCTTGCCAAATTCAGAGCTTGAACTAACTTTTAGCCAGCATTAGCTCGTTAAGCCCAATTAATAAAATAGAATACATTTAAAAATGCACAATGCTATTCAAATATTAGCAGACAAATAATAAGATTCTGCACTTGAAATCTGTGAAATTTCTTTGTTGCTTATCGTTTTCAATTATTAAGCTTAAATAACATTTAACTATTGGTATTTTCCTGGGCTGTTTTCATTTACCTGTTTGTACCATTTTGCTACTAAATTAGCTATTTTAGCCGAAGATATTATGGCAGCACTGTAAGTGCGAGTGCAATCAGCATTTACCCAATTTCTAATTGACAGTAACTTTAAGTGAGAGAGAGAAAGGGATAGATAGTTAGTTAGAGATATTGTGTGTGGATGTCATTTGGCAACATTTGGGCGTTTTATGTACTGTTAGTTTTATTGTTGTTGAATTTCATTTGCAAATAAATGAACGTTTCTTGTTTCCGTTCGATTTGTTTTGGTTTTTTGCTTGCTTTGTCTATTTTTAGCAATAACAATAATTACACAACAGTAACAATTGCATTGTAAGCGAGATAGACCTGATATTGTTGTTTCTTATTATTGTTATTTTGTTATTGTGTTTGTGTGCGGCATTCAATTACGTCCAATTCCTCTTTTGCACTTGACACTCATGTTTTCTTTTCTCCTCCCTTTTTTGATAATAACTTTTGTTATTTATGTGTTGTGAACTGTTCCAGTGACCCTAAATGTTTATTTAATAATAACAAATTGCGAGTGAGTCACATGCAGATACAAGATACAATCCGTAATCTACAAGATACATTATTCGTATGTCGCATGTTTACCCACAGATAAACCAGTTACCCTCTATTAAAATATCAATACGCAATTAAGCAGGGGACACTCGAGATTCGACAAATATGATAAGAAAATTTAGAGTTATTAATAGATGCATATACACATGGGGATATTGAAATAGGTGTGGCTTTTATGTTTAAAATTTCAATTAAAAAAAAATTGTTTTGGATATTTCAGAGAAATCAGAAAGATTTATAGAAAAACATATACATTTTTAAAAAGGGGATGTCTTTAAGCCACTCATTCAAACATTTTATTTAAATTTTAAATGGATTTTATAAGTCATAGCTGTTTGACATTTTTTTTTATTTCAGCTTACTTTTAAATAACTATTTCTTTTATTACGAATTCGACTTACAACTCATTTTTAAATATCCTGTATGGTTAAAATTCCAAACCTATTTCAATGTCTACTGGTGTATGTATAAATCATTTATAATACAAGTAACTTTTTTTAAAGGCTCAGCTTATTTCAGTCGCAGGTCTTAACAGCCCATAAAAAGTTGCGAGTATCTGCAGATTATTTTGTCGTAACCTTTTCCCTTTTGTTTTGTTTGTTTTCCTCCAACCGAAAAAGGTCATGCAACGACGCTGATAAAGGGGTGGGGAGGGGCATGTGGCATGTAATGTTGTAGAGTGGGAAGCTATTTTATCTTTCGTCTGCTCAGCGTTTGTTTGTTTATAATTATGCGCCTGCTTGCACCGCCTAAAATTAGAAATTGTTTAAACTTAAACAAAAACAATTTTGAAGTCAGGTTCAAGTGACATATACTCTCCTCCCTCCGCCTCCTTCTCAATGAGGTTAATCTTTATCTTAAAGCAACCTTTGTATCTTTTTTTCTTCTTATTTTTGGCAATAAGCAAATTGTATTTTTATGTGTATTGAATTGTATCTTTGTGTTCACATGAATGCGTCACGTACATTCGTATTTGGCCAACAAACTGTTTGCTCTTATGGTTGACCAACGATACGTGCTAACGGTGTCGGAGACTGGCCAAAAAACCCGTTTAACCCATCAATGCAATCAAATTCAAATCAAAAGTGTTGCTCCCACTGATTGCCAAAGATATTTCGAGAGAGTGAAAAGCTTTTCCAGGCGAAACAAATCAAGTTTAGGCCGATTGCATACGGCTAATTAAAGCGGCATTAATTTAAAAGAAAAACGATGTTAAATGTGGAAGATAATTTATAATTAACTCTACAAAAGTTTTATACACAAATTAAAGTTGAATTATGAGGCAAAAAGTAATGTATAAGTAAATTAAAAATGCATAATTGTCTTATGTAAATTAAAAATTAATTAAAGTGAGTATATAAATTCTTTGCCTTTTAGTACTGGAAAGTAATTATAATAAGCACTTTAGATGTATCGATAAGATTCTCTTTCAGATAGATAGTGACATTAAATCTTAAAGCCTAATATGGTTATGAAGTGGCTTAAAATGTTCATCGATAAGCTGTTTAAATGAGGATTATGCTCTTAATAGTTTCGAATATCTATATTGAGAACTACCTTCAACTTTACTACCTGTTTGCACAGTTGTTGCAGCTTATCTGAAATTAAGAGTTGATATCCAGCTCTATTTGTTTGTTGGATAGGAAGTATAAACAATGTTCGACATATTTTATCATTTTAAAATGATATCTATTGGCAAATATTTATGCGCAATAAATAAATTTACAAGTTGTGAGCACAAGCAAGATCAACAATAAACATGAATACATACATATATAGATAGATACAAATGTATCTTTATATCTGTAGCTGTTCATTTTGGCAAATTTTGCTACTTTATTGTAGTTGAGACACATGTTTAAAAATAAACCGCGTGGTGACAACGTTTTACGATCAACTCTTTCTCTTAGTCTATCCATCTCTTTTTTTCTTTATATCTCTCTCTCTCTCTCTGTGGGAAAACATCTTTTGCTTGGTCAAATGATAATTTGTAAACAGGGGCAATGTTTTTTACACAGATTAATTGAAAGCCAACAACAGCGGCAGCAGAATTAGCAGTGACATACTTTCAGATACATTTTGTATCTTGTATCTACAGCGGGCTTCTGCGACAGCTGTTTGGCAGCTGCAAAGATGACCACGTGTCTGAAAAGCCGAAACTGTTTTTTAGATCTTTCATATTTGACTATAAGATGCTCTTGGCTTTTCGATAGATCGTATCTTAAACTAATATGAAATAGAAAAGTAACTCAAAGTTGGGAAAGGTAATCAATGAGCAGCTTTGGTTGTTATGAAATATTTGTCAATAATTTTTAAAGAGTATTAAATTGTCAGCATGCTTTAATTCTTATATTTTCTTAATTTTATTTTGCTGCGCTTGTTTTGCCCACCAAATTTTAGCCTTGAACTTTTGTTTGTGCCTGGCAAAACAACAACAAAAGCAACTGCAACAAATGCTACAATAACAATAATACAAAACCAACAACAACAACAAAAAGAGCATCACATGTGAGGGAATATATGTATGTGATATATATGTGAGCACGTACTATGTGCAGTTTGACAAATTGAATTGAATAGAAAGTTTGTTTTGCTGCGTCACATCTTTGTGTCTGTTGCATTTTCTATACCCTATCCGCACCTCTTAAAGAGGGTATGCCCATTTCGACACTGAATATGCCTAAAAAAGGTTTATTCTTTCATATAAAAAATGACTAGAATTGGAAATTATGTTTATACTACAACAGAAAATTTATATTGGATTACAGGGTATTCCACCTGCGATACTCCACAGTTCACCTGTAGCAATTTGTTTTCGAAATGCTTTCAATTTGCCACTGCATTGCAGCTGAATGTCAGCTATTGAAAACTTATTTGATATTGATTTTATTCTCTTTCTATAATGGAACTTACCGTGTGATGATTTAGTCTAGGTTTTCAAAGGGGTTTAAAGCTGTGATTTGTTAACCCTCTCTTCCGATTCGGAAATTTACTTATTTATTTAAAATGAATTTAGATGAATAGGATTAAAAATTAACTATTAATTTTGAAATTTAAACAGAAAGGTTAAAAAGTTAAACCCTTATTTAAAAGAAATTAATTTATAAGAAACTAACAATTATATAAAATATATAAGAATAAGTTGGATATATTTGGAACTATATCAAACAATATTATTCATTCAATTTGATAAAGTAGCTTGCTTTTAAATAGTAAACAAATAAATAAATAGAAAGTTGAAAATTGCAAAAGTTCTAAATCCCAAACGATTTCCCGATGCATTTGTTGACCCAAATTCCAAAACCAAGTTGAGCCCAGCTTGACTCACATTTCGAGTCGGGATCGAGACGGGGGACTGAGAAAAGGCAGGGGAAATGGGAGCTGGAGCAAGACCTTTTTGCTAAGCGCATTAGTCGCATTCTCTCGAGCTGTTAATGCATTTTCTCTGGCCAGCTGGAAAATCTCTGCGGTCGGTCATTAGGGCCAAGTCAAAAGAAAAACGGGGCAAAAAGAGTCAATTAAAATCAAATGCACACCAGCTGGGTAATGTTTATAAAGAGCTATGAGGAAAAAGCTACTGTCAAGCGAACTTGACTGTGATAAAGTCTGCACTTATTGTGTACAAAGTGTATAGCCAACTACATATTCCGATATCTGTGACAGTTATCAGCATAACTTTTGAGTTTACTACTTGATCATCGTGTAAGTTTTTAGGACACATTGTTAACATGGGATCTTAAGTTCATATCAATCAAATACTTTTGTAAATGTAATAAATTTATCCCGGTATCTTAATTTTTGTATTGGATATACTGAAACCTTAGTACAAAGTCTGGTATGTCTAGGTTTTAAAGTCTCTGAACTCTATGTGTTTATTTAGACGTCCATGGGTATATAAACTTGGATGTTCATGCTGATCACGAATATTTGTTCTTTGTGATAAACTTAATGAATCGTATGTACTTGTTAAGAACAGGATATAACAACAACTTCTGTATACATTGTGTGAGTGGCAGCCACAGGAGCTGCCACAAAGTTTGTGATTCACATAAAAAGAGAGCTTTGTTGTTTACAGAGCTCTTGGACAAAGGAGACGGCCAATAGCCAATGGCCAAGAGCTTAGTGCTTAGAGCTTAGAGCCAATGGCCAACTGCAAGTGCAACGTCAACGCTAAAGTTAACGTTAACGCTCAGTTTGTTGACTTGTCCGCCAACCTGTACTTCAACTGGAGCTCAAGCTGCCAAACTGTCAACAACAACGAAGACAACAGCACGATTGTGGCATGAGACTACGACTACAACTAGTCACAGGAAGCTTCCACTACAACGAACCAACAACAACAACCAACAACGGATGTCAGCTGCATAAATCGTTTGCCTGCCTGTCGCTCACATCTGCATACACACTACTCTACACACAAAAACACAAACACACAGTCACACACACACACACATACACACATACAGTTGCAGTGCTTGTCCATAAAACTGCAATTTATTAGCATATAAAGTGCGCTCTGGGACCTTAGCCAGGCTAAAAGAGACTGAAAAAGGCCGAATGTGCAGTGTGCAGTGGGCAGGTTTACTTTGGGGCCATGACTTTTGTGCAATAACCAAAAAACACAAGAAACTCGGTGGCAATCAGCAGGCTGCTTGCAAGGGAAATACCCTGTAACTTTTTAGCTATTTAATGGAAATAAAGTCAAGAAAAACATGTAAGAATAAGGTAAAATAGGGTAATAATATAGTATTCAGCATACTTTTAAAATAGTTTATTGGCTCCAGGGAAACTGCATCTCATTTATATACCTCTTTTTATAATTTTTATGGCCTACAGGGTATAAAATGAAGAAATGAAAAACAAACACTTAAACTCTATATCTCAGAAGTTTGCTGTTTGTCTCTAGTTGGTAGTTTAGTTTCCCCTTTTATGACATAGATACATACTTTCACATACATACATAATAGTCGTATATACCCACATATGTATGTATTCACTTGGGTATGCAGAGCCATAAAAATGCAATCAAATTGGGATGCATTTCTCATGGGCATTGCATTTGGCATTTTATTTTTGCCCTGTTTCCATTTGGCATGAAATGGAATGCATGTTTTCCACAGACAATATTCCGCCGACATTTATTTGTTATCGAATTGAAATGCAAATAATTGCATTACATATTTGTGATTTTATTGATAGAATATATACTGAGCGTTAAATTGGTTGAACTATTGAATGATGCAATGAATTTAAATTGGGAATAAGATGGCAAAAAGTTTAAGATGGCGCAGTTTCAAAAAGAATATTTAAAGAAAGAAAAGTTGAAGTTGAGCAAGTGTAAGATAAAGAAGTCAAAGTTAAAAAAGTGGAAGATTCAGAAGTTGGGGACAGAGGCATTTTGAAGTTGAAGAAAGACAATTTTAAATAGTGAAAAGTATACATTTGAAATGTTTAAAATATATAAATAAATAGTAGTTTCAAAAATTTATGAAAAAAAGCTTAAATTCGAAAAGTTCTTTTGCAGATCCATTAGGACCAATATAAACAAATGGCCAACATTTATCGTCATCAATTAAAGTTCAACTGAATTTCAATTTAATTTCGCACATGACACAAATACAAATGATTAATGCACTCTCAAATGTACAAATACGTTACGTTGTCTCATCTTATGATGAATCATGCTCGAGTCGAAGTTGAAAGATATATGAATGTGAGTCGTACTCATTTGGCACGTGTTTTTTGCTGTCATTTGATAAACAAATAAAAATAAATAGAGAGATAGAGAAGAGAGGAGAAAAACACATAAAACGAGACAACTTTGAATTGAAATGAAACTCTCGCTAGTTGAATCACTTAGTTGTTGTTGTTTCTTACTGTTGTTGCTGTTGCTTTATGTTTTATGTTTTTTTTTTGTGAGTCTCGTGCCGTCGTCAAGTGGCAAAAGTTGAATTGAAGCTGGATTGTGGCATATGTGTGGCGGCAGCATTGAGTCTCCAAATAGTAAATAGAAAGTGAAAGGCGTTGCGAATCGAAAAACTTTTTCGCATGTGCCACAAATTGTGGCAAAGTTTTTGGCCGCCTGCCCCCTTAAAACAACTTCAATTTAATGGACCTCCCATTAGATTAAATTGAGAGACACAAAGGCGAACTTCAAGTCAGCGGGCCACATAAATGTTAATGATTTGTAGCTGCTGCTATTGGGCCCAATTATGAAATGCTGTTGGCCCAGAAAATGAGCTCTTTTGTCTTTTTCTTTTTTTCTTTTTGCCAAAGTGAAAGATGACACTTGACATCAATTCACACTTCTGCTCAGATTATACTCCCATTATGCACATATACATTTGTTCATTAATAATAGTTTTATGTATTTTTTCTTCTCTTCTCTTATTTTTTAACACAAATTCAAAGTGGTTGCAACTTTGCCACTGCCACTTGGCATAGTTTTTTGCGCTTAAAAGCAGTTTGTGGACTAGGGAGAGGGTCGGGCACACTCTCTCTAAGGGTAAATGGTCGACTTTTAAGCGTAGGAGTTGAGCAACTACAAGTATTTGCTAGCCGGTTTTCAAGACTAACCAGATAGAGATAGACAGAGTGAGTAGAATGAGTATAATATTCAAGTTGAATCTTCTTGATTTTAGCTTGAATTTGTGTTTGGGATATATTTATTAAATTAGTACTATATTAGTACTCAAAAACTATTCAAATTTCGATATTTCGTTTGATTGAAATTCACCTCGGAATTCCGAGTTCTTGTTCCTTCTCTGTTGACCGCGCACTTTGTATGTTTTTCTTTGTCTATATATTTATTACTTCTTGCGATAAGTTGAGAAATCATTTCACATTTCTGATATTCTTAGGTCGAGCTAGTTTCCGGCTGGCAGACATCATATCTCATTGGCAATAGAATTCCACAGCGCATCTATTCGAAAGTATTTCTACTTTTTGCATACTTTCGATAAAAAAAGAATTTTTAAAAATATGTTGAATTTGTAAACAAAAGTCGCTTATTGTTTATGTGGTATGCCACAATACATGATGCCACATGATGTAAACAAAAGCAAGGCATTCATATTGTAGCAGATATTTTAAAATTGCAGATAACTCACAAGTAACATCGATTATTTACACATTTGATTAAACATTTTAATAACAATGAGTTATTGTGTAAAATATACAAAGAATATTCGACATTTAAACTTTTAGTTCCATTTTATATTTTTAGTCTTCAAATAACATTCAATATAATTTATTTTATTTTAGTTTTTTAACTACTTTTGGTCAGTTGCTCTTGGTTGCAAATAAAATAATAAAAGGTTGAAATAATTTCAATTGGAAATGGAAATCGTGTACTTGTCTGACATTCTCTACCTGCTGAGCTGGGTTCGCCATAGGGGGTCTTCTCTGTTCCCGTCCCAGAACACTTAAAAAGCAAAGTGTCAGTCGCTAGTTAATTTTATGGGATTGTTTTACACTCTCCTGCAGAGTAAAAAGTCTTCAAGTTTTTCCATTTGAGGGCGGAGCTTCCCATTAACTCAACGTGCCATCGTCGTCGTTGTTGTTGCTGTTGTTGTTGTTGTTGTTATTGGGAAAATGGCATTGCCACGCCTCGTTGGGCGCATTTTGTTAGCATTTTAGCTTGTTCATCTTTTTTATGGATTTCTGTCAGCTTGTCGCTCGAATTGAATGTAATCCTATTGCTTTGGCCCACTTGGAACATTATTTATGTGTATTTTATAGTTTTCAAGTGTCAACAAATTCCTGACAGATTTGCGTCAGAAATTCACTGTCCGAAAGATGTAAACAAATGTTCTTTTAGTTTTCCATGGAAAGTACCACCGTATCTATAGCTCTGTTTTTTCCGTAAATAATTTATAATTTCATCATTATGTGTGTGTAATTTTTTCTTGTTGTTTATATAAATTGACGCGTGTGTTTACGCTTGAAATATAATATGTGCTCGTTCATAACGATTATGTAAACTTTTATGGGCTAATTAGCCTGCACATTTCTTTTATATTTTTACCTAATTAAAATTGTTTTAGAGAGCAGTTAACAGTCTCTTACCAGCAGCTTTCGGTTGTAAACATTTTGATGAAAAATTAAAAAATATTTTTACTTACCATTTCGCATTTTCTATTAATAAATTTTTATTGATTTAATAATTTAGTTCCTATTCAAAAAGAGAAAGATTCTAGCTATACTAAAAATATATTATTTATATTGCTGCTATAATATGCTATACATAGTTGTTTGATTTCACTTTCAGAAGATTCAGATTTTCCTATGAGTGCTTAAATTCGATTTTATCATTATGTAGCATTGGAAAGATATCTATGTGTTCATAAATCGATTTTAAATATATACAAATACAGCCAATCATTCAGATGAGAGATGCTTAACTGTATTTGGTGACTGACTAATTTTGTGTATACTATATTTATTTTTAGCAGCTGCATTGTTGGCAAAATTTGTTAAAAAACTGTTTTTCTTCAGAGTCAGCCATCTGTGTTGGTCGATTGTTTCATACGAGTGACCGCACCAACCTGGCCCCCTTTCTCTGCCCTCTTATCTCTCTCTCTCTCTCTCTCTCTCTCTCTCTCTCTCTCTCTCTCTTCTTTTGTCGGTCCGCCCTCGCCAGACGTGGCGTATGAGTAATCGGTTGACAGATTCAAGCGACACTCGTTATTAGTTATTGTTTATACTTGCATATGTATATCTGTATGTAAAACACATACGCATACATATACCAATAAGTATTTAATATCCAAGCCGTTGAACAATTTGTTAATGACCCATATATCATATGACCTAGCCGAGAGCCCAGAGCCCAGACCCACGCACCCTTCCCTTCCCTTTGCTCACTTCACTCTTTATTAAGCATTATTGCGGCTTCTGTGAGCTAACGCGTTATTTCTTTGCATCATTTTATTTTGTATTTTAAAATTGTTTTTACGTTTACCAATTTGCCAATGCCATTTTATTGATTCCATTTTCACATTAATTCATTCACTCATTCATTCGAGTACTCCTCTTTCAACAAGCCATAAGCAGTCATTATTGGCCAAAGCTTCGCATAATCCATCAAAAGTTATTGAAACTCTGAAGAGTCAGTTGAGGGATTAATATTGATGTTCTACTTGAAGTTGACAAATTCAAAAGTCTTATGAGCTTGAAAAGAGATTAATCTTTTTTAAAAGTTAAATAAAAGTATATTTTCTTTAATTATTTATGTACCAAAACTTGACTGGAATTAAGAATCAAAAATACTTGGAAGTAGTTTTAGTTCAGTTTACTCAAGAGCAATTAAAATTATTTTAATAGTTTAATAATACTCTTAGATAGAGGTTGGCCAAGGACTTATACTTTATTTCAATAAAATTGTGGGTGTAAAAATAAGTGTGAAATTTCAATGAAATTTGAATCGCATTTGTTGCATTTTTCTAAACGCCAATTAATAAACTATTTTTAATTGGTCATTCGAATATTTATAGCTTTTAGCTTGTGTTTTCGTTATTAACACTATTATTATTGTTGTTTCTTTAATTGTTGGTGTTATTTATTTATTGCGGTCATTACCTGTTAGGGAATGCAGCATTTTCAAATCACATTTCTCAATTATTGATAATAAATGCAGTCGATATATTGTAGTTGTTGTTTTGGTTGTTATCGTGTAGCCCATCGGGCGTATACTTGTTACGCGTCATGTGAATGAACCGTAGTAACCTACGACAAGACGTCATGCTGATGAGGGCGGCCAGTTACACCCACTTTACCCCCTCTTTTTGTAAATTACATATATGTTATTCTTACTGTTGTTGTTGTTGTTGTGCTAGCAACTTCAACTGCAGTTCGGTTGCTAATTGTTGCAAATTGCAGCGGTAAACGGCAATTAAATCGATTTCTAGTACCCTGTAAGTAATTTGTGGGAAAGGGGTAGTTAGATTTGCCTTTTTCTTAAAGATTACAGTCGTTTCTAACATCGATTAGTCGAATTACTTAATCTTCTTAGAGGAAAACCTTTAAAGTGCAACCATCATTGAGCACATATACCCTGTAAAATGAGCAGAGTGTATTTGAATATACATTGATTGGGTAAAAGCGGTCTTTTTAGAAGTAAGTTGTGTGGAAACCTTTTAAATGCAGTCAGCATTTAGTCTGAATACCCTGTAAATGGAGTTAAACATATGTTTACATATTTGATATGTACTGAAATAATTCAAATATATCTTTTCAGTTACACTTCTTTTCATTACAGGGCATTTGTAAGTCTCATCGTTTAGTTTATTACTGTTGCTTTCATTATTATTGACTGTAATGACAGTTATTTAGAATATTTGATAGTTTAAGCGCAAGCCTTATGAAGAGTATGTCCCCTTTCAGCTCCCGTTCCGATCTCAATTTGATATACAATTTTCATTTCACAATGTTCTCCCCCATTGTTAAACGTTTGCCATTTCCGGGCGTGTTCTGACATCGTCGAGGCATGCGTAATTCTTGAATTGATTGAGCAAATGACGACTTGATGCATACATAAGTAAGTGAACCGTCAACGCATATGAAATGCACTTGAATCAATAATGCAATGACCCAGTCGAACAATGAGGAAGCTAAGACAAACCAAAAGAGGTAGGACTAGACGGGGCGGTTCAGACTGGCGCCGTTGCCGTCGCCGTCGCCAAAGTTATGATTAGGCAAAAAAAGTTTCAGTTGGTGGTTGGCTCTGGCTGGCGTTGCTGGCCAGTAGCTGAGCACCACCTAATTATACACCCCCACACCTGCAGTTGGAAAACTGGTTTCGTGCCGACGATTCATTAAGCTTTTAAAGCATGACCGAGCCGGATCCGTGGGTCGTTGATTGTCAGGCAGCACTGTAGCCAATTTCGAACAGTTTAGAAATTCATGAGTCATGCTTTAAGTCTAGAAAATCTTTTTGCCGGCCCCTACTCGTAGCTATTAAACTGAAAAGTTGGTTAATTAGGTATTCCCTAGTCGAGCACACTTTATGTACTTGTATACATTCATGAGTCATGTCCAAAAGGCGATGGGCTCAATGTAGGGTATTCCCTAGTCGAGCGTACTCAACTTAATCTAATAAGTGCCCCTTCCTTATCAATTGGCAGTACCGTAAAGCTTAGAAATGTTAGGCGCTATGTGTTGTCTATATGGTATTCTCAAGTCGAGCTTAACTCAATCATAAATTTTAAAATTATGGTTAATTATAGTGTTAACCTTGTCTCAGGGTATTCCCTTGTCCAGCACACTCGACACACTCGAATTTAACTGTCGCCTGTACTTAATGAAACCCTAAAAGTAGCCCATAAGTCGCGACATCTCGTAAACTACGAGTTATTTGGGTAGCCCACTGTTGTTTAGGGGTCTAAGGCTTTCGGGATAATGAGGTACAAGTAAATAGGGAGTGGATTCAACCCATGTAGCTTTCATGGTTGTTCTTATAATGCGACGATTTACTGTGCAATGACACTTGATGTCTGTTTGCCAACTGTAAAACCCGTTGTTGTCATTCTCATTGTCGTTGTCCTTGAGGTCGCGAACTTAACCAGCTCTTTGTCATATCATCTACCAGTTTGTCCGTATGAAAGAGGATGGTATGTAAAAGTTAGTAGCAGATTACTTACTTGAAAGTTAGTTTAATACCTTCCTACAAGTTTAAATAGTTAATATAGTTAATTCGCCTTTATTAGGATATTAGGGACCATTATATCATCTTGAACCTTACAGAGTAGATAAACCAGAAGATTAGAGAACAAAATGTTAAGTTTATCTAACCTTTAACATTATTTTTGACTTCATAGAGTCAATGTTGATAAAATTAACATTTCGTTGAAAGTTTAAAGAGAAACTTATATCTTTCGGTAATCTTAATTGAACATAAAAATGTTGAGGAAATCTAGATTTGTCTTCAATTTGTAAATACCTATTGAACGTCCCTCGTTTCGTCAGCTGAGGCGGAGACTCGCTGTTGAATCGGCTTGGCACTTGTTGTTGTTGTCGTTGTCGTTGTTATTGCAGGAAATGCAAAAGCCCCCAGTCGTTCTCTTCTGTCTTCCGTCTTAGTCTGTCTTTGTGGGATTCGTGAGTCATGATCTTCTCTTCCTCTTCTGTCCGGCAGAAACAGATACATTTTCGCATTGCACGCAAACAAAACGTTAACTGCGAGAATCGTATTTGCCAAGTGAGCGACAACAAACTGCAAATTAACATGTTAACAAAATTGCTAGTTATCTCACATTGTCCCAGCCTGTCTATCTGTCTGTCTGTCTGTCTCTCAGCCCTGTTAACATCAAAACAGCAGCAACTACAACAATTGTGGAGCATCATTATAGTCAAGTCAAAATATATTTGTACAGTGTAGACGTATGTACTCAGTATACTCAAAGTATTTACGAGTAAAAGCCACAATCTCACGCAACACACAAGGAGAACACACACATTTTTTCTATTTTTTTTTTTTGTTTTTTAATATCACATTTGTTTGTTTGTTGGTTTCTGTTGTTTATTGTTTTAATTGTGTCAAAAGGTGCTGATAGAATGATTGCCACAAATGGGGGGTGTGCGAGTGTGAAACACCGAAGTAACAAATACACTTACAAATGTCAATAAGATAAGTATTGATAGCTCGCTGATAATCCGCCTACGATAATATTATAGAAGACAAAAGTTTAGAATGTTATCGAAGAACTACATTTTATTACAATGTTAATGATGGCTCTCAGAAACTGTGTCAGAATGTTATATGAAATTGTTTTACAAGAACTAAATGTTACTACAAACTGATGCTTCAAAGAGAAGACAATCTCATGAAATGTTATTAACATAATGTTTTAATTGCCACTGTGATTAACAGAGTGCTAAAATGTAAACTTAATCATGTTATAGCACTGTTAATACATATATGTAGTTTGATATTTGAAATAAACAAACCTATTGAAAACTCAGCTTGCTTCCTTTCTTACAGTTTATTATCTTTACTAAATACTAGTTAAACATTGTGCAATAAAGATTTAATTATATAAAACATAGGAAAACTTGATATATGTTACAGCACTGTTAAAGCAAAATACATTTCTTTGTATTCACTGCAATAATAATGTCTATGATGTCGTAGATGGAAAGGGGCTCAAAGCGTTTTCCATTTGTTTGATGGATGCTTAGCATTCATGATGGATGCTTATCATCATGTGGAATGATGGGTCTCGTCCGGGTCCGAATACGAGAATATATGAGAGGCCGAGTGACACAGTTTACAGAGCAGAGAAACAAGAGAGAGAAAGAGGAAAAGAGAGAGAGAGAGAGAGAGTGGGGTGTCTGGGTTTGATTGAAGCGTTCGCAGTTTCAATTTATTTATGCGCAGCATTTTAATTTTACATATTTATTTTCCCCTTTATTTTTCATTTTGCTGCAAAAGCTTGCACTAATCAGTTTCAATTTGTGGCCTTTGCCTCCCCAGGGCATATCAGATATAAACGCTTGATAATGAAACCTGTTCGCATTTATGGTTAACCTCTTGCAGATTGAGAAATTAGCGAGTTTTAAAACGGCTTACAAGTAATTAAAAAGCAATTGCTAATAGCCTTAATTATCACACGTTAAGTATTAATTGAGATAGGCGTTGAAACCTCATCTAGAGTCTTCCAGATTAATGTCTGACCCCCATTAAACGATGACTCAATCAAAGTCGAACAATGCATTCTAATTGGAGATTGTAGTCTTTATCACAGTCATTTTTATTATCGAGAGTACAATGAACCTTTTCACATAGGAAATTGCGAAATCTGAATATGAAACGAAAGCTCAAGGAAAATGTTTTCCTTCCGGCAGCCTTTTTTCATTTCTGGCGTGTCTCATTCACAAAAATTGACTAAATTCATATTGACAATGCTCAGAAATAACTCAAAGTTGGCAAAGATAGCCCCGCAACAACAGTCAATCAATCAATCAATATACACAACAACGACAACAACGATAACAAAAGGCGCTTTATATTGACCAAGTCATTCACATGGCCACAACAAAAGCAGCTAAGGAAAAAAAAAACGAAAATAAACATAAAAATAAATAAATAAGGGGGCGTGTGCGTGCGTTTTGCACAAAATCCAAAAATAAAACGTAAAGAGCAAAAGAAAACAAATAACAAATGACAAATGACACTTTTCTTGTTTTTTTTTTTGCCGCTTCTCTAAGCTAACATGCAACCAAAATTCCCATCAAGTGCATGCAAATAAAATGGTCTCTAGGTCTATGACATTTACAAATAGATGTGTCGACGAATTGAATCGAATAATCAGGAAAAGAAATGTCGTTCGAACGAGATATTATTAGATAGCTAAAAAGCTAAACTTAGCACGATTGATCAATCATAGCGCATTGTAGTTTAACTCAACTGCATCATAAGACTAAATATCTGAATATGATCGGCTGATATACGATTCCATTGATGGAAATGTTGCAAGTTTTGTTAATTATGCGATATAGTTAATTTAATTTTCAAATTTTTGTATTTTCAAACATCACTAAATGAATATTAAATGAAATTTATTAAAAATATGCTGTTTCTATTATTTGTCCGCTAAAATATTTCAGATCATTTTGTAACAGCCGAACAGGTGATTCTTAATTTGGAACATAATGAAAATACAAACCTTGAAATGACAACCATTTGTGAGAATCTGACCGACTTGGGATATGCAGCTGTGTATAGCTGCTATATATATATAAATGGATCGACTTATGTGGTGTCTAGACATTACACTAGCTGGCCATTCAATTTGCATAAAATTAAGCAAGAGGTAGCCACTTGAATTATTAATTAAATAGCTAAAAATTCTGTGACAATTCCGAACTTGGATCCAAGTTACATTCCAGGGCAAGAGTTTTACATTGAAAAATGAGGAATGGAATTCAATTAGTAAGCGGCGAGTTTCAATTGTCACCAAGAATTCATCTTTTATCTGTTTGCTGTCCATTTGCATTTCTCCATTCCGGAAATGAGTATTACGAGTATTATATGTATGTATGTATGTATGTATGAGGGGCTGACCCAGATGAACTCTCGCTTCAAGCAACCACAACAAAAATATGAAATAAAAGTACAAAAGCTTATTATGGAGTGCGTAATCTTTAAGCTCTTCGTATAAATATTTGATTTTTTTTGTTTTTGTATATTTCTCTTTCTTCCTTTCTTTGTGGCACATTGCGAGGCATAATTAATCAGGAAATAATTTATTTTTATACGTTCCATATACGTATATTGCACAATCTCCACAACAAAGTGCTGACCATCATCATCATCAAATCAACATCATCTTCCTTCATTTACAGTGCAAATTTGTCAGGTTTTTTTTTGTTGTGTTGTTGGTTATTTTTTGCTTTGTTTTCTGGCCAATCCGACAGTCGATTTCCTTTAGCCATATATTTATGATCTCCAGCAATAAATGTTTTATGATTTCCGGAAAAGTGTTGTCTATAAAAATTTGAGACTAGCATTTCATTTGGTTTTATACTTTTCAATTTACTTTTCCTTTCTATAGTTTTCTTTACGCATTTACGATTTAAATTTTCGATGTGAAATTGCAGAAATTAAATTCTTTTTGACTTTGATTGGAAGACTATCTCAATTTTTACTTTGATTGATATATTATTTAATGTGATATGTCACTTAAATAGACTTTAAAGTGTTGTCGATAGAAATAAATCATATAAGGTGTCTAATAAAAATGATTAATTTATAAAAACAAATAAAACAGTTTATTTTTAGAGTATCTACCAACACTTAGAGTTGCACTTTTCATATATATTAATCGAATTTATGTTACGAAATTGTTGCCATAAAACAAATTATTGATAAGATTAGACTTCTATTAAAATTTGTCTTTACTTCTATTAAATTTTGTCTTTAATTTGCCAATTCTACAGAATTTAGATAATAAGGCAAACCTTGACCGAGTCTCTGTCTATCTTTGAATGCTAAATTCAATTATAATTAAATTTTTATTTCTATCTATGAATGTCAGACTTGAACTATAATTAAATTTTATTTGATTTCTTTTCCCCATTTGCAGACTCTGCTCATTGACAATAACACGTCTTTCCATATTGACACCTTTGCCAGGGGACACGACATCGTTGTCGTTGGCGGTGAAGATGCAAAGTTCAAAGCGTACTTTGCGCAGCCATGAGATACCCATTAATGGGAGTGCTCTAACCTCGGTTGCCTCCAGCCGGGAAAGCTCGATGCAGGGCAACTCGCCAATGGCCAATGTAATCGGAGGTTCCGGTTTGATTGGCACGCCGGGAAATGTCGGAAATGCGGGAATTGGAACCAATAATCTGGTGCCATTGACAGAGACGGAACTGGACTTGCACTTTAGTCTGCAGTATCCGCACTTTATCAAGAGAGATGGCAATAGGTAAGACATTCACTTCAATCACTTTTATTTGAAACCCTGAAACTGATGTGAACACCTTTTTAGACTGGTGATTTTGTTGCAACGCCGCAAGAAATACAAATCGCGTACCATTTTGGGTTATAAGACCCTCGCCGAGGGCATTATTCGTATGGATGCAGTTCTCCAGAAATCGATGGACATGATTATTGAACTAACTGCATCCGGCAAGAACGGAAGACCGGGCACTGTGGTTGCCTGTCTACGCGCCGAGCGCGTCTCCTCCATTCCAGTTGACCATGACAATAAGAACAACAACAGCGTCCTGCTGGCAGGTGAGTTTGGATACAAATATGCAAGAAACATTTGTGTAAACGGTGCATTTATTTTAAAGGTTTACAAAACTTGAAATTGTTTAAAAATTCGTATGTTAGCTGAAAATTAATTTCATTGGAGAGATTTTTATATTCAATGATTTAACTGATAGATTTTAATGAATCTTACTTAAATTTCTATACATCTTAAGCAGACATTGTTCCAACTGGGTTTAGGAATGTTATTTTTATTTTAAAATATTTCTTAACTTTTTTCAAGCTCGATACATTTATATAAAATAAATATTTTTAGATTTAATTATTATTTTTAATTTAAACTCTTGTCAGCTTAAAACATTTGTCATCGGTCCAAAATTTCACATTTTTTTCTTTACTACAAATTAACATTTATTGGGAACTGAAAGAGAAAGAGGATATAACTATATTCTTTATAAAAAGTCATAAAAGCTAAGCACAAAATGCAAATATTGTGAGTTCCTCAAAAATGTTGATTGTTTTTTTTATTAGAAAAAAACCAAACCTCTAAATTCCTAATTTCCTAAATTGAACTCGACGTACTTCACAGTTCACGCAGTAAAGCAACTTATTGGCATAACCCTAAAAAACAATGAACAAGAAAATCGAGAGAATAGAGAGACAGGGAGGAAGAGAAAACAATTGGCAGATGATTTAAGCCAAGCCATGCTGTATGTTATTCCGGCTTCTGTTAAAGTTATTGTTAATCATTTAATGCTCAAAAGATGTTACCAATTCAACTTTATGTTTATGATAATTACTTGTGAAATAATTTCCCACTTGCCGTCATGACGTCAGCGCTGCCTCATCAGATAAGTGTGTACGTTTATGTATTTATTTTGTGGTACTGTGCAACATGTAAAAAGAATGTGGCTGGGCTTTCGATTGTGGCAGCTGCCACATGGCAACAGCAACCAGAAGTATGTTTCATTGTCAGACTTTTGAATTGAAAATAATTTGTGCTATTTTTGTGCTCAAACCACAGGCTAATCCCAATGGCAAACCACTGAACCACCATGCCATCAGTAAAAGAATTGTGAGAAAATTCAATTATGAAAATAGCAAGAAGAAAATTCATTAGGCATGCGGCATTTCATCAAATGAGAAGAGGCAAGGTTTTTTCTTACTGTAACTTGTGTGTTCAACATGCCACATGCCACAACTTTTCAAGGTGTCAAACTGTTGAGCTGCTGGCAAAGTAATGCAAATATATGCAATAACAAGGTAAAGGTCAATACATCTTTCCTGCTCCCTTTTTCCCCTCTCTGTCTCTCTCTCTCTTACACTCTCTCGACTCTCCATTTGGGGACATGTTGCAGTGCCCTTGTAATTTGCAATTTGTTGAAAGTGCTCGCCGGTTTTAAGGTCAATATTTGCCGCTTTTCCCCAGTTGGCAACAAGCCCAAAAGTTGTATCCAAACTCAGGGTCAACATTTGTATCCCCAGGACAATCGTGTGTATTTTGGAATAGTTTCAAGTGCAACTCTACCATTAGCCACAAACAGAATTACTTACGTTGTGCTTGCTTTCTAATTTGCCAAATGAATTTGAATTTCGAGAAAACCCTTTTCAACCCTTTTCCCTTCAACATATTTTGTGTTATTGATTTTTCCCACCTTAAGAAGGAGCCTATGGCACAAAAGGCGATTGTAGCTTGTTGAATGCTGTCAGCCACGCCCAGATCTGAGAATCCGACCCTCTGGCAATGAGAAATATACTGTGAGAGTCAGAGAAACATCCCTAGAGACCTAATGCCCAGTATCATTTGTTAGCCACTCCTATGGATGGCGTTTTGAAGCTCGCTTCTCTGTGCTCGTTGCCTGCTTTGAATTTGCCTTCGTTATACCCTCAAGTGGGGCATAGACTCAATCCCAAACAATGCCTAAATAATCCATTAAGCATAAGCGAATTAAGGCTAATCAGTGTCTTTCATTGGAATTAGGGAATACGGGTATTCAGTTTGAAAAGAAAATTAATCAACTTGTCTTATTAAAAAAGTGTTTCCTTTTTTGGGAGACATGCCAGAGCTTATCTAAATTGATTTAGAGATGATATTCTATTTATTTATTTAAAAACGTAGATTATGTTATTCATATACCGATTTTAATTAACAGAGTGCAGGTAAATTTCGTTCTAATGTTACTTAGGGTTTAAATAGACTTGTTTTATTTATTTTGTCTTACTTATCTTGATCTACCCAATTTAAGCCTAACTACTCAATTAATTTCCCAGATATTTATTGCTCTTATTACTCATAATTTCCAGCTGAAATTTCCAACAATTTGACTTAACTTATATAGTATTATTCTTAAGATAAATATGATTCCCATTGTATATAGGTTTTAGAAATTTTTAGAACTGATAAATCGTTTTAAGCGGAAATAGCTTCATCATTCAATTGAGATCAAAAGAATTTAATACTCGTAGTAAATTAAAGATTTACTTTGAATCTTGGTGTTGATTTAGCATATTGCACATCGAGATTTTTTTGAAAAATGCAGAGCTATCTTGTGGATCAATTTGACTTTTCCATAAAAACAAATTATTTTCCTTTATTAAAAGATTTCATAATTGCTATAAACTTTTATTCTACTACAGTATGACAAAAGGACTGTTTAAGGACTGTTAGAGTATTACTCAGCAGTTCTATCTATTGTAAATTTGCTCAATAACAGAACATTTAAATATATCCTTGGGTACGAGTATGCATATTACTCATACGCACCGAGTTGCAGAGTGATGCCTACAGTGTAATTTGTAGTTTTTGCTTCTTCTGTTGCTGCTGACAATGACAGGAATTAAGTCATTTGTCCTTGTGCAACAGAGATAAGCACAAATACATATATGTATATATAGAAGTGTATATATATGTATATGGACATAGATAAAGGGGAAGGAAGCGCAGGAAGAAAAGATGCAAAGAAAATGACTATGTCAAGCAGGTGGAACAGGAAGGAGACTGGAAGGGGCCCCCTTTCCTTTTGAGCTGATATGTTGTTGCTTCGTCTGCTCTCTTTCTCATTCTCCCTTTCCATGCTCAATTCCATTGAAGTGTTTAATGGCAAAATGCGTAAATTATGTCGAGCGGTTGCTAGGGCGCATTATTATTGTTCACTTTCAATGGGTCTACCTCCCTGCCGACCTCCCCTATCCCATATCCCCCACTTATTGCTGCCTTGGGGTGTCATCTAATGGCATCGCCCGATTTGTGTGCCACATTCAAGGTCAAAGCAATATTATAGTATGTACTTTTTTTCGTGTGCTACTTGTTTTTTTGTGAGATATTGTTGTTTATCTCTTGGTTGCCAGCCACAACCGTGGACCGTCCAGTAGCAAGAGCAACAAAAACAATAAAAAACAAAAACTTTTTTGTGTATATAAACATTAAATCAATGTCGTTTGCCGCTTTTCAATACGTTTTCTACACTTTTAATACCTGTTACTGGCAGAGTAAAAGGGTATATTTCATGTCTATGCATCAAGAGGATAGGAAAAGAAAAATTAAGTTAAGGTGTCAGGGTTTTTATGCACTAGCAAATTTTAACGTACATTGATCTTTTTTATAAAAGCATGAGACTTAAAATGTTTGTCTTGTTGTTTTGGGGTTCAACGTTCCCTTTTATTATTCAAAGGTGCCACCGAAAAGCAACCACCCGAAATCCAAACAAAACACAAGAGCAAGATGGTTTAAGCGGACACAAAATTTGAACCTCACAGCATTTGTTAAGCAAAATAATAAAAGTACATTTATTGAATGAAATTTAACTATTTGGTTAGTCAAGTACATTTTAATTAAATTTATTTATTTAAGATTGTATTAATATAACCGTAGTTATGGACTTTGTAACGCAATAAGTTTTATATCATTGGAGTTTAAAATTCATAGTTTTATTTAATATATACTTTAATTGAGGAACGAGTATCATATAGTCAAACATTCGACTAAAGCATTCTTACTTGTATCATTACTCATACGCCGCGTGGAACGAAGCGTGGGCGTAAGTCCTCAGCGTGATCTGTTGCGTGTGTGCGTGGGGTATGAGTGAGAGGGTGTGGCAGTGGGGGGCGCATGATTTCTTGGGGGGTTTTGCCCATGACACGTTCCCCTACTTTTGGCCAGCTAATGAGTGGCAATGGCAACAGTCTGTCTGCCATTTCATGCGTTTTGTATACGCCTTTCATCACACTCTCATATTAACCGCACTTTTCACGGAAATCGCACACTTTTCCCATAGCAGCAGTGAAATTTTCTCACTTTCGTGGAAATTTAATTAATAAACAAAAGACTAGACGAGCAACTGCAAATGGGGATTGGCAAATGAGTTGTTTGTAAAGTAAATCATACTACAAATAAAAGATGGGATCAGTTGTTATATCAAAAGCGGGAGTAAGAGATAGAGAGAGTGAGAGAGGGAAATGTAAAGACGCATTATACTGTCATTACTTGCAATTGCCATGAAGATAAACACTCCTAATTGCACTGCAGCTGCAGATTCCCCTTTTGTAATCCCATTCCCAGTTGAAGTCTACAGATGTTGCTCCACTTCACTTGGCAGCCACTTCAAACGGAAGAATTCACATCGTTGTTGTTATTACTGTTCTTTTTTTTTGTAGACTGTTCGTTGACATGCCAATTGTTGAAGATAACAATACAAAGTGAGTAAGTAAGTAGTGAGTTGTATGTGTTCGACAAGTAAATACTCTTTAGCAAGCAACACTAGTTGAAATCGGGACATTGAGGCTTTCTTTTGCTATATGCTCTTTTTCAAAAGACTGCAGGGTATACAAAGTATTTACACAACTCTATCATACTGCAATATATAGGTTTACAGAGTATAACAAGTCTGCTCTGCTTCGACAAAGATCTATTCTTTCTTAAGAAATGTATTCTCTTTACACTATACCCCATTAGCAAAAATATTTACAGGGTACACTAATTCTGTTTTGCTCCGGCTGAAATCGTTCACAGCTTGGTAAATTTACTCCCTTTACACTTAATCCCTTTATATATATTTTTACAGCGTATAAAAATTCTAATCTGATTCAGCTTAGGACTGTCTTTGCTTGAAAGATGCTTGTTTTCTAATCAACTGCGTTTTCTAATCAGTTAACTGTTTGTTTAATGCTGTCAAAAGTAACACTTATTCACATACACAGACAGACAGACAAGCAGACACACTTATAGCACACACACAGACACACAAACACAGACAGACACTTGGCTGTTGCTGGGACACGCGATGGGCACCCTAAAAAATTTCTATTAGTTGCCGGCCGGTAAATGTTTGAATGAGAATAGTGTGTAAATGATAACGACAGCAAAACATGCAAGCGATTCAACACAAAAACAATTTAACAAACAGTCGGTGAAAGAGAGAGAGAGATAGAGAGAGAGAGAGAGAGAGAGAGACAGAATTAGATGAACGGACAGATTGACAGAGGCAGAGATCAACGAATTACTCGTACACAATAAATAATAAGCAGACGATGATGACGACGCCACAAATCTAATCAGACTTTGTTTTCTTACGTTGTGCACTCCAATCAGCTCGAGCTTAAAGTCTTGCTGACCCAATGAGAGAGCGTGGGAGAGAGCGCATTAATGAGACAGAAAGGGAGACAGAGCGTAAAAGAGAATGCAATGCTCATGCATGTATGTGTCTTTGTTTGTACATATATTTGTATTTGTAATACCCCCACATCGATGACTCGGACGTCAATTGACTGAATCGATGCGTAAAAATAACTTTAATATGCGGTATTTGCCATGCCCCAAGTACAACCCAACACTTGTTTATCGATATCGAACCTTGAGTATAGTTGATATTTATATACGTGTATGTGTTTGTTACACTCCCACATACGAGGGCGGTTCATCAATTTATTTATATTTTGTCAAAGTGTAAGCAATCGACACAAAAGGACAAAAAGCACCAAACAAATTGTCGATTTTTAACCAAAACGTACTTCAAACAGTTAAACCTTTTTTACAAAAAATCTGAGTATTAATTTTTTTAATCGACATCTTAAATTTTAGACCAACTTTGTTCGCTTCGTAAGGGTTCATAGTCCTTAATGTCAAAGATAAAAACGGATTCCAAAACTTTGAATACAAAGTAAAGCTTAGTTTGCTTAATAGGTTAATACAACGGTTTAAGTAGCAGGATGTTAAAAGGATTCTAGTAGAAGTTATTAATGTATTCATATTATATGCACTTAAGAGATGAATTTTAAATCGAATTCAAAACTTGTTAAACGACCCTCGTTTGTGGCTCTGTTATTACCCGGCAATGCTCGACAATTTCTCGCTATGATTTAAACAATTTCCCCCCAATGTGCTGCCAGCTCATTGCTCATTGTCCGCTGCTCAGCGCTCTGCTTAGGTGAGAAAGTGGCGCTCTCAGTCGCTTTCTCAGCCGCAGTCGCTGTCGCTGTCAGTGCCCTCTGCTTTTGAGTTGGCCAACACAAAACGTGTGAAGCGTCAGCACAGCGCATTCATTTAACTCGCGAGCGTGCAACGAAGCGCACGACGAAAGAAACCGAAATTGAAATCGAAACGGGAAAAGAAGAGGAGCAAAGGCTGAAGTGAAACAGATGAGCCGATAACTCAACTCGTCGCTGATATCTTGTGATTAGTTCACATACGTATTTACCAACAAAAAGCTAAAAACAAAACAGAAACTGGCGCGTGTTTTTTATATTCTTTCTTGTGATTAAATTGTGAGTACGCAGTACGAAATTATAAAACAAACTGTTTGTAACGGATGAAAAACAATGCAAAAAGAAGCTGCCGGCAGTTCGGTCACGTCTCGAGACAAATAAGCGGTTATCAACTCTAAAAAACAGTCATTCAATTATTTGAGAGTACCCAGAAAGATAATTCCAAAATTCAAGTTCGAAATTCTGGATTTTAGCTTCAATTAAAAAAGTATGTAGTCAGTATATAGATGTTAAATTAAAACTATATGCGCATCGAAATACGAAAAAAAGTGTCTAAAGTATTTGATTCAAATACAAAATTCGAGTTTTCGTACTTGGCTTTAAAAATCGGCACCGTTTGTTATAGCTTGATTTTACAATCTGTACGTTAATTTAAAGTAAACTTTATTTAATATAAGTTTTCTTTATTTATTCCAGATCGCATTACTGAATACTCTGACGAGGACGAGGAAGCTGAGTTTAGTTCGGGTGAATTTAACGACGAATCTAATGATTTGGCCATAACCGGCTACGATCAGAAGCGTGATTATAACCCAACCAAGCATGATATGCGAAAGTATCGAAATAAATTGCAAAGATCGGGCATTGAGGATATTGCAATAGTTGGTCATCATCCGCATCAGCATCATCCCGTTGATAGTGACAGCGAGTTCGAAATGAAGGACAAAAGCTCATCCCGTGCCAAGTTCAGTCGGGTGAGTCAATTTCATTCCTCAATCATTCAATCAGACATTTACTAAGTACTATATGTACATACATATGTATATTGTATTACATTAAGTTATGTGTGTATTTGCATTGTGTAATCCTTAGCAGGTGTGCCCCAATTTCTCCTCCTACTAATTTTAAATAATTGTTTGTCATTTTTGACATGGCCATAGTCAAGGGCGGGCTTTACGTCCAACTCTAGTAATTTCAGTTCTTTATTTCTTCTTTTTTCTGATTAGGCAAAGTGTACAAATATTGTTGTCAGCTATCCAAACACGAATTCATAAACAAATATGAATATAAATATAGGTAGATTATACACCTTTCAGTCGTTGTCTTTCTATTTAATTAAATAGAATTCTATTTACACTTGACAACATAATTATATATTTTTAACTTACTAGAATCATTCTAGTAGAATGTGAACAGATTGTGCACGATTTTTGTTTCCCTATTGAACTAATTAAAATACCTTCTAGACCTGACAAAAAAATTACATACATAATTAACCCTTTTGTTTCTAAAATCCATTGTAAACTGTCTTTGAAGTTAAACATTTAAAATATCTAGCATATAATAACAAATGTAATTGTATTTAAAGAGCATTTTATTGATCAAGACCCTGTTGAGATCTCTCTTTTACCAACTTGTAAAACATACTAAATAACTTGTACCAAAAAATATCACCTACGTATACCCGAGTGAAAATGTTTTTGTTATGATCATTCATTTCGCATGGTTGCAATTATCAAAGGCTGTGGCGTGTGACAGTGCTCTACATTAGATACATAGATACACACAAATACAAATACAAATGAAAATATATTTATATAGTAGACATAACATATTATTTGTTTTTGGCTATTGTTGTCTGCGCTTGTTTTCAAAATTTGTCGTTGATGATGACGCAATAATATCAGGCACTTTGCCTGCAATTATTTCCTCAAGCCAGCCAAAGCAGAAACATTTCGGGTATTCACTTGCACAATCTCAAGAAATAGCTTAAATAGCAAAAAATATACCCAAATGACATACAGTATATAGATATCAACATATCTAGATATATGTACTAAGAATTTGCTGTCGAATTTGTTGACAATTGTTTTGTGTTGGCCTTGAGCATTTGGGCCATGCACTTCCCAAGGTTCCCCAGGCGATGCCAGGGAATAAGAAACATACATATATAACTTTCGTTTAAGTTCTATCAAACTGTTGATAGACTAACAACATGAAAAAAGACGTTTGCTGACGTTGGAAACCTTTGAATGTACTATTTATCAAGAAAGGCATTGAACACGAATTCCACCTACGCAACAAATGGAAATTGTCGGTGCAAACACCTGGATGTATGCAATGCAATTTGCAATGGCAAACTGCAAACTGCAAGAATAACTTGACTGATTGACTTTCTGACTGACTGCATAGAAATTGCATTTACTCAAATGCCAACGAGTATCCAAGGAAACGTAAAGAGAAAACTCGACTTTAATGTAACTAACAAACTTTTGATTTCCCTTTTAAAAGTGTAGTAACTAAGAAATGGATGGAATCATTTCAGTTGTATCTATATTTATTTTAACGACTTCTTTAACGGACAGAGTTTGTCTAAATATCTTTAAAACAGCATAAACTACCAACTGAGCACATTTGATAAGATAATAATAATAATATGATAAGTTAAAGAATGTACATAGAAGACCTCTTTAGTGTCACTTTTAAAATACAGCATAGAAAGATTTAGAAATGTTCCAAGAGTCAGTGACAGTTCCATATCTATTTTTTCTGTATACTTCGATTATCTCCTTTGAATGTCACTAATATACTTGCTTATATAGTACTATATCCATAGAATATTATTAAGGTTGAAAGATTCATTTATAAATTCAAATATTTAACTTCAGTACTACGTATATTTCAAAGATGTCCTCTGACTGTCACTCTTAGATACAAAAATAAAAATCTAATTACAACCTTAAGAAATTGATGAGCTAATTCGCTATTAAAACTGAATCTATAACTATTTCGAAGCATCTCAGACCCTTAACTTACATTAACCTTAACCATTTCTTAGAATTGCTGTCAGTTAATGTTCGACATTTTCACAGTAAATCAATTAGAATATTTAGAGAAAGTATGAGCAAAGTGACGCATGTCAAACTCGTGGGCTTTTTATGGTTTTACCTTTGCGATATAGGTATAATTAGAAAATCAATTTAATATTTCCATGCGTCAAAGACAAAAGTCGGAAGGCGATGGAAAAGTTCTTTGTTAAGCACTTTTATAAATATTTAAACAACAACAACAGACGACCAGGCCAATTATATAAGCCGCAAGCAGAACAAAGCAACCAATTTTCTAGCAAAGGGAGGGAGCCCAACACATGTTCCCCAGCTCCCCTTTTTTCCTCCTTCCTCTCTACGCATTTCCCCTCTTCCAGCTGTCTGTTGCACAGGTGTAATTTAAGCCTCAAGCTTTTGTTTTCATTGCTGTCAGCATTATGATTGTTGTTGGTGCTGTTGTTTATTAATGTGCCTGGCCTTTATTGCCAGGATCATTTAAATGTCTGCCGTAGATAAAAACTCGCTTAATGACAGTCTGAGCGACAAACAGACAGTCGAACATACAGAATATTCATTTTTTAAGCATCACTGATGCATAAATTTTGTCAGTTGAGTTCCTTAAGATTTGTTCAACGACCTAAAGCTTTTTATGGGTTATATTGCATTGAGGAGTATATTATGACAATAAAAACTAGTCAGTGTGACCATTAAAAATAGATGAGTTTGTCAAGTCCTTAAGTATTAAAGGTAGATTTTAAAAGCAGCTCTTGAGTGTTTTTAAATCATAAGCATAAAACTTTCGTAAGCAGAAAAATAAATAAAAATGTTAGGTAATTTTAAGATTTTTATAGAATTAGAACTAGAACAAGAACTAGATCTCTGTAACTATAAATAAAAGAGTTTTAAAGATTTTTCCAGTTCATTTAATTGTCTCCGTACCTTTATGTCTCTATATTATAGATAATAGTTATAGTTTTCATTCTTATGAATTTCCAGATCATTAACTTCATCTGTACTAACTGCACGATTTTCTTGATTACTTTCCGTTTTTTTACAGACAATTTCACTGCAACAACGTAACTTTAAGCAGAAAATTGTTGCGCTACTGAAGCGTTTCAAGGCGAGCGAGGAGCTGGAGGATGAGACACACAGTGGGACGGCGGCATTGCGTGGTGAACGTGATTTGGATGCACTCTTTCAAGAATTGGAGTCGCTCTCCTGTTGTGAGGGTGATGATTCCGGCCCGGATATGGATAGCATATCGATTGGTTCTACACCGAAGCCATCATTGCGTCCGTTCTTTACCAACTCAAGGATAATGCTTCATGAGAATCTTACGGGCAATGGAGGTGGCAATCTTGGCAGTGGAATTTGCGGTACACCAGGTGAGTTCACGTTGTAGTTGTTGTTGCAGTTGTTTTAGTTAAAGTTGTTGTTGTTGTTCTTGTTGCTGTTACAGTTATTGCAATACTAATTGGGGCCTTTAACCCTGGGAATGGGTATTGACAAAGAAATATTGATTTTGAATTAGGGGAAAATAATCAGTTCAATTTAAAAATATATATTACTATAAGCCCAATTCATTATTTTCGAATTTTTACAAAGAAAGTAGGCCAGATGTTTACTAAAATAAAAACAATACAGAAAAGTAAAGTAACTTAAAAGATCTGAATATTTATATATGCATATCGTATTAAATGTCGATGTGTTGTATTAATATTGCATTGAACATCATATCGTTTTGTTTACCCTAAGCATATCGATATCGCTGTATCGATACCCATCCCTGATTACCATCTTTATCTCATTGCATTTGATAAGCTATCAATTGATGACATTTTGTTGTTGCATTATTGCATAACAGATTAAATACGCTGCCGGCAAATAATGGCGTTCGTTTCCGTTTCACAGCCCCAAAAAGCAGGCTACACTTCTTTCTCCCTCCTTTCGTCTCCTCAGGCAAGTGAGCGTGTGTCTGTGTCTGTCTGCTTTTATTTTTACAGCTTTCGGTCAAGGCTACTGTTGTCTCGTTACTTTACGTTCTGTTACATTACGTTGCGTTACGTTACGTTTTATGCGAAAAACTGTCGCACGTTCTCTCTCCATTCTCACACACACACACACACATACATATATCGTTTATACACACTCTCATGTCAGTCACAAGGCCATATTCAGTGCAGCGGGAGGGAGATGGAGATAGCAGAAGAGCAAAAACACTTGCAGTAAATTCCAACTGACCAATTTGTCCACTTGTGCGACATAAATACCTTCAAACACACACACATGCCCAAATGAATACAAATATGCATACTGTATGCTGCATAATTCAGAGGACAATTGGGGTGGGGTGGGTTAGGAGGGTGGCTGCAGGCGATTACAATTTACGATTAAAATTAGTTATGTTTTCAATTACAATTGGAAAGTTCACGAGTAAAGTTCTCAGTTTATGTATTATATATCGAATTATATTTATGTACATATATATAAATTATGTTTACAACAACAAAAAAACACACAAAAAACAAAGAAAAACAAAAACCAACAAACATTTTGCATGGCTTGAACAAATTTCTTTTGCAGGAAACTCTGAGCGCCGATCATCGGATAAGAGCGACCACTTGACCAATTCATCTTACAATATTGAAAATAACAAAAACCAAAAATGCATTCATTTAACAAACAATAACAATTCGGCTACAACACCAGGTCTGTGTAAATTACAGCAAAAAACCAAAACAAAAAAACCAAATACACTCAATTGAAATTTTTAGTACAGCAAAAAACCATAGTTCCACCTCCAAAAACCTCAACATCAAGAACACCTACAGTGCACTCTCGATATGCCAACTTTATCTGTCTCTAGAAAATACTCTAAAAATCTAAATTAGAATGTCAAAATTGCATTAAGAATATAATTAAATCAACCCATCGAATGTGCACTGTATATAATAATTTAATTAGCTTTTTTATTTAAGTTTAGGCCTTTCGGCACTTTCCAAAATTCACTCACCCACCCATACATATGTACATGAAAGCTCCATACACACACATATAAGACACAGTCGCGTACACATCTTTAGCTAATCCAAAATCAAAAAACAAAAAAACAACAAAAACACGCTTTGGTTGCAGTGGGACCAGGTGCATAGATTGTTCTAATTGCACGGGTTAAGAGAGCTCTTTATTTTGTGACGTCATAAATTGATCTTTGAGTGGCCCACGCCTTTGACTTTATTTTGGTTAACGCTAAAAATAGCACAATTGAATTATACGTTGACCAAAAATAAAGTTATGCATGTCATATATTCACACACCACACACCACCCCGCATCCAACGTACACCCGGAAAAGCAAACGTGAATACGTATTTCGGGGTATTTTTCCATTTCAATTAATGACAGACTGCCCCACAAAAACAAACCCTTCAGGTTTAGCCTTAATCACAACGTCCATTTATTCCCACTCCCCCGCGGCGACCTTCTTGGGCTTGTTGCATGTTGTGCCCCGCTTGTTTTTATTTTTTGATTAATTGTGGCATTGCCAAGAAAACTCAAGCGGAACACGCGATATAAATAAAAATAAATCTTAAGCCCAAAGGTGTTTGACGACAATGCATTCAATATTACATACACATATGCATACATACAAACATACGTATGTATATGTAATCTCATTTTGTGCGTACTTCCATCCCAAATTGAGGTAGTAAAAAACTTTTAATTACATATTTATTATTTATTCACAATGTCGCCACATACGCACTTAACCAACAACCGCCTTGGACCGCCATTAAATGGTCAGTGTTGAAAAGGGACAGTGGGTGGGGTAGAGTGAAGTGTGGAGGCAGGCTGATAACCTGCATGTCATTTGTGTATTATGTCCTTTTTGTATGTTATCGTGTAACCACCCTGCACCCCTCATACCCCATAGTCAGTTTAAACTTTAACTCCCCCGCTTTTGTCACTTTTGATTGGATTTTTCATGTGTACATAATTTATTCATGAATCCACCTGTTGTTACAACAAACCCCATTCACAGATCGCGGCGGCAACGATAGCTCCGGAAATGAGGGCAACACCGGATATACGGATGGTCAGAACTCGGATCCGCAGAACAGTCCGCCCAGGGATAGGGATTATCTGCGTCAACAACACCAGCAACTGACACCAGTGAGCTCCGTGACCGGCAACATGGGCAGCAGCAATGTGACCCCGCCTCACGCACAAACCGAGAAAAAATCCCGACTCTTCCGCAGCTCAAGCAATACGCCAGCGAATGTCGGCTCAACTGGAGGAGGAGGAGGTACTGGCAATGTGAGCAACAGCAGCAGTGCCGTGGGCAAGAGAAAGCACACACTCAGCTTGAGTGCCGCCGAACCACGTTCCGCATTGGAGACTTGCCTGTCGCCCACAAATGTGGAGCCAAGAAAAATGCTTCTAGATCAGCTGAGTCGCGTCTTTGCCGGCGATGACAATGTCATACCCGAGGTGGTGACCATCATTAGTCCACCTGAAGCTTTGGGCGGCAGCACGTTGCTGGCCAAACTTGTCACATTGTTTGCCAACTCCTTTAAGCCAGCTTTTGTGCCACAGAACACGGCCGAGGTCAAGGCTGTTCTGCAAGCGCTCATGGCTAAAATCCAAAAATAGTAAGTATATATAAAAGCTAAAGCTTTGAATGCTGTTTTAAATCGAGAGAAAAATGATAAATTAAATTATTAAAAATAGGAATCAATTAAGCTCTACATATGTCTAATTCTCTAATTCAATCCTCTAATCTAATCAGTTGTAACTCAAATGCGAAGCCACCGCACACGGTGAAAGTGTTGCTCATTGGAGGCGACTGGTTGCAAGGTGCAACATTGCGTCATTATGTGGAACTGCTAGGCGTGCGTCCACCCGATTGGTTGAATCACTTGAGATTCTACTTGGTGCCCATTGGCGGTGGGAGTAGCAACGGCAGCGTGGCGCGTCATCTTAGCCAAATGGATCAGGCCTATGCCGCCATGTTCGGCTCTGAAAACTGGTCTCAGCTCTGTGAACGTGCTGCAGCCACTGCGGCAGCCGTCAGCGCCGTCACCACAGTGAATGCCACAGCACTGACCGCAAATCTAGCGGATGCAGCGGCTGTGGCCAAGTCGGATATTGCGGAGTTGGTGCAACGCATCCAGCGTTATCTGCATGCGGCGGGACCCTGCACACAAATACCCATTGCCGAGGCCATGGTCAACTACAAGGACGAGGATTCATGCCAGATCTTTGTGCCGTTTGTCAGCGTAAGTTTGACATCTACATGGTGTAAAAGAGACGGGCACATCTATTAATTATGTTAATTTTCTTGATTTTAGGACGTTCGCATTGGTTATCTAGATGCGCAGGCCTCGCTGGATCTCGAGGAGAATGCTGCCTCCAATGCAGCAAATGCTGCGGGCAGCGGAGGAGGATCAGCCAATGCTTCCACCATGCCAATTCCCATTGGCAATCAGAATACGCCCAACGTGCATGGCGGCGCTTCTGGTTCACCGCCGCAGCAGCAACAGCAACAAGTTGGCCAAAATCAGGGCCAGAATATGGGACGCATATCACCACCGTTACAGACACCACCGTCATCGGCCTCATCCCATAGAGATCGAGGCTCCAGTGATGCACAAAATACGCCCTCGTCTCTGCAGTTACAGACGTTCAGCGGAGCTTTAGCTGCTGCGGAGGCTGTGGAGTTGCAGGTGGATTATTGGCCACTTGTGCGTCCCGGCGAGACGCATGTCAAGGAGTCAAAGGGTGGCATGTCGCGTGGTGGTGACTCTGGCGGCGGCAAGAATAGCATTAAGAGTACGTTTAGGAATCTGCAGGTGTGGCGTCTGCCACAGCATGCACAGCAACTGGGTGATATGTCCATTGGACTGACTGTTAGTTTTGCCACCAAGGAGAAGAAGCAAAAGCAGAGTAAGTACATCAATACCTTTTGTATTTGGACCAAGCAAAATATCAAAAAATTTATGGGAAAATTTGGATAATAATACTAGCAAACTTGCAATAAGGAAATTAGAGTTAGGAATCATGAAATTAAAAAAAAAATGTTCCCTTCGGATTTATTGTTTCAATAGAAATTTTCAATAGAATAGGTTTTTCCTTTTCTTCTCTTTCCTAATGTTATTCAAAATTAAGTTACAAAAAATGGATCGCTCAAATTGGGGCCAAATTGTTGTTCTATCATTTATTTAGAAACAATTGGATTCTAGGCCCAATTTCGTTTATTATGAAAAAAATTTGCCTGCTTTTTTAAGTAGTATATTTTTAGTTTTATTTTTGTTGGTATTAATTTTTATTGACATTTCTATTTTCTAACAGTTATGCGTTTGGGTAAGAAGAAGGATAAGGAGCGTGATCTCGAAAAGGAGCAGTGCGTCGAGGGTGTGGCACGTCTCATTTGTTCACCCAAGCAATCGCATCCAGTGCCGCTGCGTGGTGAGTAATCTCTCATATAAGAATACCCTGTATTTGTTCTAATCTTGCTCTTTTTCGTAGTGTATATCGATGGTACTGAGTGGACTGGCGTCAAGTTCTTCCAACTGTCGTCGCAATGGCAAACGCATGTCAAGAATTTTCCCATTGCGCTAATAGGATGCACGCCCATGTCCTGTGCTGAATTAACCTAGTCATCATACCCTATAAACATTCTCGCACACACAGATATACATATACACAAACAGAGAGACAGAGAGGGAGAGAGAGAGAGCAAGGGAGCCAGACACACATGCACGGCAATAAATATTATTAACTAAGAAGAATGATAATTTATTTTATAATTAGTATTTGTAAATTTTTAGTTAATAAACAAAAAAACATTTAGCATGTAATTTTGATTTTAAGTCGTCTTCAATACGAGAATTGTGAATTTATCAAAAGATTTTCGAGCCACAAGCATCACACACACACACACACACACATACACACATAAATAAAAGCAAGTAATTATGTAGTTAATATATGTATGCATATTGAAATTATAAAGCGTTCAACACTTGTTAGAAATTAACGCGTATTCAAATATCCTTTAAAATGAAACTGAAAACTATCAATCGTATTTACAGTTTATACTTAACTTTGCCAGTTGGCGCAGTTTGTTGTTAACCATTTGCAACATGGCTAACAAGTGGTAGAGCAAACTGTTAGCCCAGTTGTTAGCGTGTTTCCCTGTTTTTTATTTGAATTTCATCCGGATGCCAGACCCCCCTTTGATAGAGCATTGCCCAAAGAACTTCATGATCTCAACTCTGGTCTGGCATTAGCTAAAACTAAAATAACTATCGAACGTATCTATGTATGTATCTGTTATGCCAGCATACTAAATAATTAGCAAATGCGATTACGAATGCATATTTAACCAAACCCGTCGTCTATATACTTCCTAAAATCAGACATACTATCTGGATGTATAACTAAATATATATACCTAAACCTATACAAAAGTATATAGATATTAGATTGTTGTATACCTGGCTATAACTAGGTCCAACACCTATCTAATATGCCTATATATACACAGACCGATATATATATATATATATTACTCTAATTGTTGTGATTTTTGAAAATTCATAGTATGAGCAGCCAATGCAAAAAGTTGTCTAAGCAAAGGATATAGCATACATATGTACATGTATTAAGTATACAACAGTTTCAAGCAATATGCAAAGCCGAAAAGTCAAGTGTGTGCGGAAATGTAATGAAATATTGTAAGGTGTGTAATTTATAATTGTATTATTAAATATATTACATTTAAAGACAAGAAGTTAAAGCTCTTTTTTATTATTACTTTGGGTCAGACAATCTTAAGGATTTTTTGGGGTAATCCGTTAACAAGAATAGCACGTTTCTGGAGACCAAGAGAACCGTCTAAGCCGCCAGGTGGCAAGAGAAATGTGCAATCTGGATAACCCTTCGGCTGGGCAAACTCCACTAGATTGGCATTGCTCTCACTAAGAGCCGAAAGTGACCAGACAGCAAGGTTACGCGTCTTGCCATGACGTGCCAGCACATGGAACTATAAAGAATATAAGTTAAACAATTTTAGAGAATTTCTTTAGACCAGTAAGTAAGGTACAAATTTTGATGAACATTTCTTGGACATACTTCATCCTGGTTATCTATTAGGTAGCCCACTATAAGCGCCCAGTGCGCACGATGTCCAGACTTCTGACAGGGTGCATGATTGACATCTGCATCATAGCTGAGGGAAGGATCATAGTTAGGGCGAACCAAATGCATGGAGGGCGGTAGTAACTTATATTCTTTTAAAAGATATGGCTTAAGGAGACCAACAATTGTTATACTTTCCATTAGTTGTTTATTAAAATCCAATCTTAACACAATCTGTATAAATGCGGCGATCTAAATTAACACAGTAGGATAACTCCAAAAGTATCCAGTAAATCTAGTAGGGCCCAAATCCTAACCCACTCTCATAGGCGGTGATACCAATATGACGCCGTCTCCTCGTACAAACAGCATGGGTATTGTGCGTTTTGTGGTCTTGTACACTTCTTCATATGTTTCCTCATCAATTTCAACGGTGGTGACAGTTTCCTCAGCATCGCCAAGCACCATATTCAAGTGCTGATCAAAAGCATGTAATCGCCCCCTCAGTTCCCTTTCGTTCCGCATCTTGACGTACACTTTCTCATCCAAGCTCAGGCGAATCAGATCCAGCGGCTCCTTCACCGGCAATATTACCTGGCTAAGCTGCAAGTACGAAAGTTAGCAAAATTACTTTACATCATATTTAGTAATCGTACCTGTTCCTCTTCAGTTGCCATTTTTCGAACACTTGAAACCCTTTAATTTGCAATATTTAACAAAATTTAAGCAAAATATTAATGTTGTTTGCTTGCTTCACGTTTTGCACTAAAAAATATCACAAAAAATACCAAATACCACTGTTAACGGGTGTAGTGCTGCCACACGATGTTACAGTGCTGCCTATCCAAATAGGGATACTGATTTCAGTAAAAATCATTCTCTAGTTGTACTTCATAACGCGGCTTTATGAATTATGTTGATTGTGAATGACAAAACTGTTTGTTTTCGTTTAAAAAGGCGTTTTGTTTTATCGAATAACTAGTAAAAGTGAGAAAGAGGTGACAGTCCTGGGTCATTTTGGTACGTACGCACTCTATAGATGGCGTCAGTTTGGTACGTACGCACTTTATAGGTGGCGTCGTTGCGCTTTGCCACGCCGCGCTTACTTAAATATAAAATAAAAAATTCTTTTTTTAATAACAACTGAATTGGTTTGAACAATTTTTGAAATTCGAAATTAGTTAAATTCAAGAGGATTCTTTTGACATATCTTTTGCCTTTGTAGCCCTTCCGGAGGCCTAGTTCCTTCAAATAAGTCCCAAAAAATCTGGAAACTTCAGGAAAGCTAAAGAAAATTCTACAAGCAATCTATGCAAAATTTCAATGATTTTCATATTTCCACTCGACCAGATTTGGCGGACACTCGATTTCGGGGGTCAGAGTTGTCAGGTGTGTCCGATTTTGGCGCCATCACTTGTTTGCTAGCGCCCCTTTTTTTGAACAATTTTGTCGTGGTATTGGTGTGTTTTAGCGTAAGCGACGGACGGGACAACAACAACAGCAGCCGCAGCATAAATAAATAACATATGTTTGGAAAAAGGCTGGATACGTACGGTACTAATAAACAGCAGCCAGCCCTTAAAGCTTCTTTGACATTGGCACAATTTAGAATGCCTTCGTAAAATGTACAATTCTTTAAGCTGTTGAAATACTTTTGGGTTAGATCATATAAATATTGAGCACTAAACATTTCTCCATTTATGGTATATTTTTGCTTTGTGGCATCTGAGAGCAAGTCTTCTGTAGTCGGTTGTCCATTAAGCAGCATACTTAGAGCTGTAAGGCCACAAGTGGGACCAACCTAAAACATATTTATTTATAACACTGGTTTTTAAGGTGCATAGTTAAGCAAAATTACTTGCAGTAAGCTGGGTATATCATAATATTGACACTTTTTGGGCTGGCAGTATTGACACACCCGACTGAGAAAGCAACCCTTTTGCAGGTCCGGATAGTTCATTGCCCAACTGCATTCATCGTTTGAAAGTTGAATTTTAACAACACTACGCTTATTCTTTTCACTAGGTGTATGGCAATTATTTGTAATAGGAGGTGGGGGTGGCGGCGGAGCAAAAGACGGTATTTGAGACATTTATGGACAATGCACGACGCGAATTGTAATAAAGTATACAAAAAACAGCTGATTTTTAGAGTTGGGTCGTTTCGTTCTGAATAAGTTTAAATGAACGAGTCATCGAAATGAACAAATGAACTTATTTAGTATTTTATTAACTATATCGAATATTTTGCTTAGTTGGTCGATTGTTCGTCAACGAATTATTTTCGTTAGTTTCGATTATTGCGGTTATTTTTCATCAAGTTTAAAATATGCACAAAATGAAATATGAGTTTCTTAAACTTTAAATTGAATGTTTATATACCTATACCATTCAAGAATTAATTATGTAGAATATATTGTTTGGAGTTGTCGATAATGAAGGGCGCAGTACGCACCCAAGCGGTCACTACCTGGCATGTGTACGCACCGGCGTCTGTATTCTGAATGCCCTCAACTTGCAGTAGCAAGCGTACATAAATAAATGTAGCACGCACGAATACCAGTGCACGGCGCCTACCACACCAACAGCTCTCTAAGCAGTGGACGGTGATCCACAGAGAGCGCTGCTCAGAGCGCGCAGCTTAGAGCGCGCTGCTTAGTGTGTGTATGTATGTTCGCTGTTGAACGATTGAGAGTGTGCGTGTGTTTGTTCGCTGTTAAACGATTCAGAGTGTGTGCGTGTGTATGTTCGCTGTTGCCAACTGTCTCCTTGTACTTGACGCTTTCTCTCTCTCAACTGTTGCGCCGCTGCAGAGGCTAGTTGGCCGCTTGCGTTGTGTGGAGCGTTCACAAGACCTTTGAGCTCGCAAGGAATAAGGAAAAATTAATTTTTTTTTCGGTGCTGTGATATAAAACACAAACAAATTGTACGTATTTTCTCAGCAATCATTGCAATTAAATTGTGCACAAATTGAAATCAAAGAATCAACATTTAATAACAAGCATTGGTGAATTATTTTATTTTTTTTTATAATTTGTCTTCATTATCTGGAATTATTCCAAGCATATGAAAAAGCATTGAACAGCCTTTCGGTTTTAAGGTGCTGTTGCCGCTTGCAAGTTCAAACGCACAACACACACACACACATGCACCCACCCAAAATAAACGGCATAGCACAAATTTAAATTGAACAATCAAGTCAATATTTTTAAGCTTAACGGGCGCTCAATTTTTAAAATAAAGCGCCACTTATTACAAAAAATTGTTAGAACTATATTGATATATCGATATCGATAGATTCTCATTAAAACTTCTACAAATCAAATAAATAAAATTGCTTTATTAAAAGCAGAAGATTAAATTTAAGCATACCAAATTAATTATAAATTTAATAATTTAAAGCGGATTTCTTTTATTTCCAGTTAGAAAACTGAACTAAATGACTGATTTAGTTCACGACTCAAAAGTTATCGATTGAACTTATTCAGCAAATTAAACGGAAAATCTCAGCTCTGCTGATTTTATTATGGGGTAACAATTCTGCCCAGCGATGCCAGCTTATTTAAAACCGAGCTGAAATTTATTTAACTGTTAAAGCGCTACCAAATGTTAATACAAATATGTACATTTGTTGTATTTACTAAAATAAGACATTTTTATTTAGGTATTTTACATATATAAATTTTTAATTACTTTTAAAACATTATTTTGAATAAAACTTAAGACTAACTTTTCACTTTTATCAGTTTTTAAATGCGCCACTGGAAAAGCTTTGAGATTATTAGTCCCAAAGTCTTAAATGAATTACATTATTATTACAGCATGAAGGATTTTCTTGTGCTTGAGGAGGATTATTGTCTACTCTTACGGTATTCACGACAGCCGTAGGCTCAAAGACCTTTTTTGCCATTGACTCAAAGGCATCTGCCAAGTTTCTGCCATCCTTTGCTGAAGTTTCGTAGTATTTTATATCATGCATTTGGCACCACTCTCGAGCCTCTGCCGTTGACACCTGCATTAACATAAAGTTAGTTAGTTGCAGAAAATTTAAAAAGATTACTTACTTGACGGTTGGGTAAATCTACTTTAGTGCCTAGCACAACAAATGGAAAGTGTTCTGGTTCCTCTGGATTGGCATTTATTAAAAAGTCTTTCCGCCATAAATCAAGATTCCTAAACGATTCGCGATTCGTTACATCAAAAACGAGAATACAGCAATCGGCTCCTCGATAGTATGCCCTGCAGAGAGATCGGAATCGTTCCTGTCCGGCAGTATCCCAAATCTAGGAACTCATAAACAATTAGATCAATAACTCTAAAATGAGTTAAAGCTAACTTATCACCTGCATTGTGATTACGCTCCTATTTATAACAATTTTCTTAATTTTGAAGTCCGCACTAACCGTCACCATAGTGTTATTAAATACTTCATTTACATATTGCTCCATCAGGGCAGTTTTTCCAGCGCCCGAGTTTCCCAAGACCACGACTTTCTGCAATAGTTTAATGCGATCGGACATGGTGATTCCTGGAAACTGTAAATGTATTGATAATCCTTATATTATTATAATAAATTCAGCAATTGCCCTTAAAGCTTTTTTTTAAATTGACTTTTTAACAGTCAAGTTCTGGTAACCGTTCTCACCACTGGTGTTATCATTGATCATATTGCAAAGCCACTTCGATTGTAATTTTCAATATCGATATTGGGTTAAAACATTGACGCCGATATTGATAGTTATCGATATAACATGCGGTATACATAATTTTCTCTAATTTGCTATCACTTTTCTAGAATAACTTTGAGAAAGCTTTTGGCTTTATTGTTTAATATTCACTTAATTTTTATTAACTGATTTGAGCATTCAAAGCAATATACACGTCGGTGTGCTGAAGTTACCTTTTTTTTCTTTTTAATTGTTCACTGATCAGAAGATTGCACTGATAAAATAATATAAAAAACTCACTAAATAAACCCCGATTGTTCTGATTGTTCCTAATTTATTTGTCCACCTTTGTTGGTTCTTTATGAGTTACAAATTGTTATTAAGCAAAAGATCGTTCACGCCTTCGCCGACTGTGCACAACTGATTAAAATAGCCGAATCTAAAACCTAAATGCAACACTACAGCGCTAAGTGCGACAAAAAATGTAAGCAAAAGACAGCTGATTTATGTTAAAGCTGTTTGAACATTTAAAAAAGTTTGTGTAAAGTTATTCGTACATGTGTAACTAAATAATTCGTGAATTACTACAAGAATTGGTGAGTTTAGATAGTGCCCAAATCGAAAATTTGCTTCTCTCTACCAATAAAATGGTCAAGCGAACAGAATTGCCGTAAAAAGTGTTTTTAAGCCTGCCAAGAAGCAAAACAGTCAGCGTTAGATCTTGGTGTTAGCCTTCACAGCTACTCTCCTATTTTCAAACAAGTATCCAATCACAAAAAAGATCGACTCTGGATGTTGTGACACGTTTTAATTCCTGTTCGCCTAGTATTATTTTCTGCATTTACTTGATTTCACAGAACGGCTGCGAGTTTATTTGACCAAAGTTATTAGACAAAGTAAATAGTTTGATGTTTATGTTTATTAACATTATTTCCATTTTTATGAAGACAAATATTATTATATTCCATTAGCTTGCGCAATTGCAACAGTTTCCATTCTTGACAGGCGTTTCATCTACAACTATAAAAGCATCGGTAAAGTCGCCGACAAACTGATTTTGCTGCCTAGCTTCTAAAACTGTTGCTGCTACCGTCTCAAAGGCTATAGACACACAGCTATCATCCTTTGCTGAAGTTTCATAGTAGATTGTGTCGTGCAATTTGCACCACTCTTGAGCCTCTCGCATTGATACCTAGATTTAATTAAGTTAAGACTTACAGAAACATTATCTTAAAATAAGATATAGGTATGTTTACTTACTTGACGGTTTTCTGTTTCATCCACTTTATTGCCTAGCACGACAAAGGGAAATACTCTGGACAACGTGGATTGGCCTGTATTAAAAATTCATCTCTCCATGAAGACAGACTATTAAATGAAGTTCGATTCGTTACATCGAAAACGAGGATACAGCAATGAGCTCCTCGGTAGTATGCCGTACCTAGGGACATAAATCTTTCTAGTCCAGCCGTATCCCAAATCTAAAAAATCAATAAATATTCATACCGATCAGGAAAATAATTTAGTTGAAGTACTTACATGCAGTGTGACTATGCGATCATTTAATAATATATCCTTAGTGAAAAAGTCCGATCCTATCGTCACATTATACTTATCATTAAATATTTTGTTAACATATCGATTGACTAGAGATGTTTTTCCAACATTCGGGTTTCCCAAAACCAGAACTTTAAAAAATGGTTTATAGCTGTACGACATGTTACTTCGTTCTCACTGTAAAAGACTATATATATATATGTAAAAGACGGTATATATCCAAGAGAACTTGCTTACTTGCAATCTGATAAAGTACTACGAAAAAATGTCCAATCGATAAGGTTATAAAAAGAGACAGAGCTCAATGGAGAATGAAGTAGTTAATGATCATTGTTTATTAAGTACATTTATGACGAAGAAATTTATCAACTCAAGCAGTGGCGCATGCAGGAAACTTTCGAGGGGAATTTCTTATACGTACTCTGAAAAAATAAGACTTTATACTCACTTATCGTTCAGTGCAGACTTATCGTTAAGTCTGAGCCACAAAACAAACATTGCGGTGTGCGCTTATTAAGCACTGCTAAATAACAGCAAAGGCGTACCTAATTTTTGAAATTACAAATACATTTGACGGATTTGAATCAAAAACAAGACTGTTTGTAAAGAGCGACGGCGGCAATGTATCGCGACGGCGATGCAACCGACGCGGCCTGGGAGATTGGCTCGCGCCAATTGCGTGCAAAAAGCAGCTGATCTTATTTATGGATAACACTTTTTGACGCAACCATGCCAAGTTTTTATAAACCGTTAAAACCATGTTGCCTAATTTAAATAAATATTGAGTCTAATTACTTTGAATTTATTACTTCGTACCCAATTGTATGTTGATAAACAGGTCTCCGTGTACAACTAAAATTACTTTCAAACTGTAAAAGCAAAAGCCCAAGAATGAAAACAGTCTGGTTTTTTGTGATGTTCAATAAAAACAATCTCATGAACACCAAGTTGTTATATATGGATAATCTGGAATTATGTATTATTGTCCTTCAAAAGATCGGTAACTAGAGCCGAAGTTAGAATCGTGTTTATTGTGTGTTGGAGGATTGAATATTGAAGTTCTTGTATTTTATTTGCAATTTCTGAGAGTTACATCAATATGCATAATTTCTCTTTCGTACTTCTGGGATCGGTAGTAGCGGCTAAATCGTCGACATTCTTGGTCTCAAGGGATTGGTTTTCCATAGTCTCAAGAGCTTGTCTTGCCATTGTTTCAAAGACTTCTGGCAAGTTTCTGCCATCCTTCGCCGAAGTTTCATAATAGTAGGGTATGTCATGCATTTTGCACCACTCCTGAGCCTCTTCCATTGTTACCTAAATTGACATCAAATTAATTGCTGAAATCATTTTTTTTAATTAAGATGTTTACTTACTTTACGATGATCTTCTATATCCACTTTATTGCCGAGCACAGCGAAGTGGAAGAGATCGCGATTCTGTGGTTTGGCGTATATTAAGAAATCATCGCGAAATGAATTTAGACTGTTAAATGAATCTCGATCCGTAACATCAAAGACAAGGATACAGCAACTGACTTTGTGGCCCCTCAAGATTATGGTTCGAAAATGTTGTAGCCCGCTCGAATCCAAAATCTAAGAAAAAAGACACAATCAGAGCAGTGATCGAAATGATTAAATTTAACTGCTTACCTTGAATTTGATCATTTGATTTTTTTCAAGAAAATCAATTTTCTTATACCAAAAGGACACGCCTATAGTCGCCATTCCAGATTTAGAAAATTCTTTATCAACATATTGACTAATCAAAGCTGTTTTTCCTGAGCCAGATTTTCCCAGTAGCAGGACCATCGGGATTTCCTCATTCATGCTGCTTTATTCTTGATATAAAAGTATAAGAAATTGTAATTATTTATTTAACACTGATCAATATAGGACCAAGGCACTACAGGTCTTATTGAGCTTACCCAAAAACACAATCGAATGAATATATAAGTACACTATATGTATAATATATCATGCTCAACGGACAGAACATTGGTTGCTGAATCAGCAATAAACTTTATAAGAATGAAGCAAATGGAAATAGCTCTTTCTATATTCCCCTTTTTTAAATTTCGTTATCACTAAATAAACAAAGCATATGAAGGAAGTAAATCAACTCAAGCAGAGGCGTGTTCAGAAATTAATCAATAGTTTGCTTAACGTTGATGCTTTTTAATGTAGATCAATATTCTATTGCATGTGCATAATTCGAAAACTTTATTTAATAAAATACATCAAATTTTCTTAATTTGTTCCGAAACATTAAATTAAAAATATACAAGACAATATATTAAGGGGTAAATACATATAATCTAATATATTCATATAATACCTTTTGTTAAAGAATTTTATTTTGATATTAATCAGAGGTGGCTGATTTTTAAATACGTCGCTGTTACTAGTCACAAGTAAATAAAAAAAGTTCAATACTTTTTCAGTAGGTACTTTGACAATATGAAAGCAAAAGACGCGTCGTAGACATAGCTTGTATAGCTCACAAATCAACACTTGTGAATAACCAGTTGTGATATATCGATCTTTCTTTATGATATCGATCATTAAAAAAGTATACAAAACCAGGTGATTTTATGGCTAGCACTTTTTTGCCGACATGCTCATTCACATACACTCGTCTTTTCTTTTATCTTTGACTCATTTCCTTCAGATTTAATCTGCAAGTATATAGCATGTGTGTATAATGTATATAAGTATGATGAAGTTCGGGGACTTTTCGATGTCTTTTATTAAGTTAAGAGCAAAATAATTTTTATCTTCAATTGCGGTTAGCGCTATATACACAAACTATATGTATTAATGAGTCAAATGTTTCAAATAAGAAAGGGAAAGTACCCAGCTTGTGGTCAAACATGTGGAGAGGTATATAAAGCGGATCACAGCTCTAGCCACAATCAGAAAACTTTTCGTTGTTCCAGTGTCAACAATTAGCACGAACAACATTTGCAATGGACGGTCATCTAGCCGGAAATCCAGAAAGCGGTCCTCAAAGGAATCTAGACGGAACACCAAATATGCCACCAGGAGCAGTTCATATGCAATACGGAGTGAGAGTTGGAGATGATGATTCGATTGCAAGGGCAAATGCCGGGGGTTTTGTATCCAGAGGAAATGGTTCAATGCCTTACACGGAAGGCGTATATGGGAATGTTAACGCGTAAGTGCAACTTGTTAGACTTGCAAAAATAAACCAATAATCCAAGTTATGATGCAGAAGAGCCAATGACCATTCAGCTTCCCTGGAAGTCAGACATGTACCACACCACAATATGACCACCATGCAGGCCAGTGCCACGGCTAATCTAGTGAAATCTGGCAATTTTAGCTTGGATGCAACAGCAAATGCACAACGCCACATGAGCGGACCACTAAGAGGCAATACTAATTATGGCGGCGGACTTGTCGGGAATTATAGATGGTAATTGTCTAATTACTTTATGGTAATTTTAGTTGCAACAAAAAGAGTTGATCAAAATCAAATGAAACAAAAATAAAATATATATTTTGCATAAAATTAATGACCAAAATGAAATGCAGATAAATACGGATTAGCTTGCAATTAAGCTTGTAGGAATACGAATTTCAAAAACCACACAAAAAATATATACAAATTTTCAGAAAGCACTAAAAGTTGTTGTTTAGCTGAAAAGAAAGTGATCTAGTTGGGATGGTGGAATGTTTGTCACTGATAGATTTGAGGCAGCTGGCAATCGAAAATATCCTTTTTTCTGACAAGGAAAACACCCGTTTAACAGTGCCAGAAGGAGAGTATTCAATCATGCCTGGAACTTCTAGTCTAAAAGCACACACTGAACCACACACAAACAGTCACGGCAGAGCGCTGGATCTTAGTTTTTACAGCTGCTCTTCTATTCTCAATCAATAAGATTTGGGTAATTAATATTTGAAACATTAAAATTAAATATTTTATTCAATAAAAAAATATAATTTACATTTATTTTATATAGTATATTTATTTAATTTAAGCATAGTAATTGTGTCCTCAATTGCATGTACACTTTTCCAACCTTTTTGGTTTTTCATCCGTAACTATGAAAGAGTCGGGAAAGTCGTTAACATTCTCTTGTTGATTCTCCGCTTCCAATGCTTTTGCTACTACCATCTCAAAGCCTAGGTTCACGCTACTGCCATCCTTTGCTGAGACCTCAAGGTAGGGTATGTCATTCATTTTGCACCACTGTTGAGCCTCTCTCATTGACACCTGAAATAACAGGCAATGTGTGAAATTTGAAGTTCGGGTATCTTTAGTTATTTTACATACTTACTTGACGGTTATCTGAGTCTACTTTATTTCCCAACACTATAAAAGGGAAATGTTCTGGATCCTGTGGATTGGCCTGTATTAAGAATTCATCACGCCATGAGTTAAGATTCTTGAAAGAGTTTCGATCTGTAACATCGTAAACAAGGATACAGCAATCAGCTCCTCGGTAGAATGCAGTTCCAAGAGATTGAAATCGTTCCTGCCCAGCTGTATCCCAAATCTAAAAAACAATAAGAAATCAGAGCGATCTTCAAAAAAAAAAAAAAAAGGAAAGACAACTACTTTACCTGCATTGTGACCATACGATTATTTACAACAATATCCTTAGTACAAAAGTCCGCTCCAATTGTCACTATATAATTATCAGTAAATATTTTGTTTACATAACGATGCGCCAGGGCTGTTTTTCCAACATAAGGGCTTCCCACGAGCAGAACTTTCAGGAAGGGTTTATAGCGATACGACATGCTAATTTATTGTTGGTGTAAAAATATGAATAATGCTATAGTTTATCTAATCCTCATTAGAGGTCAAGCACCACTTCCCTCATTGAACTTTTATATGTTTACAATCCAATGAAGTACTATTTATGCATGTTCATCAAAGAATCAACGGTTTATAGTTCCACGATTGATAATTATCATAATTTTTATAATCAAAAGAGAGAAATTTTATACGAACATACTGATGCATCTTAACATTCGCCTTTTTTAATTAGAAGCTTACACACATAATTTAAAAATAAATAAATAGTTGACAAAGCATAATAAAGCTCATTAATCATCGTATAAAAATTCCTTATTTTTAAACATTGCATAAAATTTTTCAAAATAAAATATTAATTCTGATTTCACACTGAATATTATATATTAATAAGTTTACTCACCTTAAGTTTTGGCAACAAATTGTTTTGATTAAAGTAAAAGTATTTCTAACACTAAGTTCACGTATGCCCTCTCTGGTTGTAAATGCAGAACTATTTATTTCTTTAAGGAATGAGCTCACAATAACTTCTTATAAGCACAATCAGAGGCGTCTGCAGAAATTTTCTCAAGGGGTCAATTAAAGCTTTTCAATAAATATCGATATAATAGCGAACGAAACTCCTAAGAGCTTGCAGTTTGAACTCAATTTTAATTAGTACTGACTTTAATGAATAATACCATTGACTTACACAAGATTTTAGTTGAAAGATTGAAAATGGCAAATTAAATTTATATTAATTTAAGAACTTTTATTTAACTGAAACTCAACCTAAACTGTTTCAAATGAGCACAATTTACAATTTCCGTTTATAGATATTGCTATTATATTAATTATCATAATTGCGTGGTTGATCCAGAGAATTCTTTAGTAAAGTTTGAAATGCCATCTCAACGTTGATGCCCTCTTTAGCTGAAGTCTCATAGTAGGGTATATTGTTTTTCGATTGGCACCATTCCTGAGCTTGAAGTGTGGGTACCTGGAAGTAAAGATCTATTCATTAAGCCATTTTAACATTAATTAATGCCAACATTTCTCACCCGACGATTATCTAAATCCATCTTATTGCCCAGCAAGACAAAAGGAAAATGCTCAGGATGCTGTGAATTTATCTGTGTTAAGCATTCATCGTACCACGAAGTAAGACGATTAAATGAATTTCGATCCGTTACATCAAAAACGAGGATGCAGCAATCAGCACCTTGGTAGAAATTAGTGCGCATGGATTGAAATTTTTCAAGTCCGGGCGATTCCCAAATCTAAATAAACAATAAACATTTAGATCTATTTGAAAATAATAACAGTCAACTGATTTACATGCAATGAAACTGTGCGATCATTCAACACAATATCCTGTCCCCAATAGTCCGCTTCAGTTGTCCATTTATAATCACGAAATGACTTATTAATATATTGATGTAGCAAGGCTGTTTTTCCAACATTCGAGTCTCCCAAGAGTACAACTTTCCGAACCAAGTTATAGCGATATGACATGATGCTTTGTTATACTAGACAAATATAATTACTTATTGCAATAATATTCTGTATGTGGACAATATCTTAAAAATACATTCTGATGATGAAAATTTTAAGACCATAAGTAAGAAAATTAATGGAAACTAAGACGAACCATTTGAGCTGGTCCAAAGTCCAAAGCTTAACCAACTTTCGCAACTTTTTCATAACACTTCAGCTTTCAAAATACTTTATTTTTAATACGATTTTTTTCTAGAATCCTTTACCTTTTCGCCAAAGTTCAACATAAAAACTAAAATTAGCTTCCAAATATGTTAATTAAGGGCTGCTATAATAGGTTAGGTTTGGTTGTAAAAATAAATAGATGACGAGTATAACAAATTCTAAGAATCAACACATTAGTAAACCTAACATATAAAACTTGTAACATTGTATTTTGTTTATATTTACTCACCCTTGGGACTTATAAGCTGGAGATTTTATTACAAGTAGAAGTTTACGTGTGCTTTCAGAGGTTGGAAATTCACAACTAATTTTATTTCAAAGCTTGCGCTTACATCAACTATTGTTAAGCACATTCAGTGGCGTTTGTAGAAATTTTCTTGAGGGGTCAATGAAACTTTCTTAATATAGCTCGAAATAATATGGTGATATTTATCGTGTTCTTATCTTCTTTGTGCACGCGACTTTTAAGACTTTGCGATTAGAGCTTAAGATTAAGTCATACTTACTTTAATTAATTATACACTTATAGATCTAAGGCCCGATTTAAATCATAAAGCAATTCTTTTAGAAAATGTAAAGAAAATTTAAGTTGAACAAGAAATTTTTAAATTTCTCTTAAAAAGTTTTAGGCTGGAACTCTTCTTAAACTGTTTCCAAAGAGACAAATTTATTGTTGTTTGGCTTATTATAAGTTGTCTGTTTCAGTATATTTAGTTTTCGAAATATTTATTGTAAAAATTAAACCAAAATCATGAGAATGTTGAATGAAAACATGTGAATATTAAATTACATAAAGTTTACACAAGTTATGTGTATGTTTTTACCAAAGGGAGCAATTGTTAATAATACTCTAGACGTGTAACAAAAGAAATTGAACAAAATTAGGCTCGAATCGATTGAGAACTGAAGGTCTTTTTTTTGAGGCAAAAGTGCGCTGAGCCAAATTATTGCCGATCGCGTTAAATGTGCAGGCAAATAATTATAATTAATTACAATAAAAATGTATATTTTTGTTTTTATTAAATTTACAATCACAAGATTTTGTTTTTTTTTTGTTTTGTTGGTTTTTCGTAGATAATTTGTTGTTATTGATTCTGATGTAGCAACTTGCAACTCGCGGCAGCATCTGTTGCGTGCATTAATTTTACTAATTAATGGCAAAAATATTACTAGGAGGGCATGCACAATATGTAAAAGTTTTTATGATTGGTAAATACGAAAAGAACAGACCATAATATAGTATATATAACGGGAAACTTGTACGTTACAAATTCGCTGAAGTTTATCTGTATTTAGCGTACTATAATTATAACTATTCTCTTGCTGAAATTGTTTTACTTAATCTTAAACGTGTACACTTGCTGTCGTTCTCTTCCATCGTATTTGCTTTTTTATACTCATATGCTGTTATTATTTATAATATAGATTGTGTAATTATGCACTTTGCGTTGTATTCTTCTGTATTCTTGCGTTTTGTTTTGCTGCAGCTCTAGCATGTAATCTTATACTTTTACATTAGCATTGACAATTGTCGGCGTTGCCTGGACGATTATTATCAGAATTCAAGCGTATTTGATCGGGAAAATCGTTGATGAGTTCAGCCTAAATTAAAAGAAACATATCAGTATGTGCATAATGACTCAGATTTCTCAATTTATCAAGTAGTACCTCCGTCTCTTGTTCCAACGCATTCTTTGCTATAGTTTGAAACGCCATCTCAACATTGATGCCCTCTTTGGCTGACGTTTCATAGTAGGGTATATCGTTTTTCGATTGACACCATTGTTGGGCTCGACGTGTGGATACCTAGAATGGGAGACGGACTTGTTAAAGCAGTGTTCAACAGAGTGTCTTGCAACAATGTAATCTTTAGTTAATTCTATTACAACTCACCTGACGATTATCTAAGTCCACTTTATTGCCCAGCACGACAAAGGGGAAATGCTCGGGATCCCGTGGACTGGCCTGTATTAAAAATTCATCACGCCACGAATCAAGATTCTTGAATGAGTTTGGAGCCGTTACATCATAGACGAGCACACAACAATCAGCGCCACGGTAGAAGGCCACGCCGAGTGATTGGAAGCGCTCTTGACCAGCAGTGTCCCAAATCTACAAAATAATCAAAATGATCAGTGAACCATTTCGAACAAAGTAGTAAACTCGTTGTTTGGACTTGAGCTCACCTGCATTGTGACAACGCGATCGTTAACGACAACCTCTTTCGTACAGAAATCGGCTCCGATCGTTGCTTTATACTGATTGGAAAAACGTTTGTTTACATATTGATTCATAAGTGACGTCTTGCCGACGCTGCTGTCGCCCAGTATGATGACTTTAAGCAAAGATTTCTTTCGGGTTGCCATATCGTTGTTTTTGTTTTACCTAATTGCTTTTTCCTCTGGTTATATTTGTGGTTGTTACCTGAAATAGACAAGACATATCGACTCTTAGTTAAAAATACTTTAGTCTAGCTGTAATTTAATTACGCGCTTGCTTATCTTTAACGACTCGGATTAGCAGGGAAAAAACATCTGCGCTTAGCAACACTGACGAAATCTGCGACTGTTCCTCTAATTGGAACAACGGAACTTTGGGGCATGCTTAAATGATAAATTCTGATTTTTACAATAAATACAAAACATCACATGTGACTCATGCCATGAACAATGACTGAACATTGGAACAGAGTACGACAGTACGCGGTATCTAATGAGGGGACGCGAGAGGGAGGGAATGCCCGCATTGAAGCGATAATAAAAATAATGATAATTTGTGTGCAACGGAGAAAGTGATGATGACAACAATGGAAGGAGATGAATGGTGGACAAACAAGGCCAATGAACAATGCACAATTATTAATTGAAGAAAACTACTTTAAATACTGCAAACTAAAACGCCCATATTAGTCACAGGGAGCAGGGGGAGTATAATTGAACAAAATATAAATACAAATCTCCAAACAAAAGCAGAAGAATAAAATATTGCCAGTTTTACGTTCCCCCCCTCACGACCCTTGATGGACCCACAAATGACTTGTTTTTGCGCACTAATACCACTACAATAACATCTGTATGCATTTGTATGTGTGTGTGTATGTTTTTCTGTGTCTGGGCTCCAATGGCATTTTCCATACTGTTTTTACTGCTGCGTAACAACTTTTCAGCGATTCTTTGTCTTTTATAACATTTTTTTATATACTTTAGTTGCACAACAACAATATTTAAAGGCCACTTACTTTGTTAACTATATTCAATTGTTGTTTAGACGCACTTTACCTTCTTCTTTTCAACTACGCAGCAGTTAATTTCTTTTTGTTGTCTACAAATTTTGGCCAATATCAACTAAATAATCGAGTTTTTATATTCCTCCAACCTATCGGTACTCGATTCCTTTTCAGATACAGAATAATGAATTCAGTAGTACTAAAACTAGACAACTTGAATAAACAAAAAGTGGCGCCAGCACCGATAAGCAAAACAGCCAGTTTGTTGTTAGCGCCGACGGCCACATTAGGAACTACAAAGCGCCAGTCTGGGATCATAGTGGGAACTACAAACCGCCACCTTTAGTTTGTTTTGCGAAGCCAAAACAAGAAAAACAAAATAAGATTTTTGTTGTAACAAAATCTAAGCTGAACAACAAAACAGTAAAAACATACAAAATAAAACACGGTGTGTGCGGAAAGTATCAGTGACGGAGTCAACGAGAGATAAGTGTAACAATAATGGCAACGTTACCGCCCCGCAAGAACCAGACGCCCACTCGCATCTGCAACAATATGAAACCTCACTTGACCCCACTCCAAACGTTGCTCCAAATGGGATTCCAAAAGCACAGAGCGTAAGTTGGAGTCCCAACACGACGGCTAGTTAACATAAAAATCCTCTTGGTACCACAATTGTAGTGCTAGCAACAAAATAAATGCGATTTAGCAACGCAGTGCCATTATTGATTATTTTTTTGTAACTTACCCCCCCTGTAGTGAAAAAGCACTGGCATCGACCGGTAATAGGGGCGTGCAAATTGCATCCGACTGGTTGCTGGCCCATGTAAACGATTCGACGTTGGACGAGTGTGCGCCACGAGAGTACATAATATACGCCTGTCCAACTGGACCATTTTTGCAGCAGCTTGAGGAGTTTTGGTCGAAATCGCGACAAATGTGCGGCTGGAATGGAGCTCACAATTATGTGCCCCACATTACGCTTGTATCTTTCTTTAAGGTGAGCAATTAATGTTGAAGAATGCGTGCAATTACTTATTGGTTAATGATTTTTATTATCAGGCACCCGATGAATGCTCACTGCAGTTGTCGAAGGCATTAAAACAAGTTGTGGACATGACTGGCGCTCTGTTGGATCGTCCCATTAAATTGGAGCCCTATATGAGCCAAAACTTTATGGGCTTCTTTGTGGCTGAAGATGATGCCAATTATTTAAAGCGTCTGGCGTTACAATATGTCAAGGAGGTGTCCAATTCAAGTATGCCTGCGCCACTACATATATTTATTGGTTTGCAGTTGCAGTTACACTTTTATTTTGGGTTATATTTGGCACAATTTATCTGGTTATCTGTTTACTATCGTTCGAATGGCGTGGCTTAAGGTTTCGTTCTCTTCCTATCTCTCTGCCTCCACCCACTAATCTGTGGATTTTGCGGACCTACCACAATATATAAATACTATGTTGGTAATGGATCACAGTTATAAGCGACACTTATGAGCAGCTGGACGCTATTGTCGCCTGCTTTCCCTGGTGCGGAGCGGTTTCCTCAGGCACTCGCTGCATTCCACGCAGCAGTCGATGTAAGCGTCATTAATTTAGTTAGATTAATACTAATTCTATCTCTAACACACACTAGATTTTCACCTCTTTCACGGCTAACACTTGTAGCTGGCAAAATTGCATGCACTTACTCTAATATCATTGTAGCTTGTTATACTCTTGCAGAGGGTATTCTCATTGTGCTGATAAATTTGTAGCGATTTAAGGAGACCTGACACACTGTAAACATACACTCTAATCCTCTCAGATCGGATTACTATATCACAAAGCTATCTTAGGAGCTAGCAATAGAAAATCAACCTTTTAGTAACTTATCTAAAAGTTAGTTAAAAAACTGTTCTAATTTTAGAACTACCAATCTTACATATTATGTTTATGGTATTGTAACTATAGGAAACCTTTAGAATGATAAACTTTTTTTAACGGAGTTTTTAACCAAAATCGGACGACTTCCTTATTTAGCTGCCAGTGTGTCTATAAGCAATCTTTAGTGGAAAATTTTAAGATATAACAACTAATCTCACAGACTATATATTTGTTCTCTCCAAATACTGACTTAAGTTTGTTATTATCAGTTCACAATATCAGACAGCTGTCACAGGAATAAACGATTGAAAGACAATACATTTTATTTTTAGAGGTTTCTCAACTTAGACTTCTATAACATATAGAAACAATCAGTCAAAAAAAAAATTCTGATCTCTGCAAGGGTATAAAATCTTCGGCTTACCGAAGTTTAAATTTCTTTCTGGTTTACTTGTATTTATTTCATCATCTCTCATGACGTGTCACATTAGTTGAACGCACGTATTCCACAATAACAATAACACAATGATTCACATATTTAGAAGTTGATAGCAAGTCTAGAATGAATTGCGTGTCGGCTAGTTTTATTGTTAGTCGGTCTACTAATAGACTCTATTACCCGTAGCGATATCACTCGAGCCACACGTAAAGAGCCTGCACCTGACGCTCGCCTATCAGTTCCCGCAGGCACAATTCAATGCACTGAAATCACTTGTGGAAACGCTTGATGCCAGTTGTGCATCCAATTGGGAGCTCCGTTTGTATTCACGCGATCCAAGACTCGCTACCAAACAAGTTAGCACCTCAATCTGTCAGAGATCGCACACATTTAACCTATCTGATGTTTTTTTTGCAGGTGCAAAAAGTTGTATATCCACATAATCCTCATGAGACGGATGAGTTAGAGCTTCGCATTGGTGACTACATATATTTGAACAGCGAAGGCGTCGATAGCTCCAGCGACGGTTGGGCCGAGGGTATCTCTTGGCTAACGGGTAGCACTGGACACTTGCCGGTAAATTATACTGAACGCACTGCCGAATCGGATGCCTGGACACTGCATCGTGTAGTTCAACTCTCTAAGAGTGTTTCTTCCTCACTGAATTCTGCCGAGGATTTGGATATTGTAGACGGACGTAGCATATCCACAGAGCCAGAGGATCGTCAGCGTGAACTGCAGCAAAGTATGATCGAGTTCTCTATGATTCTTCTATTATTTAATATATTTTTTTATTTTAAATACGTTTAGGAACACAACATCCCGAGATTATAGAGGGATCTTCATTTGAGGAATCGGAACAGAGCGTCGAGAAATATTTGCGCCAGACCTTGCAGCCTTGTTTGGAACTGCCCTCGTTGCAGCTGCTTAACCATCATAATTTGACACATCAGCACAATCCACATACGCCAACAATTGAGATAACAACCAATATGTCTTCCTGTTCCACATCCAACTCGGTGTCAAAGAATGCTGATGAAATTTTTGTGGAACCCCCGGCAATTAAGCCTCCAAGACCAGATGATACGCTCAGTGTGCACTCCGATCATGAGCAGTCGCTACATCCTAATTCATTGGATGCCATGCACACCAAGAATCGAAAGATTTACATAATGCGACATGGCGAACGTGTTGACTTTACCTTTGGCACTTGGATTCCCTATTGCTTTGATGAGTTTGGAAGCTATATGCGAAAGGATCTTAATATGCCAAAGGTTCTGCCACAACGCAAAAATAGTCCCGAAGGCTGGCAAAATGATTCGCCGCTGACAAATGTGGGACTCTACCAGGCTCGTCTTACCGGAGAGGCCTTGTTGGAGGCACAAGTTCAAATCGATCATGTTTACTGTTCCCCCTCGTACCGTTGTGTTCAAACTTGTACAAGTGCTTTGGAGGGCCTGCAGATCAATGGGAAACATCAAATTAAATTGGAACCGGGTCTATTTGAGTGGATGGCCTGGTATCCCAACGGCGTTCCCGATTGGTTAAGCAACAGCGAATTAACCGAAGCCAAGTACGACATTGATTTGAATTATACGCCCATTCAACAGGCCAGCGATTTAATCGGACAGTTAAAAGAAACCACGGAGCAGTTTTACACGCGCAATCATGAAGTGCTGCTGCAGCTGCTCGAGAGGACCAGTAAGTAAATCTTGTTATCAAAAAACCACAAAGGTGGTTAAATTAAATTTGAATTTGCAATTTCAATTAATCGAAAACAAATTATTTAATTTAGTTTACTTGACTGTATCCTTTTCTTACTATATGATGATGATATTTTTCCCATTTTCAGCTGGAAATATTCTTCTGGTAGCACATGCCACCACGCTGGACACCTGTTCGCGACAGCTGACTGGTGGCGTGGCACGGAGCACCAACGAGTTGCGTCAAGTCATACACAAAATACCCTATTGTAGTTTGGCCACTGTGGAGCAGGTGGATGGCGTCTGGAAGCTGGTGGAGCCGGAATGCCTGCCCGTGACGCACTCGAAAAACCCGCGATTCGAGTGGAGTGCGCTGACGACCACCTAGTGCCCGTGCTTGGAGCAGTTTCTTTGCACGCATTGAGACTGAACAACGATGAAAACTTGACCAAACTGAGAATCACACATATGTACACATATGCAAGAATCTATATACGTAAATTGTTAAGTTTATGCAAAAAATTGCTAATCATTTTTAAGTTAATTATGAGAGTTGTTTATGCGCCATGCTGAAGTTACGTTCAAAAGCTTCCAAATCTACATTATCAACCAATTATACAGAACCTCTAATATTTAAGCAAAACAATAATTAATTATTGCTGAAATTGAGCTTGTTTTTGGCTCAATGTTTTCGTACGTTTTATATGAAATACGTTAAAAATCTTAATTCAATAAACAAACACATGTATACAATAGTATATTTCCCAATCGAAGAGGCGCGCTTTAAGCCTTGCCATTTATCAGCAATTGTTAGCTGTTAGCTGCTTTAATTATGCTTTAGCTTTTGGCCCGTTGGCATGATTAAGTAATAAATTAATAGCATTCTTTTGATTAGCCTTAGCCGTAGTGCAGTTCCATTAATCGATAATAATAACCCAGAGGCATATTCTTACTATACTGTAGTATCTATCAGACATTATAGAGTGGCATATATAAGGGCCCATAGATATATAATTTGGCATAGAAATAAAAATTAAGAACATCATATATAACGCACAATATTTAAACAAAACAATAAAGATACATATATCAATATGCAAAAGTTTATCAAACGATTTTTTACCCAGATTTATATACTCCTTGACAACATTCAACAATTTGCATTACTTTGTGCGGCTCTGCAGAAAAAAGCCGATGTTTTTTATTATTTATTGCGCATTGAATTAGTAATTTTTAAAACTATGAAATATATAATTGTTGAACTATTTAATTGAATTATTATTATTTGTATTGGTATTTGTAATAATTATACACACATATGTATTGTTTTAGTTATTCCTTTCATTTTGTAGTAAATGGGCACAGTTAACGAACTTAAAATATTTGTATTTATTTTATTTGAAAAGAACTGTTTTTTTTTATAAATTTTTTTGCATTAAAATTGCTCATTGATTTGCAGCTCAAGGAAAGGTTAAGTAGATTAAGCATTTCTTGTATAATCATAAAAAGTACTTTAAAATTCATGCCACCAATCTTGTGGCAACGCGTCTCAAGGAATTATTTGCAACATAAACATACATATATATATATTCGTATTGTTGAAATAGAAACTTAAATCAGAAAAGAATTAAGACGACGGGACAATTGGTCTATTGGCTCTTATTGGGTCACTTGTAGGGAAATCCTTTGGTGAGGAATCCCATACCCTGGGTCAATTCGAGACCCAGCAGCAGCAGGAGCAAGACGAACACAACGCTTGCCCTTAGCCAGGATCATTGCTCCGACGCTTGATTATCTAATTGTTAGCACTGCACTTTGCCAAACTGGACGCCACGACGTTCCAAGTGCTCACGGTATTCCTTATAGTGCATCTGAATCTCCTGGGAGCGATAGCGTGTGAGCTTAATGGATTTGCGCAAATCTTGGGTGATGACGGCACGATAACCTCCCTTGCGGAGCAATGAATCAATGGTTTGCACCTGATCCCAGCCCTGTTCGGTTGCCACTTGTGGCAAATAAGTGGCTGTGCGTTTCAAGCCACGTTCGGTGAGAAACTCAATCCGTATGCCATGGACACCCAGTTGCCAATCCAAATGACCCTGGGCCTCTTCAAAGTTCTGTAATATGGATACAGAGACCGTAAGCCGCGGCAATTCATCACGCGAAATTGGAGCGAAACGTGAATCCTTAAAGGCGCTGGTCAACGCATATTCACGGAGACCATTGTGCAACTCCATGGCACTGAAGGTACCAATGCAGCCACGTAAGCGCTTATCGCGTCCAATCTTCCAGGTGACGAACAATGGATAGGCATCGTTACTAAACATTGGCACACCTGGACCATCCATGTTGTTTAGCTCACAATCGAGGACCTCAAAGCAGAACAGACACATATCCGGAACGGCAACACTATCCATGGGCTTTATCCTCATGCCATGACCGTTCATATAGTGCTGGGAATAGTGAACTGGCTGCTGTTGATGATATTCCTCATCGCCATTGCTGTTGGAATGCTGCGGCTGTTGCTGCTGCTGGTAGTGATTGTTGTAATGGGAGTTGGACATTTTGTTATCTGCTGCTGTTGCTACGTTTTGTTAAGATTAAGGCTACCAATTAAGATTATATATTATTTATATAGCTAATGGCAGTGCACGTTGATGATCTGGGTTCAATTAACGTAAACTGAAATCAAATCTACGGATCACTTTCCCCTCTAGCATGTAAATTAAACGCCAGCCAAGCGAATTTCTTCCTTCCGACGGTTTGTTTGGATGATGATTACTGAAAACACAGTAGTATGTCATTGGTGGTAACATCGATATCGATATCGGAGTGAATTTGGTCTTACCTGGCCACACTTTATTGGTCTATCCGCTCTTTCTTTCTTTCTGCTACAATACGATGCTTCTTGCATTTAACAGCTTGCACCTTTGTCTTCGTTTCCTTTGCTCTTTCCGTTGTTCGCTTCCGGACATTGGCTCTTTCTTCTGCTTGGCTGCCGTTTTGTATGCTACTTAGCCATGCTCATAAACATAAACACAACATTGAATTGCAGCCTATTTGTGCTTCTCACCTTCTCCCGATTCCGTTCTCAACGATTGCAACGAAAACAACGCGTGTGGGCGCCGTGATTATCTCCTCTCTTTTCTGTGGGTGTGAGAATTATTTTCAATTTCAATTTAAAATGCAGAATTGTGATTGATCGTCACCTTTTGCTTCGCAAATAGCTTATTGCAATCTCATTTCGTTATCTGTATAAAAGACGAAATAGAAGAGAAAGTAATGCAATTCTTGTTTTTTTCAATTCATTTCATTTTCACTATCTTTTTAATTGCTCTTTGTTCGCACTTCATTTGCATTCTGCCCACACACAACCATCATAAACATGCAGTTAAACACTTGGTTACACAAGACATGAGCCCTGTCATAAAAGCTATTTACTATTGATATTTATTTTTATTATGGAATATCATCAAAAATTACCTTTTATGAGATCTAATTTAATGTAAACAAATTTAACAATTTTTTACGATTTTACGAGCAGTGTTGCCCAATGCCCAAAGATGACCTAAAAAATTTACAATATGAAAAATACCAACCCGAACAGGGTTGTCAGCCACTATTATGAGTAAATATCTTTAGAACTAGGAAAAAAACAATATTATTATTTTGTATAATACATTTATGCTATAGGAAAATAATCGATTTAAAAGCTAAGTAATTTTTAATTAATGTTAAGTCGAAGTTGCTTAATGGGTTATTTTAAAATGTGGCGCCATCTCTGGGCTGTCCGCGTAGCCACCCATCATGCTGTTCACTTTGAGTACTAGACTCTTCTTCTTCGATAGTACGCTGTTTCTCTTTCTGTTTAATTAATTTTGTTTATTTATTGGTATTAAAACTGAAAATGTCACGAAATAGCGCGCTAAGCGATGAGCAAAGCAAAATTAACGCTCGGTTAGAGGCACATATGGTTTATGTATGCCCTGAATGTGGCAAAGCCTTTGGTACACAAGCCGAGTGGCGACAACACTTGAATACGGTAAATGTTTATAAAATATATTGCTAGGTTCAGATTGCGCCAGAGAGTGGTACAGAACTTCGGGACGCTCTGTATCAAGCACTATTGCGGAATGTGAACCTCGCATTAGTATATTTGAATAAATGTCTCTAATTATTTTGTATTTTTGTGCAGAAACACGACTACCTAAAGAAGACCTACGCTGATTTCAATTTTGTTCAAGTCAATGAAAACTCACACGAGTGCCAGCTATGTTTCAAGTGGGTGGAGAATGCTCATAAGACAATCGCTCTATTGCAATATCATTATTTTACGCACCTGGAGCATTGTGAGACATATCGTTGTGTACATTGCCAGCTAGCGTATACCCGGCGACGAGCATTAAACCAGCATTTGTTGACAACACACATGAAGCAAATCGAAAAGTATGAGGCGAAATTAAAGCAAGTGAAGCGGCTTCAGGATGATAAAAAAGAATCCAAAATAAAGGGTACAAGACAGCCACGAATGCGAAAGGATCTGTTACAAAAGGCACTGATGGACATTGATCTGCAGCTTGAAGATCCAGCAACAGATGAAGCAACAGCGGCAGCAGCATCTTTAAAAGTTAAGGCAAATCCCAATCCTAATACCAATGCCAGCGAACAGGCTTTAGATCGCTGCTTAAATGCCTATGAGGATTTTGTAAGAAAGGAAAAGGCTGAAGACGAGGAACAGGACAAGGAAAAGGATCGGACGCACAATGGAAAAGATGAAGCAGATTTGGATGCACTCTGTCAGGACTTCTTTGAGAACCGTCTAGAGGTTAATAAGAATGTAAAAAATCCTACAAGCGCTCGTCCTCAACAGAATAAGGAAGTGGTAATTATTGAAATTGATGCAGTTGGTGAAGAGGAAATGGATAAGCTAAAAAAAGAAATGAAAAGTGGTTCGGATACGGAACCAGACATGACACCGACAAACAAACGAAAGCGTTTATCGGTCACAGCCCAACAGGATGACGATTTCGAGCTATCCATCGATGGACTTTCCAAATTGGTCTCGTATTTGTGTCCCAAGTGCGGCAAGGAGTTTTTCGTTATGGAAGATTGGCGCACACACGTTTTCAAGAAACACGATTTTGAGAATTTCATTGAGCACAGCTTTCAGATCAAAAATGGTCACAGTTTATGCTTGCAATGTCGCGAAATTCAAAATACGACAAAACGTTCTGAGTTACAGAAGCATTGCTTCAAGCATCTCACGTATCGCTCGTATCTTAAATGCACTCTCTGTGACCGCACTAAGACCAGCATGTCCAAGATGTACAATCACATACGCTACAATCACCAGGAGGAACTACAACGCAAGAATAAGACTCAGTTGCTTATTAAGCCGGAGCCAAAGTGGACAACGCGTCCAAATAACGCTGTTAAAAAGATTGAAAGTCCAAAACGAGATCACCAAACTATCGATCAGGATGAGGATGAAGAGCGCATTTGTGAATTTTGCAACAAATCTTTTAAAACAATCTGGCGTTTCGAGCGTCACGCGTTGTTGTGTAGAGCTCCGGGAGCTAAGATTGTCTCAGCCACAAAAAGCAAAACAACTGCGGATGAACTTCTCCAGCATTTGCGTGAAGCACAAATACGCATGAATAAAATGTGGAAAAATATGCAGCTCGAGGCGTGATACTTATCAAGTACTATTATTAAAGTTTTCTTAATGTTAATATAATATAAATTAATAAAAAGTAAAATGAATTTTTCAACATAACCCTAAACTTATAAGTCTTTTTATAAAATGTTCTATAGCAGAATAAAGTCACATATTTTAATTGTGGAATAGCCTATATATTTAAAATCTGGTAAGGAATTACCACGGCCACGAAATAATTTGTTTTCTTTTTCCTTCCTTCCACTTAATGGTTTCTGGTATACATACTTTCGATAAATACTCTTAAAGTCTTTACAAATTTAATATTTTAAACTATATTTAAAACCATAAACGGTAACGAATAAATGTTATAAACTAATAATTTTTTCATTTGCTATAAATTTAAACCTAACGGATTATTGTCAGCTGTAAGAATATATTGTACTGAGCTGCCATATGTGCACAAAAACTTGTATACATTGCAGGGATTAATCAACAATTTATTTAAATTATTTTAAACAATTTTTTAATACCAATCAGAAAGTATTAGTATATTTTTTTGATATTTTACTTCTACAAAGTACTCGTATACATGGTTGCCACTAAACCAGATTCGATAACAAAAAAGACAGACGGTCAATATTTATCGATAGCGGCAAAAAGAATTGTAGAAAATTTTTCCTATACTGTAAATGCAAATTGATTTGTCCGAATTGTGTGAATAAACTGGGCAATGGAAACAAGTTTAGATGAAAGCATGGATGCGGATAGAGCAAGTTTAAGTCCGCAAGACACCGAAAGTCAATCCCCACCAACCGTTAATGGCAAAACTACGGTTGGTAGCCAAGAGGGGCCCAATGGGGTAGCAATTATTTCTAACGAAAAACTAAACACCAATGAAGTGCAGTGGTAAGTGTTTGACTCTCAGACGTTGTTAGCGTATATTGATGAAATAATGTGTGTCTAATTTGTGCTGTTTCTAGGAGTAAGCCATTTAATGCTTTTAGTGGGCGTCCTATAGGCGAGCATACACAGATGCAACAACAACAACAACAGCAGCTGCAACAGCAGCAGCAACAACAACAGCTGCAACAGCAACAACAACCGCCTCCCAATGCCAATGGAGTGGCGCAGGCACCAGAAATTTGGGTCGAAACAAAAGCCGAAGACGGACGTTCATATTATTATCACGCTGTGACGCGTGAAACAACTTGGACGCGACCCGATGGATCAAATATCAAAATCATGACACAAGTGGAGGTTGAAGAGTTGGCTAAACGACAGCCGAATGCAGTTGCCAAGTCTGATACGAACTCTGTTGGGGATCATGCTGATAAACCTTCATCAGGAGCAACAGCTGCTGCTGCACAGCCACATTTGACCTCACAACCGCCGCCGCATCTCTTGAATCAGCCACCACCCAATAGTGCTGGTCCGTTGCTAAGCCAGCCGCCACCGAATGTAAGACAGCAGCCGCCACCAATGTTCCAACAGCCACCAGGTATGCAGCCACCACCTGGTTTTGGGCAACCGCCTCCATTCTGCATGCCTCCGCCTGCCTACGGGTTTCCTGGCGGCGCACCGTCAGGACCTTGGGGTGTTGGCGTGCCACCGTGGCAACAACAGCAGCAGCAACATATGCATGCACCGCCAACGGTGTCACAGGATAAGCCCGCAAAGAATTTAATAATTAAACCAGGTGTAATCGATCCGGCGGTCATTGCCCGTGCAGCTGAATGGTCCGAGCATCGCGCACCTGACGGTCGTCCCTATTATTTTCATGCGGCTCGAGGTGAGAGCGTTTGGGAGAAACCACAAGCGCTTCGTGACATGGAAGCTGCACGCATGGCTGCGCATTCGGGTGCGTCTCCACAGGTGCCTCCAGTTGGTGCTCCCGCTGGCATGCCACCACATTTGCTACCGAATCCATTAATGCATATGCCGCCAGGTGCAGGACCTGGCTTTGATCCCCAAATGGCATTTGCTGCAGCTGCAGCTGCCATGAAGGCGAACAGTGAGAATAATAAGGCGGCACAGGCCGCTGCATTGGAGAAGGAAGCCAAAAAGGCAGCCGAGGAGAAACGCAAGAAGGAGGAGGAACAAAAGAAACTAGCTGCGGCAGCTGCCACAGCTAAACAGACGGATAAATCGCGTCCTGTAACCAGTACACCAATTGCTGGTACTCCATGGTGCGTGGTCTGGACTGGCGATGCCCGTGTATTCTTCTATAACCCATCGACACGCACTTCTGTCTGGGATCGACCCGAAGATCTAATGAACCGCGAGGATGTGGACAAAGCGGTTAATGAACGACCCGAACAGCTTAAAACAGCAGAGGAAAAATCCGCTGAGGCGGATCAAAAACCAGGAGAGAATACAGCTGGACAGGCAACACTGCAGCAGGCAACATTGCAACAACAGCCGCAACATCCTCAGGTGCAACGTTTAGAGCCCGATGAAGAAGAGGATGATGGAGTCATTAAAATACGCACCGAATCCGAGTCCAGTGTGGAGGAAGTGCCCACAAAGCGCGTTCGCGCATGTAAGTTGCTCTTTATAAATCACACCACAAGTATATAATTAATACTATATGATATGTATGATTATTATAGTTACCAAGGCTAAGAAGAATGAGGATGCCGTGCTGGAGGCCGAGCAACGAGCGGCCAAGGAGCGTGCCTTGGTGCCGCTGGAGACGCGTGTCACTCAGTTTAAGGAGATGCTTCGTGAAAAGGATGTGTCCGCATTCAGCACATGGGAAAAGGAGCTACACAAGATTGTATTTGATCCGCGTTATTTGCTGCTGACATCGAAGGAACGCAAACAGGTATTTGAAAAGTATGTCAAGGATCGTGCCGAGGAGGAGCGTAAAGAGAAACGCAATAAGATGCGACAGAAGCGTGACGATTTTCGCAAACTCATGGAGGAGGCCAAGCTGCATGGCAAGTAAGTACAACAACAACAACTAACAATGCTAACAGGCCCTTTTATCGATTTTACATTAATATACCAAATTCTAATTGCACAAATCTCTTATCCTAGATCGTCATTCTCAGAGTTTAGCCAACGGAATGCAAAGGAGGAACGCTATCGGGCCATTGAGAAGGTGCGTGAGCGTGAGAGTCTGTTTAATGAGTTTATCGTCGAGGTGCGTCGCCGTGAGAAGGAAGACAAGCAGTTGAGAAAAGAGCAGGTATGTGTTGGCGTCGGATATTTTTGGAGATTCAATTACGTATCCATATCCATTTTATGCATATCTGACTTTTAAATATATATATCTATATATATGTGTTATTGACTCTTTACCATAATACTTGTTATATACTATTACAAAACGTATTTTTATAATGTTATTGATTTTTGTTAATTAAATACAACCGATGAACCGATCTCGATCTCGATCTTCCCCCATCTGAATGATTGCCCCTTGACCGGTTTGGTTCGGTTTCGGTACAAAAAAAAAACAAAATGAAAAACAACAACTTTTTAGCTAATAATACTAGCTAACAGATTACAGCACAAAAGCACCCAACAAATGCAAACACCAAATTCACACACTGCCGTCGTTCCTGTCGTCGTCATGATCCCAGTTCCAGGCCAATGTTGATAGCTCAAGATCACCACGCACACGCTTGCAATATCTGTTTGTGTGGTGAGTTCAAAATGCAATTAAAAACAAAACAAAAACAATATAAAAACAATATAAACAAAATTTGTTTTTCTGCAAATAAGAAACAAATTTGGAAAAATAATAATAATAATAATAAAAAAAAAACAATCACTAAAAATCAAAAGGTATGCAAAAAATTGAAAATTACCTGATAATCGTTGGTGTGATTTCCACTTCCCGCCCCGCCCTTCGTCGCACGTGTCGCCTAGGAATGATGTTGTGCCAAATGAAGATGAAGATGATGATGATGATTGATGATCAATGATGGTGGTGATTTATTTGTTCATTCATTATGATCTGTTGATGTTGGAAAATCGATCGAATGTGTGGCTTATACGATGCGGAAGCAGTCAACGCCATCAATGAACGGCCAGCAACAACAACAACAACAACAAGAACAGCAACCATTACATCGACAACAACAACATTACGTGTACAGGTGGCTTCGAGGCTGAGCAAACAGTATGAATAATACATAATTTAATTAATCAAATATTTTTCGTTTTTTGTTTTTACAAATGATCAAAAGTTGTAAATGACAGCGTCCATTATAGGAAAATTACCCTCAATTTAACCCCCTCCCCCCATTTAAAGCCTGTGCAGAGCAAAGTGACTGAGACAGTCTCTCTGTATTTCTCTTATTCTCTGTCTCTGATAATAATACCTCTCACATTGCTCTCACAAGCTTCAGGCGACGGCAAGGCACGTTGAAATATTCTACAATCTTTATCGTATACTTATTATAAACAATATTTAACCTTATGTATGTTAACTTTAGTTTTATGCATTGTGCACTTCGGCCAAGTTGAAGCATTTCCCGTGGCCTGGCAACTAAATAAATTGATAGAGAAAATGCAATATTATTTGTTAATCCGATTGCATATTATTCCCTTTTTTATCGAATCTCAACTGTACAACTGTAAAAAAGTGAGAAAATAACATTACTTATTATAGTTGTTTTATTACTTTAATCATTTTGACAATTATGATATTGATTTTTCATTTTTAATTTGATTTCGAGTCAACATTTAAAAATACTTAACACATATAACATCTTTATTTAGAGAACATATTCATATTTAATTTAAATTATGAAATTTCTACAAAATTTAAGGCAAATACTTTTTGAGCAGGACTTATTTTTAAATATTTAATATTAATATTTAAAAATAAGAGGTTTAAAATGCTTTCCGAACAAAAAGTTGAATTATTTATTATTTTTATTTATTTACTGAATAGCCAATCCAAAAACGGATATTTCTGGGATTTTCTCATTCTATTTGAGATATGAATTATTTCAAACTCATAAATGTTACTTGCTATCCGTGTTAACCACAATGTTAGTATAATCACGTAGTCTTTTCTGTTCCGTTATAGTCTGTTAATTCTCTGTAGAATGATTATAACATTTTTTACTGCATTTCTCTATCAAATTGCACGGCCCGCACTAATTAAAAAATATTTCTTTCAGTTACGTATAATAATCGAACCCTTCTTTTACAGGCAAGCAAAGTGTGTAACTATGTTTATTAGTTGTTAAGAGTTTGTAGAGTTTAAGACAAGCTAAGTTAGTATCTTAAGAGTTCTAGAATTTAAGTGTAATTTACATCAATGCCAAAAGCGTAACTAATTCATTTTTACAACCAATTTCTTTTCTCTTCCGCATGGCTGTCATGTTTGAATTGCCTTTTTGTTGAATATTTAGATACGAAAAGAGTTTATGGACATGTTGCGGGAGCGTCATGACATTGAGCGTCATACTCGATGGTATGACATTAAGAAGAAATTTGAGTCCGATTCTCGATACCGTGCTGTGGACTCTGTGTATCGCGAGGAATACTTTGAGGATTATTTGCACATCATGAAGGAGGAGAAACGCAGGGAGCGTGAGCTTCGCGAACAGCGGGATCGGGACCGTCAAAGGGAACGCAAATCTGATCGCCGGGATAGAGAGAAGGATAAAGACAAGAGCCGCAAGGAAAGTCGCAAGGATCGCAGTCGTACAAGGGATCGTGATCGCAAGTCACGGGAGAAGGAAGAGAAGAGCAAGGATCGTAAAAAGCAGGATACGCCTGTAAGTGTGATAAACAAATTTAATAAAATTTGGTGAACAGGCTTTGTATTGTATGGATTTACTTAGGAGGAAGGTGAACACCATGAGGACTCGGAACACGAGGAGCGAGCAGGCAGCGAGGACAGCGAACTGGCGCGTCAGCGTGAAAGCGAAGCGGAACAAAAGCAAAAGGATCGCGAGCGTAAGTTGCGTGCCGAGCAGAGTATTCGGGAGCGTGAGAAGGAGGTACATCGCACACTAGCTGGACATTTGCGTGATCGCGACAAGGAGCGGGAGCATCACAAGCGTGACGAGTGCATTGGACACTTTACGGCGCTGCTGACGGATCTGGTGCGTACGCCCGATTTTACGTGGAAGGAGGTGAAACGACAGCTACGCAAGGATCATCGCTGGGAGCTGATTGAGACTCTTGATCGTGATGATCGCGAGCGGTAAGCAATCAACTGATTAAAACATGAATTGTATCTTTATAAAGCCATTGCATTCCTTGCAGCATCTTTAACGAGCACATTGACAATCTGATGAAGAAGAAGCGTGAGAAGTTCCGCGAAATGCTTGACGAGATTGGAACGCTGCAATTGACCAGCACCTGGAAAGAGATAAAAAAATTAGTCAAGGACGATCCTCGATATCTCAAATACAGTTCAGATAAGGGAGAGCGAGAGTATCGCGATTACGTTAAGGATAAAACAATGCAGGCCAAGACATCGCTACGTGAACTCTTGCAAGAATGCAAATTCATTACACACAAGAGCACCGATCTCATTAAGGAGAATGCCAATCATCTTAAGGAAATCCAGGACATTCTCAAGAACGACAAGCGGTAAGTTAATCATAGAAACTCTTTACCTAATTAAATGTGTTTCAAAAAAATTGTTGTATACTCTTGCAGTTACTTGGTACTAGATCACTTGGAGGATGAACGCAGCAGCATCTTGTTGGCATTCTTGGAGGAGATGAACAAACGTGGACCTCCACCACCGCCGACTGCCTCCGAATCCACAAGACGCAATAAGTAAATCCGCAAAATGGAAAATACTAATCATTTAAAATAATAACTCAAAACCATTTATTTTAAGCATTGGAATTATATGTAGCGATTAAATAAATATCTTAAACCTTTCAAAACACACATGTAACTAATTTACAATAAATGCAAAATGAAACAATGATACACTCAATTGATATATATGCATGTATATATATTTTTTTATTGATAATTTAAATGTTAAATTTGATTTGTATCTGTCAGATACATATACATATATCTTTATCTGTTTTAGATTTCATTTCGTAATTTCATAATTCTATCTCTATATATATTTATTTATATATGTACCGCATGTACTTATATTCCCGTTCATTGCTACCATTATTGTTTAATACACATTCGTTCTGAACTTTTTGTTTAGTTCCTAGTTACTAAAAAATACAATAATTTCCATATTTCAGTTTTATATTCGTTTTCAACGTTGGCGCCACACTTTTTGGCGCTCTCATTTTAAACACATACGTATGTTGTTCAAATTATTGTAGATAATATATATGTATCTGTACTTCAATGTAAATGTCTGTGTGTCTGTTAGGAACTAATTGCGAAAATAATGCGCTCCGTTTATGTTTTACAAAAGATCTTTCCATTTATTTAATTTTATTCTTTATGGTGTCAAAAGTTCAACTAGTCGAATGTGTTTCGTTTTAAGGGTAGGGTATCTATTCAGCTGGGAATCCCAATGCAATAAACTGCTAGGTAAGTTCCATATACATACTTAGTATCAGAAAGATTTACTAGATTCGATTTTCTCGAAGCTGCTTTATTAACATTCACTAATATCAAGTATACGCTTGGCCATTCAAAATAAAATTTTCATATTTGGTTTTATTAAAACAAACGAAACCGAATGAATATTTTCTTTTTTAAATGAATTCAAAGGAATTTGTTGAAATTTTAGTTAAGCTATCTATGGACCCTGAAACTTTTTTACCATACATATTAGGCCGGAGCGAAAAACACTGTTTTACTCGATTTGTTGGGTGCGGAATCGTTGATCTGATATAAAAAATTATCAATATGTTATCAAAGGAAAACATGATCGTTTTTCTCATATGGTTTTTTTTTACAATTTTTTCTTTATAAAAATGTATTAACTGTTATGAGAGGAGCAAAAATGTAGGAGCTAGAATTTTTATTATGGATAGGAGATTAGGTAATAAAAAAGTGATTTTCGCTCCGGCCTATTACATATGTTATGAATTATGCAGTTAGTACAGAAAATCTAACGACTATATGAAAGTTAATGTATAAAAAAGCCAATTCTGGTTAGGAACGTGGGGGAACTACCTAAGAATTGTTCATAATAATACCTTCAAATTTGAGATGGACGCGGGCTCTACGTGATCACGGTAGAAAACTAGAAGACAATACAATACTATATATTTATATATAAATATAATACATATGTATGTATACATATGACTTGTCTAGAGTTTTGTTGTAAATAAAGTATTATTTCTTAATCCGCTTTTGATCACAGTATCTTATCTCGGAAGCTATGTTCCATACATAAATATATACGAAATCAAATGAAGAAAGAAGTCTCGTGTCCACACGCTACCATCTCTATTCGAAAGTAAAACAGTGAACTGAATTTAAGTTAAATATATTAAGCAATTGGTGTTCTCCATACCCAAAAAGATGGTTCTTGCTGGTATTTTGGTGTTTTTAGTTGTCTGCTCTACGCTAAGTGCTAAGTTAATCGATTCACTATGTTTTACTCTATATCAGTTAGTTGCTATTAATATGTAATATTAATTAATTAATTGTTGTTGTTGTTCTTGTTGCTCTCATTGAACGCAATTCAATTGAATTTGTTTTTTTTTGTTTGTTTGTTTGGTTTTTGGTTAGGCACAAAGTAACTGGTTTTCTCATGGTTCACGATCGTTTTGTTTTTACAAGCTATTTAATTGCTAGTTATTATTTTATATTTAGTTGCTACTATCAATTTATTGAACGGTTTAGAGTGGTTCTCCTCTTTTATTTGCTATGTCTATAATATTAGTTCAATAAGTTGCTACAATTTGTTTCATATTTCTCAATTGTTGTTGTTGTTTGCTTAGTTATTTTGAAAAATACAGGCTCTTCTAATTATATTGGTTAACTCTTTTACAATTACACGATTTACAACTACATACACAGACATAGTACAAAAGGGATTTTGAGAGGGGCGTTTTATTTTTTGGGTGTGTGAAAACGTATTTAGTTACTTTGTGAAAGCGAAAATGAAAACCAGAGCAAAATTCAAAAGAAAATCGACAAGCACATATACAAAATATATATATTTTTACTTTTTTATTATGTAAAGCAATTTATGAAACTATATAAAACTCTTACTGAAAGCAGCAAAAGCTTCAAAATAAACCAGTTAAATAATACTCTTAAGTGTTTAAAGTTAGTGTTAGAATGAAAGTTTTCTCTTTAACCCCTTTTCTAATTTTTTTCTTATAGAAAATGAATGAAAACTAATTTAGAAATTATAAGTTCGTTTTTGTTTATACAATGGTAATCAAATATATTTTATTATTATTTTAGTTTTTATATGGTGTTTTTTCTTTTTTAAATGCAAATGCCAATTTTTAAAGTAGTTTAATGTTAATATGTTTAATGACGTTTGAATAATCGAATTGTTTATAGAAATAATTTTCAACGGCATTTAAAATGCGCGTTAATTTGGTATAATAAATTAGCAGCAAAATCTTGGAGGGTTGGTGACTTTGAAAATAAGAATCTAGAGAAATGTCAATATAAATAAATGTGAATTGAACTACGCGTGTGTTTTGCAGCTTCTCATTGATTTCATCTCTCTCTCTCTTTTGTTAGAATAGTTAATAATGTATGTATATAATAAGTATATATGTGTATGTATATGTATATAAATACGTTTATATAAATAATCATAATCACTAATAATTTATCATCTGTTCATATATACGCATAAACGATTATTGATGCTATTGTTGTTGCTGCTGCTGCTGTTGTTGTTGTTGTTGTTTGTTGTAGTAGTAATTCATTAGTAATGGTTAAATAAGCTGCTGTTTCTTGGTTGTCAATCAGTTGCCCTTGGTTGCCTCCTTGGCGGCCATAATCAAAGGAGTCAGACTCGCCAATGGACGTGCCAGTTTGAGGAAAGGATGCTGTAAAATATAAAAAAACATAATTTGTTTAGTAATTTAGTTTATGGGAACAAGTATACTCTTCGTATTTATTTAAAATACAGGGTTTAGTTACAAAAACAATGTTCGATTTGTGCTAACCTTTAGCAGATCCATGGCGCTGGCGCGCCTCTCCACCTCAACCTCTAGACACTGATCTAGAAAATCTTGAAATGCTGCCGTCAGTTTGTCTTTTTCTTTAATCTCCGGTTTGCCGTTAGTGGCAATGAGGTACAATGCTTTTAGCGGATTCTCATTCAAATACGGCGGCTCACCCTCGACCATCTCAATGGCCATGATGCCCAGTGACCACAAGTCGACCTATAAATATTAATTATTAATTAAATAATTTATTAATTTAAGTTACAATTTTCAAATACGTACCTTGGGTCCATACTGTTTACGTGTGACGACCTCGGGAGCCATCCAATAGGGTGTGCCGACCATTGTTGTGCGTTTGGATTGTTCCGGCGAGATTTGCGCACAGAAACCGAAATCAGTCAGCTTGACGGATCCATCGAGGCCAAGCAGTATGTTATCACTTTTAATATCGCGATGAATTACCTGATTGGCATGCAGAAACTCCAGAGCCTGCAACACCTCACGGCAAACAGCTGCAATTTGTCCCTCATCCATGCAGGTCTCGGTGACAACATCGGTCAGAGAGCCACCAGGCAGATATTCCATGACAACCCATAGCTCCTCCGATACCAAATAGCTATCCAGATAGTTGACCACATTCGGATGTTTATTCTCTCGCATTACCAAAATCTCATTGATGATTAGTTCCTTTTTAGGCTGCTGGGAAAGGTTCATCTGTTTGATGGCCACCTCCATGCCAGTTGAGGATTCAATTGCCGTGTAAACTGTGCCCGAAGCACCTTGGCCAATCTTCTCCATCTTGGTGTATTTGCGATTGGGATCGCCAACAGAGACAATGGTGCGTAGTTTTTCCAATATTTCCTCATCGGACATTTTCTTTTTCTTGGCATTTGCGGCACGTGCTGTCGTTGTTGTCGCTGCAGTTGCAGTTGTCGCAGCCTGTTGGGGAACAGCGATTTGTGTGCCTGCCGCTGGTGTTGCTGCCAACGCAGTTGCATTGAGATTGTTGGCCGCCGGGTCGTGGTACAGATCTGTGGCAGGGGTTGCAGGTGTGACCAGCGTAATTGTTGGCGTCGGCATTACGGTTGAATTGCGTACGGAAGACGTTGGTGTTGGACAATGTATTGAGGGCAAGGCGTTGACGGAAAGCCGTGGCGTGGCATCATCATGAAACGAGGGGAACGATGAAAAGGAGGAAGCAGAAGAGTCGTGATTAGTCGTTGTTGCAGTTACAACTGTTGCTGTTGTTGTTGCTGCTGCATTGCAGTCAAGCAGCTGCTGCTCCTCTCTGCTAGGAGCAACAGTTGCTGTGGTAGGAGAAGTAGGAGGACAATTTGAAATAGCAGACAAAATACGAGTTGTTGCTGTGGAAGCAGCGATTGTTGTTGTTGCATCGCTGCCTTCTGTTTCTGTTGTTGTTGTTGCTGTTGGTGCTGCTGTTGTTGTGGCTGCTGACGCTGTTGCTGCTGTGACTGACGCTGCTGTGGAGCTGTCTCCTGCTGCTGCCGTTGCAGTTGCTGCAGTTGTTGCTGCTGCTGATGTTGTTGCAGCAATTTTAAAGCAATTTCAAAACAGAACAGAACACAGAGGCGATACAAATATATAACAATAATAACATTAACATTACACATTTGCACATTATTTTGCATTTCTTGAACTGAAAACTAAAACAACAACAAAACAGAAACCATCTTCGATTCAAACCGAAGTCTCTAACACCCTTGCAGCAATATCAAACTGTCTTTTTACTATCAGTCAGTGACAAATAAGCATTATATGTGGCAAGCATAGTAAAAATACTAACAATAATAATAATACTGGGCAAAAAGAAAAAGAAGGATATAATATTATATATTAGAAATTGCTTAAAAGTGTTTTAAATGGAAGGAAGACAAAACTAATTTCAATCAGACAAGATTTGTGCTAAATACCCCTAATTTAAAGGTTTCCTAAAACTGCTGCAAGGACTTTGGGTCAACTCTGACTACAATTAAGCTAAGATGAAGCTTAGTTTGAACTTGGTTAAATCCCTGCCAGCACACTCACTTGCATTGTTTTTGTTCTTGTCCAGCGTCGTTGTGGCATTATTGAGCAACAGAGGTGACGCCGTCGTAGTGGTTTTGTGGTTCTGTAGTGGCGTTGTGGGTGTTGTGGCTGGTGCCGCTGGCATGGGCGCTGGCTGCAGTTCCTCAATGGGTCGTGTGTAAATGGACTTCGTGCGCTCTGGCCGAGATGCCACTGGCGGTGGCGGTGGCTGTTGCGACACTGGACCCAACATGTCATCCTCATTGGCAGATGAATGTTGCGATGTGGATGAGGAGGCAGTGTGTCCAACAAAGTTATACGAATGCGATTGACTCAAGCCAATGTGATGCTGATGCTGTTGATGAAGCTGTTGTTGATGCTGCTGCTGCTGCTGTTGCAACTGTTGCTGCTGCAACAAATGCTGCTGCTGCTGTTGGTAATGATTGCTCAGCAATTGCCCCGCAACAGAAACGTTGTTGGCATTAGGGCCCAGTGTCATGCTGCCAAGTTGTACGCCAATCAAGTTGCCACCACTATTTGAGCCATGCAACTCCGAGTCTGTGGGTGTGCTGCTTGGACTGCTGCTGCTTACGCGACTGAGCGAAGATCCTAAAAAAGGAAGGGAAAATATTAATTTCTTAGCACTTAATTAATTTTTTAATTTAATAACGTATATGAAATGTTTGTTGACTTTGGCTTTTCTCACTCATATATAATTTATTCTATAAACTCCAGATTTTACCTGAATGCGTCGTTATGGCATTTGTCATGTACTTGGAACTTGGCCTCTGTTTGGTTGTATTGTCGAACCACTTGAGCACATCTAGCACGGCCTGCGGATTCTTCTTTTGCTCCTGTTTGCTGATGTTGGAGTTCATCAGTAGACGTGCCCATGCCTCCGGCATACCCTGTAAAATTCAGAGATCGTACATAAGTATAAACTTTAAAGGATCCTCCAAAAAGCATTAAAATAAACTCAGCTAAGCTGAGTAAACACACACAAAAGAGAGAGAAAGAACAGCAAGAGGAAGCGTGGATTGGAATTTTCAGATAGTATATATTGTATTATATAATTTGTACTATACACTATTTACCAATAATTTTTGGGAGTTTTATTTAATGGACCAGCGACTAAAAGCATTTGAACTACATACATATATTAAGCTCAGCCATCAGTAAATAGTTTAGTGTATGGTGTTTTGGGTTTTTGTGTTGTGTAGAATTAGATCGTAACTCAACGAAATGGAATCTGAGCTATGGAAGAGCCGATCTTTAAACAGAAAGGAATGGGTTGAGAGAGACAAACTGAACAACAGATGATTGGAATTTCGATTAGAAAACTAATGAAGGCAAGTTCCGTTGCATTAGACGTGGCGTTTACTTACTTTCATTGGCAGCTTGAAATTATAATGAATAATACAAAAAATTGATATAGAACATATCGCGAGAGAGAAACATAAAGTAGACTTTAGTATTTTAAATAGGGGTTACCAAACAAAACAATGCGCAAAATTACGAATGATAGATTAAAAACGGTTTCGCTTTTTACAATTGCTATATAATTAATAAAATGGAACACAAAGAAGTCCTTGTTCTTCTCATTGTCTATATTCATTTTGTAAGTAGAGATCCTTTGAATTACAAGCCAATTGCAGCTGTACTTGAGCCTCTAATTTATACTTAAATTCTCTAAATTATTATTAAATTCCTACCAAAGCTTTTAATTCTTTTGTTAACATCTGATAAAAATGTAAGCTGTGTTTTATAGATCTTTGCGTAAAGTTACGAATATATTAAAAGGAGAACTTAAGGAGAATTTGTAAGGTGTTTTTATAGACTTCTACTAAGCTTTATTCTAAACTATTCTGCCAAATGTAAGCTTACAACAGGTAGAATAAACCCCATATAGTTTTTCGCTATCTTTAATTTTATCTGTTTTTTTTTTTTTAAATTAATCATGTTTACTTTAGAAATGTTATCTAAATCTTCGAGGTAGTTCGAACAAATCGATGTATGTTAAAGTGTTTTCTTTGTATTTATGATAAAGCTTTCAAGTTTATCACATGGAACTGGCAAATTATAAGAAATTGGCAATAGAAATTAAAAGAGTATCGCTTTTCATAGGCCACAAAACAAAATAATTACATGGCCAAGAAGCAAGCACACGATAAAGTATTTCAATGTACTTAAGTATATAACCAAACAATCCGGCACGAACTTACCGTAAATTCACCGGTGACTGCATCGAATCCCACATGAACCGTATGCTCAAAGTTTGTGGGATACGATATATTTGGTTTGGAATCCATGTGTGATGGTTTCGATCCTTTGATCTTGTTCTTGAGCGTCTTTTTGTTCTTACGATCCGCATCATCGGGTTCTTTAGTTGAAGGAAAAAGAAAATATTGAATTATTGTGCAAATTGTATACCGATCGATTTAACTTACCCTTGGGCAATGGACGCATATCAACCGGTTGTCCATCGCCTCCAGCCCCACTTCCAGGGATGGGTACACGTTCTATACCAACGCCGCCACGATTACTGGTCAGACGCACTGGCGGCGCCGGTGGTTTATCCTCCTCGCTGGACATCTGCTTTTATTTAAGGGATTTCTGATTTAGATTTATGGAAAAACAGCTGCAAATAAAATAAAAACATGGGATTATTACCAAAACAACTATCAGGACCGGTAAAATAATGCAACCGTTTAAATATTCAATATTTGAAGCAACAAAACTGTATTAACAGATATGTACCAAGTATGTTTTTATCCTACTTAAATTTATTGAAGTAATTTTTTTAACATTAATCCAATTCTTAATTTCGGTTCTTAAAAGAACAGAATTTTTATCAGCTATGTAATTATGGTTTATTTCGGTCAAATGTTCAGGTATTATTCCTTGATCAAAATGCAATCCATACTATTAATAAATTCACCAGGAAATAAATAAATGATTTCATGCATTGGAAAATGCGTCACGACAAGGGCGGAGGCGGGGCCAGGGGCAAGGCCTTTATCTATAACAATGCTTATCTAACTTGCTTTCTACTGTTGCTTTACTTCTTCATTTATATTTTTTATTTTTTTTGCTTATATGTATATACGTCATACAACTTTAGCTTTGTCATAATAAAATCAGCAGAATTATGTACTTAAAAATATATATTTACACTATATTATATGTCATATATACATATATGCTCTTTTATATAGATAGCAGACTTGTTTCGGCGAATTTTGCTTATTTCCACTTAATGTTTGTCTCTTTTATATTTTGTTTTTGCTGTTTTTTTATGATTATCTGCGAAATCACTTTTAAAACTGTCTGCTCTCAATTTGAAATGTTTTCTTATTTTTTGGCACACAAAAATTCAATTTTGTTTTTAAAATGGTTAAAAACACCCACACGATATGTCTCTGTTGTTGTTGTTGCTGCAACGCCAACAACAACAGTAATAGCAACACTAACAACAACAATTAATATCAATATGGGCCGACCGACAAACTGACACTGCGGCTCGGATTCGCTTTTGAGTGTCACTGCCACTTCAGTGTTGCCAATTCAGCTTTTTTACCGTCAAATCTGTTTTTTTTTTAAACAAAATGGCTGGAAAATTAGAAAAACAGCGGACAGCGGAAATTCTTGTTTTTTTTGGAATATGTTTAGTTTTTTCTTGAATTCAGTTGGAAAAAGCCAAATTTTTTAAGACTTTTAAGCACTAATTTGCTGTTTTTTTCTCTTCGTTTTAAAAACAGATTTTTTCCGGATAAAAACATGGCAGCACTGCTGACACTGCCCGGCAGCAGAAAAAACTACAACAGAGTGTAGAAGAGAGCGTGAGAGAGACAAAGAGCCCCAACGATCGTCGTGGGCAGCATAAGAAAAATAAACGACACTAAACTTGTGCGATAACAAGAAGTACAGCTGTTATCGATTAGCACTTTGAAACAAATCTATCTAAATTTAAAATAAAAGAAATACAAATGAGCGTGGGCAGCGAAGCAAATAACAAAAACAATAAAACATATGATACGAAGCATGCTCTCTTACCACTCCCTCTCTCTCTCTCTCTCAGTCTGTCTGTCTATGCGTTTCAGTGCTGCCAATTTGTTTAGCTCGAAAAGTAGCTGCTTTTAATGGAGAAACTTGCAGCAATGAGGTAACTTAAAAAAATAATGAGTGGTAAATTTTTAACATACCAAAAAAGTTGTTTGCTTTTTAATACTCAAGTTTTGCACACGCTTAAGAAATATGGATAGAAAAACATAGACAAATATACATTAGAAAACTTAAAATGTTTCTAGCACTCAAGTTTTAAAGAGAACCAGAGCTAGCTATAAATGAGCTGAACATGCAACTTAGATGCGTTTGCCGGTGGCGTTGACTGCGCTGCTTTTATGATTCATTTATCAACGTTAAGCGTCAAAAGTCAATGCAGCAAATACAATAACAACAAAGCATTATGTGGGGTTGGGGTGTGAAAATTATAAGCAAATAACAAGATTTTCTTCTATTTTTTTTTTTATGTGCATTTGTATGTTTGTTGGCCGCCTGCCCAACATCAAGAAGAGAGCGATGACGAACACTGTCGATAGGTAAAAATTGTTTTTTTTGCTGCCCCACAATATGGCGTCGACTTCAACGTCGGCAACTCCAAACATTTCCTGAGTGCGGCGAGTGGGCGCCAAGAATTGGGTTAAATGTTGTCTGTTGTTGTCTGTTGTTGTTGAACTTCTTACATGTTTTTGTTGCTGTTGTTGAAGTTCAAGTAAAATCAATAGAACTTTTATAAGTATTATGTATACCATATGCTTGTATATGTGCATATGTTAGATTGTATCATTCTGTGTGTGTGTTTTGCTGCAACGCGGCTAATGCAAATTATTCCCTAATGAGCGACATCGCCACAGGAAACTCAACAACACTTGCGGCATTCAGATTAGTGCTGTAGAGTGCCAGACGACCAGCTCCACACTCTACGCACTCTTCTTTTCCCCCTTGAGCCTGCTCAAGTGGGCCAAACTACATACATACATACACATACATGTATGTGTATGTTGCCATAAAAATATAAAAGCCTTTTATTTAAAAAGGAAGTGTTGGCAGTGACAGATACCCTGTAGAATAAAGGGAGAACAAATTCGAAAGAAAGGACTGGGAATAGGACGAATAGTATTATATTAAAAGTGTTCACTTTTAGTAACTATTCTTACTTGCATATTTTCTTTATATATCAGTTCGATTTTTTAAATTGTCAAAGCGGATCTAACATAGAAAAAGACCCAACAGCAAAATTTTAAGCCAATATATATTTCGGTTAGTTAGAAGAAACCTAAATTGGATACTAAAATAACATGGGCCTTTATGGTTTTGAGAGTGACATTTAAGTCATATCAAACATACAAATACAGATATAATTATGGTACCCTTGCACTTTAGTTACAGGGTATCAAAAGAAGCAACAGCAATAACAACTGCAAGTGCATTGAGTGTACTGCCTCCAAGTGCTGTGAGAAGCCACAAACATCCACACAACACACACACACACACCTGCCTGCACGCAAAGACGACGACGTCAGCGACACTGTCGCCGCAATATGGAACCTTCATCAAATTAATTGCAACTTACAAAAATAGTTTATTTGTAATTATATTTAATACAAGTTGCAGTGAATTCATTCAAAAGGCATTCAAAAGTTCCATAGGATGAAATATGGATGATTTTAGAGATTACATTTTCAAAACTATATTTGGTTGACAAATCTTTAACTATTTGATCCCACTGTGCGTTGTTGTCTATTTTGGTTTGTTCGCTACCGGGCGGAAATGTGCCTTCTACTATTTCTCTTTTTGCTTTTTCTTTCCTTCTTTCATTTTTTTCCCCCATTCAGTTGCAAGTTGGCGCTTTGCTTTTCCGTTTTATGTTTTTACCTGTCCGGCGTAGGTTTTGGGGTCTAAACAAATATATTTAAGGGCATTCATATGCCGTTAGTTAGCTAAGGGGCCGCTAACCGTTAAATGTCAAATTGACTGTAAAGTGTGGCCAGACTAGCATTATAATTATTACTACATGTACATATATGCAGATGTGTGTGTGGTTGTGTATTTTTACATGCATTCGAACATTTGTTTGCATGTATTTTTATTTGCTGCCGCTTTGGCACGTTTTGCTTGTTCTTGTTGCTTTTGTTATTTTTGTTGTTTGCATTGCTGGCGCTTCACATTGCACGTGCATTAGGGGTGGGGGAGATTGGCACCCTGTATGCACGCTTGTTGACATTTTTTTTCACTGTGGGGGAGGGGTCGCCTACACTCCTATAAAGCGGTTTATTTTTACACCAGAATGGAAATGGAGCAGCCAGCAGCGACAGCAGCAATGCGTTAATCTTGTATATAATCTCAAATGAAAAACCACTTGAGCAGTTTTTCTAGCCTCCCACTCAACTCCACAGTAATGTTGGAAAAATCAATGCACATGTGTGCGTGAATGTTTGTGTGTGTAATCTATGTGTGTGTAGGTGTTGCCAAACAGCTGCATGATGTCTCCAATTGGAATTTGATGTAGTGCAGTTTTTATGAATGAAACTTTGAGCAATAAAAACAACAACACTAACTCACTGCAGGTATGTTACAACACCCTGTATTAGAACGTCGTCGCTTTCCAAATTTGACAATCTCTCGTATATGTGTAGTTGTAATTTTATTGCTGCAGCTTTTTATTTATTTGCTAAGCTCACTTCAACACTTCACTTCACATTTGCTTTTCAGTTGTCAGCGTTTAGTTCTCTTTTCGCGTTTTCACCATATAGTTGTAGTTTTTCTTTATTAATGGCCGACAAACAGCAGCGAGAGGAAAACCGCAGCCAGACCAAACAATTGTTTTTGATTACGAACACCTTTGCATGCTATTTCTTTTGACCTTGCCGTTTATAATTGAATAATACGCGCGCGTTTCTGCCGCTTATTTGCAATATTTAAGCTTACATTTTATTTTATAAGCGTTTCTTGTAAAATAAATAGTGTTGCGTTTTCTAATTTGAGAAGATTGCCAGACTTCTATAAGAATCTAGTTCGAAAAGTAAACAACATGACAGCTGGGGGCGCTTACAATCAAAATATGGCATCACCACTATTTTGAAACGTGGCAACCAGGCAATCCAGAAATTAATAATTTTCCAACTTAAAATTGCAAACGAAACCAATTGAGCTCAAATTTTGTTTGAATTACTTTTGAACTAGGCCCCCCACAGCACTATTTTGCAAAGCAGACAATAGATGGGGTCTTATATGTGGGACGGTGGCGTCATCTTTTGTTTGTTAGCGCCGACATTGACTTGTAGAATGACCGCCAAATTTGAACTTGAATTGTATTGAATATCTGTCCCTTTAGTTTTTTTATTAAACTGCTTATGTAATAATAAAATTTAAAATTTGCTCAGCAAAGAGCCCTTTGACAACCATCCCATAACTAGCAATTTAGTATTTTAGTAATATAATGGTACGTAACAGTTATGACCAGACTTAGTTTACTACAACCCCTAATTGTCATCATGTTACGCGACGCTTCCTTGTATTTACACAAAACGTCAGTTCAAAGCACTTTGCTAGACATTTCAAGTGAACGACGCTGCCCAATCATAGAGCAAAACAATAATTGTTTACAAATTGTTAACACGTTGTCCGATGATTGTCACTTTTGACATGTTACGCCCCCGAGAACCACTAAAATTCCAGGTTATCCTCTGTGTTGGGATACGGACTCGGACTCGGTTTAAGTGTTGTTGCTTCTTTCTATCAGCTAAATAAATAAAAACTACAAATCATGTTAAAACACAATGCACAAAAGTGCTGAAGTATCTTTGATTTGCATATCATTTGTGAATGTTTCTCACTATAAAACCGCCAATAGACGAGCAATCGAGGCTTAGTTTAATTCAAATCCTTGTCAAGTCCATGTCGGCTGTGTCCATTTATAACGCCTGCCAGGTGTGTGGAGATCAGAGTTCCGGAAAGCATTACGGAGTCTCCTGCTGCGATGGCTGCTCCTGTTTCTTTAAGCGTAGTGTTCGGAAGGGAACGCATTATGCCTGCATTGCCGTTAAGGGAAATTGTGTCGTGGACAAGGCTCGTCGCAATTGGTGTCCCTTTTGTCGCTTCAAACGATGTCTCACTGTAGGAATGAACGTGGCTGCGGTGCAAGAGGAACGTGGTCCACGTAGTCACCAATCGCAGGCCAATCCCAATTACAATCGAAGACAACTGCTTCAGACACCGCCACCAGCTTCTCCAGCTGGTCAGGCATTGCACTTTCAGATTTTAGCTCAAATTTTGGTGACTTGTCTTCGCCAAGCAAAATTAAATGAACAGTTTCGTTTATTGGAACGAGCACAACAAGATGTCATTCTTCAGGTTGTCTGGAGCGAATGTTTCATTCTTCGGGCATCGCATTGGTCTCTGGACATTAGTGCCATGATCGAAGGATGTGGGGATCATCAACTTAAGCTCCTTCTGTCTGAAGCGCAACAATTAAATGCCGATGTCATGGAACTGAATTTTCTGGAAACTCTCATCCTCAGCCGCAAAGGTGAACTGGCTTTTATCATTATAATTTGCATAATAAATATCAAAAATAACAGTTTAGGTAATTTGTTTTCAAAAATATAAAAATTATTTTGTTCTACAATATTTATCTAAAACCTATAATTGTTATAATCTCTGATTTGTATTATATGTAGTTCCTTTATATTTAGAACTCGCTCTGAACGCTGATTATGCTTTGATTTTGGAGACACACGCCAATGGAGCACTTTGTTCTTTGGCTCGTTATACACTACACCGATCCCATTGGCTGCGTTTTGGCCAACTTTTGCTTGGATTACGACAACTTTGTCTAAGGCGTTACGATTGTGCGTTGTCGTGTATGTTTCGCAACGTTGTAAGTGATATTTTGAAATCTCTTTGAGAGCATAAGCCATGGACATAAAACAATTGCTGGAAACATGTGTATGTTATGTCATTTTATTTATTACAAATTAGAAATAAAGTACCAATCCACAATAATAAAATCTTTGTATTCTATAACAATCTTGACATAAACGTACTCCTGTCTTGTGCTAATTTATTACATCAAAAATGATTTTCTTTCATTAATTTTGTTCAAATTCATTATCAATTAAATTTTCAAATTGCGCGCGATTTTAACAGCTGTTTCGTTTTGTTTCAATTCCATTCGGTCCACTGCGGCACGACTTGTTAACGAAACACAGCTATTTTCAGTGTGACCGGGTTTCGATAACCAAAAAATACTCTTCAAAGGTTTAGTTTAATAAATAGTGTTTACTTGAACTCACTGTTCGGCATTTACAATAATTATTTAAGTAAAATCAAGTGAAGATTAACACAAATATGGCAGATGACACAAATGAGGATAGCTGGTTGTATGGCACCTCAAATCCAGACTCCACAACCAATGAAATATCCAATGGCAGCGATGCATTGGCCGCAGAACACGAGGCGCTCGCTGCGGTGACCGGTGAAAAGCCTGGGTCTGGAGGATTACCCGCTTTCCCAAAGGAGGAGCTGCTGGAGTATTCGGAATTCGAGGATCCCGCCAAGGAAATGGAAGAGGACGAGGAAGCGCTGCCAGACACAACGGACAGTAATGCGAGAATAGCATCGGGAATTGATCCTGGCTTGGATGATGTGGGTTCTCAGGATGAGGATGCCGATATGAGGGATTTGGACGGAGATGCACCGGCTGCAATGACGCGCAAAGAGCGCAACGGCTCTGGTTCAGATGATGATGACGACGACGATTCCGATGATGACATCAATGTTGTTATTGGTGACATTAAATCAGCACCTAGCACCTATAACATTAAACAACGACCTAATTTATTGGCTGGTGGCACAGCTGGGGATAAAGCAAAGCCTTCGACACAAGCTGGCAAATTCAGCATTGAGGATTTCGAGGGCGCTGGCACCATTAATGGAGTCGCTGTCCATGAGTTCAGCATAGATTCGCTTGAGGAGAAGCCCTGGCGAAAACCTGGTGCTGATATAACCGATTACTTCAATTATGGCTTCAATGAGGAAACGTGGCGTGCATACTGTGAGCGGCAGAAACGTTTCCGGGTCGCCGAGAGCGGAGTTGGCCTGGCCAGTCTTACCCAGAATGTGAATCAGGGTGCCACATCAATGGGCATGGCAGAAGGAGGCGGCAGCAACATTACGGGAGTCATGGGCATGGGCGGACCCATGCACCATCACCAGCCCATGGTAATCTTGAGTGATGGACCCATGCAAATGCCACCGCCTGGCATGCCACCCATGATGCAGCATCAGCCACGTCCTGGTATGGGAATGATGGCGCGACCGCCACGCCCTATATCCACAACGGGAGGTGTTAAGGAGAATGCCATACAAGTGATGACGGCCGAGTGTCGAGAGTATTCCCGCGGTGGCCTCGGTCCCATGGCCCCGAATTTCCCTCCACCGGGTGCAGCGGATGAACCCTTCTTCCATGAACCGGAACCCTTTGATTATGGATACGAGCCGACGCAGGAGTCCCAGTGGGGCAATGACAATCCCGGCTGGGTGCCCACTGGCATCAAGGAGCTTACGCCCGGCCCAGCACACCATCCGTCGCAGCAGCAGACACCGCCCCAACTGGGCGTGGGCGGACCACCAGGCATGCCACCTCAAATGAATGTTCCGCCTCCACAAATGGGCGGCCCACCGCCCCAGCTACGAGGGCAACATGCTCCACCTGGCATGATGCCGCCAAACATGCGGATGCCTCATAGCATGGGTGAGTTCTTTTATTTTTTATACCTTGCACTTAAGAAGTTCGAAGGGTCTGTTAGTTATATAGATGTAATCTTTTCATATATTTAAAACATAATTTAACTAATCTTCATTATAGGCATGGGTCCACCGCCAGGCATGATGCGTATGCCACACAATATGAGTAAGTTTTCACTTTCCAAACGAGAGTTTCCTTATGTTTAACCTTCTGTTTAATGTAGATATGGGATCACAGCAAAGGATGCCCATGGGCGGAAATGGTGGAAACAATAATAACAGCAATATGACTCCATCATCCTCCTCAGATCGCAGATCTGATAGCTACGATGATGATCGCGAACGGCGACGTCGTGAGAAGGACAAACAGCTGAAAAAGGAGCAGGTACGCTTGGAAATTGTCGAAACTCTTAGAAATCCCTTAAAATTGAAATTTCGTAATATTTCTTTTAGTTGCGCAAAGACTTTCTGGACATGCTGCGAGAGCGGCACGATATTGAACGCCATACGCGTTGGTATGACATTAAGAAGAAATTCGAATCGGATCCACGTTATCGGGCTCTGGACTCGGCCTATCGTGAGGAATACTTTGAGGATTATTTACACATCTTAAAGGAGGAGAAGCGCAAGGAGCGGGATCATAAGGAACGCGACCGGGAACGTAGTAATCGCGATAAGGAGCGATCACGTGATAAGGATAAAGATAAGGAAAAAGAGAAGGATAAGGACAAGGACAAAGAGAAAGACAAGGATAAGGATAAAGATAAGGACAAAGAGTCAAAGGAAAGCTCAAGACGCGAGGCTCGCTCACGTTCCCGCGACAAGTCGAGTCGTCGAAAATCCAAGTCCCGTGAAAAGGATCGCAGTGAACGAAGCAGCAAACAAAGCAGCTCATCAGCTTCCGGCTCATCAAGTCGCGGCGATAAAAAGAAATCCCATCGCAAGGACAAAGAGGAGGAGGAATAACAGTTATTTAGATACTATATGGAAGACGAACAGACGGTTCCTTGAGCTAGCCACACACAAACACACCCACAAATATACCAACATTGTTGCACTCACTGCAAAATACACTTCCAATAATAAAATCGTACAACTTTAAGAAAAATATGAAATGTTTGTTGAAATTTATTGCACGCTTCAAAGGAATCTTTTTTGGGAAGATTCTGGAGTAACGTATTCTAGTTTTTATCAATTAACTGAACTGCTATGAAATCTATTGATGTCTATTTGAATTAGTTTTAGAGTATTTTACTCGTGGAAAAGGTTTTTTGGTATCGATTTGTGGATTTTGGTTGTCCTGTCCGCTCGTATACTCTAACTTTTCCGCTATATAGCAGATTTTTCCGCGTTTGTCCTTACAAAACCCCCAGAGCTGACGGAAAAATAGCTGAGTTGGCAAATCGTGTAAAAACCTTATTTAACAAATATTATCCAAACTTACCTTATACAATTGAATTCAAACTATTTCAAAACTATTCACACTACTTTAAATAATAAATGTCCATTTATTTATGTATTTTCAATTACTTAAACTTGATTTATCGTTTCTTGAAATTCTGTTCATCAGTATTTTATTTAAATAAACAATAACATAAATACAACGACAAACGCCACAACGTCACATTAATTAATAAAAATAAAGGTGTCTGCATAAATGAAGTGAGAATTGAATAACTTTGTGGAATTATTTATGGTTTTTTTGGGCCTTGACGTAATTGACATTCGTTTCTGTCGTTATTTGAGTAGCTATTAAAAATTGAATTAAATTAAATGACTCAATTAAGGTAAATTATTATATTAAAATAGAACAATAATTTATGGTTAATAATGAATAAGTTTTTTGTTGTTGTTGATCTTATAGCTAGGCCTATGTAAGTTATAAAAGTTTTGCTTTAGTGGGATCGATTTAAATTTGAATTATATTCCGGTTGAATTCGCTATATTCTTATATTTAATAACTGATATTTTTGATTTTGTTTTAAATCTCGTTTCTAACAATTAGTAAATATAGGTAGATACATATATATTTTATGATAATATACTTGACACAGAGGATGAGTAGTTTACAATCCGATTAGACTATGTATTATAGAGCTGCTACAAAATACTTATGAGTATAGACAATATGATCAACTAGATCATTAACTATTTTGTGAACATCATCACTTTCATGTCTTTGTATTTGCCTTCATTTTCTTTTTTATATATATATAAAATTAATAACGATTGTCTTTAGAAAACTAAATTCACGTATATAATTCTTATTTGATAATATGTTTAAATATTTTGTCAGTATCAACGGTATTTACATACTGACATATATCATAATTTTATTGAAAGGAACTTTACGTAGAATGTAGAGTGGATGAAAGAATCAGCCCAAAGTTCAGATCAGATAAAGTTTTTGATTACGCTTTATAGTTTTTCTTTCAGTTCAGGAGTTTCATGCACTTGATTATAGCTAATTATACAAATTTGTATATGTATTTTTGATCAACACTTAAGATCGGTAAACCACCGAATGTCTATAGAAGCAAATACAAATATTATGGCACGCTTAACCCATTAACATTATAGGGTTATTAGAAAAGTATTTTTGGAGTATTATTTGGAAGAAAGAACACATTTAATAGATTTTGTTGTTGGAAAGGTATTGCTAATCAATTTAATTTTTGTTTTCTATATTATTAATTTGAAATAAAATTAAGAAATAGTCGTTAATGGGCTAGAGTGTCATTTTCACATTGACTAGATTGGTAAAGTGATACTAATCCATAGATGCTATCGAACGACGGACATGATAACCACAATTTGAACTAAATTGTACTTTGATTTTGCAGCTGTAACCAAGTTTGGCATGCATCGAGGTACTTTTCTTTCCACATCACAACACTCGAAAATTCGCCGACGACATAAAGCTTTAATAGTTGTTTTTAGGCCCGATGGCCTAAACCGTGCCCTATCTGCTCAACAGTTGCTCCACATTCAGGGTAATCTCTGGGCCAGGCCTCGGGCCTGCTCGGGTCTCCTGTGTAGCATTAGAGCTGTTGCTGCTGCTGATATTGTTGTTGTTGCTGCTGTTGCTAAGACTATGAGCATTTAGGCCATTCAAAGTCCGGGATGGTGCTGGTGACGTTGGGGCCGAGAGTAAAGGCGGACTGAGCTGAGATGCACCCACTAAGGGGGGCAGAGGAGGGGATTGGGCCTCCAGTGTGGATGGTGGACTGCGATTAAGATTGCTGTCCAGACTGCTATGATGCTGGGATGAGGCTGGCGATAGCGGTATTTCCTCAATCTTCTCCAGATCCTGTGCAATTGAATTGGAGTTTTGTTTGTGCAGACGATTTATGGTGCCCTTTGGACTGCGAGAAGTATCCAGGAGCATTGGAATATCCAACATTGAGTTCTTGCTGGCATGCAACAAGGCTGCATAGTTGTTTGCCTGCAAGGAGTGTTGATGCTGTTGCTCCACTTTGGATTGTTGATCATCACGATCCAAGCTGAACTGACGACGTAGCAGACGACTTGAGCCCGGCTTACTGTCAAACTTTGATGTGCTGCTGCTAACGGAGCATCCTCCACTACCAGGTCCAGGATCTGCTCCAGCAACATTGCTAATGCCTGAAGCATTACCGTACAAATACTTGCCATCATAGAATCGGGTCAGATTGCTTTCGCTTGGACTGAGACACTTGTAGTGATTATACGGTGAGCTAAGGTCCATCATTTCCTCAATTTTCTTGTAAAGTCGCGAACTGGATCCGCCCGTGGAGCTGGGCAATCGATTAAAGCTATTCGGATTTAACAAACTGTCCGGCGTTAGTTCCGATAGCTTCCTTGACTGCAGACTCGAGTTGCTAGGCGTTTTATTGGGAAACTCGGGACACAACGTCGCACTGGGACTAATGGTGTTGGTGGAGTTCGAGTCCAGGGAATAGGAATTTGGCAAATTAGTGCTTGAGTGCATTTCCGCATTGGTAGGTGGTGTTATTTCCACTTTCACCTCCACAGATTCACCAGCCAACGAAGAGCTCTGGGATGACGAAGGATTTGTGCTGGTGCGAGATTTATTCGCCTGTGCCTTCAAACCAATGGAATTGCGTATAAGTGATTCATCCAGTCTGTTTTTAAAATTAGAGATCAATCAGGAGATTAACATTTGATAATAACCTATGCAACCAATGCTTTTTACCTACCCATGCGATTCCCTTTAGTGAGGCGTTTTGAATACAGACATTTAGAGATTAATTATTAGTTTTTATTGTTTATAGTTAGTTGAGACTTGAGACAAATTAAAAATGGCTGCGATAAGTGTTATTAAGTGCTAATATGTTAGTTGTCGACAAGGATTCGGCTTTCGATCGGCAGCCCTCGAAAAATACCAAAAGTAACTGAGGTAATTGAAAGCTATCGATATTGTCAACTAAGAAAAGTGGTTTTCTTTGATCAGTGCAGTGTTATTAGTATTTTGATCGATCCTCGTCAATTTTAAACAATAAAATTACAATTAACGTTTTTATAAAATAAAATGTGGTGCTTACTTCGTGTACAAATAAACTTACCCAATTGGCGGTGGTACTGGCAACGGTTTGTCAAAGCCTTTCTTGCCCAGCAGCCAAAATGTGTTCATCATGCCTTTGCCCTTGATTTCAATAAGTCCACGAGGTTCAATGGAGTAACCACCACGTGCTTCCAGACGATCGCGCGTCTCCTGCGACATGTGTATGCGCCAGGAGGAGCCTTGAATCAAGTAAAGAAAAGCACTTAAAAGAGAAGCAGCTAAAAAAAGTATGGTAAGTTTAATAGTACCTGTTGACTCCATTCTGGAAGCCGTATTCACTGTGTCACCAAAGAGACAATAACGTGGCATTGTTAGACCCACGACGCCGGCACAGCAGGGACCGGTGTGTAATCCAATGCGAAGCTGGAGCGGCACACCAGGCAAATGCTTGACATTAAAGCGTCCACTTTGATGGAGCAAATCAAGTGCCATAGTCGCTATCTGCTCTGCATGATCGGGTATCTTAACTGGCACTCCGCTCACGACCATATATGCATCTCCAATCGTCTCCACCTTAAATTAAGAGATTGCTATTGTAAAACCTTTCCTTTTTAGTTTAAAGACAAGAAATCTACCTTGTAGACATTGTAAGCATTGATGGTGGCATCGAATATCGTATAGAGATCATTGAGCAAGTCCACAACCTGAACGGGACTGCAATGGGCAGCGATTGTTGTAAAACCAACAATGTCGCTAAAATAGATTGTGACATCGGAAAATTCTTCGGGATCGACACCCAAACCCATTTTTAGTTTCTCAGCAACGGAGCTAAGAATATACACCCATATATAACTTATTAAGATCAGATTGAAATTCAATTTTAATACCTTGGCAACATGCGAATTAGCAGCTGCTCAGTCTTCTTTCTTTCAATATCCAATTGCTCGGTACGCTCGCGTATCAACTCCTCCAGATTGTTTGAATACTTCTCGAGCATTTGAAACATGGTGTCCACAAAGTTCACTTTGCGTCCGTGATTAAGCATCTTAAAACGCTCATAAACGCTAGGAGAGTGTATAATATTTTAATACTCTACAATTTACGTTTGTATTTAACATTAACAAACTCAAAAGATCGCTAAAAATTATTCAACTTTAATTAAATATAGGATTTAGTAGAAAACATTTGAAAATTGACTATGAGTAGTGCGTCTACAGGTAGTCTTTCGAGTTTGTGATACTAGAAAAATAGAATATTATTTTAAATCAATCAATTAAATAAACAGTTCAAAATAAAAGCAAAGTATTCATATTTAAATTATATTAGAAAGAGTCGAGTTTTAAATTAAAACATTTAAATACTTTATCAAAAGGATATCTTACGAGTTAAAATCAGGTCGCATATCTGGTTGTTCGGCCCAACATTGTCGCATAATGTTGATGGCCTCCGGTGGGGCAGCGCCTTTGGACACGGATGGACGTATCAGTGGCGGTGGCTTCTTGATTTTGGCAATGATATCGTCGGGAGATAACGAGAGCATGCAATAGGGTTCTCCACGTACTACAACCTCCTGCATGATAATGCCAAAGGAGTAGACGTCTCCCAGTTGAGTACCCTGCTGGACTCGTCCATGCTGATGATTATGATGATGCTGTTGTTGATTAGTTTTCATGGTACGCAACAGTTCTGGAGCTGTCCATAGCAGCTCTTTGGCACTGCGAGGTCCGGGTGATAAACCCTGCGATTCGTAGAATGAATTCAAACCATAATCGGTGATCTTCAGCACCCAACGGGCATCGACAACACAATTCCTGGAGGTTAAAGCACCATGGATGCGCAGCGGAGAAGTATGCAAATATCTCATGCCTCGGACCAGATCGGTGAGCAGACTAAGTCGAAAGGACCAGTCCAGTTTGATCTCATCCATGATGAGCACATCCTGTAGGGAACCACGTGAGCAATAGTCAAAAACCATTGCCGTCCGATTCGGATCCGATAGCCAGCCGATTAATGGATTGATATTCTCGTGTCGAAGTCCATGTGCCATCACCAGTAGATCCATCGCTTTCGATCGCAACTCAGCAGAACCATTGAGATGAATCTCTTTAAGTTGCACCAAATCACCATTGTAACGTGCTCGCATGTCCAGATGTGCCGGATTATGACGTGCCAGGCTGCCCGTTGCCGAAGAAACATTTTTGCCATTGACTGCCGCCGTTGGTGTCGTTCCTCCAGCTCCGACTGCCCCACTATTATTGCCAGGTGCAGCCGCTCCAGGTATTACGAATCCCAAGTTCTTCAGGGAGCCAATTGAGCCCTTCAGCAAATCCGGTTTATCCACTTCGGGACCGCCAAACTCCTGGAGTTGTTGCAACCAACAGCAGAGCATGGCCTCAATACCCTCGTCCACCTGTAAAAGGCTTTGTAATCCAGTTCTTTGGATGATCTGTTGGCTTACCCGACGTGAGTCCACGGGAAATACAAAGTCACTGGGCGATAAGACAATCTTGTTGGGTCCCTTTGATAGTCTTTTGCGCAAAAAGTAATTTCTGTAGGTTAGAATTTAAAAATAAAGTTTAAATCTCCTCAGGTTTAAAGTAATATTTTGAAATGTACAATCCTTGAATGGATAGCAAATAGCAAATAATAGTATGGTTCGGTATATTGGCGTGTATCACTATCAAAACTAAACCAATTTTTGTCGCCAATAAACAATCCCTTTAGAGAATTTCGGAATAGTTTCAACAAATCAGTTTCGAATTCATTGAGTTTACGAGTTGAGCAACTGATTCTTCTAGTTCATTAGAACTTTTTATACAGCAGTCAACCGTTTATCAGTTGTATCAGTTCAATTTAACTCTTCACTTGCTCGCAGATTTGTTTCTATTGTTATCCAAACAACTTAGTTGCACTTGTCATTCGGTTCTCTCCTTGTCCCTCGAGCCTTTTTTGCAACGACTTGAGCGCTTGCAACAACTTTCAGCAATTTAAACAAAAGCTTACAACTACTTTGCAGTTAGCTCAATTAACTGTGGCTTGGAATCATGCAGATTCATTGCCTTGCCCCTACCGTGCCCTTTTCACCTGCTCTTGCAAGCTGTATCCATTAGCCCAGTCAGCCTTTGGCTCTGACTGTGGCTGGACCATAAAAACTTTTTACTGTTCCTTACATACTTACAACTAGTTGGCAATACAACGCACCAGCAGGTGCCTGAAAATGTTGAGGCGTTAGGCCGAAGGAGGTGCCACCCACACCCACACCCATTTCTATACTCATCTCATACCATCCGACAACCCAATGGAAAACCGCAAATTCATGCAACAATTGTTAAGCCAGAACTTTGCCACGTGGCCGAGTCAGGTTCAGGCTTAGGTTCAGGTTCTGGTTAAGTGTATTATGCACATTAATGGGCTTTATCTAGACCCCATCTCAGTCTCAGTTGAAACTCTTTGGGCACACGTGTAACGAAAGGTTGTTAAGTAGCTTGACCCAAAAGCCCATCAAAGCGACCATTAAAGTTTTTCTATTTATGATACAGCTTTAGCTTTAACCGCAAAAAAAACTTTTACTTGTGCGTTAACCAGGCTGATAATCAACGAGATCATTCACCATAAAACAGCAGCGCGTGTGCATCATTTATATAAATGTATACCCTGTACAGGATATTTAATTCAGCGCGTGTGCATCATTTATACTATATAAATGAATACCCAGTGCAGAAAATTTAAATCAGCAGAGTTAACTACATTTGTATACGGAAAAAACTTGAGATATTCGTGTTAAGATCAATTAAAATTTAAATATTAAAATACATAAAAGTGAATGTAATACAAATTAATGAAGTAATGGTACAAAATAATTATAATTATTTATTTGAAATTTGAAGTAAATTTATTATCATTAATTATTGTGAAAATTTAAGCTCTTTATAGTATCTGTATGTAAATTATTGTTAAGTGATTTCAAAGCGTACAGATAATACCTCAATTATTTGAAATATCTTAATTAGCAGTCTACTCTAAAATTCTGGTTTTCGAATACAACTTGTATAAAAATGTGTTCTAGATTAGCAATGGTTCTAAAATCGGCATTCAGACCAATATCGTATGAAAGTAAAAAGGACGCATTCAACAGATTTTTCCATTTCCTGCCCCAAAAAGTATGCTATACAATTTTTGTTTATTTTGTTTCGCAATCACTTGGAAAAAAATAATTGCTGTATGTAGGGTATCTATAGTTCGTTTTCGCTATTTCTCAGATTTGTTGTGTTTATGTTGGGCCCTCTCCAGTTTGGTGTCCGGCCATGTCTTCAGTTTTTGTGCGGCACACGCTAATTAAAACTTCATGAGTTGCATTTTGAACGTCGCATTGTGTTTCCTCGGGCCACGAAACGCGTAGGCGAACGAAAATAATAAAAAAACAAAAGTTTTTAATTGTTGTGGCATAAAGTTGAACATGTAACTAGTTTAAAGCCTGGCATTTAAAACAGAATTTGCAGCTGCCATTAATGGGCTCGGTTAAAGGGCGCGAGGGAATCCGGAAGGATTGTTGGTCGGGAATGTTAAACTCTCACGGGAAGTGTTAGTGACATGTCAAACAGTAAATGATTTGTTTAACCGCACTTGACATGATGGTATTGTGTATCTCTCTCTCTCTCTCTCTCTCTCTCTCACTATCTCCCTTTCCCTTTCTCTCTATATATCTTTCTCTTACTTTACAAGTTTGTGTGTCTGCGGTATGTGTATAAATGTCAACTGCCAGGCAGCGTTTTTAGTGTGGCCTTTCAACTTATGCTACGCTTTGATGAATGTAATTAATTTAATGCTTGTTTTAATGGTCGACCATTCTGTAAAGGTGAGTGTGTGTGTATCTGTGTAAAAGTGTGTTTGTATGTGTACAACCACAAACACACTCGTAATTCATCTGTGGTTCCTTTATTGATTTTCTCTACATTACTTCCACAATGCCACAAACTATCCAATTTGTATTGTGCATTAAACGATATCTGATGAATTTCTACTCATTTGTGTTTTGCTAATTAAAGTCGGTTGATTAGCAATTAGCATGTACAGGTGATTAAATTATAATTGGTACGCTTGACCCAATTATTATTAATATAAATTAATATACTATAATTAGACCACGAATGAATAAATCAAATTGAAAACAAATTAAATCAAAGAAATCAAAGCAATGTTGCGTTCACCAGAAAAAATCGATGTCAGAAAGTCGACACATTTTTACTATTGTTTTGCCAATAAACTATTTTTAAATGCACAATCAAATTATATATCAAAACAAGGTTATAATTACATACATATTATTTTGAATTTTGACAGCTTTAATTGAAAGTGTGAAGTTGTTGCTTGAAATTTTAATTATTTATATGAAGCTTGTCTAATGCCACACTCAATAAAATTAAAAGCTATCTAATTAGGCCTTATAACTACAATTTTGACTCTAAAATGTACAAAACCCCTGGCGAAAATCGCTTCAAATGCAATAACATCAGCCAATTAGCAGCTGACAAAATGGGGGAAAGTAAATGAAACCGTGAAAAATCCTAATGATGAAAATTAAAATGGAAATTGCCACGCGCAAAATAATTTACGCCCAAGTCAAATGGGCGTTGCGTGGGCAGAAGATTTTCAAAAGCTTGAAAACCGCCTTTTTGGGAGCGCTAATTGATTATTCCAATCTGTGAAATTGTGGAGTGAGCAGAACATCCCACCAAATATAAGCAAATATACATAAAATATTATAAATCTGAGAGCAAATAATAAACAACAGCAAATTCAACTGGCGTAGAAATTTCAATTCCGCACAGCTTTTGCTTTTTACAAACGATTCTTATCTTCTACAAGAGAATTGATGATTTTTCCACTGAAGTTCTTAATGAGTTTTTACGCAAAAAGTTTGATTCTTTATTTTCTATTGGCTACAAGGTATTTGGTGAACAAGCACACTCTATTTAAATTGTAAATTCCACAGCATTAATGACATTCCAATGAAATTTTAAATTAGCTTTAAGTTGCAGATCGACGTCCATTGCCTGGTTTTGTAAAGATTTAATAATTTTTCTATTGACATTTCTACTTAAGTTCTATATTAAATAGTTTTCATTAAAATCTTCTCTCCTGTTCACTAAATATTTTGCCGATTTTTAAAGACTTTCTATTCAAATTTTAAATTACTTGTAGAGAGCTAGTCAAATACTCGGACTTTTCCATAGATTTCCATTTTAATTCTAGGTAAACAAATTTTTCACTAAATCTGTACTACTGTCAACTTAATTTATCACTCTGCCTTAAATTTCCGAATTATGTTAATAATTAAGAAATAATTTGTATTTGCTGATCAAGTACTCTTTTTATAATTTAATATTTGCATACATTTGATAACTTCTCCATAGACATTTCTAATGAGGGAGGGAGAGTGTCTAGTTTAATACATATTTACTCATACATATCTACAGGGTATTAATCCGAGTAGTATTAAATAAATTCAGCTCTCTGCTTAATATAATATCCTATCAACATGGCATTTCTAATATTCCCTTAGACATATCTAATGAGCTTCTTTTTATGTTTTATGAGCTTTGATACATCTTTAGCTGCAGGGTATTTAGCCGAGTAATTCCAACTTATGTGAAATTCTTGTGCAAGTAATTGTATTTTTTTAGGAATATTTGTAGTTCACTTACCGTACAGCAACGCCAACTGCAACACTGGCAGCAACAATGATGAGCAGTAGAGCCATGCATATTGCCACAATTGTCCAACAGATGGCGCCACAATGCCACATTTTGACGCTACTAACCAACAGCCATTCGTCGTAACTCGGATGTATGGAGTGCGTAACGTAACTGCCCGGCCCACCAACGTTTTTGCCATGCTCCAGTATCAACAGTGGTCGCCATTTGTATGTGGCCAGCGCAGCATCCAAAACAATATCGAGAACCATGAAATCGTATTTTGGTATTGTTGATGTAGCTGCTGCTGTTGTTGTGGTTTTTGTTGTTGTTGTGGTTGTTATTGCTGCATGCCCCAATGCAATATCAGAGAGCAGCAAATCGTACAGTGAGAACAGATTCATAAAGGGTCGCAGCTTGTTGATACTATTATTTTGATGAGGCGAAGGCGGATATGGTAATGGAGATGGGGTGGGAGAGGGAGGAGCAGTCTCCTGCTTGAGAGAAGCGTCCTCTGCATTCATTGGTGTGCGAAAATTTCGCACCATTTCCATGCCAATTCCAGCCGCATTCAAAAAGTGTCGATGTTTATCGCTTAGCAGAGTCAGCACCAGTAGATTGCTGGTCACCAAACCGGAGACTGGCAACTGTGCATTGTTACCATGGCCATTACCAGCACTATTACCATGGCCAGTGCGTGCCAAATATTTGTAGAAACGATGCTCGACATTCAATGAGCTGGCCACAATATCGATGAGCACCACTTTTGTGTGCTGTTGTTTGGCCCATTCTCCAGTCCGCAGCCAACGCAGTGTGCTATCATCATTCAGAGGTGCCGTAATAATAATTGCTAAAGTCGAAGCATGGGGAACAGGCAACAAGAAATTGAGAGAGTGAGATTGTGATTGTGAAATGTGGTTACACTCAGCTCAAAAATGAAATACTTTCATTAAGTAAAAGCTTATTTCAATGTAAAGAGTAAAATGAATTTACTAAGTATAAGATTATTGTATATTAAATTTAAAATAATAAAATTACTAACTTTTTATTTATTTTTTTTAGAATGTTTTTTGTTGTTTTATAATTAATATATATATATTTACATATATTTAACTTCACATCATGTAAATTAAAGAATTGCAGACATTTTTCGTTGAGTGTAAAGAGGCTACATAAATGCATTGGTTCAACTTCTGTCGAACTGGGCAGTTGTATTGACATTTGGTTTTTGCTGGTTGTACGTACCATGTCCTGGGTTATCCTGCTCATGCAGGTCACGTATTTTGCCGCCAATTTCAATGCGATAAGGTATATGCAAGTTCGTCGCGATGGCCAATGGTAGGCCCCAATTGTTGTCTGCAAGTAGAGAATCACATATCGACAGTGAATAAGTGTGGCAAGTGACAACTGGGCAACTGTACAGCACAGTGGGCGTTATATGTATGTGTACACCCACTCACAATACGATTTTACAGAGCACATGTCGCACATTGTGGTTAATGTCTTTCACGTTGATTGTCAATTTCAACTCGCAACGCATTCGACTCGAAAATTAAGTGTCTCAAAGGATTTTGTGCACTTGATTAAGATTTATTCTAGTTTCGAATTCCAATTGCAACTCATTTCTCAGAAATATGTGTTGTTTACTTTTCAGCGGAGTAAATTAACCCAGTTCCTGTGAAATGTTTTTGCCAGTGAAACTGGAATCAACTCTGCATTGATCAAAGTTACCAAAAGCCGGGTATCAGTTATTTTACTCTATGAAAATGTTTCGTATATGCACCGGACATTGTCGACCCTTTCACTCATTCATGCCACTTTATCGAAATATCTTCCGGGTCAAAAGAACTGAATCAATCTCATTCGTTACAGCTGTGCTCTGATGAAAAAATAACACATTAAACATTTATTTATAGCTAATTTTATTTATTTTTTTGCCAAATCTGCTACGGCTGACTAATTCAAATCTTTAAAACCATCAAAGTTCACACGACTGAAATATCTGTTTATCTATTTAATAAGTAGTGAAATGTTAAAATGTATTTTGGCAAAAGTGAGCCCATGATCCAAGAGGCACTTTCTATTTGCAATGGCAGAACTTGAATGCTACCTTCTTCTTCTGAGGCACACTATCACCAGGTGGAACTTCTTGCTTGTTAGCTGGAACTTTAATTGGATCATCTTTGGAGAGCTGTGCCATGTAGCCACAATCCCGGCGAGCGGCTTCAGGACATGGACACTTCTCTAGGCCGGCATTTGCAACGAGTTTATCAAATTGATTTTGAGTCATGGGAGGCTTGGCAACATATTTGTTCTTGGGACAGGCATAGATCTTCCAATTGGGATGTGGAGTAAGATAATCGACACCATCTTCCATGAATTGGGCAGCAAGTTGAATGCAAATTTCTGGATCATCCACAGCCTTCATTAGTTTCTGTTCAAAGCGTTCTTCTTCCTCGGCCTGAATGCGTTTCATTTCAATAATTTGGGCATCCAAATCATTGCGAATCTTCTGTTGATTACAGAGTATCGTATTGCGTGTAACTGGCGGATGGACAAAACGATTCTCCAACATCTTGTTCTCCCTTAACTCAGCTTCTTCACGCATTTTTCGCTCGATTTCTTCACAGATTTGTTGTTTGAGGAGACTATAATATCGTGCCGCTTCCTTTCCCTTGATACGAGCCTTCTCGGCAATGTTGTTCTTGCAACAAATATCAACATGACCCAGATCATCGATGCGATCGTTCATCATCTTCTCGATGCCCAGCTCCAGACTCCTCATACGACGGACATAGGCGATATATTCATGTGTGGCACGACGCAGTTGCTCTTTGCTCTTCAGGATTCGCTCCTTAGCTTCCGCTTCGAGACGTTGTGTTTCCTTTATGAAGGCAACATGTTCATCCTTATCAGCCTGCCATTGAGCTAGTTCTTGGCACTTGCGTCGTTTGATGTCCTCGAGCAGCTCTTGACGATACTTCTCCTTATTCTTGTTTGCCATTTGATGACATTTGTCAAACTCCTCGAGACGTAGTTCCTCAATTAGTTTGTCCACTTTGATTGTGTCCAATCGCTTCTCTTCGAGCTCCTTTTGTCGTTTCTCTTCATGCTCGGCCAACTGCACTTTAAGTACACTACAAACCTGTTCCTGTACTTGTTCTCGCTTCTTCATCTCATAGTTATGCAATCGATCATACTCTTTCCAGCGTCTCTCTTCCAGCTGCAACCAATAATTCTCTCTCTCACACTCACGTCGCTGCTTGCGAAGATTCTCCTGCATCTGTTCCTCCAGACATATTCTTGTATTTGTCTGTTCTTTCTGTCGTATGGCCTCACGAATTTCGTAGCAATTTTCCATAACTTGTTGGACTCTTTTCTTGTTGACAAACTCCTTGTGGCGTTTGTCCCGTTGCTCCTTGATCTCATGCAGTTGCTCCTGTCGCTCTCTAATGTCCTCGTCCAGGCGATTTCTCACCTTGCTGGCAAACTCCTTTTCAAACACCATTTCCTCCTTCTCCAGCAAAGCCTTGACACGCTTGCTCCTTTCACTCAGCTCTTCGGCTGCCTTATCCTGTGCCTTTTTAACCAACAACCCGATCTGAGTAAACAAACTCTTTCGATCGGTTCGCTGTATGAACCGAAAGTGTTCCGCCCCTCTGCCGTTTTCCTGCATTTCTAAATTAAAATTTAAACAAGTTTAAAAGTAAATTTGTAAGATTTTCGTCTGATTTCAGTATCGAATTGTGTTGAAAGCTAACTAACATATATTTAAAGGAGATTTAAGTTTTCCTCATTCTAAACTTTCTAAACTGTCTAAAATAAAAGGTGTAGACGTTAAAATACCTTTAATCGTATACCTTAATGAGAAATAGAAAGGATACAAAATGTTATTTACCAAGTCAAGATAATATATTTTTAACATGAAAGAAATATTAACAAAATTACAAATGATTGGTAGTATTTTTTATGATAAAAATTTTAAAATTAGCTTAAATAAAGAGCAATATTAAACACAGGAAAATAACAGAGATAAAAGCAATTCTTAATCTGTTAAGTCCAATTATTATTTTGAATAAGTAGTTGTCTAAATAATAAGCAGGGGTTAAGATTCGGTTAAAAACTTCAATATATTTATTAATTTCTTATTTTGTAAAATTATTATATTGAGCTTAAAAAAGGTATGTACTTGTTATTTTGCAAAATTAAAGCGTGTCGTTTCTTGCTATCATATCCTCTCAGTCGGTTACTTCCACATAAAAGACCTTACTAGAAATCAGAGGTGCTCTTATATAACGATGCTATAAATTTCAGTAACCTGTCTTTACTTAACCCCCTGCCATTTTGCAGATCATAAAAAGTAATGGGCAGCAAACAAAGAGCAAGAGCCCATATAACTACTCGTAGGTGCATCCACATATAGTTTCAGGCATTGTCATGCATTAATGGCAGATTTCTGGTAACTGGTAAGTGGAAACTGGAAATTGAGGGAGGTGTATAATTTATGGAGATATGAAAATTGTGGTAAAAGATGTCGGATACTCGGATACAGTGGGTGCTAAAAGTCAATGGAAAGCGGAGCTTATTGGGGCATTATATGAATTATATGAACGTACACTAATTTCCAATGAACGAGGCGAAAACTGAAAAGCTAATGAGCCATTACGCATACGCGGCGTTGTCAAAAGCGTTTAACGTAATTGTCGGTAACGTGTTGAAGGTGTGTGTGTGTGTGCTAAAAATTGAATTAACTCTGAATGCCATGTAAAATTTCGTGGGTAAAAATTGAGTGTTGCCCTCAAAGTGAGACACTGAATTAAATATTTATAACACTCACACAGCGCAGAGAGACAACAACCTGTTGTTGTTGTTTTACGAGCTTGTGTTGTTGTTATTTGTGTTACACTTTCTGTTCCAACTGATATATATCTGTGTGTGTTTCTGTGTGTTTCTGTGTGTGTGTGTTAACGTTGTTTTTCCTGCATTCGTGTCCCTCGGGCTGTTTTTCTTTAACAAGAGCATTTGGCACTTGTTGTGGCTGTTGTTGTTGCAGTTGTTGCCGCTGTTGCTGCCGCTGTTGCTGCTTCCTTTAACTCAATTAGCAATGCAGCTGACACACTAATTAACTGTGTTGCAAGATGAAAGCTTGTACAACTTTTGGCCAGCTGCTGTTTCTCTATCAAGGCACAAACTTGATGCCCTCGCGTTGCCAACTGTCGCGTTGCCAACTCGGCTTTCCACTTTTCCCAGGCGTAATATTGGCAACGCATGTGTTTGCTCAAGTACAAAATTGTGCAATTACGCAACGACATTGCACCGCGAAGCTGTCACCAAGCTGCTCCTTCAGTTTGCAGTTCTGAGTTCTCAGTTCTCAGTTCACAGTATCCGAGTTGTTAGCTCTCAGTTTGGCAGTTCTCTAGCCTTCACTTTGAACATGATTTTCGGTTATATTTGTTTTTGTTTTTGTTTTTGCCTTTGCATTTCCTTTTGTTTTTGTCACCACATTTCGCAAGGCCAAGTTTGTGGCTGCGTCTTAAGGCAATTTAATTTAGTTTACTTGCTACTTTTATGCTCTTGTCAGAATACTCTTCAGAAAGTGTCTCAATTTAAATCTGCACTAAAGAATGTATACCAATTTTATACAGAGGATTTACGAAATATTATTTACCCGAGGGGTAGAATATGAATTGGGAAAGATCATAAATTTTACGCTAAATAAATGAATCCATTTTTTCTATTGAATTCAAATATGTAAAAATGATATTTTTATATTGCCATGTGTTGGATAAGTTTGAATGAAAATATTTTAAATTGTATGTAAGCAAATAAGTATTTCCAAACTCTTAAAAGTATTTGTATTGTTCTGTTCACAATTTATAAGAATAATCTTTCTTCTTTAATATTCTTAATTTAAAATACCATTTAACTGAACTACCAACCAAAAAGATATCCTTTAAAGCAAAGCTTTCAACTAGCAGTAATTCAATATCTATTGACAAGCAAAAAAAGTGTCAGTTTTCTATTTTTTTTTGGGAAATTTTGAGAATTTGCATAGCAATTCAATATGGTTTTTTTTTTGTCAACTGATGCTACACAAACGCATTTCCGTTGTACTTTTCTATACAATAACACAAACACAAGCACACACACACACACACACACACAATCTTAATGCATTTCCATGCAAATAACATGCCGCATACGCCACGTGTGACATGTGCTGATTGCTTTTCGAGTTTGTGCGATGCTTATAGTGACGTGCTGTGCTCAAAATGTTGCTACTGTTTGTGCTCTTACTGAGCCCTGCAATGTGGCCACACCAATTTATTTACCAACCTGGCCATTTATTTTTTCCAAACAATAAAAGAAAAAGTGCAAAGCAAAATTTTTCGATATTTGCTTTTATATTCCTTTTTTTGGGTTCATTTGATCAAACGCAAAAATTTTCTAAAAGCTCGGCACGTGAAATTTATTTCATTTTTGCTTGAAATTTTATGTGGGCGACGTAAACGGGTTGTGACCGTTTTTCCTGCTCGTATAATATAGATTTTTTAGTTTTCTACGTTTTATTCTCTATCTTTTTTTTTCGGTTTTCCTTTCACATTTGAATTTATCTATATTTTTGTGTGTTGATTGTAAATAGTTCGGTTGACCAAACTTTCTACCATTTTATAAAATGTTTGCGCATTTGCTTGCCATGCAAACACACTGTTTTTTTTCTTAACCCAGACAGTTATGCACCCTAACTAACTTATACAAGCTGCGTCAATTTAAATTTTGAGTAGAACATGAATATTTAAATGCATAAAATGAAAAAGCACAAATGCAAATAAGTATGTTAGTATGTGAGTGTGTGCATGTAAACATATGCAGAGTGTAGACAGCTTGTGTTAAGTGTGTGCATTTTACCTATACATATGTGCAGTTGGCCACAGAAAGCGCATTTTCTTGGCCTTGGCAACGATGCAATAAGCTGAAGGGAAATGCAAAATGCACAAAGCATTGTTAAATGCCTTTATCTTCTTCAAATACGATATATATAATTTCTTCATATATTTTTTAATATAACAACAATTAGAGATTCATATAAATAAGCTTTTTTTGAGTGAACTTAAGAGATAATAAATATTTTTTTGGTCAATTTCAAATGCGTTTTATTCTCAACTATATAAAATAATCGATTTAATCTACAGTAATATTCTACTTAGTTACTAGCTACCCGTATCAAACTGGATTATCCTCCTCTGATTTAAGCGCTCTCGTAAACTGGCAAAACTAAAAACTAAAACTTGTCTAGGGTCTGTGTGGCCTTTGCTCTTACACATGTTGCATTAAGCTGTCATTAAAAATGCTTTAAAAATAAACCGAAAATGGCACCCCAAAAGCCATGAGTAAAAGTTAAATTTCGGAGCTTAAATATTTATGCATACACACACTGAAGGTTGGGTCAGGGAGACATTAAAATAAAGTTATAATTCACTTAACGTTCCAGCTGGCAACTGTGCTGAAAGATATGCGGCATAATGTTGTAAAAACCGTAAGAATTTCGCATTAAGAGTGCGAAACGAAGGCATACCCTGCGGATGGGGCGTATACTTCATATTTCTGAGTAAATTTGTAGAACACTTTAATTTAAGCCTGCAACTGATTGACAGAAAAATCAATTACAGGAAATTAAAAATCAGGTGTAGACAGGTAAACAACATATTTGATATAATGAGAATGTACTCTACGGATCTTGTGTATACTTAATATTTTAATAAGAGATTCAAGAGTGAAATATTTTAAATTCCTGACAAATAGTAAAGTTTGCAAAAAAATTTTAAATATACGCAAGCATTACATTTGTGTAAAAAATGTAAAGATTTCGCAAACGAGTTAATTGGAAATTCTTGAAATTCCAATTTATATGGAATATGGCAAGTAGCATATGTACTTCATAATATTATAGAATACTCTTTAGCTGTTGCGTAGTTGCTTTATATTTGAATACAGGATTCAAGAGTATGAAATTTAAAATGCCAGAAAAATCAAGTTTGTATAAAATATTAAGTATACGCAACATCCGTAGAAGTATAATTGTAAAGATCTATAATTAAAGCATACATTCGTCATTTGTAAGTATAGGGTATAAAGTATTATACATTGACTTAACTTGATGGCACCCTGCGCTTATCAATGCACGACACGCCGCATAGTAACTGTTTGTTAATTACGCAAGTGATTATTAAGTTAATTATAAAATACATTTGGATGAGTACTACAGAGTACTCGAAGGATACTTTTCAGCAGAGAAATGGAAATGTAATGTAAATTCAGTTGTCTGTTTTCAATTTATGCAAACTTTCCGCTGTCTATTGAAATGCAATTAAAGTTTTAAATTGCATCTGTTGCCATATTCTTGCAAATTTACATAATACCCAAGATAAAATCTTTGTACGAAACTTTAGCGTTCAAAGAGTTTCAAATTGATTGAGTCTTTGTCAGCAGTTGATGCTCTTTTAGAATCTAGATGTTGTTTTATTATTTCGATTACTTTGTATCGAACATAACGAGTATGTCCCGGGGTGGACAATTTACAGTACAGTACAGAGTATACAAAGACAAAGATATCTATGTTGTTAATATGTTGTTGACTCGAACTGTCTTTTTTGCTGAGACTCTATCTCAGAATTGATGGTCTGGCAATCGAAACCGATTTAAGCCAAAGTGAAATTCAAAGCACTGAACTGATGCAATCAATTTTGGCATATGGCTTCTAAGGGTCCCAAAGACACTTAGCCACCTCTTATGGTCCACAAGTCCATTAGCTGTCACTTAGCGTAAAACAAATCATAAATAAAATGTGCTTCGGACATGACAACCAATCGACTATGTAGGCCTGTGGAAATCTCAAGCTAATTATGTTGTCATAAAAAGCAGCTCAAAATAATGGAAGAAGAGTGGCATAAGAGTTTGCGAGTTTGCAGATACCCTGTAAACAGTTTGACCATTAACGGTGTATACCGTACAAAAAATGAAATTATTTTAATCATATTTCATCTCATTGTTGAATCTTACAAAATAAATAAAATCTCTAAAAAAAATAATTTGACAATTGAATGCAGAGTGGAACCTGCCCTTTTGATGTAAATGATGTGTACAGGGTATTATAATATTGCTAAGTCTAATGAAGTAGGTTTTCTGAGCAGGTCTGAGCCTGGCACATAACGTTAATTGTTAAACACTTGAGATTAATGCCAGTGCCTGCGAGAAATCTACGATTTGAGCTGAGAGACAAAGAGAGAGAATTTCTCTCCTTTATATATGAGTAGTATTAAAGTAGGCGCATGTTCTTCTTGGTGTCTGGTCAACAGTCGTGTTTATGGGCTATTTATGGACAGAGATGTTGCCCCATTATTCATAAAAATGTTTGACCAAAATGCGCACGCACATCCCGACAGGAATTACTTTTACATTTATTTCTCCTCTAGTCTACTCTTCTCTACTTTACTGTACTGTGCATTACGAGTGTGTGAGTGTGTGTGCGCATAAATCAGAGAAAGTGAGTGTGGCCTCCGTTTACTCAACTAAGCGGCCATCAGGGTCTGTTCCCCTCCTTCACACTTTTCCTCCGTTCCCTTCTTTTACTGCCCAGTTGTGTCTGTCTGTCTTTTGGGAATTAGAACTGGCTCACGTACCAAAAGCTGAGAGGCTGGTTTAGGAAATTTATGATGTGGTATACACAAAAAAATACAAGGAGAAAAGTAAAAACAAAACAAATATGGAATAGGCATTTGTTAAGAGCAGTTTTCTTTGTCAGCAATTAGTTTTTTCTATTTCCTGTAACAAGCAGAAATAAAACAAAAGGTATAGAATATTATACAAACATGTGTTCCGCACTAAAGATAATAACTAAGCTGTCATAAGGTACGATTTATTGACTAGGCCTCATAAATCTAAAATACTCTTAGATCCAATTTAACTAGTTTTTACAATTTATTTAGATTTCGATTATCATTAAATAATTAAGCGATAATTTCGTAAACATTTCATTTAGAATCTATCAGTTATAAACTAAGTTTAAAACGATACATATTTTGTAATATTTAATTAATTGCTTTAATTAGCAGTAACAGTCAAATTAGCTTATATTGAAAAATTATTTCTAATGTCTTTATTGTATAATCTAGGATTATATCCTATCATTCACTTTTGTCTGTTAAACTGATTAAGTATAAAACCTGCATTGACTATCTTTAAGAGTATTAAAGTTAAGACATTTCGAATTTTACAGTTTGATTGTGTATCAGGCAAACACTACGTATACAATACAATACATATATCCAATATTCTTTGAAATCCCTTTACGTTTGTTTTTCCCTTGTTTTATTATGCGCTCTGCGGTTCTGTTTTTTGGGGAGTATGTAGCAGCTTTAACTGCTTGGCTGACTGATTTTATTAGCTGGCAATGCCAGCTATCCAGCTTTTCTACTTCTCCACTTGCTACACACAGCTGCTACTCTGGCACTTGCTGTCCATATAGTTATGACGTCTGGAATTGGGTTTTGCTATCGCTCGCCTGTTTGGCTACCAAATTTACATTTTTCCCTGGCATTTTTCCTATTTCTTCGTTGGTTTTTGCACAGTATTTGTCTTTGTTTGCGCTGCTCTACGTATGTATATGTATATGTATATGTATTTTATTTTTATTTTATATCTTTGTTTTTATAGAATTTTTCACATAATTTACAAGTTTTGTTGGAGGTCAACAAACTGAAGAACTAACAGAAATAGCAAATACTTAAGATTATACGACAACTTAAGCAACTAGTTTACTGCAAGCACATATGTATTTATATCAACTGTGTAAACAACTGTGTGATCTCCCCCTCTCTCTCTCTCTCTCTATCGCTCACTCTCTGTTTCTCTTTGAGTCTGGGCTTTTTGTTTGAGTTTGGTCAACGCTTCAGCGCCTGTTTGTATGCAATAAACACTTTATTTGATGAGCTGCGTCTAATTAATTAATAAGACTGCAATGACTGTGTGTGTGTGTGTGTTGCTCTTCGATATCTCTTCATTTTGTTTGCCCGTCACATGTTTATCTTGCTGTTTAATCTTTAATTGATAGGGGCGCGCTAGCGGCAGATGCTTTAAATGAATTAAGCATCTCTGATACGCTTTGGCTGGTCATTCGATTACTTCTTTGCCACCTAATTAAATCTCAAATGCAACAGCGCTACAATCTAATGGTCGTGTATGTTATTTGTCCTGCTGTCAACATTTGCGCACATACATGTATAGTACATACAGATACATCTAAACACATTTATTCATACAAACACACATTTACACATTTGAGATGCACGGTCGACTGGAGCTCAACGTTAATCATAATAATGTCACCGCTAATTGCATTGCGTATACGCACACGTGTACTGTGACTTGACTCCAACTGTTGTCTGGTTGGCTGCCTGCCTGTCTGTCTGTCTGTCTGTCTGTTTGGCTAACAACGTTATTCTAACACAGCCCGTTTGCTATCTTAATAACCGGCACATAATTTGGCATTAGGTGGGCGATCCTGGCACAACACGCCCCCTGGAGACTCCAGAGTCCCATGTAGCCGTATCCTATTGCCTGCATGGGTGTATTTAACATTATCTGGCTGTGTCTGGAAACTTGTAGGGATAATAACTAATTTAAGCAGCTTGCAATTGAAGTCTATGAATGCGAGATATTACAGAGAATACGCAAGTGTAATGATATTCAAGACTAATTTTTAGTATTATTTCTCAATTTGAATAAATTGTTAAGGCGCCTGAAAAAATTAGTAAAGCTATTTTTAAGATTATTAAAAAGTTTAATGAAACTCGGGGAAAGTCAAAGAATTTCTTTATTTTAATGATGAAACGAATCTGGTAAAACTTAAATCTTCACACCTTTCTCGTTGATTTTTATGTTAATTAATTAAAAACCGAACAAACCCGCGTGTGTTCTTATTTCTTATTAATAAAAAATCTGATTAGATTATAAATTTATGTGTATTATCTTCAACCTAAAATCTTAACTTTATACGAGTTTTTCTCTCTTTTTTTGAATTTCAATTTTGTCTATGGGTTCATTATGGCTGTCATTAATGTCTGACAGTGTGCTGAGAAAGAAAACGCAATTTAATGCAAATTAATGCAGACAGTATTGGCAGCATTGTGATTGCAAAACGTTGAGAATTATCAGCTATTAAATCGGTGAAGTAAAGATAAGAAAAAAAACTTACCGCCAACATAGATGTCAACCTGCGTCCAATTCAACTTGCTGGAAATGCTCCGCACGGCCAGGGAAATTGCCTCGAATGATGGCAGAAAATTGCTTGAGATCTGTAAAATAAGATATGGCAAATGTTAGAATAAAAGAAAACAGGAATCGACTCAAAGTTACCTCAGTCCAACTTAAATTACTTATATAAACCCCATTTAGCCAGGCCCTCTAGAAGTGCTAGCTGTCATTTAATTTTGCGCTCTTTTTTTTTGTTGCCTCGTCTAACAATTGTTCGTTTTTCGTTTTATTTTTACCTTTTGTCTGATTACACGACTGGAAAAGTAAATCTAAATAATGCTAGTTGAAGTGTTTGTTAAAGTCAAACAAATTAAATGCTCAAGGAAATGAAAATGGGAAATGTTTATAATCAAAATAAATTATGATTAAAAAATAAATAGTAAATCATTAAATCTATTTATAGTGTTGGATCATCCTGAATTTTAACTTTAAATATGTTCATCGTCAAGTTAAGCTGTAAATTATATCCAGCTGAGCATTAATTTAAATATTTTGATTAAATAGTAAACTGTAATCAAATAGCAAAAACATGTACAGGTTTAATATTCTATGTTTATTGTTTAATAGTATGTTTAATTAGTTGCTATTTTGATAAATTAAAATTCTATTATTTATGTTGCCTTGTATTTGATCTCATATATCATAATAATTTCCTATCTGTCTACACAAAAATTAGCTTTAATATGCAACAACTTTTATTGGTCCTGAGTTATTTACGAGCCTTGTCAGACGGTCAAATCGACCACATTACTTCTCTAGACAATTCAATCAGGTTTAATCAAAGCATTAGATTCGATGTGAATTATGTTATGTGGTTGGTTGTATGTATACGTATACTATATGTATGGATGTGAAACTCAGGGCGTATACGCAACGTACAACAATGTTCAATCAATAATCAAGACCCCCACACTTGAAATATTATTGTGCTCAGGCATAAAAAGGTCCCTGTCCATTGCCTTTGTATGAGGAGGAGAAAAAATATTCGATATTGTATTGGCGTTGATGAGGGCCAGCTGAGTTTGGTTCGAGTCTGGGCAAGTCAAGGGCCAGCACGTAGCTTAAAGTTATTTGGTACCTTTTTGACCTTTTTATATATATGTATATATATATATTTTTTTTTTCTGTGTTGTTGACTGTTTCTCACATTTTGTTTGGACTCATTTGTTGGCTTGATTTGAGTTTGCGCCCTGGACAGCTTGGCCAACTTGGTTGTCTAGCTGTTTGGGCCGTCTTCATTTTTACCCTCCTGCTGCTGGCCGCTTCATTATTTTGGCAGACGAAATAAATTGAAAAACGTTTGAAATACGTTTAGGCAGCTCGGGCACATACAATTTTCTACAAAATTGAATTTTAAACTCTGCAACAGGAACAACGGAAGCAATCAGCTTGACTTACATTTAGGTGGGTGGAATGTGCCTGATGTGATTAGGCAATGATTTGCCATTTTTTGTATACTTCGTTGTCGTCTTCTTTTTCTTTTTCTTTTTCCTTTTCATTTTTATAAATTATGACACATAAATAAGGCACAATGACGATTATTTTGCTTTGTTGGGTAACAGTGCGTATAAATAATAATGGAGAATAAAAATTAATGCCATTGATTTGTAACGCTATTGAGACTTAAGTAATTGCGATAAGCTTGGCACTTGTAGCACTTACAGTTTACTAGTCTTCTGTATACACTTTAAGACGGGCTTATAATTTTGTAACTAATAAATGTAACTGACTTTAAAGAAACAAAACACTTAGTCTGGTCTAAGTCACTCTATCAAGTAATATAAATATATTAATTAATTTATTTATTTATCTATTTAACATTACTTAAGGAAATTCGGATGATTTTTTAAATACTTATATAAAGTGGGAGTAAAAATAAAAGAATAAAAATAAGTTAAAAGCTTTAAACTAATTTTAATAAATGAAAAAATAAAGAAACATTTCAATTGCTCTAAAGAGAAAACTTGAAAACTTTTAATTTATTTTTATCCTTCCAGTAACCAACTAAAATTGTCATTTTTTTTAAACTTTAAATTGCTTTTGGTGGTCCTATATTTTAATTAAATTACGAGTATTTTCATTAGCCAATTGGAGTACTTCTTCAGCCAACTTAACGTGAACTCCAACTTACACTGTGTATCTACTGATGCACTTTCAAATCGTTGTTTTAAAAGCAACTAGCTCATCGATAAGTTAACTCAGTGTAATTGTAATTTGTGCTCAAATGCAACAAGATCAACAAGAGAGTAAAAAAATCCATTATAAATTGTTGAAACAAGTGCAACACTTCGCATCAAAGTGCATTTCGGATGTCTATTGACACAACGTGACCAGTCAAAGTAGTTGGAGCATTTACTTGTTCGATTTTTACCAGCTGCTAAGTGCATTTGAGCCATGGGGGGATTGCAGGAGATGTATTTAAGTTTTATTGTTTCACACTAGCATTTAAGCTGGCACTTTATTTTATTGTTGAACAAATGGTTAAACATTCAATCAATCTAATTAATTGCCATATAAAATAGCAAAGCCAAACGAAAATGAAATCGAGTCTTAATATCTGTTGTTGTTGTTGTTGCTGCTTGCATGCAGGAAATGAGTTTCCGTTGCCATCGCTTTCTTTCCTTGTCCGTATTTCTTTTCACAGGTGAATCGTGGGTGAATCGTTCCACAAGACGGCACTAAGCGGCCAAGATCCCATGCAAAAGGGCCAAGAAGCGTGCCGTAGAATCAACATTAATCACAGCTCAGCAAATATTTGACATTTGTACGCTGCCTAAGACTCTCGAGTCCCTCGTTTCCCATGGCTTATCCCTATTCTCAAGTTGCCCCGTAAGCAGCGCCACTTATTGCCATCCTCCTTCATTCTGTCTCTCTCTCTCTCTTTACCTCTCCCACCTATTTTTATTGAAGAAGAGCTTTTGCATATTTATTCACATGTTAATAATTTAGTTTAAACGCGTGCGCATATTTATAAGAATTTAAGTTATTTTTTATATCTCGAGGGTCTTCTAATTTTTTGCCACAAAATATGTTGGACTTTGAGGGATGGTTGTTCGGGAGATGCATAAAATATTGATTGGCTTGACAGGCTATGCAGGTAATTTTGGGCTATACATATAGAGAAAAGTTTTAGAATATGACAATTTCATTTAAATAAATAAATCATTGCTTAAATCTTTCAGTTTGCATTTTAATATCGTTTATATCTAAAGTTAAATAAATATTCTCAACATTAATAAATCAATCAAGTCTCATATTTAAAATGTGAGTACATAATTTTAAATAAAGTAAAGTAATAAAAGTGTCACTTGGAATATTTGAAAATTTTGCATTGACCGAACTGCTTATATTTCAACTTTTGCATTATATTTGTTTGTTGCCGCTGTTGTCGTTGGTCCTTGTCATCTTCAATAAGTAGCAGCTGTCGTTTTCAGATAAAAATTAATGTGCAGAGTGTGCACACACTTTTTATATACAGTCATTATTATCAATATACAATAAAAGGCAAAAGTTGTCCCGGCCACTTAATTTGCTGTCATTTAACTGAAAATAAATGGCCAAAACATGCGTCTGAAGCAACAGCAGCAGCAGCAGCGGCATCACATTAAACAGCAGCAAAAAGTGTGATGATAGAAGAGAAAGTTGGCCTGCCTTTGGTCAGTTCTTTTGGTTCTCGATTTTCTTTTCGATTTGATGAAGCAGAAATGCAGAATAAGAGAAATAAATGTTTTTATTGTGTGGCAAAGTGGCAACAAACATTGAGGTGCTATAAAGTTACACAACTGATCGGGGAGGGAAGGCAGTTGTCAGATTGAAACTCGCAAAACACATAGATTCACAAACAAACACAGATGCAAATCACATACGCACACACACAAATACACACTCATGGAGTGAAACTTAGCACTTGCTGTTATTTCCAAATTGTTTTCACTTTCGTTTAAGCACATGGCAAATTTGTGTGTGTTTCCGCTTTGAATTACGAAATGTTTGTTTGATGTCTTTCAATGCCTGGAAAATTGCTTTTTAATGTCAATACCCTTTTTTTTTGTTGCCACTCACAAATCATTTTTATCATCTGCATCTGTTCACCATCGTTTTCGTTTAGCATCTACGTTGAAATTTAGTTGAGTTTACCATGTCGTGTTCCGATAATCTATAGTTTGACTTAGGTAAACTGATATTATGCTCTCGCTAGCAAAGTTGAAGTAAATGTTGTGATTTGTTTACTTTGTGTTGGGCATTGTGTTTCGGGTATCCCAATGTGTTTATTCTGGCTTTAAGACCAACATCTACTTGAGTTGGACACTGTTGAAAAGCGAAAACATGCAGCTCAAATATCTACGACTATAGTTTGTTAGCAATATTTATTTAAGAAAATGAGGGTATTTTAGCTAGCTGTAAAAGCCATAAACAGAGATTACAATAACATATGACATCTATTTATTTATTTATGTTTTTTTATTAGGAAAATATTATTACACCTACAGCTCATTTTCAGATATTTATTGTTTGATTTCATAATATTTATTTAAGCAAATAAGGGAATTTGAGCGAAATATAAGCAGACATTATTTAAATATTTGCCAGCTACCTAATGAACAGTTAAGATAGCTTAAGTTTTATTTAACAATATATATTTTAACAAGTAGGGAGTAATGTTGGTTATTAAAAGATACTTTCTAACTTGATTTAAATAATTAATTTTAATAATTCGGAAATTTTGCCTTAAACATTTTTAATAAGAAATAATTTTAAATTCTCTTATTTATTTTCCTTTTTAGTTTATTAAGAAAACCCGTTTTTTTTTGCCTTCTAATAAGCCAAGTGATTTTTATTTACTCAATTTTGGCCAAATGAAGATTTTCATTATAACAATGTCAAGGGCCAACAAAATTGTAGAAAATTCTTTGCCCAATTACCTGCCACACAATTGTTGCTCCCGAATGATACTTTCGTTTCATTTATGCGCCTCTTTATAAATAATTGAGTGGCACATAAGTGACCAAACAGCTGAGTACCTTTTTTATTTTTTTATGTTTTTACATGTTCAAGGACCAAAAAGGGTCCACATAATAAGCATTAGCATTAGCATCATTGAATTTATGTTGATGTTTTTTATGCAAATTGCTTTATCATACAGTGCATTCGCAGTGTTTGCACGATAAATTAAATTAGTCTCTTTAATATCATTTTAAAATACACAATTTGAACTTGAAAATTGTGTGATTGTCGTAGGATTGGGTCGCACTTGTCATTCCCACTAATTGCCATTTAAGACAGCTTGACATTTGGCCACGACCACACGCAGCTGTCAACAAGCTGAGCTTGAACAACAAGCACAAATTACTAAGAAGGAAGGAAGACTAAGAAGGTCTGATGTTGCTGCCAACTGTTGGCATTGGCTTACAATATCAAAAGACTCTCTGAATAATGTTCAAGGAAAGCTTATATAAATTACCAATTTACGCGGGGTAATTGTTTGATATAACGTTACTTCATTAAAGAGAAATTCATTAAATCATTCATTAAAATCACTAAAAATAATTAACATGAACGAACAGTTCAGTGAAATAAAACCAATGAAAAATTAAATGATCGACATAATTTAAATATAATGTATTTCAATTTATAATTAATTTTAAATTGATAGAACTATAAAATTTAAATTAGATTGTCTTCAACACCTAAAATAGTCTTACAAATTGTAATCGTAATCAGCACAATAATTTAGAAACAATAATAGTAACTAATTGTTTACTTAATAATGTGTAAATAATAAAGTTAATGGGTTTTCTGGCAAACTTTTAATTTGTCACACCTTGAACAAAATATATTAATATGGATAGTAATATTATAATTATCTAATTGTCTGACTGCAAACAAGCTTACCACAAAAGGAGGTGTGTGCCTGTAACATCCTGTCATGGCTTATGCACACCATTAAGGCAAGTGGCAAACACTTTGACATTGTCAGCTATGTATATATATGTATATGTATATCATGGTTTGTCATCCTGATGGTATATATAAAATATGCATGCCAATTCCTGCCCGTTTACCTCTTTGTCATCTTGTTTTCACCTGCAAATGCCTCGGGTTTTGCCACCCACCCACTGAGTGTGAGTGTGAGTGTGAGTGTGTGTGCTTGGGTTTTTGCAGACTTGAATTGATTTTCGATGCGTATCACGCAAATTAAGAACAATTTCATTTTCATTCGACTCGACTCATGTGATTGGCATATTTGATTAGACCTCGACCTCGGGCAAAAAATACCAATAAGTCAGATTGCACGGCGGCAAACCGAACAAACAACGAAACCAATTAAATTCCATCAAAATTAACTTTCATGTGCTGTCGTTTTTCTCGCCTCCGCTGTGATGACATTAAAGTACATTGAGTATACGCAGTGTGCGATGTGCAGCAGAGCGGCTTTAAACATGCATGAAGCTGCAACGCATCGTCATGCATCACAATTGATTCATTTTCCATGCACAACGAATGACTTTTAAATAGCTTTAACATTAAAAATCCATTAAAATGGATACGTAAACAGTTTGTTGTTAATATTTAAAAGCCTGCTGTCAGTTTTGCAAACCAGGAAACCAAGCTGAAAATTATATTTAATTCATGCAATTGCAGTCAATAAAGACATTTTAAGTCTATTAGAAATGTGATAAATTGCTTACGTAATAATTTAATACAGATTGCAAAACGGACATTATTCACTTTAATTAATGAACAAAGTTTACTTTTCATTTGTAAGATATTTACGTTATTTGCCAGCTAAAGGGCTTGTAAGAATATTAAAGTTTTCTGTGTAATTTGAAGAATTTTCATTAGCATGGCAGAGAATTTTCCGAAATCATATGCAAGAAATATCGACTCATTTTCCAAGTATTCATTAAGGTTCCAAAATCAAAGAGGGAAAAGTCAATTAGAAAAGTCTTGGAATATATGTGTTCAAGTTTAGACTTGGGTGTTTTCGTTGAATTGATTTTGAATAACTTTTGAATGCTTGGTATTCGTCTATTTTCGAAATTTAATATTAAAGACTCATTGGCCCCCTGTGAGTATTTACCACATGTGGGATGTGTCCTGTTGTGTGGGCGTAGTCGTATGGGAACGTGTTCCCTTGCGGGGTGCAATGACCCAAGAGCTTATCGCAGCGTCACAATAAACAAGCCAATGTCAGCACTGAGCTGATGCTGGCAAACAAAGCAACATTTGCTTTGCCATTTACTGCAAAATATTACGTATACGTAAAGTGTTCTTCTTTCTTTCATCTTGCTGCAATATAGCGACAAACTAAAAGGAAACCCAGATAATGATAGAATGGTGTGGTATGGTATTCTGACAGCTGCGTTGCAAGTCCTCCTTACAAACACACACATGCTCGCAAGCACACACACAATCAACAATGAACACATTCACAAAGGACATTGGACACACGAGTGCACTTAATTGTGTTTGTGTCTGGTACGTCATAATGACCAACTGCTCTTCGAGTAAGTTGAAAATGAAAGCAAAGTGAAAAAAGAAGTTTAAGGATATTGTTCAAAAAGAACTCGCGATTAAAGTGGGCAAACTATCAGGCTATCTCTTAAGCTATTATGACGGGTGGCTTGGCAAACTCGAATACAAAGAGAAAGAAAATGAGATAAAAGGAACTTATATACAACTTTTAAACTACTGTACTTATACTCGTAGATAAATAAATTCATATAATTATGTTTCTGTCAGTATAAGTGAATGAAAACAATCGCCGCATAAACGCAAAAGAAAACTGTTTATCTATGGTAATAAATAATTAGATATTGTACAAATTTATTTTACATTAGAAAGGATGTCAATAAACATTTTGATTGTTTGTTTTGCAAAACCACTTCTCAATTAAATCTGTAGTCTTATGGTCTATGGTCTATAGTCTTATGTAGTCTTTGTTTAATGAAAGTACTAACTAATCTTAAACCTTAAAATCAACATATTTTATTTTAATCACAAGTATTGATGAAGCTGTGATCAATATTTGCATTTACTAGCGAATGTTTTTCAACTTTTCAATTTTCATTAAAATGTTATAGGATACCCTGCTGCTGTTGCCCATTGTTGTTCTTGTTATTGCTATTGTTATTGTTATTGTTGGTGGTGTTGTTATTATCGTAGCTGCCTCTGTTGCAATAAATCTAGCTTGCAGCTGGGGCACAGCTACCTGACATTGTGTAAAAATAATTACAGCAGCGGGTTCGCAATGCATGTGAAGCGACACAAAATCGAATTACGTAATGCAAACGCAGGGGACACTGTAATCAAGTGACAGCAAGAAGAGAAAGACGATCAAATGAGGCGAGCTAAGGGATTGAAAAAAGGGGAGTGGCTGTGAGTTGGCCTGGTCAGGCGCGTAAACAGCAATCAATCATGCGATGGAGCCAAGCAAACCAGCAACAACAGCGACAACAAGCAGTAAATCAACAACAACAGTGAACAACGAAATCCTTGTCAACTGCTCTCAATTTGAATTGAAGATAACTCAGAAATTTACTAATGTTTATAGTTTAATGGGTTTGTACACTAAAAAGCTTGTGTTTTGAATCTGTGAGTGAAGGAATACAAAATTATAGATATTTTGATGACAATTGCTTTTAAAACTTTAAATGAATCAAAATTGTTGTAGAGCATACATTTTGTTAGTAAATTTAAATTGCATGAATTAGACTGCACAATGTTAAGCAAGTTCAACAAATTTAAGCTGTTTTAGGTACACTTGAAATTTAAATGTCTTATCCCTTTTTTGCACATAAATATTATATATAACTTTATGATGAATACAATTTAAAGAAAATTAAAACCATTTTCCGAATATTGTCATCATATACATATTTCGCATAAGCTTAATTTTGTTAGTACTTATTACCAATTGTTGCTCATCGTTAACAACATCGCAGCTTATAGTAGAGCTTCCGTTGAGATTGTCAGTTGTCAAACTGATTGACTGAACGGAAAATGCCGTCTATATACTGTCTATATACTGAGTTGAGCATTTGAAATCTATACTGTGTACTGATAAACTGCAATGACAGTTGCTAACTGCTTGACTAGTTGACAGACAGAAGGACATTCTGACTGACTTACTGTCTGACTGACTGACTAACTGACTAACTGATTGAGTGAATGAAGGCCACATTGCAGTGGTACAGTTTCTGTTTCGATTCTCTTGTGATTTGCCTCAGAATGGAGTATTGCAAATTGATAGATAAATGGTAAAGTCGATCAAATTACATGCAGCGATTGCCTTGCCAGTTGTGGCAACATTGTTTGTCTCACGGGGCTTTCCAATGTGAAATGGCATTAATCTTCATTATATTGTTTGCATGCTCTCACTAGAATTAAACGCTTAGTAATAGTACAACTTTACGCATTATTTATTCACATTTAAGTCCCGCCACGATGCCATATTTCAAATAAGGTCAAACTCAATTTGCCGTATTAAGCAATTCAAGTGGCAGAAACCCAGTATGAAAAACAATAGATGACTGCTTAAAAAAGCTGTGTGAACGATGTTGAAATGCCCTGCAAAGAAATTACTATTGAACCTTTTAGGTGCGCTCAACAAATTTCTAGAGAGTATGAGAATTGTCCTAAATGAAATGTTTCTGACATGTCAGAAGTTTTTTTTCCATTCAAAGATCGAATGCCTAAAATTCATTAAAGAAGTATTTTACTTATTGTAAATTGTATAAAATTTTGCTACAGATAATATGATGATATTGAATACTGAAATGTTTTCTACGCTTCTTGTTCCTAAAATAGTAGCATACCTTTTTGCTATAGCTTAGCCTTAGGGTATGCGTAGCCGCAAGAGCTTAACAAAATGCAGCAAAGTTGCAAAATGCCGCAAATTGCATGAAATGGATATAGGGAAAAAACGAACTTTAGTTTCGTTTTTGTTGGCACTTCAAATTCAATGACCATTATGGGAAACTAAGACCAAAATGTGTTTGATGCGGGTTTACTGTTTTATTTGTTTTATTCATATCCCGAGTGCTTGTGTGTGTGTGTGTGTGTGTGTGTTTGTGTGTGTGCTGTGGTCTTACACCAACAAAATGGTTTCTGTTTGTGTGAGATGCATCATTGTCAGTTTGTGCTCTGCTGAACATTGGGTAGAGTATTGATAAAAGTGTTAGAAAGTTGGAGACACAAGTGAAGAGCTCCAATAATTATACTGGTAGTCAAGTAATCTAGTATATAATGATAATAGGGATAAACTTGAAGACTAGCTAATTATACTATATTCAGCGAATTTACTTGAATTGTATTTAAATTTAAAATAGTTCTCAAATAGGGTCCAGCCAGTTTTTATAGAGACAATCATTTGTTAGAATTTGCCATTCATCACGTAACAAACAAAAAAATCTTCACTCTTTTCTTGAATCTTCCATAGAATGAATTATAATCTTTAAATTTGCATTTGAATTTTTATTAGCGTTTCTCGAGTCATTTGTACAGTCAGTTAAATTGGTAATTTAGGTGTAAACGACGAGTTTCGATAACTAACTTTACGTTCGTTTCCAATGCCAGACGAAATGAATAATGCAAATTGGAAACTTGCAAATTGGTTTTTCGCCAGCTACATTTACTTGTCTCTGGTACAGCAGTGTAGGATAGGATTACAGAGCGTATGCGCAATGCTGTTTAAAGCGCTGACAGTCACTGATTTTAAAGCATTCAATGCACGCGGCATTTTGAATTGCGTTTTGTTGTTGCTTCAATCCCAAGGCGATTGCAAAATTTTGCAAATTCTCAATTCTCTGCGGAGAACTGAGCGACAAACTGCAATTCTTATGCTGCGTTTGCTGTCACTGATTTAGGGCATGGCCGATGGACATTGGGCGCGGTGGTTCAGTGGTTTGCTGCTGGCTTAGAGGGAGGTGCACAGTGAATGTTATTGGACTTGCAGCGCATAAATATTGCACAAGGCATAAAAATCACAGTTAATTGCAGGTTTTGTTACTTTGTAGTCCAGGGTCGCTGCTTTTATGGATGTAGCTTTTTTCCTAGAACAGAGTTTGGCATTAGCCTCATATGCGTTGCATACTTTGCAGCACTTCGTGTGTGAGTGTGTGTATGTGTGTGGGTGTATCTATGTGCCATTTAGCGTTGCACGTTGGTGTTCATCTTTTTTTTAGACCCCACACCTGAAAAGTGCAAAGAGTCTTTTAAGCTTTTTACTTGTTCAGCATCAACAGCCGTGTCGATATATAGTAGTTAGTTCGTCAGTCTGTAGAAAGACTTTAGAGAATTTAGAGAATTTAGAGCTTGAGACACAATGCTTGCTACGTAGGTTCCTCTATATCGAATAACAAGTAAAGTGTTCTCAATAAATCCTAAATTCGGATAACCCTAAGTTCGGATAATAAGGTATGTCATTATTTTAGAAGAAGTGAAGAAGACATGTATTTATTTACCAAATAAGTACAGGGTCTCTTACAGTTGGATTCTCTCGACTGCAGCCTTTGCTACTATATTTTTTCATGCTTTTTGTGTTGTCAATTAAAAACACTTTTATCTGTTACATTGTTTTGTGGGTCCGCACGAATGCACGGGAGACGCATTCAAGCTTAGACTTTAAGCTTACAGCTGGATCGTCACATGGTCACATGGTGCTGTTGGATGTTGCGGCTTAATGGGTGTCCGTGTGTGGGTGTTGTTAGCACTTAAATACTTACATGCGCTTCGTTTACAGCGGGTTTACTTTACTACATTAGTTACATGTTTTCTGATGCTTGTCTTTGATTTTTAACGACAACTTTAATCCTGAGAAGATTCAGTTAACACTATATGTATATGATTCTTCTTAATTATATTTTTGACAAATCTCCCATCTGCTTCCATTATTCAACTGTATTTGCAAACATTCTAATTCAATTTCTGGCGAAAAATATATTTTTGCATTGTCAATCAGCATAATTTAATTCAATTTCGTTTTTGCCAGAAAAAAAAGACGAAAAACAAAACAACAATTTAATTAAATCACGTAATATCAACGCATAAATTAAATTACAGTTTGTATTCGAAATATTTTATTTATATTTCTTGTTGCGCACAGCAAAAGCTGCAAAAAGTGAACAGTAAGTAAATGTTTAGCGGCGACTTAATTTTTATGCAGGATATGCAAAAAATAAGCTTGAAGAAATGAAAAAATTAGAAATACTTGACAGCAGGAAATATTGTAGCTGACATTGTTGGCCATTTGGCTTAGAGCTGCTTAGTTTTATGCTGATTGTGCATGGTTACTGCCTATTAGAATATTATTATTTTTTTTTAATTTAGGGGCATACTTTTTGCTAAGACTGCGTTTATGCTGATTGGTGACATAATTATGTCATAGCTGTGACTTAATAGAATTATCAACTCGCTAAAGAAAGTTGTTGTTATGCGAGAAGTCTTGAAATATTCTCAGCCTTTTTTGGGTTTTTCTTATGACTTAATTCTTATTAAAAGTAATTATGAAGACTACAGATTATCTTATAATTTATTTGCTTTATATTTATTTCATAACCGTACCTTTTCCCACTAACTATTTATAAGCGATTATTGGAGTCTATTTTGTGATACATTCAAGTGAATATTCTTTAAGGATTTATCTATCGTTTTATTAGCCATGAAGTTTGTTGAATCTTGAAATTTATCGTATGGTTTTCGGAACAACAGACAGGATCTCTGTTCAAGTGTTTACAGACTTCTCACTCTAGTATTTTTTGCTGCATTTGATGTGCATTTGCATTTGTTTAATAACTTTCCCTGTTTGGTGTTTGCCAGTTCCCCCCAATATGTCTCCTAGTTCCCCTCCAGGCTTGTCCTTTGTTGGTTTACGACATTACCATAAAGTGAAGCTCAGCTCAGCTGGTGGCGCCAAAAGCGGCACATAAAAAGCAGACAGCTGCCAGGCTAAGCAACATTTTGGTTTATGATTGTGCAGCACTTTTATGTTAACTCTACAGAAAAACGAGAAAAAATAAAAACAAAGGAAAGGAAAGCTGAAAGCTGAAAGCCCAAAGACAACAAACGTGTCACCTTTTGGCTGAAGGCAACGGCACGTGCCTGGACTCTGAAGGTATTTGAAATATGTAAGTATCTTTTTTTTTTTTTGGTTTATTTTTTTGCACACGAACATCAAGTCCATGTCTGTATGACTCTTGGGCTGTCATGTCCGGGAACTGAGTGATTTAAATGCTCCGGCAGCCATCAGCTTAGGGCCATTGGTATGCATAAATATCAGAAATTATGATGCTTTAACATTGTGAAATATTGTTGTTTGCTCGACTTGTCTGCTCTTTGTAGTTTCCATCAATTGCAGACTGTTGCCCGTTGCCGGTTGCCACAGACATTACCATGTCTATACCCACTCACATTCTCATTCACATTTTCATTCTCCGTTTCTATTATGATCAGCTTTAGTATCTCACTGGCCGATTTGCATGGAAATTGTATGCATTTGAGTTTTGCTTTTTGTCTGGTTGAATTTTCTCTTTGCCTCCACTTGTGCTATTTATCTTGCTGCTTTTGGCTTTTGTCTAAGCTGCAAATTTGATGCATCTTCATCCCCAATGGATGCCTCATTAAATAGCCATGGCTCAGTGTAACTTTTACTTTCCTTCTTATTATTGTCAGCATTTCTGTCACAATTCGTCAAGAAATTTTCCGAAAACTCTCATCAAGTTTTCATTAATAATATGTCATCGTTCTCAACGAGTTTTCAAGTCCTTTTAACATTTGTCAGTCAGTTGTCAAAAATTTTCTGCTCATAAAGTATGCAAAAAATACAGAAAATACTTTGCAGTTTGACATTGTGACAGTTGCCCAACTTAGGAACGAACTTTGATTCTCTTCTTCGAAATTCTGTAGTACTCATACTCATACTCATACTCATACTCGTACTTGTACTCGTCCTCGTACTCGTAAATTTTTGTGCACTTTGACACTTAAGTTAAGTGTAAATAGCAGATTGCAACCACAACAACAATAAGAGCAACAAATTCTTTAGCAGTTGCCACAGAAAGTAATTTCATGCCGTTACCGAATTTTAGTAAAACAATTTTGTTGTAACATATTTTGGGTAAAAGAGGTCTTCTCTCTTCCCATCCTTCTCCCTTCCCTCCTCTGAGTTCTAGTCTGATTTTCTTTGCCATTTCCGTGTTGAATATGTAGCTCCCTAGTTCTCTTCGCTCTCCCCTTATTTTTGGTCCTCCAAGTCTCAACTTGATGAACTTTGCTGGGAAGAAACTTGTTAGAAAATTGCAAAATTTCAAATTTGGCTACAAAATGCCTGGCGGTCATCGTGGGTTCAGTTTCACCCCTAAGGTCGGGTTATAACTGGTTAGTTCATCTAGTTGGTTTCAAGCTTTGGTTAATTAACACACAGCTTACTTGAAGCACAAAATATTATCGCTGGAGTAAGTTAATCTTTCGCAAGGGTTGCAGTTGCAAATATACTGAAAAATGCATGCACCAATAATTTTATAGCCCTAATTTGTAATATCTAAGGATGGAAGATTAGCCTTCATAATGGTCGGGTTAACTCAAGTCTTTTAGGTTACAATAATTATGTGGCAATTAGCAATTATTTTCTGCAGCTGAAAGCTTGAGATTCATAGTCTTCGTTGGGTTTTTGGGAAAGCCTTAAATTTACATAATATCTTGAAAGGAAATTTACGATTTCAGTAATTAGAATCTGAAATTAGTGTCCGTAGCTAAAAGTTTTAATAATCTTTTTCACATTGTGTTTTTTTAAAGGAAAGATTTAAGTAATAATTTAATGTGATAATTATTAATAAATAATAATTAAGGTTTTTATTCTTTGACGGACTTTAGAGAATCACTTAAAACATCATAGGATGTATTTACTAAATATTTGTATAACTTAATTTAATATATCATATTAAATAGGTACAAAAGGTATTATTTGCAATTCGTAAAGTAAAGATCTAGATGGCTTATAAACTTTTAGCATAAACTCCTTATCGAGAGGGTCTTTAATTATTGGGGAAGTAGATTTAGAACCTTTTGTTTGTAGATAAACCTATAATTATATTTGAAATGGGTTCTAAGCAAAATAAGTTACCTTTGTCAAATTGATATCAAGATTTTCGGGATGGGATGGGAAAAGTGAAAGCCATGAACTGTACTTACTCTCATGTGAGGACAGGGCCAGAAGACGACACTTTTATTGTAATCGTGAGCAAGTTGTTCAGCAAGTTGATGACAGTGACCCAAGCTGCGGGTATTCTCCTCCTCTAGTTTGCGATTCTCCTCTAGCTCCTCCAGTTGTTTTTGATGTCTTAGTTGTTGGTTTTGTTTCTTGGCTTGCTGTGCCGATGCTGATAAAATGTCTGCTGACAACTGTTTCATTTGGGTTTTCTGCTGCTGCTGTTGCTGCTGTTGCTGCTGCTGACGCGGCTTCTTTGTTGGGTCAACGCCATCATCATTGTAGTCCCCGTCGGTGTCTACATTAATGCCCGCATTTAAAGTCTTTACAACGCTCGTGTATTTGGGTAGCTCGAGTAATTTAATGAAGCCACTTAAATCTGTGCGTCAGCATCGAGAAGGAGACAAAAAAAAAGACGAAGGAAAGAGAAAAAACAGAAAGAAACATTTTATGTAGCATATAAAAAGCGATGCATATTTAAGCCCTTTGTGTGTGTGTGTGTTTTAGAGGTAAAGTAACAGCTACTGCTGATGAAGGCAGTAGACTATAAGCGACGTCTCTCTGCAGTTTCATTCGAGTGCTTTTGTGATTCTCTGCATTGCCTGCTAACTGTAGTTGTAACTGTAACTGTAACTGTAACTGGCAAGTACTGAGTTACAAATGCCATGATTTACATGATGCCAGTCTCTTTGAGAGCCATCTTGTGATATTGTACTTGTATCCCAGTTTCATGCTAAAGACACTTGCTAATCTTGTTGTCCTCTCACTGAGTTTAAAATAAAGTCAGATAGTAGCTTTCCTTAAGAGCTTTATGGACTATTTTTTCAATGGGTATATAAGGTCTCAATTAACTATCCGTATGATAAACTGACTTAAAATGCATAGAAACTAATCTCAAATGTCAAAGATATTTATCAAAATGGGCCTTAGTATTAAGTATGAAAATAATAATAGGGACAATTTTAAGACACATATTTTAAATATCCATATAACTTTTATTTGATAAACATTTTTGAATTTGACATTAGTTTTTATAAATTTCAGATCAGTTTATCACTCTGATAGTTTTTTGATATAATATCTGGCAGATATTGAAACAATGTGCCTAATACCTATAATTTTTGTAATTCACTTTTTAAATAAAATAAATTATAAGCAGTTTATGTGAGATTTATTTATTACCTGAATGTACCAAAACGTAGCTTAAAATAAATTTATGTTATTTCAGACTCGAAGAATATTGAAAATTTAAGGATATTTCAAAAGTAGTTCCCATTGAAATCTCTAGGGATTATTGTAACATATTGAAACATATTTTCAAGAAAAACGTACGTATGAAAAAAAGTACGCGTACTTTTATTAAGTACAGTGACTAATAATAAATTACCTAGATTAGTAGAAATAATTTAAAACAAACTACTGCTTAAGGCTAAGATCCTTAAATCTTTATTTTGCTGATCATTCTGTTATTTATCAAGTATCAATTTTATTAATGCAATCATTAAACTGTCTTAAATGTTCTATTCTTCTCTTTGATAAATTAGCTTTAATCAAAAATGATTAATATACCTAATTGTCTATTCAGCGATCTGTCAAGAAATTGAAGCGCATTAAATTTTTGCTGACTCGTGAGTCAATAAAGTCCATTATAAATATGAACTTAACTTAACAACATTTCTACAAAGTAACCCTTACAACAAGATACAGTTTTCTTTTATTTGTTTTTTTTTTTTATTTCCTGCAGAGTCTTGCATAATCCATTTTGCAGACTGGCAAATGGCAAATGGCAAAGCAAAGCCAAACTGGCAAGTTGTCGTAGTCGTAACTATGAGAGTATACTATGCATATTCTAGCTTTTATATACCACCTTTTAATTTGTCGTTTTGCAGGAGCAGTAGGCAATCCATGGCAATACAATTTATACATTTGTCCGGCCTTTTGTGCCGCCACAAAATGTGGAGAGCTCTGGGGCAAGTCGCGTGGGTATAAACTATGAATTTGTTGAGGTTGTTGCCACAGAGGAGGAAGATGCAGGACAATAAGATTTGCCCATGAGCTCATAAATTGTGGCAGACTGGTATGAGGATGAACTAACTGCAGCATATGCAACTAAAATCAATTTCAATATTTTGCAACATAAAAACATGCCACACACAAAGTGAGATAGATAGAGAAAAAACTGAGCAAGAAGAAAAGAGAGAGAGAGAGAGTGTGCGAGAAATTATGGCAAATAGAATTTATTTTGCATGTGGACAACGCAATCGAGAAAGAGAAAAAAACAGGAAAAATCCAAGTTACGAGCTTGGTTTGAAAATTGAATTTCTTTGTCCAGCTCTTAAATCAATTTCTGTGATGCAACTTAATTTATTTGATTAAAACCTCTGTATGTGTAGGGGGAAGGAAAAAGAAAAAAGGTGAAAACTTTTATTTATGGCAACTAAAGGTAGATTGTTTAAATTAAAGATATCAAATTTAAACTTTTGCCAAGCCAAATAAAAATTTGTTACAATTGCCAAAAACTTTGGCGCCAAATAAGTGAGCAATGTGCAAGTTTTTCAGCAGTCAACTTCAAGGTTCTTCTCGTTCTTTAACATCTCTCTCACCACTGTATATATAGTCGTCCATGTTTACTTCGAAACTAACTAAAAGAAAGCAAATTGAAAGAATAAAACAAATAACCAGACAGACAAACAGTGACACTAAGGGAAAGTGAAGAAGAAAACTTGAACTTAACTTATCTTAAGCGTTAGTCACAAATTAAAGAAACCATTTTACACAACTTTGTCTCACTTTGTCTGGTAAACCATTCGAGGAAATAATTACAACGCCATAAAACATAATCAGGAAAATAATTGCAAAGTTAACTTATTTCAATTTTTTTTTCATTCTTTATCTTGGCCTTTAGATTTTCTCTATTCCGTTTTTCTAGAACAGTAACACTTTTACATTCGTATTAATGACACCTCCTTAAACTAGTTTAAAACAACATTTTATTAAATGTTAATTGAATTTAAAAATACTTATATAGGGATCAAGTAATGAATAATTATTGTTGCTATTTCAGTGAGGATTGTCAACGTAGCTTTAACTTTAAATATTTCTCAGTATTTTAATTAAATTCATTCTTTAATTTAGAGGCATAATTACAGTTGCTCAAAGGACATTAACTGCTCTAATAGACACTAAGAATATTTAAATATTGCAAGGAGCAATTCAAAGTGTTTTATTTCGGACTGCACTTAAATTCGCATCACTTAAGTTCCATGAGTCCTGTCAGGGATAAACATCATAAAATGCTTGACCAGTAAAAGTAAATGGACATGGAGCAATTGTTTGTGCCAGCAATGAACTTTAAAATGATTGGATTAACTTTTGTAAGAGCGGTCGGTGAAATAAAATAAATATACTCATAAGTCAGTTGCAGTTGCTATAAAGTTTTCGAGCGGAAATTGTAAGTTGTCACTTGCCAGGCCAAAGGCCAGAAACGTGTATAAGCTTTTCTCTCTCTCGCTCTCTCTCTCTCTCTCTCTCTCTCTCTTGCTCTTTCTGTTTCTAGTATTTATGACATCGATGGCCGGTAGAGGACTCAGGATACACGCAAGTCCTTTGCCGTGACTTGCAGCGCGCCTGTAATTGATGGAAATGTAATTAAAGTTGTAAGCACACAGGAAAACATAGAGCAGCTGGAAAGTACGTTTTCCTCCAGCATGGAAAAGCCAAAGAAAAGCGACACAAGACGTGGGCATCAAACTCAAAACTTGCTCGTTGCGCTTTAATTAGTTTAAATAGCGAAAAGAAAGAAAAATTTTGTCCTTTCATTTATTTTGCAAAGAAGCCCAAAGTCTGCGCATAATGCATGCAAATTAAGTTTGCAATAAGGAAATTTTTTGTGTCCTCATAAAACGACTGTATATATATCTTCATTTTTGGAGAATTCCTGGAAAATTTGCGTAGTCGAGCTTCAAGTGAAACACTTGACATTTATAATTTAAAAACTGTCTCACATTTTGTTTGCATTTCCCTAATTGGGTTTTATAACCGTCGTAAGCTCAACTGGCTCTAGTCCAACTTTAATTATGGCAAAACGTATTTCAATGTTCTGCAATTTCAAATAGTTTTAAATTATTATTTTGGTTTTGACATATTTGGGATAATTAATGGACTAGAAAAACACTTTTGTTACTTTATGTTGTTCTAGAAAGCTTTCATTGAATTTGGTCAGAAATAAGTAATTTAATTTCCTCAAATTTCATGTAACAGGCAGATGACATTTCCTATATTCTTTATTATTTTAATCAACTTAAGCAACCGAGTCAATTTACCGTGTAAATCAAATAAAATATTTAAGGGGTAAATTCTAATTATTATTTAAAGTGTCAATTAAAATAAAAATGGTAAAGTTGCAAAAATACATTTCTTATGAACTATTACAAAAAATCTCTGGTATAGAGACGTTATCAGTTGTCAACAGCTTCAAATTATAATGAGTTCAGAAGAAAGTGTAAAAATGTAGAAAAATGGCGTAAGCTTTGATGTGAAAGGGTATCTGGTAGCCCAGCGCACTCAACTGCAAGTTTCCTAATTGAAACCTGGTCGATGTGCTTGACATGTGATTAGTAAATTTACACATATAGTATTTCCAAAATCTTTTTGCCTGTCAATTGCCAGATTTCTCAATATTTATTCAACAAAACAACCCATCAATTGCAACATAAAACTGACTTTGAGTTCAGTGATAAAATGACGTGTAAATTCACAGAGATTCGCAAGACCAACATTCAGATAGAGAGTTCAAGAGGAAAACAAATCAAAATGGGTAAAAAGCCCCAGAAGGCCTAGAAAAAGTAAACAAACTGGCAGTCTAAACTTTTACTGACCGCATTTATGTATGCAGGTGAGTGTGTGTGTTAGATGGTGTGTTGGTTTTTGCACTTACCAACATCATGAAGAAAATCGACACTGGCGTTAGATAAATGTACTTGAAAAAAGTCGACAAAATGCTGAAAGCCCTGTTGCACATGCATCATATCAATGTGCAATGATGAAGGTATTAAAACAGCCACACGCTGTGCCGCAGATGCCTCACGTTGTTGTCGCGGTTGTTGCTGTTGTTGCTGTTGTTGTCGGCGTTGACGTGGCTGCTGTTGCTGCTGTGTTGCGGGATCTTGCTTTTGACGTGTCTGACGTTCAAATTCTTGCGCATTACGTGATTGGTGTTGGTGTTTTGTTGCTGTTGTTGCTCTCCTCAAAATTGAATTGCTGCTAAACGTTGTTGCAGTTGGGAAAGTATGCGTAGCCGCAGCTGTTGCTGTTGCTGTTGCAGTTGTAGTTGCACTTGCAGTTGCCAGTATCTTGAGCACTTGGCCAGCTTTCGATGTGGTCTGCTGGACAAGCAATGTTGCTGGTTCAGTAAGGTTGCTGATGGTTTTGGTTATGGTATGGTTGTTGCTGCTGCTGCTGGTGTTGGTGGTGAATGTGGAGGAGACGTTGTGGGAATTGAGAAAGAAGAAGGCTGTCAACAGCAGAAATAATTTAGCAATTTGACAGATTGTTAACTTCATTTATGTTGCGTATTTTATTTGTTGCTGCGGTTGTTTTTTGTTCTTGTTTTTCTTGTTGTTGTTGTTGCTGTAGTTAGTCTTGCTAGTGTTGGTTTCTGTTGGTGCCTTTAACTTTGCTTAGCTGCAGAGCTTACGGACCCAATTGCAGAGTCCTCACATTTTGCTGCCGGCTCTGTTGGCCGTAACTATTAGTATTATTGTTCTTGTTACTCTTGTTGCTATTATTATTGTAGTGGCTGTTGTTGTTGCTGTTGCTGCTGCTCTTGAAGTTAATAATGTTTGCGCCCTCTGCATTGAAATTTGTCATAATTGTGTTGCTATGCCTGGCAAATAGCAGTCAACTGAAACGAAAAATAAAGAAAAAGTTATGGAATTTAATAACAAAGTATTTGCCGCATTTTATAAACAAGTTAGGTAAAGAATAATGCACATTGCAAATAAGTTAATTAAGCTTTCATTTCTTTATACCATTAAAAGAAGGAATTAAGCTATTTTTATTTATTTTTTATTAGATTTTTCTAAAGTGAGTTAAATACTTTTCAAATATAGCAATTGTTTTAAATAAACGATTCATTGGAAACGAAATGCCTGAATTGATATTGTTGTTCTCATTTTGTTTACGTTAGATAGTTTATTATAATTTATTATTTTTAAAAAATTGAAAGTATAATATTATTGAAAATGTTAATTCTGAAAACTAATCGTATAACATTTGCATTGTTATCTAAATAAATTACTTTATCTATTAATGCAATAAGTTTTGGTTGAATTTCTATTTTCACTTTTAAATAATCAATTCCATAAAAACTGAATAAATGAATCTATACATTCTCACCTATTTGTTTACCCTTGTAGATACGTAAATTCAGAATAATATTTTTGGCAATTTTGGTATTTCATTTAAAAGCTTTCACTCCAATTGCTTCACGTTTTAATTTGATGGATGCGCTTTTTAATAGAGCGTGCCTGTCTTTTTGCTATTGTTATAGTTTTCTCTTTGACTCATTTTTGAATAGAGACACATTAAGACACACACACAGAGACACAGTCACTCACACAGATACACATACAAGCACAAGAGACGTTAACATTCATTCATTCAATAACGTGCATACAAATTAATTAAATTAAAATTTCAAATTAGTTTAAAAGTTCAGCTCGCACACACTCACTTCCCCAAGCACACATACATATATGCCCAAATAAACCTATTCATTGACACACACACATACACTTACACACTTACACACACATACGCTCACACACTAAGACAAACTGTCACGCACGCGTTTTGGCTGCATGAAGCTGCCTTTCCCAAAGTTGTTGCTGTTCTTGTGCTTCTTCTGGCTGACAACATTTTCATGCACGTTTAAGCACTCACCCACACAGACACAAACACACACACTCACAGAGGAAACACTTAAGCACACACAGACACACACACACACACACTGTTAAATGCCAAGCTCTGCATAATTTAAGGCGCAAATTTGGCTTACAAGTCTCTTCGCTCAATCGTCGCCCTCTTTGCTCTTTTGTTACTATAAAAATCGAATTGCCATAAAATTGATTGCGCCTAAATAAATATTTTGTATATGTATTCTCATTGCTGTTGTTGTTCTCCACTCCGCGAAACACAACAAACGTACACACACACACACGCACACCGTTCTCACACTCAATCCTTTGACTTTATTTACGTTGGTTGTGCCTCGATTGCTTTACATTTTCATATCCTGTATCAAAAAAGATTATCAAGGGGTATTTTAATTTATTGTTGATTATATGATTCTTATCTCTCGTATTGTACTTTCCTTTAAAATTGGATTTTTCGAATATATTAAACACAGTTTACCCCAAAAGATAATTGTTCTCAACTTTTGATTACAGAGCTTTATAAACTGCCACACCTACTTTAAGTTTAAAGGGCAAAGTTCAAGCGGGTTTATTTTTTTTAAGTCTATTCTTAGAGTGGTCGCTTTTCTCTCTCTCTCTCTCTCTCTCTCTCTCTTCTTATCTGTGCCCGTCCTGCTCTTTTGTTGGTTTCTGCCTACTTCATGCTTGATTACCTGCGCAACGCATTCGTGCGGCAATATTTCAATTCATCAGCAATGGCGCCAATCTAAACTTTCATTTCGATATTAAATTTGGCTCTCCTGCCTCGGTTTCCTGACTCCACCTTATGCCCCGACATTGTCATCTTCATTCGATTGCCCGGAAATGATTGATCACTCTGTTGTGTTCTCAATGGGCCAAAATAAATAATCTGCCTTCAATGGTTGCCTCGCAAATTGTCGCATCATACAAAAATGCCAACAAATTTGGCTAACACGTGGTACCTGGCTCGTTTTTTTGTTTGTGTTGTTGTTACCCGTGTAGACCAATTGTCAGAAGTGTGAAGGTTAAACGAGGGACAAATTCCTAACTTGTTGCTGGTTTACAAATTTGGCTCTTTTAAGCGATTATTAAAAAGCGTTATTATTAAAAACATCTGTTAGTATTAAATAATTTTTTAATTACAATTTAAGTGGCAGCTAATTTTATTGTACTAGTTTATTTTATTCGGCATTTCAGCAAAAACATTTACAAATTACGATAAACTTTAACAAAATGATAAGAACAAAAATCGAAAAATAAGTAACGAATATTTGGATAATCTAGAAACTAGTTTAAATTTATGAGTTTAGCTGGCTCGAGGTCCATATAAATTAATTTATTATTAATTTTTATTTATGTGCTCATATATTTCAATGTAAATTAAATGTAAATTAACTCTACTTCCAAAGAACATATCTAATTTCAATTTAAACTAGTTAATTGTTGTATTATTTTAAGTTATAGACTTTTATTTTTATTATTTAAGGAAACCATAGAATAATTCGAATAAAACCAAAACTTTTTTAGCTTAGAAAAAATTTGAAATTTCTTTTCTTGCTCGGCATTATTTTCTGACAAACAAAATACCGTCAACGCATTGCTTAGTAATTGAGTTAAATTGCAGGCAAATCTTTAAGACCTTTTTACGCCCTTGCTCTGATTTATGTTCGGGTCGAGTTAAATCAGAAGTTCTACATAAATGTATACTCGAATTCTTGATTAAAGAATTTTGTGTTAAGTAAACGGCAATGGGTTCAACGGTTTGTTTGACAACTGAACGCGTTGTTGACCTTTAAAGCCCTTTTAAAACCATTTCAGAATTTTAATAACTGTTAATGCAGCGCAAAGAAAGAGAGAGAGAGAGAGAGAGAGAATATTTTCAATAGCCACGAGCAGAGCTAGTTACTCGCCAAAATGGGTAAAAATGGGAAAAGCATTGCCAGCAGCAAAATTGCTTTTAATTTTATGACATTTTATGAGGAGCGTAATAAAGCCGTTACTAGTAGACTGGATTGGGCCAAGGAGTAGCAACAATAACAATTGCAACAACAAAAACAACAACAACATGAACAACAGCATTGACGAGAACAACAACATCCTGAGCAGCCATAGCTATAAACAACAACATTGACGATGCTGGCACGCTTATATAAATAAATATATTAAAAACTTTCAAGGATGCGAGCAATAAAAGCACACAAAACAAATCCGAGCGAGAGTACGAGTTTTATACTATGGGAAGGATGCTGGACAGTCTTCGAGCTACTCTAGTGTACTTAATAGTTATTGTTTTCTCCCTCTAACTCCCTCTCACACACAAAATACACACTTACTTATGCACACCTCATCGGTCTTTGGCACACTCTCCCTTTCGCTCCCACTTAAATTTTTCATCGCTCTCTTTCTTTGTTCGCCATGTTTACGTTCATTTGTTTTATTTAACTCAATTTTTTGCTGTTTGCTGCTGCCGTTGCCTATTTTTGTTATTGTGGTTCGCGTCCTTTCTTAAGGGCATTATTATTAAGGTACACTCGCACATATACATATTCGTATACACATACGTGAGCGAAGACACACGCAGACATGCGTGCGGATTTGTTCTTGGTTGACGGCTTTTGGCCTCGATGGCGTATACGCAATGTCTCTCTCGTTTGGTAGCAGCCTCCTTGTAAATTTATAACCACTTGTTTTCTCGCTTATTTACATACATATTGACACACAGACACACACACACACACACATACACACAGAGTCACTCACACACTCATAGAGTATTTGTGAGTCTATCTGGAGCATCTTTAGTACGCATACATACATATATGTATATGCATTGAGGCTTAAAATGTTTGAGGTCTGAGGTCTGAGTTCGGCGGCATCTTCAGAACTAACAATGTGCGGTAAGTGGTGGTCGGGGCCAGGGACGGAAATGCCACTCAGACCTACACTTATCAAGGGTCTGTTAGGTGCCTCTGTATGCCGCTAAGTGTCTGTGTGTTTGTGTATTTGTGTGTCTTTGTATAGGTTTGTGTTTTATTTACCATATGCTATGAATGGCATAAGGATATGAACGGCTTTCTCTCGCAATAGAGCTGCTGGTTAGTTTGTTTATGCCTCAAGTTGAGGTATAAATTCTGACAACGATCTCTTTTGAGTGTTTTGCCATGAAAGCTCACATCTGGGTTACAGCTTACACTATTAAAATGTTTATTATATATTTCGAATTTATAATTTCCAAAAATTTGTACCCTTTAAGTATTTAAAATAATTACTAAAAAACATAATAAGCTCTTTGAACATGAAATCAGAAACTATTAAAATAGACTAATAGTTTCTAATTGACAGCTCTGTATAATAGTAACTTAATTTACTTTATTTAATTTGTTCAAAAGTATTCCACGTGCATACTATTTGACTTTTATAAAGCATAAATAATATTTATCATTATTATTATTTTTGTTGAGTAAGATTAATGCATTTTAAATGTTTATTAATCTAATTTTAAAACTTCTTTTAGCTGATCGGATATAAAAAAATATTTAAGCCGAGTGCAGGGTATTCAATAGTCAGTATTCTCGAGTACTTTTTTTTGGTATTTTATTTATTTTATATGCTGGCTTCGCTATGAAAATCGTTGCAGGCGTTGGCAGTGGGTGTAATAACTCAATTACATGGTTGCTCTGGTTACGTTGACAAATGATTGGAGTTTTCTTTTGCTTCCCATTTTCCTCAGGTTCTTTTCCTATGTTTTTCTTTTTTGGCTGTTGCATAAACTGTTAGATGATGTTGGAACTGGCAGGGGACAACGACGATGTGTGTCCTTATAAGCCTGCTCAAGGTTGGATACTAATTGAGCTGAACTAGAAACATATAACGACAACACAGCTTCGTCTATGATTTCAGCTCAAGGCAAGAGTGAGACAGATACTTGCAAGCACGTTTTTCCATTTTCTTAGAATAAACATTTGACTAAGTACCGCATTTGCTGCGTTTATCAACATTTTCACATGAACTAACGCAGCACGGCTTTAATTTGGTATCCTTTTATGCAGCGTCTTTCAATTTGGATTGGGTTGAAGTGAAGGTTAAGAATGAGGCTGCTACTGCCACTTTTACCCGCCACCACAGCCACTTCTCCCTCACCACCATCCATTAATTTCAATTTAAATTGTAGGAGGAGCCAAACTTTCGAATTTGTGCGTTTTACCCGCTGAATGTGGCTAACCAAACTGTCGCTTCAGGCATTCCTCTGTTGATTGCGGTTAGTTTTAACGTTTGGGGTTAAGCTAAGAATTGAGTTTGAATTTGAATTTGAGGTTGATTGGTTTTCCCTACGCGAAATTCACTGATAAAAGGTGAGGAAACTTTGTGCAGGGCAAGAATGTACATACAAATGTATGGAAATTGAGTTTTGTTTTCTTAAAAGTCAATTTAAAAGTTGCTTAACTAAAGCTGTGTGTAAAATGAAGGCCAAATCAACCTTCGCAACCAGAAAGCCTGTTAATATAATAATTGTGTGTGTTGTGATTGTAATTTGTGTCAAAATTTATTTCTAAAATCAAATCAAGTTTATTTTAAGGAATAATTAAAGTATGTACAATATTTTAGCAACTCTAATCAAGACTTGTTTGTTTAATGCAATATAAATATTAGCTTTATTGTGATGGTTTCTGAATATAATATTTCCTAATTTAAATGCTTTGTTTTTCTAAATTTGTATAATAATCCAAGCGATTATTATTTGTTAACGAACCTTGCTGTTTTATTTACGTTTTTTTTTGTTCATTTGTATTATTGTAATTTTTTGACTTGTAAAATCTTATGTAAAAACAGTTTAAATAGTTCTTGGCCACATTTTCACGGACTGCAGCTCAGGTGTATTTTTATGTGTGTTAAAAGCTTAAGCTTCTGATTCTCAAATTCGCAACTCTTTTTGCTTTTTCGCCTACAATTTTCTTTATGTTGCTTTTTTTGTTTTGGCGACAAAATCTCTTGCGCAACACACGATGAGATTTTTTACCAAAAGAAATCTCAATGTTACAGTTGTTCTTGTTGTTGTTGTTGTTTTTGTTACTGCTTGTTGTTTTTGTTACTGCTTGTTGTTTATTACCGTTACAGCTGTTGGCCCTGTGCTTTTTTGATGTCTTTTTCTCCTTGGCTGTGTGTGTAAGTGTGTGGGCGTTTTTTGTTTGTGCAAAAATTAGTCGCAAGCGGCAAAGGCACAACATGAACTTGAAATTGTTGCCACAAATTACACATATATGTACATATGTAAGTGTATGTATGTGCGAGTGTATGTACATACACAGAGTACTTTTCTACATACATGCATACATACAAAAATGCCTGGCAATTTTCGTCTGATTTGCCGTTGAGTGTTGTAATTGTCTTCAAAAAGTTGTGTCGTTAGTTTTGTTGTTAAAGTCTTGTTGTTGTTGTTTGTGTTCTCAATTTGTTGATTGTTCTTATTATTGTTGCTGTTGTTGTTGTTACAGTTTAAGTGCTCGGAATACATGAGCTTGTACATTTGATTGCCGTAAATGTCAATCGACACTAATGAGTTTTCTTTTGACCTTGGATTAAATCAAAGCACACCAAATGATTTGAGTATGTATTTCTTGTAAATGTACACATAAGTATTCAAGTATTTTTTTTAATTTAGAAATAGCTTTCACTGCAATTTATGAAAACAATTTATTAACGAATAGAATTTCATTATGTGTATTTCAAAGAAAACATATTTTCAAAGCATACTTTTTAGCGCTTTAGTCTTCACTAAGAGTTTCCGGGATAAATGATTTAGTATACTTATTTGTATATTTGGTTTTATATTTATTGCTGTTGCTTAAGCTAATTGAAATCTTTTCTTCCCTTGAAACGTTTATTATCTGCTTTTTCATTGCTTCCTTTACCTTCTTTCATTTGCTTTTAGCGCAGATGGTAAACTTTATTTTCAAAAAGCAATGAATGGAATTTTTTCTTTAAATTATTTACATTACATTATTTGCACGAATTTATGTAAATGTTTTGTGCACACAACAACATTGGCCATACACAGACACTCTGCCTCACACACATAAACACACGCTGCCTCACACACATACACATACAGAGTCTCACATTTAAATTAAGAACTTTTGGTGCTTGTCGTGCCGCATTCATCATTAAAATTCAGCCAAAAATATAGAAAATAAAAATAAAATACGCCTCCCTTGCTGCCGCGAATATATAAAACGCAAACAAATATAGATAGGCCGAGGGAAAAGCGAGAGTGAGATAGAAAAGAATAGAAAGAGAGAGCAAGAGATAAGCAGGGACGAGCAAAACAGATTTTAGTACAAAATCTGCGCATAATATCATCATTTCCATAGCAAAAAAAAAAAAAAGAATGTATGTACATTTGCACAAACATACATACATAAATTAATTTATATATTACAATTTTTAGCATGTTTATGAATATCGCTGCAGAGGACGAGATTTTTAATGAAAAACACTTGTGGGCATAAAACTTATGAGTGGGAATAAAGCCTATAGCATGTACCGCTATAGGCTTCATTTCTACTCATGTACATACATGTACATATATACACAAATTCTTACTTATGTATGTACTACACATGTACATTGTACAGTTACACCTGCATTAAGCTCGATGTTGAGCACACGTTTTATGTGAACCCAAAAAATCAGAGCTAAAAGCAATTTGCATATTCGAGCATACGAAAATTTGGAGCTCTTGCGACTTCACATTTTTATTCGCATTTTATTTGATTTGTGTTGAAGCTCAAAGCCTTCCTTTCCTGTGTGTGTGTGTTATACACACACTTTACATATATGTTTGTATATACATATATGCTATATCTCTTTGCCAACTAAGCGTATTTTCTGAGGAGTTGAAAAGAACTGCCGGGTACTAAAATCGTGTAAAGGTAATAAAGTAAAAGAAGATTCACAGATTTACGTTTGCTGAGTGTCACTTTGCATGGCTTTTAGATAAATATATATACTTTATGATATAAATATATTCAATAGACACAATAAACGATTTACCACTATTTCTGCTTTCAATTATATTAATTCGTATTAAATTAAAGCGCATAGTTGTGCACAGTTGCTCAAAGTGTTAAACGAATTTTAAAATGCAACTTTTATAATTCAGACCAGATAATTCAGACAGATGAAGAAATGTCGTTTGTTTGTTTAAGCTTCGCTTATAATTTTCTTTGAAAGTGTCGGGGAGATATGACGACAAAATATAAAACAAGGACGTCATTTAATAGTATTTGTTTGGGGTCTTAGTACTCCCTTAAGTATTTAAAATTGATTTAATTGACAGATTTCGTTTTACTTGATTTTAACATATTTACGTCTCCTTAAACCATTTCTTTGATTACAGAGTGTACCGTAACTGACAGTAGCTGTCGCTATCTTTAAAGACAAATTAATAGATTATTTAAGCCTAATACTGCAGTGTCAATTTGCCTTAATTATGCAAATTTAAAAGTGCCAAGAATATATATAAAAAAGTAAAGAATACATAATGCCTAACTTATATATTATTAAAGTCAAACACAGGGTTGACAATTTGCCTAATTTAAGCAAATTTAAAAGTGTCAAGAAAATGTATGAAACTGAAGAAAATATTTAAATATTTATTTAGAATTTGCCTAAATTAAGCAAGTTTAAAACTGTCAAGAAAATGTATGAAACTAAAGAAAATATTTAAATATTTATGCGCTCGACTTAAGCCGTAAAGATGCAGATATATTTATTTAGATAGTTTTTGTATGTCAGAAGAAGTGCAAAGTGATGGCATTTTTGTACAAAAAAGAATGCCAAACATGCATATTTCTCAAGAGCATTGTAATGTAACACAGGTATTTGCTTTTAAGATTTTACTTATAGATAGAAAAAATCTCAACCAACTGAACAAAGAATATCTTTCTATTTCCTGAAATCAACATCTTCTGTTTGGCGCTCACTTGGCCTCTTGACAACTTAACTTAACTCTACACACATATCTCACACTTACTCGAACACACACTCACAAACACACACACGCACATGGCACAGTGGCACTTTGTGTGCAAAAACTAGACCAAAGTACGAGTCTGTCCAATTGGGAAATTTATGCAGGCAAATTTGTAGCTGAAAGCGGGCGCATAAATTTGACCAGCAGAGTTTTTCTGCCTGTGGCTTGTTGTTGGGTTTGAGGGACCATAAACATTTTCAATTACATTTCTATGGCAGCCAAACAGATCTACAAATAGTCTCGCATTTGAGCTGCGGCAGTAGCGCATATTTCACGCGCTCGCACAACCAAACACACACCCAAATTCGCATCCAAACACACACAGCCAAATTTAATTATGCGCACAAATTTTCTTTTTTTTTCTCTCTTTATTTGTTGGGCCATTTCTGTTTTGAGTTTTTCGTTTCTTTTATGCTGCTATTTTTTATTGCATTTTTGGCATTTGTTGTGCTCTGTTTTCATCACTTTCTATAGGTTAGGACAAACCCTTTTTTTCTGGGGTGTTGCCTAGCCTAAGCCCTTTTAATGCGCTTTGACCTTGTTGAGGCAGCGTCATTATTATAAGGAAGAACATATTTTTTTTTCTTTTTTTTTTTTTTTTGGGAAAAGTGTGGAAATCCTAAGAGTAGATGGCATGCTCGTAGATGTCGTTGAAAGTCCACCAATTGGGGTAATTGAATTTCCAGTTGAGCTTAGCTTTAGCTTCAGCAAAGGCACTTCAGTGACTGTTCTCCGTTCTCTTTCTCTCTATATCTCTTTCTGCATTTCTCCCCTTTTCTCTTCCTCTTTCTCTTTTTGTCGGCCCCTTTGGGGACAATCTGGCTGTCAACTAATTTCATTTTGGGTCTTTTTTCTGTACAATATTGTTGGCATAGCATTTTTCCATTTGCTTTTTGGCAAGAGCGGCTTATATGATAAAGTATACGACATGTGGGACGCGCTGATTATTTACGGTTGTGTTTTGATTATTATTACATTGAAAGCTAAAATGTCACAATATTCCTTGAAATCTTTTTAAGACGATGTAACAAATAAGTACAATACAAAATATTTCTATATCTATTATTTATTATTTTTTTCATTTTTAGTTTTCTCTCTACATTTCACTTTATTTTTGTGACACATGCTCATTCATTGACTATTTGCAGATGCATATGCAATTTTCTTTGTGTACCACACAATTGCTGACCATTCTACAAATGTTGTGTGGCTTTGTGGATCTTTGGCCTGGTTTATAGTTGTCCTTTCTAATTGAAATACAGTGTAGCTATGCGTAAAACTTGTTGAACAAGTTGTGTGCCAAAAATCGCTGCGGCAAATGCAATGCAAACTGTTTGCCAAAAGATAGATATAGACACTCACACACACACATGCTGACAAATATGCATAGTGTTACTGTGTATGTTTGGTAGTTTTCTGCACGTTTGCAGTTATTTTGAAAGCAGGAAAGCGCATTAGGCCACAGCTCATTTCAGACTCGTGCAACTGCAAAAACGATTTCGAATTTAATTGCGCAAGTTTCGGAAGCACGAAAAGCCTTTAAAGTCATTGCAACTTAGCGCCAACAACATGAGTAGCAAACTGTAACAGCAACAGTTGCTGTTGGGCATTAAATTATACACTAAACAGATAAAGAACGCAAAGAAGTTCAGTTATTATCGAAAAATTAAATATACTCAAAGAATAATAAGTGGATTTTATGTTGAAGAAACAATTGAGATTATATAAAATGTAAACTATGACAGCCGCATGAAATACAAATTGAAAACTTTAAGAGATACATCAAGACTTTTAAATTTTATAGTTTTCAGTTATTGTTAAGTTATTTTGCTTAGTTATTTTAACTAAGATAAAGTAAATTTATTTAAGGCACGTTACTTTAATATCTTAGTTCTTATTTTATTAAAATCTTTAAATAATTTCTTGTTGAAACAAGATATTAAGACACTTAATCATTATTTTCAGGCTTAAACTCGCATAAATTGCACTTTCATCTACATTTCCCTGTCTCGCTCTCTCTCTCTCTCTCTCTCTCTCCCTCCGTCTGTCTGTCTTTATCTTTGATTTTCTGTCATAGTCTCTTCACGTCCAAAATGAGGGTAAGCCAATGTCGAATTTAGATGAATAATTTCCATAGCTGCATTGCTGCTGAGTTGTTGTTGAGTTGCTCAGTTGCTGAGTTGCACGTGTCCTTTGGCCACAATTCACACCTGGCAAGTGGTCGCATAGTTAACTCATTTACATTCAAATTGAAACGGATTACGTAGCACGAAGCGCGACAGCCGGATGAAATCCTTTTGCCTGTTGGCCATTGGCTTCATGGTGAATGAGAATTTTGTGCGAAAAACTTTTAATTTGCACGCCAAATTAACAGCAAAGTCACGGGACAGGAAGTGAAAGTGGGATTTTAGCCAGAAGCCAGTAAAAGTCAGTGTTGGCTTGTTAGTTAGTTGTTAATGAGCAAAATCTAATGCCATTGAACGCATTTGAACGAATTAATTCAAGTCGTGTGCACATTGATGAATTGCATACCCTCTTATTATTTACTATATATGTATACTTTCTTCCAAGTTTCTTCCAAGAACTGAGTATATAATATATAATGACTGTAAGCCAAGCTGTAGATGCAGATTGCGACCAGGAACGTGGCTGTGTCGATGTGTTGAGGCTAACTGAGTGAAATTTGTATTTTTTTTTTCTGTTTTGCGAAATTCCGCACGCAACGTGATGGCATCTGGCCAAGTAGAGGAGGGGCTAAGACAGGAGCGGTGGAGGGGGGTGCTGAAGATTACAAAGTGTGTGACAAGTTTATGACATTTTGACGGCACTTTGGCTTAGTATCTTTCAGGCATAGAAGACTTTCCTCAGTCGTATATCATGACCTTTCACCCATTAATATTCCACGTTCTGAAGAGCGGTTGAGTTTTTGTGGTTTACCGACCGTTATAATGAGTTCACTGAACTCGCATGCGTGACTTTGATAATGCCTTGAATACCTCAACATATGTATATGTACATACTTCCTGCTGTGCTAATTCCATGTTAACAAACCAAACCTAGAATATCCATGGCTTATGTGCGTTAATTAAGAAGTCAAATGAAGTTGGAGTTAAAGGCGTGAATGACAAACATTTTTGGCATGAAATATGTAAAAAGAAGACCTCATTATTTCTCTCTTTTATTCAAGTGATAAATAGTTATTTAATAAAAAGAAAATCTGTATTGAAAAAAGAATTGTAAAACAAAACATAATAAAAAAAAAATTAATTAAAAATTATTCATGCTTTTAATAGATTGTTCTAATATTTATATGTCTGAAGAACTGAATCACGTGAATTAAGTAAGAGAAATCCTTTTTAAGCTGGAGAGAATTAACAAACAAAATTACAAATAAAATTAAAAAAAATAATTCATGCAACCTGTTGTATATTTAATTTTAAAGTTTTTTACTAGATGCTTCAGTCATCCACTCCAATTCTGAAATAAATTTTCACTTTTGAAATCCCTTAATGTCTGCTTGCCGTCTGAATAACTCTCATTTAACCCATTTGTTTTCTAACCTTCACTTCTCCTCTTAGGCTTTCACTTGTCATCCTGGCGTACACAAATCTTCCAACCTAGCACATATATATATATATATATATATATATATATATATATATGTTTTTTTTGGTGTTGCTAGAACAAAAATCAATTCAAACAAGTTGAAATTGGTAGTCGTTGACTCGAGTATGCCCTGTATAATTGCATATAAATAATAAGAAATAAAATTAAATTATTATGGCTAACGATATGTTGGCATATTAAGTATGTTAAGCTTTTATCCCTGACTCGGTAGCGATCAAAATAAATTTTTTATGGAATCATAAATTTGTCGCTTGTATACATTTAACCAACCATATTATACCCTTTTAGGGCATCTTTATGTGTACAGAGTATAAAAAGGACTAAAAGGCAGCACAGCTGGCGTTGCTTTGCCATATTTACAGACTTTCCCCAAGTCCTTCCGTTTCTTCTACGTTACGCCATTTACGTTTTCATTCATTGTACGTTTACCCTGTCCTCATCCTGATCCTGTTGGTCCTCGTTGTCCCGTTTGCCGGCTTATTTATTGCGTAATTGTTGGAAAATGGCGTCCCGATTTAGCTAAGCTTGATTTTGGACTATTGCTCTGGTTTCTGTCTTTATGCCATGACGTTGAATTTGACTGCTTTAGCTTTTGTTTACAGTTACGTGAAATTAAATTGTTTTCATTTCCCATTTTTCTTTGCATTGTTTGAGCTGTTGTTGTTCTCTAAGTAGCTTTCATATCGCTTTCTATTTGAGTTATTGTTTAGCATTACAAAGTTTGCTATTGTTTTAATTATTTTAAAACTCAAAATATTTTTGTTGCATCTCTTGAAATTGACCAGCTGAAATTTATGTAAAACAACAATATTTTTGTCTTACTTGGCCAACTGGCTGTCCGACTAATTAGTGGCATTTAATGACATGCCCAACACGTCCTTCGTCCTTCGTCCTTCGTCCTTTCGCCAAAAGGACCACAACCGCAATATCGTGTCGCAAATTAGTGACCACCAACGAGCAGCATAACGATGGCACCTTAACCAACTTCTCGCCGCGGGGTGACGAACAACCAGATGCAACGGGAGTTCAACACCTGGATCTCTACCCCCTTTGGCAGATATAAATCACTGCTATGGCTGCCCAGTGACTTGGACCCATTAATTTCCTCCTTGGACGGCGCTTAATTTCTCTGAATGCCTTTAATTGCTGCCCCTCTTAGTAACCAAGACAAGACGATAGAAAAATGTTGGCAAACGGCAATTTGTGTTCATTATCAATGCTCATTAAATCAATGCATTGCGAAATTTAGTTTGAAAGTTCGTGCAATGGCATGATAAATTGTTTTTATTGAATTATCATTATCTGACAATGACTGTTCGATTTGATAACTTTGTAAAATAATTCTCATAAAATGTTGGGTTAATTTTTTAAACTTCCTTTTTTTAAACGATTTCACTAACAAAGTTTGCGACAGAATGGCAACCTAATTGTATTTGGAATACTATAAAACTTTTAATTACAACTATTTTTAACAACACAATAACAGTCAGGTAGAATTAAATAATGAAATGACATTGATTTGTTTGAAATAAACAGCTTTTCGATTTAAATATCTCTATCAACTTTGGTAGCTGCCTTTAATTGCTTACGATTCATGCATCAATAAATGATATCCATCAATAAAACCAATAATTATCATTAATTTGCGAACGCTCATTTGTATTGAGCAGCTTAAGCGCAGATCTATTTAACTTTTCCCATTGCCAAAAACCAGCTGTTTTCATACGTCAGCGTCAATTGTAAAGCGTAATCGCATTACGTATACGCCACCGGCATTGAAGCAAATCATTTGCCATATATTATTGTATCCGGAAAGGCAATCAGTTATATGCAATTTATGTATATTTTCAATTTTACACAGCATTTACACATATTATAAATATTTATGCACATTTATTCATAAATTCTTTTGTACAGAAATGTGGAATTTTGTTGCTCATTTTTAATTTGTTTGCTAAGCACTCTAATTGGCAAAGGATTACATTTTTGATATTGATATTGCGGCAATTGAACTGTGCGGGCTTAATATTTAATAAGTTAATATAAAAACATTTGAATTCGAATGCAACTATTCCCCGAGTCATTTTGAAAGGTGTAATTATTCAGTGTGGCAAATAAAGTGTGAATACAAAATGAACTTTTATACACAGAAAGGTTTTAAATTCAATTGTTTAGACTTAAAACTTGTTTTTTCATATTGAATTGTACAAAAAATAATATAATGAACACCTAAATCTGTCAATTACTACGTTATTAAATGGTAATTTTATTTTAATTTATATTTTGCATTGTTTGACAGTTTATAAAGGGAAAAAATACAAAATACAAAATATTATTATATAGAGATATTAATATTTATTTTACAATGTTAAAATATTGTGAACTTTTTCAGAACCTCTTTATATTTGAGTTGCTTTTTTTTGGTATATTATGGGTCCTTGAAAAACGGAAATCCAATCATAATAATCGTGAAATGATGCATTTACATATTTATAATTTAATATGCAATCGGAAAGTGCATTTCAAAGACAACAAATTGCATCGTTTATCACTTGGCACAACAAATTTGCTTTAAATTGCAAAATTGCTGAGTCGCATCCCAAGATGGGCATGAGTAAGATGAATAGCTAGGGTGAGGTGTGTGACGTGTGTGTGGAAGGGAATGCGAGGGCATAAATGATGGTGTTGTGGCTGCTGTTGCTGGTGTTGCAATTTTAGTGGGGATAATGTGTTGCCATAAGGAAGTACATTGAAAGGATCTGCCTTTAGTGACTTCATAAATTGGACAGTTTGGTGAGCGAAAGCGAGAAGCAGGAAAGGGCGGCAAATGTGCAAATGGGTGTGGCATTGCATTAAATCATATATGACAAGATAAATTAGCACACAACATTCAGTGAGAACAAGCAACTGGCAAATGCATAAAGACATAAAGATGGAGAAAGAAAAGAATTTCCAACTTCAACCCCAACCCCAACCCTTACCGACTCAGACCCAACCTCAACCCTATATTTTTTTCTTGTTTTTTCGCTCACTCATGCAAAACTCTACTAAAAATCCGCAGCAATGTTTTGTGTTTTTCTTTGTGTTTCATTTTGTTTTGTTTTCTTCAGTTTTGTTCGCTGTCAGCTGCTGCTTTTGCTTTACTCTGACGTTTGTCTTGATGTTTTTCTTTTGTCTGTTTACAGCGCAATTTTATTTTTAAAATTTTGTTGTGCTTCCGCTCTGTTCTTTCTCCCATTGCCCCCCCCCCCTACTATTTCAGCTATATCCTCTGCTAACTGTTTACGCATTCCCCTATATTCATACACATGCCTGTGTGTTTGTGTGTGTGTGTGTATGTGTGTGTGCGTTTGATGCTTTTTTCGTATTCAATTCCATTCAGTTGCCTTAATATGGCATTAAAGCAGATTGCGACCGATGAAGTTTCCGTGCGTCTGTATCTGTGTGTGTACACACAGATACAAGTATACAACTATGTCGGCGTATGCACACACTGCTTGCCATCCAATTAGATGCAGTTCGTTGTTTTGCACGCAGATGAAAAAGAGTGTGTAAGGAAACTTTCCATACGTGTACATATTATGTTATATGTGTGGAAAGCTGGTCTACAAATTATGACATGCTCTTACAAAAATGTTAATTAACTTGGGAAATTTAACAACATATTGTAAACCAACTTTCAACTAAGAAAAGTTTTACTACATATGAATTTTGAAAAGTTGATTAACGAATTATAATTTTGATCTTTAGCACTTTTTCTTTAATACTACTGGGAGGCATGAAACTGCATTTTAGCTCAGTGAATTAGTAGAAATTCGTCTGAGCCTAATTAAATTGCACTTTATTATTATAATCATTGGTATGTGAGTATTTAGAAACTATTTTAATTGCATTAATATCTCAGTGCTTAAAGTTAAAAAAGCTTTCAACTATAGTTGCAATATTCTCTTATACCCTTTAGAATAGTGGTCATTTTACAATCATTTTTAAGTAGATTTAAAAATGGACATTTAACACCTACAAATTAAATTTATTTACTGACTTAATTCAACTTTTATTCACATCTAGAACCAAGTCATTTTGACAATGCAACTTCAAGTAAGCAAGTTTACTTCATTCTCACAAATATAGGTCATCTTCTAGTCAACACTCCCAATGTATGAGCATAAACTTTGATCCAATTCGGAATTTCCATATGAATGCATTTAGAAGGATACTCAAAACTTATTGATTGTCAAGGCTGAGGCCAATTTTTCGATATAAATTGTGCGTTTTATTTAAAATAAATGGGTTGACAAATTTGTAATTGCTTTATTTGCCTTTCTATTTATTAATATTGATGTTAATATTGACACTTATTTATTGACACTTTAATTTATTACGTTTTTATTGAACACTATAAAAAATTCTTTAATTGCTCAAGTGATCACACGTATTTCCATTAAATTTGCGTACTACATTAAAAAAGTAAGTTGATAAAAAATATGAAGACTACATTCCATTTAAATAAAATAAATAAATGGCTAAAGCTTTTAGGGTAGAAAAAAATGTGTTTAACTTTTAATAAATTGTGTGTCCATTAAAAATGAAAAAATTACAAAATCATATAAAAAATGTTATAAATGCACTTGTGTTCGTTCCCACAAAATAAATAAAAATACAGAGAAAGGTTAAAAATTCCAAAAGAATAATGAACACAAATATGCAAAGTTACCGTCGAAAAACAACAAAAAAGTGCGAATGTTTTACAGTTAAAGAAAAATACTCTAATTTAGAATGTGAGTCCATCAGATACTTTGCTTTTCACTTTAAATTGATTGAGTAACCATTAACCACTTTATATTATGCATAGCTTTAAAGCCAATTTTTAAAGTATCTTGTGGAAATTTATTTGAAGAAATAAATGAAGAAGTGGATAATACAGATAAAATGAAATCCACAGGGTATAAAAAAAAAAGTTTGCATAATTTTGTGTGAAATCCTCTTAGGACATATAAAAGCATTTACCCTGAAACATACCAAACGGGATTTATGTGAGCCTTTTTAAGACAAGGGTTAAAACTTGAGCTTCGTTCAGCATTAAAAATGAATTGCAATAATCAGCATGGCAAAAAATTATTCATTGATATGAGAAGAATAATTTGGTAAAAGAAATTGCGAATAAAAAGGTCAAATTTCGAACCTTTGCATAACCTGTTAAGCTTTGTTTTAATTATAAAGCACTTGACTATGGGAATAATTGCTGTGTTGAGTATATGAATAATGGCCCAATGGAATATCGTTAATCTTTTCAACACTCTTAGTGACAGCACATGCTTTATGCTTGTTCATGTCAGCTTTGATTAACCTTTTACTGCAGCTATTTACTTATATGGACAAATACACCAATGTTGTTTTGTGTGCAAAAAGCAAATGAGGAAACTGAACTTATTTCCATTAAAAGACAAAAGAATTTCAAATGGCATTGAGCTGAGCACAATGGCACTAAGCATTTCACTTGTCTTCATACTCTTAGATGAACAGATGTATCATATTCAAGTCTAATGGTAAGAAACCATGAGCCAGAACCCTCCGACCTCAGTCTTTTCGACTGTCACGAGGATGTAAACAGTGACAGATACAAGACAAACTTAATGTGCCATACAGACAGTGAAATTCAAGCATATGTGAGAGAGTGTCCCTATGCGAATTCCTTTGTACTTACGAGCATTCTGTACTCCAAGTATGTATTACGCCACAAATTCTTGTTAAAGCCCTGAATGCTCAGTTCTGTTGCTTACTTTGAGGGGCGCGTTTTGGGCCAAAATGGCCGACGAGGCTTGTTGTTAAAGTCAGGACGGAAGTTGTAATCGCCAGCGAAAACAAATGTTTCGCTTGCCTTTTTGACCGTCCTCTCGTAAAAGCCCACAAAGTTGTGAGCCTCCATCTTCACCCTCTCTTAGCCCTATTCTAAAGTGGAAAATATAAGAGAAAAAGAAGGAAAATAGTTGCAAAGTTTGTCGTTGTCGCATGTTGATAGGCATGTGCTAGTGTGTGTTTGTTTGTCAGTGTGCGTGTGTGTGTGTGTGTGTGGATTTATGTGCTCCATGTGACAAGTTGAAAAGTCCGAGATGAATATATACAGTAAAAGTTTAGTTGAGCAGTTGAAATATAGTTATGCTCTCTAAATGCAAAGAAATTGAGACGATATCTTGGTGAAAAGAGATGGAGAAAGCAATGAAAGTAAGTAATGTTTTAAGAGTTAGTTAATTTATTTATCAGTTTAGTTTTACTGTGAAAATAAAAAGATAAAATGTACATTTAATTCGCTATAACATATCTCCATTTATACATACATATAAATTTATTGACCTGTTCAATATTTCTTGCCTTTTTCAAAACTTTTGGTAACAATTATGAATGAACAAATTTTTCGAAAACCATGTAAATAAATAATGTCTAAGATTCACATTAGGACAATGTAGAGGAATTGCAAGATATCAAAGAACATAAGTTATTTATAGGAGACTAAACTTAATTTTAAAGTGCACGTTTTAATTAACAACTCAACAAATTTAATGCTTATTCTGATGCATTAGTTAATTAAAATGTAGTCTAATCTGCGTCTAACCATCACACAATCTTACCTCTGTCTTGAATACCAATATTAAGTGCCAAATGACATGCAAATCACATACAAGTTCGAGTTCATCATTAAAGCTTTTCTGCCTTATCGACTACTTATGTATATATATATATGTATATATTTACATAGTTTGTTGCTTTTATTTGTTGCTCAAGTATATCGAAAGTGAACTTTGTCTGCTTTTGGTTGATCTGTCTCCTTAACAAATCTTCTCGTTTTAGTTCCAGTGACATGGAAGGGACAAAAGAGGGCTGCACATTTGTTATTTGTTCAAAAATTTGTCAGCACGACTTTTGTGTGACTTTGTCGCTTCATTTTGCGCGTGTCTCTCACTTTGCTGTGCTTTGAATTTTATTTTCTACGTCAAGTGGATTTGCCGTTGCTTCTTCTTGTTCATTCAGGTTGAGGAGGCAGTCACAATAGTGGGCGTAACAGCATTGTCATAACAAGTGAGGATATTTGGCTAACAAGCAAAACAGAAGCAAAACCAGCTACCCGCTTACGTCAGATTTCTTTCCAAACTGATTTATGTGACGTGTATGTGAGTGTGCGAGAGAAAGTTCTTACTTTCCATCATTTAAATGTGCTGCATAATTCAGGTGTTGTTGAGTGATTGGCGAACGCCAAATTGACAAAGATGCAGAGATAAATATCTTGTATAATATATTCATCTCATTTCGTATATACTCAATGGGATAACCCTACAAGCTACAGAAAGAAACCGAATAACTCATATATGGAAATGGAGCTTAGAAGAAATTGAACAATAATTGATAATGAATACAGTTGTTAATTTCAATATTATAAATTTATTTAAACCGATACTATTGGTTCTAGTTTAGATTTTTAAAATATTAAATTACAATATTTTTAAAATATGTGTAATAATTTATTTTATTGTAACTACTTATTTAATTTGAATACTTTGATTAATACTCTAGTTTTGCGGTTAAAATACGTAATGTACAATTCCTTATTTAAGAAATAACATTTTAAAGACATTTAAGTTGAAAATGGTATTTATATTAAGAGCATTTGTCTTTATATGACGCTATGATAAGCATTTATAAAAATATATTTAAGTGAATTGATTTTAACCAAAGGGCTAGCGCTTCCAATATAAAACTTATTATATTTTGGTAAATACTCAATAATAATTGTTATAATAATATTTGATGCATATACTCAAGTGAAGACTAGTAATTTACAAGGGTATTTAAGCTTTGTCAACTCAAAGAAAATTTCTTTTTATCTGAAATTGAGCTTTGTATCGAAATGCTTTGGGCATACCTATATATTTCACGCTGATTGCAACGTGACGTATACACAATGTTAACAACGTTTTCTGATTTTGTAGCATACTTACCAGCATTACGTGGCAGACAGCACGCGTACTTGACGTATACGAAGAGAGACGCCTATCGATGAATGTAGGTGTGGTCTTGGGTAAGCGGCTTTCAGATCTGTTGTTATGTCTGTTAAAGCTGTTTGTCTGGTCTAAGCCTGATAGTCAGGTACTGAAGGCAACGACGACGGGATGTCTATGTCTGTGACACACGCACACTACGCGTAAACGGCTTACACACTTATACACAGCGAGAGTGAGAGACAGAGGCTGTGGAAATCGCAGTAAATCCTTTTAGCCAGACGTAATTAAAACGGCTTGCTTGTGGCCTTTTTGACCATTTGACTTACGCTTCGAGTCAAGTGGCATTTAGGGCGAGCTTTGTAATTCTAGGCACACACGTGCGTGCTCGGCTTTTTGCAGCTAGAAGTACTAAGTACTATGATTTTTACGGTACGCCGTTGGCATTCCTTTCGTATCGTTTCAATTTTCAACTCAAATGTCCGCACGTTGCGTTCCAAGGCGCGCTCGAAATTTCTGAAAGAGGCCTGCAAACATTTTAAACGTCGATGCCGGCGCAAATATTTCGGCAATTAAACTGCGACCCCCGACGTACACGGTGCACGGCGCGTATACGCGATGAATTCCCGGAACCGGAATTCCTTAATATAAGCAGGCGTCAGTTGGCTGGCGTGTGTCGTCTTTAATGGCAGCTATGGCGACGCCAAAGACGATGACTGAAAAGTCCTGTCAATGAATGAGGTATATCATTCTAGTTATTGTTGTTTTTTCTTTGCTGCTCATATGATCAGCGAATCAAAGTTTCCCACACTATTGTAGTCTAAGTTAATGGCAAGCTTTATATCAACCTGTCATCAACTTTGACCTTCTTCGTTCACCTGTTATTCACTTTGAAATGAGTACTCAGTCAGTCTCATGCCTTATTATCAAAGAATAGCATTCGGCCTTGTAAATCAATCGCACACAAAAGTTATCGTTTGTTGTGGGTCTTCACATTCATTTGAAGCATCAATTGAATAAGTGGACAGCTCTAAGCCTCAACATAATCTGTGTCAAGTTCTTAAGAGCTTTGAGTTGTGGATAGATTCACAAAGCCCAAATATTTGCCAAACAATTCAATAAAATATATTTGTTTTTAATCTGCCAAACTCTGTTGTTTTGCTTAGAAAATACTTAGAAGATAAGAAGAGCTCAATGACTTTTAGCTGAATATCATAGTGTGCAGTTTATAGCAATATTATTTGAGACTGCTTGACTACGGAATACCCTATATTCAATTATTAGTACTATAAGATATTAATTGTTTTATTAATTTTTAAGTTTAATTGTCAGGAAAAAATATAAATCCAATAAGTTCCCAAACTTATAATACTAATTACAACATTTAAATAGGTTAAACTTTAAACTGTCGCTTTACTATTATTGCAGATTTATTAATAAAATGAATAACAATTGTTGAATAAATTTATGTCTGAAGTTCAATGTTTAGAATTGCTAGAAATGATGGTAATAAATTATATTTATGAGTCAATGATTCCAGCCTCAAAGTAATGGAAGTCTGAAATTGAGTTGTTTCCCATATGAAGTAACATTTTCTTTTGTCGAGCCATTAAGAGATCTTAGTCTCAATTGAAAGTATGCATGATTTTCCATTCAGAAAATAGGCAACATTGTTTGCATAACATGGCCAAAAGTCTGCAAATTCCGTAGCCTCGATGGCAGCTCATTAACACAAGCACCAGCTGATACAAATGCTATTGCCAATGCTGATGTCGATGTCGATGTCGATGAAAAGGGAAACGACAATGGCAATGTTATTGATATGCCAGGCACGCCATAGCTTTTAGACCACATCATCGATGTTGAAGTTGAAGTTGTTGCTGTTGTTGCTGTTGCTGCTGTTGCTGAATTCATTCATAAAAATCTTACGCTCAAATGCTGAGTGTGTGGTGTTAAAGCCTTAAACTTACACAATAACACGCATACACATAAGACGCAGACATAGAGACGAACACAGACTCACACATATATAATATTCACATTGACATACTTATACACATCCAAGCAGAGTAAGGGAACTTTAAGCTGCGTCTGCGGCCACTTGACATCAAGTTAAGTTAACTTGGGGCCGTTTCTTGCACAACTCGCGTTGCCTACTTATCTGGGCCGCCCCAGCAGAATAGCAATAACAACAACAGCAACAACAACAACTACAACAGCATCAACAACAATAACAACTACCACTGTCACTGTTGAATTCCGCACGCGACTAGCGCAAAATGTTTTCTTGTTTTACCCGACTGACACAGAACTGTTTGCGTTGAGGTTTGCACGGGAACTGAAATTGAAACTGAATTGAAACGACATCGAAGTCACAGCAGCCGCCAATCGTTGCTCTCGTCCTCATCCTCGTCCTTATTGTCGGCTTTGCTCGCAACGAAAGTGAAACGTAACGCATACGCAGCGTTGACCAACTTGCCATGTCAATGCGTCAGCTTTTCATATTCTCTCTCCGAGCTTTCAGAGAGCAACTGGGCTAAACAGCTGATTTTTGTTATTCAGTGAACTTGCCGGTCGGCATTTGCAATGTTATTGTTTTTATTATTGTCTTTGTATCAATGAATGTTGTTATTGTAAAGTTTTTAGGTTGAATTAACTATTCAAAGTCATATTGCAGCGAAGAAAAGATGTTTAAAATGCCATATAAGTAAAAACTTTTAATCAAGTGATAAATATAAATCAGCAGACACTAAGATTTGAAATACTTATATTACTTTAGTCAATACTACATGACTATAATTTAATTATATAACTTAATTTATGGTGTAATATTTAATAATAATAACACTAGGCAACAGCCAAAACACCCCTTGGACAAAATTCACATTTTCGACTTAACAAACTTTTGCTGGCGGTAGTTTTTATCTTAAATTTAAAGTATTTTTGTGCTCTTACATTTTACATGATATCTTGAGATACTGAAACAACCAATCTAAAAATATTTACATATTCCGAAAGATAATGATTAATACAATTCTATGTGATCATTAATACATGGTTTTTAATTTAAATTAATAGTTTAACATATATATATTTTTAAGGTTGGTTGTGTCGCTCTCGAGAAATGATTAAAAAAGTAATGATTAGATTTCTGCAATGATTTAGAATTGACACATGCCTGTCACATATTTTTTTTGTTAAGCAAGCTTAATTTACCCCACAGGGTATTTAAAATCAATTTTAACTTCCGCAATAATTGTGTTGGTTGCCACCAATGCCACAAGCGTTTCTCGAGGCAAGAACATAGTTTTTTTTCCATATCAATAGCTTTGTATGTGAGTTAAATGACCTCTCAATCAAAGTTTGTTTGTTTGTTAATATAATTAAAATGCCACACAAAGGTACTAAATGGGCTTTCTAATTTTCATAAAGTGGCTTTCTATTTGTGTAATATTGGGTGGAAATCTAATTACATTTTACGTCAAAATGTAAGGACTTAAGATACTTTGATTTAAAAAGCGCCACTAATCGTTGATAATGAGACATTTTAATTACTTTAGCAGCTTAGCGTGGCATTATTGATAATGGAATTTGTCTTGAGGTAAATGCAAGCTTTACTTGGCTTTCAGTTTTCTTTTGCTTTTTCCTGAATCATTTAATTCCATAAAAGATTGCAAGTAAACCTTAGCTCAGAATTAACGTTTTTAAAAATTGTCCTTAGAAGATTTGCTCTACATTTTAGCAAATGTTAAAAAGCTTTTTAAAGCTTTACATGGTTCAGTAATAGAAGTAAACATAGAGCTTTAAGCTTTACAACTTCAGATTGTCTAATATACGTGCTTTTAAAAGCATATCCTTGTTCCGCAGACACAGTCCTTAGTCATTTTTATATATAATTTATAGCAGCTTTTAAAGCTTTAGCTAAATTTAAACCGTATTATAGAACTTCCAAAAATACTTTTAGTGAAATTTCTTATATTTTCAACTGTTTTTTTTTCAGGTCACACAAAATGTTTAAACTCAAAGTCGTACTAGTTATAGTTAATATTATCAGTTGAGTAATCTTAAAGCTGATTCTTTATTGAAAACAATTAATTTACCAATTTCTTTTATTTAAAGTTAGACCCTTTTAAAATGTCCTCTGGGGTTGAAAGCTTTGTCTCATGGGCCTTTATTTTGTGAAACTTTTTATTTTTGTTTGTTCAGTGAAAATTTTATTGCTTAACTTTTTGACACGAAGCCTTTTAGCAGCTGGCTAACCTTTTGCCGGCCCTAGGAATGCCCGCAAAGTTTACACAGGTCAAAGAAAATATTTGTCCAAACATGTATGACAACTTCTTCAAATGGGGCGTGGCTAATGCCGCCCACATTGTGTGGATGCCAAACTGAATTTCTATCTACTGTTCTGCTTGCCCAACTTAGAACCCTTTGAGAACCCGGTCGGCCTTGTTAATGGGGTTAAGTTTAACCACAGTCCGCAGAGTTTGTAACTTATTTATTACACTCGTTGGTAAAAAAAAATAAATAAAAAGGCACAAGAATTCATTTAATTTTTCAACATTGATTGACTGAAATGGACTTTAGCAAAACGCTTGAAACCAATAGCAGACTAAAGAAATTTGCAGAAAAAAGCGCAGCCATCTGCTTGATTACATTTGATTATATTCAATTTCTCTTGGCACTTCTTGCCTTTCCTTATGGTTTTTCCCGTTATGGTTTTTCAGGTGTGCCAATTTATTTCGCTTAAATAAATTGAAAACTGTTTACCGCTTTTGTTTTAGCAGCTGCCAGAAACGGAATCTAATTAAATTGCTTGCGCTTTTAATGTGTCGGCATTGGCAAAAAAAATAACTTGGCCACAAACTTGGCTAAGTTGTGCAACACCTGTGAGTTTAACATGTTTACACTTCCTGAGCCAGAAGCTTGCTTTCGCTTCCATTTCCATTTCCCAAAACTTTTTGGTCAACTTCCTATCCCCCATCTTCTGGCTGACTGTATTTTTGCATGCCAGGCACATACCTCATTTCGATAAGCTCGTGCTGGGGGCCTAAAACAAAACAAGTCAGTTGTAAACTCTGTAGATACATATATGTGTGAGTGTCGTGCAGTCTTAATACATTATCTGCTTTATAATTTGCAAACTTTGTTTGACATAAACCATAAGTAATAACAATTTTGGAATTGGAAAAAAAGAAATTTAAAAAAATATAGAAAACAGCTTAAGATAAATATGAAATAATTAAAACCTGAATGTGAAGCAGATCAATTATATTTTGCATGGCAAGTGCATTCAAAAATAATAGGTTGACCCAAGTAAAGTGGATATATTTATTTAATTTACTCCTCTCTCCTGCCTCTAAAATATTTATCCACTTGCTTCTTGACCTTTTTCTATGAATCTATTAGAGTATTAGCATTTTCCATGACATTCTTTTTTGTGTCAGTTTGTCATGGTGCATTTATTCATTTTTATGACCGCCATTAAGCACATATTAAAATCAACACTCGGGAATTTTTACGACCAGCCGAAACAGTTGACTTTGGTCATTATTGGGCTTAATAATGAATGTGAAGTGGACATTGGCGATGTCATTGTTGACATTCAAGTTTTGGTCTGAGCTAGAGAATGGCTCACATGTCGTATACATAATAGTGAATATGCTATGTTGTGCATGTTTGCGACCTTTAAAAGGGGTGAATGCTAGCAATTTTCCAATCTTCTTTTTTTTGTCTGTTTTTTTTTCTTTTTTGAGACAAAAATTCGTACACGTCCCGCATGCCTCAATAATTTACAACCTTTAACAGCTGCAATTGTACAAGCCATAAAACTGGCATAGTAACGATGAGGGAAGACTACGCGATTTAAAAGAACAACTACAAAAATGTACCAGCAATATCTTGATGGCTGCTCATACCTTGACAGTCTAGGTCCATTTATATAGGGTATTTTAGTTGTGGCAATTCATTTGTTACTAAATGGAGAGAGACTTTATTACACAACAATTAATTCTTAATATTGCTGTAATTTTATTTTGAAAACTACTTAGATACATTATTATCTTTGACAGGGTATTTTTCAGTCACCCAGTCATGCCTAGAGCTTCTTCCTTCTTTATTTATATTTTCGGATAAAGCTTTCTCCTTGCTCACGGCTGTCTGACAATAAAGTTAACATTCTCCTTCACCTGGCCTGAATGGGGAGCATATGCGCCTTTCTGCGAGTCATGGCTTAAAGACACATTTTTTTAAACTGAAAGTTACGCGTTAGCTGTGTTACAAGAAGGCTTTCTTACTCATAAAGAGCATTCGTAATTTAGCGTCACTAAGCGAAACCCACCAACTTGTTGCCGCTTCACTAATTCCTGTTGAATATCACGTAGTTTTTAATGAACAAAATTACAGGTGTCGATTAATACATATTAATATGCACAAGTTTTGTAGAGTGACATTTAATTTTGTTTATACCATTATTTTAAAAATGAAAGTTACAACCGAGCTGAACACAGAATTTCCCAAATAAGAAAAAACCAGTATTTAAGAGAAACATGTTTTTCTCTTAAGAGAGAAGTGGTAACTAGAATTTTAACATTAAATGAATTGTATTTAAAAGTAATGATAAGGATATTAAAACTTATTTTTGATTAGCTAGTTTCTGGAATAAGTTAATATAATAGGCAATTACTGTAAATATATCAGCAACAGTGCTGATGCAAACATTCTCGTTAACTTGTGAACTAGGTAGTCGTTTATCCTTGTGGAAATCATAACAATAACTACTAAGGATACTCGTACTTGCTATCCAATTAAGACACAATCAACACATTTCTTTACCCATAACAATCATTTGTGTCAATTTCGAAATCAAACGGACTACAATCAACAAACTGTTTGGGCGTTGAGAAGGAAATCGCGTTCCAATAATAACAATAAATACAATTTGCCGGGACTATCCCAATTTTGTTGGCAGGACACGCAGCCTTGGGTCAATCATCTAAAAGGGCGGACTATTCCCAATGCGAAAGTTCAATGCTCTGTGGGGAAACTACAACAAAAGCAAATAAATACACATATAATAGAGGCGGGCGATATCTAAAACAAAATTCAATTGATATGCCTGTCCGATTGGCAGACTGTTATAATTTGCCATGTGTATAGAGGGAATCAAGTCGAGTCATCATCAACACAAGGTCGAGTCAAAGTTTTGCTATCCATCTCACATTGCCAATGACACTTATCAATTGAATGTTCTATCGTTGGCAGTATTCCTCTTTTTTAATACATACTATATATATTTTTTCTTCAACTTTTTCTTTCTTTCTTTTAGTGATAAGCTCAGCTCAGCTCGTTACGGGCACTTGAAAGTGTATCTGTATCTGTAACGGCATAGTCACAGCTCAGCATAAGTGAAATTGGCGCCTGTCGAGAGTCGTGTAGTGTCCTTGACACTGATGACAATTTGGACGCCAGTTTGACTGGCAAATATTTATAATTGCTTCCTGTGGATTATTTACGAGTATCAAATCAAAATGTTAAGATCACTAAGTATCTAGAGGTGGACGTGTCTGCTAATAGCAGACGACTATGCTGTCTGTCAAGTGATTTATTGAAACTTCACTTCTAATTGGGATATGAGAACACAAGTACAATTCTATTTGGTATGTCAAAGTTAACTTATAAAAGAAAATATATACTATAAGCGCATGTGCCAAGACATTAAATTTGATTATTCTTTCAATTTTAAAAATTACTTAATATTTGTTTGGAATGTTTTGAAAATTGTATTTTTCCAATTTCATAAAAATTCTCAAATTTTCCTTTAAATTCAACCAGTTTTCTGTCTTTTTAAAAAAATGTAAAATTTATTATATTATATATATTAATATGCGTAGCAGTAAAGTGCAGCCTGATATATTTTTTTTCAGAATTACTTTTTCAGCTCAATTATTGTCATATGCTTAGTTATTTTATGCATTTTTGATGTCCTTATTGAACTGCTGGCCAATGAAGCGCTCGGCAATTGCCTTTTGGGAATCCAGTGCACACACACAATTTATGCAGAACATGCTAAAGGACGCCCTCGCTTTGGGGATTGCATTGCCATGGCATCTGTGATTTGGCCATAAACTTTGCCCTGTCACTTGGCTGATTGCACTCACATACTTATATTTTCTTTTTAAATATTTTTTGGTCTCTTTATTTTGGCTATTAAAATTCTTGGCTTATTTCCAATTGATGGACATATTTTTGCTGGCACTGCAGCCAGACGAGTTTTCATTATGCCAAATTCAAGGGCAAAAGCGATTCAGTAACAATCAAAAAAACTTGTCGACAATTTCTTCATTTCTTTCTTTCATATTCCTTTTTTACAATTTGAGTTTAGCTTGGAGCAAAAAGTTTGTTGCTGTCTTTGATTTCATCTACAATAAGTTTTTTAAATGCTTTTTTTTTCGGTAGACTTTTCAAGCTCTTAGTTGAATTGAAATTGGTCCTGAGATGGTTTTCCACAGACATCTTTAAAATATATCAAGTATTTTGCAAAATGCAAAAAGGGTCAGCAAGAATGAATAATGAACAGCCATTGACCAAGTAACATGAATGATATGCATTCAGTTTTGGACGTGTCGTTAATTTGTCAACAATACAATTCTGTCAGTTTGACCTTCCATTCCAGCCACGTGCCAGGAAAAGGCCATTATTCGAATAATTGCGAGCATAATTAATAACATCCATTCTTATATTCGATTTAGCTGCACATACTTCTATTCGATTTGGCATTTGGCATTGTCGTTCTGCTCATCATTTATATTCATGTATATACATATATATTTATTGTTATGTTGGCAGTTTGTTGTCATGTTCATTCATCCTCATCCTCATTCTCATTCATTTGTTTTTGTTGCTATGTGTCAAACTTTGATGCATTTTAATTAACATGCAAATTGTTCAAGCTTTGCTTTGTCCTATGAATACATTTTTCTATGCCGCCCACATAGCGTATACGCAACGTTTAATTAAATTGTGCATTGACATTTTTGAACAGCGTCAATGGCAACAACGACAACGGCAACGTCAGCGTCAGCGTGAACTACTTACTTCGACATCGACTCGTTTACATTGTGAACTTTTTAATTGAATTATATGTTTGTAATTGCATTGAATGCAAAAAGTTGCTAAAAGTGTTCCACACGCCACGCCACGCCCCAAGGGAAAAACTCTTTTCTCCTTTATATTATTTTCAAATGAAAACTGATGAAAGTGCATAGTTATTTTATGGACTCCGGGACTCTTTACATTGCATTCCATCCCCGTTGGCTATCACAAAAAATATCACAAAAAAAGTTCTGCTTGTTGATATTACAGAAATTAATCCCCATGTGCCATGGACAATTGTTCAAATTACAATGCTGATTGTGTGAGGATTTACTGAAATATATATATATATATATAAATATACAATTAAAAGACCCATAAATTATAAATGATTGATATTAGTTTGGTTTAGAGTCTATGCTTTGGACAATAGACAAAATTTTAATGCTGACAGTATGAGGATTTGTTGACAAATGAATGTAAGCAAATAAGGAAATAAAATAATAATAAAGAAAAAATTTACTGATGATTGATATTAATATAGAATTGTAATTTCAAAATATATTAGATATTTATTAAGCTTTAAAATATTTTAATACCTTACTATAGCCAATTTCATTCTCTGCTTTGATTGTTTTATTGAAATTCATTTTTAAATAAGTATTACATCTTACACAGAAATTAATTCCAAATTTTGGTATATACATTTCCATTATATACCTTATATTATGACTAATGTTAAAGATATTTAAATAAATTATAAATACCTAAGTTCTGGAACTCTTTTCTTTCTTTTACACATTCTTTTAATTTATAAAGAAAAACAACCCGAATAACACTTTTTGTACACAATTTACAAAGGTGTTCCTATCTTTATTTATCGCTAATCTCCAGAGATAGCATTTAGTCCGGTTTTCACTTATCCATAATTAGAATTATGTTCTCTATTTGTGTGTGTGTGTGTGTGTGTTATAGTTTGTGGGTCGCCTCAGAAATGCACCGAGGGATTTCAGATCATTTATAATTAGTTTTTCCCATCTCCGGCTTGTTTCTCGTACCCGGTAGCCTGGAAAAGCTCCTTTGCATAATGGATGATACAAATTTGGAAGCCTGTTAAGTGCATCACGCATACGCCAGGTGTAGCAGAAGAGGAAGCTATGCCTGTTTAATAATTAGCCAAATGATTTAACAGACACGCAAATACTTGAGTTCATTGTTTTATGGCTCAACACAAAACCACAAGATGGCCCAATGATGCATGGTATGGACAAACGGATCATTGAGATGCAAACTGAGAGGCATAGCTATGGCCAATTATTAGTTCTATATATATTTATCAATTGGGCACGACCACGGCTACGAGTTCAAACTTGGCTAACAGATGGAAGGCAAATGCTTTAATTGACCGAAATTTGTGTGAACATTTTGTTGAGTTTGGTTGTTGATGATGGCGTGTTAATTAAGTGCTTGCACGCACAGTTGAACTCTTGAAGAGTGGTAACTGTTGCACATACTTGAACTAACAGTATACACATAGACCACAACAGTAACAACAACAACATCAACAACACATGGCTGGCAAATGTTGGCCATAAATTTACCCTCACTTCGAGCAGATTTATGGCATAATAGAACATCTGCTAGAAGTGTCCTACTCTCAAGACCCATGTACATATATATATGTTTATCAAAATATGTATATTTGTACATATCCGTGTATGTCTGAATGGGAGTTCGCACTTTGCACCTGTAAAACTTTGGCACTCTCTCACACACACACACACACACACACACACATATGTTCCCACACACTACTACACGCATATATAAACACAAGTGACAGGTAATTTGTGCATAAAAGCATGAGGCATAGGTAGGTTGAAATGGAGGGAGACAAGAGGAGAGGAGACATATGGAGTTGGAGGCAGAGGGAGACTGTTAACGTGACATCAACGCATGCATTATTCATTTCATAGCCAGCATTTTTGTGTTATTTTACTTATTCTTCTTACGTGTGTGTGTGTATGTATGTGTGTGCTCACTTGACAATTTTCACAGTTGTCCTTCGCTGTGGGAAATACCGCTGCGTTCAATGCGTTTTTCGGTTTTTGCACTTTTCAGCAAATTTTTTGATGACAGCCGTGGCAGGTCGAGCCTTTGCCTTTACTCCAACTACGAGACAGTTCAATTTACAAGCGGACAGCCAGGTTTATTGTGTGCCCATCAACCGTAGTGGCTTAAGGCCATTTGATGAAGTCACAATTGCAGCTGGTCTATAGCTAATCTCAGACTCTCAAGTAATTTAAATACAAGTCTTGTTTCATTTATTATCTGCAGAAGTTTGTTTAAAGTATAAGTAAACGTTAATTGTAGTCTGCTTTTCTAACCGTATCTTACCTTATCTGTCTTGAACAAAACTCATTTGGGTAATTACACAAAATTGTGTGCTCTGACCAAAATGAATGAGCAATTTATCAACCTCTGTGCAGTGTGCATAATTTAATTTCGATTTTAGCTTTTAAACACACAATTTGCTGCACAAATGGCAAACGTAAATCGAATGCAAATTGAATTAAGCCAGTCGAATAGTTCAATTAAAATTGAAAATTACCTGTAATAATTGTATAATTCAGTTGAAGACATTTTCAAAGGTAAAGCCAAAATGTAATTGGACAAGATATTTCACTCACTAACAATGGCAAATACTCCTTCGGAATTTATCTTATAAATTATAAAAACAGTTTCGTACCAAATGCTTTTGGTCAAATATTGTGTGCAAATGTTTTCACACTCACATAGACAAATAGAAACAATGTGTTTATGTAATGTACTTTGCATGTTGTGCATGATGAATAGTCCGAGAGTCTGTGGTCATTTCTCAGGCTTTAATAAGCTAAAAGATATGCAAATTATTTGCAAGAGATGACTTTGGGCATCTGTTGAATTTGACGCCAGCTTAGAGGTAATCCTGTGTATTTCGAAAGTTTTAAAAAAAGATGGTTTTCATTTGTTTTAGTTTGCTTTAATAGAAATTGTATAAGGGTGCTAAAGGTTTTAAAACGATTTCCATTGTTCCAAATTCGGCATTATTCTAAAAAAAATAATTAGTCTCAAAATGCAGACAATAATTTACTAAGTTCCACGTATCCCTTTAATAAGAGCAGGTTCAGCTTGTCAACTTCACCAGGTAATTTCAATGAGTGTTTGTGCATTTGACAACCACTCACAGGTGCTTTTTATGTTCATCAAATAATTTTGGCCACAAATGCGAGCTAAAAGCCTTGTTGTGGCTTTTCCGGGAACAATTATAATAACAGCAGCTGTAATTTCTAATTTGTTGCAATTTACACAACGAAATCAAATTGATTTTCACTTTTCACAAGTACCAATTAAATGCGTATGCGTAATATTACAATTGTCCGTTGTAAACTTACTGCTCAAGGAGTGTCAAATGCATACAGTATTTCCAGCTAACAAGCGACACCAGTTTCTAATTGTTTTTGTAAGATGAGCATCTACTTATTTATTTTTATATCTAAATAAAAAGGTAATCAATTTAAACCTATAATGACTTCAAATATACGGAACTCTAGTAATTTTATGATTTGCATATTCCCGAAATAGAAAGTATCTTTACCAATGTCCATATTGCATTTACTTTTTTATATATTTATCCTCCGTGCCAAACATAAGCTTAAGTATGTAAAAAGAGAGTAAATTTCATTGTTAGATTATCTATGAAGTTTTTGACAAAGTTGTCCGACTAAAGTGCATGTCAGTGTTGATTGTGGTATGAGGCCAACCTAAATGCATTCAAACTTTGTTCTCAGTGGTCAGCTCTGAGCATTCTAAGCAGCTTCTGTTGGCCATAAAATAGTTGTCGAAAGAACTGTTGTCAGTCGGCAAAACTTTCAACCTGAAACAGTAAAAGCACATATGGAGTATGGAAAGTATTGGAAACTTGTCATAGATTTCAAACATTCAAGGCAAAAAGTAAGTGCATAAATATTGATTAGGTTGTCCGCATTTCAAACAGATTTGGGAACTTTTAATTGAAGCGGCACCACAACTGCAAATAATTTAACTTTGTTTTAATTTAATTTATAGAATCTACCAACTAGTATACTTAATTTTTCAATAATTGCTTGAATAATTAATGGAATATAACATAAGATACATTTCTCTTGAAATAAAATTAAGTAATTTCTTTTTCTTATTTTGCATGATTTATGACTTTCAGCAATAAACGCTGCGTATGCTGAATATGTAATTGATCGCTTTTGATAAAAAATTTCTTCCTGTTTTTGTAATTTCAAAATGTCTTTGATTTTATACTGCCATGCATTTTAACTATCAGCTTATTGTTGGACTATAGTTAATCAACACCAGTGGGACTCTATCAGGCACTTTGAAATTTGCCCTGAATGGATTTGAATTGAAAACGGCACATTTGAAATATCCTTTCAAAATGGAAGTATTTATTACAAGTGCAGACACTACAGAAATGGGTGTCCGTTTACTCGTAGTATGCGTATCTGTTGTATCTATGATATAAGCACTCGTATTTTTCTCTCACACACAAAAGATAACCACACTTTTGTCATGCAAATGCAACTACTGTGTTCTCATCCCCATCCTCATCCTCTGAGCTGTGGCTTTAAACTCACTCAATTACAAATTGCTGACCTCACAATGTAAGGAAATGCTAGCAATTGAATGTTGAGATGTGCGATGTGAGATGTGCTCGGCATTGGCAAGCAAAATTCGAGTATTTACCTGGCCAAAAACGTGTCTCAGAGACAACAGATAAGAGTAAACAATAAGTTGGACCGCAAGTAACTTGGGCAGGAAGAGAGAGGCAAACTCTTTGGCCATTGTTTGGCTGTTGTGGCTTTTGTTATTTTCTCAGAAAAGTTGCCTGTTGGCTGTGTCCATTGTCGGTTGTTGGTAGTTGTTTGTTGGCCATTGGCCGTTGGCCGTTTGGTTGTTTATCTTTGGTCAACAGTTGCAGGCAAATGGAATTTGCTTTTATTGTAATCTGAACTAAAATGTAATCCCAAATTGTTGTCTCTTGTCCTTTTCAGCCATGGCAGCACTTTTGTGGTTAGCAAATTTACAATTTTTCATCTACTTTAAGTTGTACATTGGCATCTATTTGAATTGGGGGAGTCCAAGTCATTAGACAAAATTCACTATGAAAGTCATTCACACAGTTGTGTGTGAACAATTAACACACGCACAAATTGGCAAATAGGTAAATTGTTGGTTCAGTTCAGTTCAGTCCAGTCAAGAGTCGAGTTCAGGTTTAATTAAATATTTACTCAATTCACACGCAAAAAGGGAACTTACAGTACACCGAAATTGCCCAACAATAAATATTTACATACTCATTAAACTTTTCACATTAAAATCATACAGTCCTGGAGCAAACTAAACAAAAACCCGAAAAACTACAACCGAAAAATAAACACCAGAATATCAGCTTAAAACTTTTTCGATCTGCAACACAAAAGTTAAGCAACAACTGGAAAAAGCGAGTAAAGCTACTTTTCTGCACGACTTTTTCCTCAGGGCCGAGGCCTTTGTCTCTGTCTCTATCTCTGTCTCTGTCACTGTCTTTGTATCTGCCTCTGTGTTCGGGTCACGTGCCTAAAAGGCGGCTCACAAAACGAATTACGAGTATTAACGTAGAGAGAAGGGTCATGACAAAGGGTCAGGAATGTGAGAGTGTGAATTGCTTTGAGGTTGTCAAAGACAAATGGATTGAAATGCAAGAGAAACTCATTAGACTGGCTTTAATTGCTGCCCGAACACTAACGATACAATTAATAGCCTGCTTTACATCTACATTGAGTATTAAATGTTGTTGCACTTAGCAAAACTTTAAGCTTTTTATCAACTGTATTTAATCTGAAGCTCAGCTAACTTGGAGCCGAATTTAGTTGGCCCTGCTTTAAGCCATTTCGCTTACTTCGCAGGCATTTGCCATGAGTTTAGCGTCCACATTGCAAGCATTCATAAATCATCATTTAGTTCATGTCATGCTGCTGCGTGTTTGCCGTCAAAACGGCTGCTAGGCAACAAATATGACCAACCAAAGAAAGAGAGAGAGAGAGAGAGAGAGAACGAAGGAGAAAGCTATAGTTAGAAACGCAGTGGCTACTTGCAGCATTTCCTTCCGTTCTCTTCACGTCGTGCGTACACCTTGACGTATGAGTGATTTATGTAAATGAAATTGTTACATGAAAATAAAACTCGTTTGCTTGCTTGCACCGTTTTTGTGTGAAATTTTCAACTGAATTCACACACCGCAAAAGCCAAAAATGGCAATGAGTTGGCAACAATTTAATAGAAATTTTTAATGGAAATGTTTGCAAAATTACAAAGCGCTTGAAATTGACCGAAAGAAAACTTCATTAATTGAAAATGCCAACCGAAAAAGTGTCTGCCCACTTGACCATGCCCCATGCCACATGCCACATGTCGCATGCATATTTAAAGCTTTAATTTGCAATTTCAACATGCCGCCCTATGGAAATTTTTATTTCCCATATTGTTGTTAGTTCGTTGCGGCTGCTAAACACAACCATGAAACATTTAAAGCCCTTCTCTCATGTATGTCCTTGTGGGGACTTGGGTCTGTTTTATTTTTGTTGCTGTAGTTGCTGTCGGTGTTGTTGTTGTTGTTGTTGTTGTTGTTGTTTTTGGAAAGTGTAAGGCAGGGGAATATGAGATGAGAGCCTTCATCAAGTGCCAACACGTTGATGGCCAGGCACAATTAAGTGTTTTTATGCATGCTGCATTGTTGCCAGCAATTGCTCAAGTATGCTAATGACAACTGGACTGTCTTTAGGACTGAATTTAGCTGCTTAAAGCATCAGCTTAAAGTGATGCTTAAGGCCAGGTCCCTTTAACCGACAGCTCATGGCTTCACTCGACCTTAATCGCGCCACATGAACAAACAATTTTTGTTATAATAGCCGTGGGACATGACACGAGTCGACAGACAGGCACCAGGGACAGTGCTGTCAATTTAGCTTATTTAATGTTAGATTTAGCTTATTTTTAAATTATGAAATTTCTCTTAAATTTAAAAAACAATAAGACAGCAACTTTTATTTTCTAGGTGCATTTAATTCTTAATTTAAATTAATTTAATTCTATATTATACCGATAACAATTTTTTTAAATTTTTAAATTTCTCTTAGATTCGTAAAAACAATAAAACAGCAACTTTTTTTATTTTTTATAAAAATATGTATATTATAACAATAAATAATGAAATAATTATATAGAAAAACGTTGTATGTTATTTATTTCAAAAATTTATTCTTAGAATACAAACAATACAAAAATGTAATAAATAATTAAAATTTCTAATTATTAAATTTTTCTTTGCTTTCTACCAAAACTGACAGCACTAGCCAGAAAATCTGCTTGCAAGTGTTTCTGTTTCTGTTTGTACTCGTTTCTGCTTTCTCTAAAGTTTAGTTTCTTTGCTTTCCAATAGGACTCTGACCCTGAACCTTTTCATTTACGACACGCTCCACTTATACGACAGCTGCGGCCTTAGTTCAATATATATTTTGATATCCTGCTCGGCTCATTAGCAACTAAAAGGAAAATCGTTCTGCTTATATGCAACACATACACTTCGATATGCCACTAAGTCTATTTAATTTTAGCCTTTGTATGGCGAAAATATAGCAAAAGCTTTTAACTTAATGACTAGGCACAAGTTTTAGTCATGACTTATTGCAAAAGCTATTTTATTGTTGGCTCTTTCGCATTGTTAAAGTTTAACAAAGGCCATTTTCTAGGCTCAATTCCGTCTATTCACGAATTGATTTTTAAAAATGATTGAAAAATGTTTACAAAGCGCAGTGGCAAATACAAAACAATAATAATGAGCCGCAAAAACATTTTAAAATAATTGTAATAAAGATGAAAATAGTTTATCACATATTTTTCATTTTGTTGAATATTGTTCCATACCACATTTACTTTGTTTATTGGTCTGAATTCCAATTAAATACTTCTGCAAATTGTAGTACATTACATTTCACAATTTGAAACTAACATTTATAAAAACTATACCTGTTGAAATTGTATTTCAATTCCTAATTGTATGGTTGATAAAGCAGATTTGATAACAAGCAATTAGGAAAACATTTTCCTGTTTTGCCACAAGCAAAATTAATTGTATTGGCCATTCAATTAAAAACGTCAACAGTTCTTGTAGTGCCTAATTAAGATAACATCTTGTTATTCTTGTAAACTGGGCGTGGGGCGGACGATGAAGGATTCTTCTCATTAAATAATAATTAGAAACATTTGTCATTTGTCTTTGAATATTTTCCGAGAAACTTAATTGAGAAACGCACTCAGATCCCAAGCAAATTACATAGCCATTTTTGAAGTTACTTTTTATAAATTAGTTAAGTCTGACATATACATATATACAGAGAGTTGTCAGAAACTTTATAATTTTTATTTTGGTTAGTAAGTAAGATCTAAATCATTTCTATATAAAATTGTTTTTATATACAAAATTAATTTAGAGATTAAAAATTGGTTAACATTACATTTCTCTGTAAAATTAGTTTAGTTCTGAAAAATTTATGAAATTAGTTATTCCTTGGAACTGCTTCAAAATGTGAAAAATTGTTAAAGCTGGAATTCGATTACAAGTAATAATACCGGATTTGCACTTTAGACAAAGTGAAAATATGTATGGTAACTTACGGGGAATATAATATTATGCATGCACTTAAATTAAAGTCTATCCACAGAATCTGTCAGTTTTCAATCAATAATCATTGCCCAGACACAGTTGCTTTCAAACTGAGACATCTGAACAGATATTTGCTTGTGTACAATTTGAACTAAAATTTTCTCAACGGTCAGGCAAAGACAAGTTGTGGTTGAATCTGAAATGCAGACTGCACAAATTCCATTTGGAAATTCCAACTGAAATCCCAATCCAAGGCGATTTATGCTGCGATGCTCGTCATCGCCGTTAAGGCATTTACATAAATGGAAGGCTTTGTGCCTTGATTTTGCCATGTGCCTCACGCAGTGTGCCACATGTGGCAGTATTCAGCGGCATCCAAAATTATGAATTTGAATTGCAAGGGACAGAGAAAGAGAAGGACACAGAGAGAGAGAGAGAGAGAGTTTTTGCTTGAAGGGAATCGCAGCGTATGCAAATACAACGAGTATTTGATGACATTTCGTTAATGGTTCTTCACTGAACACTGAACTGAAGAAGAAAACTGAGGCTGACAAAAATCCGATTCTTTATTTGATTAGAGCAATAAAAGTACAACTTTTTGACAATAGACAACTCACTGCATGACTGACAAAAAAGAGAAACTGACTGTTGAACAATGCCGCAGGTTGTCAATCATCCAGCTGAGCTCAAAGCTGATGATCCACACCCAACGTGTATACAAAATTTTCATTCAAGTCAACTCAACTTTGGTGGCATCTTGAAGGTCGCTTTAAAGCCAGCGTAAAATTTAATTAATCTCATCCAGACGGCGTCACATGATACGCTAAGCATTAAGCAATAGGTATTAGACAGCAGCTGCTGTTGCAAAATTTACTAGAATTTCGTAAGCATTTAAACCAATAAGAGCTCAAGGCAAACATTTGTATAATTGAGTGAACAATTGTAAGATATCCTGTAAAGAAAATGATCAAAATCAATAACAGATCCTTTATTGTTAAAGATTTGAGTACATTTGAAGTTGATAATAATTTAACATAAAGTAAACTTGTGCAATATTTGTTATTCATTAAAAGAATACCAGTTTGCTAAAACTACTAAGAACGTATTTTGAGTAAATACCATATTAGGCGAGATACCCTGTAAACTAATAACGGAGAAGCTGATCATAATTAACAAAGCTGTAAAGCTTCTCAAGGAATACCGAGTATATTCCTTCCCAACTCTGAGATGATAATAAAGTAAACTAATGTCAAATTTGTTATTCATTTAAAATACCCTCTTAATTCTTCTAGCAGATGGTATTCAAAGCAGCAAGCCACGAGCAACGCCTAAGGCTATTAACGTTCGCTTTTACTCACGCCTGGTAATAAATCTCAGACTGTCAGGCAGCCTGCCATTGCCTTGAACAACAATGGTAGCAACAACAATATTTGAAAGGCATTCGGTTTGGTTGGTTTGGCTTGAAAATTACCTGACATTTTGTACGGAAGGGGCCGTAATTGGGCGTTGCGGGGGGAGACGCTCTATGGATACTAAGTAATCAGGGATAATTTATTCATGAGTAGCAAATGAGGGTATTGAACTTACCTGATTTGACAAATACAGTCACAAAATTCACTTGTTTGGAGCATTAAGTGAATGAGCGCTATAACTAATTCACAAAGACAAATTTAAATGTGTAAAAAAACCAGATGCTACCACCTAAAAAACATATTAGAACTGAAAAGTATGCTTCATTTTATTGCTGACTTGCAATAAGTAATGTGCAGGAAAGTAAGTAATTTGTAAGTGTATGCAAAAGTGAATGAGTTCATAGAAGCAAATAATTGTCTAATCTCATAATCTGATCAACATCAAATTTTAACAGCAAGTGTTTTAAGTTTACAGCACGGAGTTATTTGGGATTAATTGTAGTTAAATTTAATATATATGAATACATTAAATAATTGACTTCACAATGGCATTAGGAATTGTACTTACATTTAAGTTCAATTTTAGTCAACAATTCTTACTTTAGGCACTCTCTCAATTAAATGACAAGGGAGAGCAAACATAAAGCTTTATTTGTTTATTTTTACAATTGAATCTGATAAAAAACGTATCAAATTCCCGTTCTTTAATAAGTGGAGCAATAATCGTTTTCAGTTTTACTCAGTAAATTGTATTTAAAGCAGCCCCTCAAAAGTAAGCAACACATTTTATGTATGTTTATTGCTCATGTGAATCTATTGAGCGTATGAGACGATGGAAAAACAAATATAAAGCATTGTTTGTTATTTTTTTCCGCTATTTTTAACCTATTGTGGGACCCCATCTGACCTTTAATACATGCAAATTGAATTTTCCCGTCAATTTACAAGCAACACATTGAATGTTGCCAAGTAGAAACCGAGAATATGTTGTGTCGCAAGTTTATTTATAACGCATTGAAACTAAAGGGAGAGACATTCCATGTCGTGCTCATATCTATAACTAAATAACTTCATACGTATGTATATGTGACGATGTGCAGATATTTCAGGTGTTTTCTTTGTCTTGCCATCAGCATTTACCGCCACTTTGAACTTGAGCATCTAGAGTTTGCACTGATGAGGTGTAGGTAGACTTCTATGTACATATAGGCAAATAAGGCGTTAGAACCCGTGGGAATGCAAACAACCGCACACAAGGTACACGACAAAGGGAAGCAGCTGTATTGCCATATCAAGTGGCAGGCGGCTATCAAAGACAGCTCCGGGTGCGATTTGGACTCCTCCTTCGGCTTCAGATTCAACTGCAGCTTTAGCTACAGTGCCTGCTAACTCAGACTTGCCATACGCACTGAACGATACAATAATGTTGTCGTTTTATATTTGTACACAGAAATAAAAAACCAATTTGAATTTCAAGAAAAAGAATCAAAATTGATGTATTCATTCAAGATATATTTGTTAAATTTAAGCGGATCAAATCGAAATGAAAATTATGCTAATTATGTCAATCGTATTCACAATCAAATCGTATATTCGTTTCAGAGAATTAATAAAGTATTTAATTTTACTGACTACACTTTACAATTTCTACAGAATATCATAAAAATGTGTGGTTTTTTTTTTAAGTAAAGAGTAAAGTTAAAACGAGTATAATTGTATTTTTCAAGTGTAGAAAGGTTTGTGTATGTGTCTTTTTTCTCATCCTTTGCTATTATTTGAAACCTCTGCGGGACGTTGCCAGGTTGGAGGATTTTATGTCGCATATTGGCTTTTAATTTAACGCGCAGTGTCAGCAGCTATAGCAACAACAAAAACAACAACAACAACAACAACAACAATGTATCAACTGGGAATGCTGCTATCAGCAATATTATTGTTAGGATCATGCCTGTAAGACCGAAATCTGAGTATCCCCTGTGCTTACAATTCTTCTCTTATAAGTAGGGATATTTGAATGTCTGGCAAATAAATTTTTATGTTTTGTTATTAATGTGCTGTCAGCATTCACATTCCCCATTCCACGTATTTTTATACCCTGTCTTTTTGGGCATTTGCATATGGCCAGCAGGAGCACAAGCTAAATGCAAATTTTTACTCTGAATGAACATAAATGAAATCAAGAATAAACTGCTTACTAAATCTCTAAAATCTGAATTTGCATTAGCGACTGACGGAAGGATAAAGCCACAACGGAGGAGCACAAACTGTCGACGGTTATGTTATAACCGCACACACAACCACACACCTAAATATACAACCACACAACCACGTACTTACACATACATACATATACTGGCATTAAAAGCAAATACAACGACGCAGATTTAATTTGAGTCATTTTCATTCTTCTCGTGCCAGGTGAAAATTAACAAAGATCATTTTTATTATGTATATAAAGTTATTATAATCTGTGTGTGTGCACATGTGTGTGTAGATGTGTGTGTGTGTGTGTGTGTTGTATATGTTTATGGGTGCTTTTAAGCACACTTCCGTTGAATCGCTTAATGAAAAGCGGATGCAATATTTACAGCAGCCACAGCAATGATGACTGTTCATCTTCCTCTTCTTGTCACACTTCCTTATTTTATCATTTTATCATTTTCTCATTTTCTCATTTTTATTGGGATTGTTGTTGCCGTGTTAATTTTCAATTATGAAATTTAAATGGCTATGACAATAACAATAATAAAAGATGAAATTGTATTAACATTAATGAAGTTAAAATTATGAATGTGATTGGCTTTGCCACGAGCAATAATAAAAATAAAATTAATATTTAACTGCATTAAACAAAGGGCAGCCATTAATTGTTTATGATTTTAAAAAGTGCCAAATGAAAACCGATCAATAATCAGTTAATTACCTTTATTTTCTGCCAGTTTTATGAATCAACAGTTTTATTTAAATAAATTGTTTCCATATTGTTTTCTTCTTGTCATTTAATTTATGCAACTAAGCAAGAGTCCTCTAACAAAAAATAGTTTCTAAGCAAGGACATGTAAACTTGTCATTTTTTAAACCTCTACACTAGAGACAAATATACGAGTATGTGAGCTTCAATGACAAGAGAATAACCTTGAATGCAAATGACCTATTATTATTTATTACCAACTTGGTGAACTGACCAACATGCTGAAGCATTTGCTTAAAGCGATTGGTATGCTTCAAAATTTCAAAGAGAGAGATTTGGGGTCACTGACTGAAACTGACTGGGCTTTTCCTCAATTTTCCCATTTTGTACATATTCTCCATCTTTTAAACTTTGGAAATTGCAGCAAATCAATTGAAAATTATTGTCATTGTATTTGAGAAGCCTTGACATTGATACAAATATAATGATATTAAAGTTTATATATGTATACATATATTGAAGCTTTGTTTGTGTTGATTTCATATTTTCAATAATTTTATGAGAGCAACAAAAATCAGCGAAAATACTGATGCAGCTCAAAATTTGTTTTGGTAAATGAAATGTGAAGCTTTAAAATTTATAGCCCTGTTTATATGGGCTTATAAAATGTTGATATCTGCCTTATGAGAAAAACCAGAACATTGTCCGAAAATATGCCCATATTAACGAGCCTCATAAATTTTGTAACAAAAACTGTTCAAGTTGGCCGACTGCCTGTGAGAGGCTCATATTGGCTCTTAAAATGGGATACGAATTTAAGTTAGTGCTGCCCACAAAATTCCTACTTATTTCAGAAGCTTTAAGGACGAGTTTTGGTTTAACTTTTACACCTAAATCAAGTGTACTTACCTCGATTTAAGCAACTCCAGCTCGTAACTCTCGTAGCACACTTAAATAACTGCTGTTGTCCTCCAAAAAAAACTCGAGACATTCATTAAACTTTTCACATTTTTCCAACAGAAACAAACACAAATCACAGCAACTTTTTAATACCACCAAGTTTGTGGCTTATCTTGTGGCACACGACGAATTTCTGATGCTAATTGGCGCCCGCAGAAATGTTCCACATTTATATGTACATACATATTTGTAATGCTACCTGGTTATGTTTTCAACTCTTTATTCACACTCCTCTTATGCAATAATCCCACAGCAAAGCGAGTGGAGTATAAATTGTATTAAATGCTGTATCTCTTAATGTCTTTAATTATCTGATGAAATATACAGATATCGTGTATATATGTTATGTGTGTGTATTTGATCCAGCTTAACTGACATTATTATGCTCAAATGCTGGTTCAATTCGCCCGAAGCTTCTTGTTCAACTGTCAACCTTTATAGTAGCTTTTATAGTTGTACGAGCGTCTGAAATGCCAACAAATTCACTTGTAATATTTTTTATTTTTATTTAACATAAAGGACATACTCACGCTTCCAGTCATGCATATACGTGTGAGCTCTTTATTATACTCTACAGAATGTACATTAAATTCCTTATTACCCATGTGACGACACTTGAAATTCAGTCTATATATATTTATATCCACTTGTCATTTCAATTTTAACTATATTTTTATATCGCAAGAAAATCTCAAATGTATTCTTTAGTTAAAGCATCTAAATGTTAGAGTATTTTATGATCGGTAGATAATATGGATTTTTCTTTCGCTTCAATAAAAATTCCCGACCGATTCATGAACTTCATTTGTTCAACTCTCGTTTCCCTTCCATGTCATGCTCAAGATGCTCATTTCTGGGGATTGCTTCTTTATAGGCCATTGCCAAGTAAATTTCCCACTTGCCAACAGAAATTGCCATCCGGAAATTATTGTGTGTGACAAGACGACAGCATATGAAAAACGTGCGGGTCGCTTACAGCTATGAGCACTACTTTGAGAACAATTGAGGCTTCAATTGAAGACAAACGGAACAAATTTAGACAAAAATTTATTTATTTAACTCCTTTTGTCAGAACTATAAAAGAAAGTTATCTAACTTTTGATCGAAGAGTTTTATTTAAATCTAAAAAGGCTTCACTAAACTATTGAGCATAATATTAGAATTTGTATAAGAAAAAGAAAATAAATGAAAACTAGAATTGACTCTATATTCCTCCAATAAAAATGCTGTTTCCTCCACAATCTTTGTCTTAAGAAACAAATTGTAAATTACCAAATCCGATTCAAAATTGAATTAACTCAATTTTGTGTCTTTGTTCGCTTTTCTTTTGTTGTGTGTGCAAATACATGTTGTAAAAAACAATTTAATTTAATACATTATTCCATTATGCCTAATTTTTTGAGCTTTGTCTGTCTTTCTGTTCTCCTCTCTCTCTCTGTTTATTTGAGTTTCAGATTGTTGCGTGCTTAGGGATTCAGTTACTCTGCCTGGCTTATTCACATACATACATAAATTTATATAAATATATATGTAGATGTGTATGTGAGATTCATGCAAATGATGGGCGACAAAAAACGTATCGACTTCCATTGTCTTGCTGTGGTTTCTTTATTTTTATGGTCTGGCTTTTAGTTATTTAAAATGTAAAATATTTTCAAAATCAATTTTCTTGCCTTCACTTTCAATTTGTTTCGCGTCAATGTAAATAATTAAAAGTCCGCATTGTAAAATTGACTTAATATAAGTAGAAAATGCCATATGCCATGGAATATTATTAAAACCTTAATTAGCCAATCGATGATTGAAATCATTAAGAAAAGTTTCATAACGACTTTTCACTTAATATTTTTCCTTGTTTGTAAGCATCTATTTATAAATTTCTAGAGAAAACAACTTTGCCAAGAATTGTTACGCGGTATTAATTAAAATTATGGATAATTATCCTTTTATGCTGTGAGATTATTCTCAAAATAAGTTTCTTACTTACTCCCTCAAGCTAAAACTATTATTGGGAAACATACCAAAGTGTTGTTAAAAGTGAACAAGTTAGTCTTTGAGGAAAAGACAATGTTAATATTTAAATACTTTAAGACCTGTTTATGAACTCGTAATGTCTATAATTTGAGCAATCTTGTTTTCTAGCCTAATGAATACTACACATATGTATATGCACCTGACATGTTTCCAAGAATTTACAACATAACTTTCTGTTCTGTGACCTTGAATATATTTTGCCCTAACTATCGCAAAGTGTATAAATCATTTGAATCGGGTAGACAGCTTTATGACCCAAAACAAATTGATTTATTAGTATATTTATTTATATCATCCACATGAATCCCTTTTGAGTGTGAACAGTAAAGTTGTCTGTCATCGAAACACAAACACGCAGCACAAATAACATGAATACGAATTGAAAAAACTAAGGAAATAAAAATATAATTTAATGGATTGTGACAAGCTCAACTAGGATCATTTAGAACGTGACACTATTATGAGCTTTAAATATAATCAAATCTCAAATATTCACTACACAGAAATGAGATGACATAAGGATAATTTTGTTTGCCATAATGCGAAAGAGAAAATGACAACAGATATGCAAATATTTATTTTCGCACTAAATTTTCACGATTAAGCGGGCCAATCGCTTCAGGTTAGAGGCTGATAAAAGGCATTTACGCAACGACAACAACAACAACAACAACAAATAGCCGAGGGCGTTTTGGTAACAGTAAAAACAGTAAAAAGATGCCAAACAAAGTGAACAACTAAGTACAACAACTACAGCCCACACATATTCAACAGACAACAGCTATACAACATCGTACAAGGCACAGACAAGCAATTGCTTTTAATGTCGATGATTAAACGCTTAAACTGAGCCACTTAAACGCAGCTTGTGCTTGGCTTTGTTGTCTACTTTTAGGCCATTTAACCGACAAGCAGCTGAGCCAAAAGATTTCCGTGCTCATTTTCAATGCTCGAGTGGAAAGTTGAAAAGAGTTCTTTACACAATAAACAGAGATTGTTAAATGGGGCGTATGAGTAACGTGCGGCGCTTAGAATTGCCAAATTAATGCTTAAGTAAATTTTTTTTCTTCCCTTATTCCTTTCCTATTTATTTATTTCCCTATTCGTCATATAATCTTCCTGTTTTTCGCTTATTCAACACAACAACAACAACAACAACAACAACAACAAAAGTTTCGCCCAAGAAAAGTTCCGTGAAAGCCGCTCAGTATTTTATTTAGTATTTTAACTTTTTTATTAAATTTCCGCATCAAGTTGGCCAAGTTTGCAGCATGCTTTTGCTCAGCTACTTAGAGCTGCTTTTGTTTATTAAATAAATATTTGATACAACTTTTCCGATTTTTCTTCCGGCTTTGATTGGCCACGCCAAAGGTGCAGGTCACAAAATGAAAGCTCGTAAGCGTAAATTTTCATATAATATATTATTTAATGACCGTCATTAAAAGCGCAGTCGTTAGATAATTTGATAATTTAATGGACGAGTCCTGTTAAAAGTTTTCTTTTTAGCCGATTATCCCAGTGCTTGGTAGAAATTAATTTTACCTTTTGTGGGCACTCTTTAAAAGAAAATGAACCTTAAATGAATACAAATATTTACTGAAATATAACATTTTTCCTATTTTTGTAATACTCCGAGTGATATGAAAAGTTGGCATTTTGTAGATAGAAGAAACAATACTGTAAACCTTTTGCATTATATTTTTTGGCACAGTCAAAACAATTTGCTTGCCAGACCATGCACTAAAGAGGATTCAATTGTTGTGGGGTCAACAAAAGGACTAAAGGACATATAATTTCAATTGGCTGCCTCTCAAATATTAAAAACGATACTTGGAATTGGCTTCGTTGGACTTAAACAAGTCACAGCTGCGGCACAATAAAAAAATAAGTAAGTAACTAAATCCGTACATGTCGCATGTATTACATACTCGAATCTGTTTACAGTTTGTAGGTGTCAATGTTTGTGCAAACAATTGAAGCAAGACAAAAGCCCATTAAATAAAACTGGCGCTCAACCACATCAAATTGCTATTGTGGTTACAGCGTTGCCGACTGCTTGGCAATGAAATGTGTCTTCAAGTGGCTTAAATGACCGACAACGGCTCGCATTACGCATACGCCACCGAACGCGAACACAGAACGCATTACGCAAAAGTTCTCCGGCTTTGTTTCAATGGCGAGGCGATATTTTTATAGCCTGGCGCCAGGCACGTGCCGCCAACATGAAAACAAATGGACAAAACAAATATGCAACGAAATGCAACGAATACTCAGAGAAATAACCATAGAGAACGCAACAGTTATTCAGCATGTGGCAGGCAAAAGTGGCATGCAATGTTTGCTGAGCAGCCTGAAACCAAATAAATATATATTTGAGGCACGTAATGCGGACGGCATATGATGCGATAAGTTTCGGCAACTCGGCCACTCGTCCTCGTTCCAATTTTCCGGCTCCTCATTCGATTCAATTCAGAGGGTAATAAAAGCCACACCCGAGTAAATACAAGTTATGGTCCACTTTTGTGTGGCAACAGCAAGCAAATCCTTCATTTGCTTTGTGAAAAGTTACTCAGTATTTCTACGTATTTTTCTCTGCCATTGTGCGAGCTATTAAATACAGTTATAAAGCAGCAGAATGTGTTCATATCTATGCCATAAGAAAGAGCCAAAAAAATTTAACAAAACAGCCCATCAAATTCTACACACGTTCATAAAATACACATAAACATACCTATACAATCTAATATATACTATATATGTTAGTATGTAGTATATAAATACATGTATGTGTATGAAAAGGTATATTTTTTTGGTTGTCAAACCGAAGTTTTCAATATGAAGCGCAACCAATGCACGTTTCAATAAATTACATTAAAAAGGCACACGAGGCAGCAGCTGGTATTGTGAAATTTCCATTGAATTGGTAAATTGGGAAAACCGAGCAATTTAGATGGCAACAAATTTTGGAAACCAACTACATTGTATATCAATTAGAAACTAAGCTCACTTCAGTTCTTTTTGTAATTACCGCAAAATTCAATTTCAAATGCAGTCCAATGGCTCTCTAAGAGTCTTAGGGCATCCCATGAATCGTTCGTCTAATAACCAATGATTATTTTGCTCGCTTCGTATATAATTCATTCATAAAACACACCCAGAGATGTGGTGCAAGTATCCACGCTGGCACGTACAATGTTGACAGAAAGCGGCGAGCACGTGGCGCCAAGGGTGGCAATTTCCTCCTCCCCAATTCCCTTTGGCCCACAGGGGCTAGCACTGTGAGGGTTTTCACAGTTTTAATCGCGCCAAGAAAATTTCCCAAACAAAGCCAGACAGAATTTCCCTCTATTACGTTGGCCAAAAGAGAACACGTCGAGAGAGAGACAGAAAAAGAGAGAGTAAAATGTTAACTGAGACGCAAATGTGGCTGCTGCTGCTGCCGCAGTCGACGCCAGCGGCTGGCTGCCTTTCACTAGCTTTTCAGACTCAATGGACCAGTTTGGAAAATTCGCACACTCAGTTTGTTTTAAAATTTTGCCGCGTTCGCCTGCCAGAAGCGCTCGAACACAAACTGTTAACAGTCGACAGTAAAAAATACTTTTCAAATTTAATTTGCGCGCGAAAATGTTTCCGAGTGTAGCTAAAATTAAATATAAAATGATTAAAAAGTGCAAATAGAAAAAAACTTCAGTAATTTCGCCACCTTGTCAGGCTAAAATAATATAAAGCATAAATACAAAATACAAAACCATTTAAATCGCATGCCGTTGAATCACTTAACCAATTTTCAACGGTTCACTTGGGAGACCAAAAATATAAAACAAATAAATAGTTGGCTGTCATAACAGCAGCTCGTGTGCTTATCAACAGTTGCAATTTTTACTAGAAATAAAAAAGTAACAAAATATAAGAAAAATAAAAATAAACAATAATAGAAGACAAACACACACAAGTAACAATGTAAAATATAATGAGCAAGGTATGGCCAATTCAATGTAAAGCTGTATATTCAGTTGTGTTTTGCAAAGCTGTAAACCTTTGCCGACAATTGCTTTTGTAAACAAATGTTTTAAATGTTTATTTTTTGTTAATTATTTAAATTGAATTCAATAAATTTAAGGTTAATTTAATGGTTTGAATAACTTTTTTACATTTAAAAACAATGGTTGCTTGTCTGAGGAGACTAAAAATGGCTTTTCAGTTGCTTTTGGGGTGCTAGAGCTTTGTGGAACACCCCTGAATAATTCCAATTTCTACCAATTTCTTTACAAAAAGTATAAACATTACTATACATATAAATGCAGTGATTATAATAAACTATAAAAATTGTTTTCTGTGATACACTATATAATATTTTATGTTGAGTAAATTGATGAAGGAGTTGTTGCATGATACACAGATCCTTTTAAGACGTAAGGTGCTTACCACAGGTATATACCACTTTATGTGAAATTCAAATTCAAATTGTATTAGAAATTTAATATTTTACGTTTTAATATAAATAATAATATTTAGTGGAAATATGTCAATATTTCTAATGTGAAATTCAAATTAATTTTATTAGAAATTTGATAGTTTATATTTTAATATAAATAATAATATTTTGTGAAAAACTGTCAATAATTCTAATTTTATTAATGTATCAATGAGGTTTATTTTTAGTAGCCTATTTTTATTATTTATTATTTCAATGAGATTAATTGATAGTAGTCTATTTTTATTATTTTCATTCAAATATTAATGGACATATTTCAAAACAATTTAAGAATTTTTACAATTTTGTTCATAGTTAAAATGAAAACTAAAAAAGTTGTTAAAAGTCTGTTACCTCTAATAAGCACCTTATGATCTTAAAAAACAATTTAGTTAATAACGTAGAGCAGTAGCCAAGGGCCATTAGACTACTTATTTAGTTACAGATATGTAACATACGGTATGCTTTTAATTTAGTTTCAATAGTGTGTTTCAATAGAATTCTCTATGAACTTTAGAGAAAGGACATTTTCAGCAAACTGTAATTCCTAGAATAAGCCTTTGAAAAGCAAGTATAGTAGATGAGATAAGTTCAAGCGAAATATAAATTGAGCAGAAAGTTAGATATATAAGGCTTCTGCAATAGACGAGGATTGCAGTTGGCAGGAAAATTCAACAAAATTGATACTCCAAGTCTTTTAATGAAAAGTTCAACGGGCTTGCCAATTATCTGGTCTATGCAGAAGGGCAAACAAACTGAAAAAAAAACTTTTTATTAAAAACTTAACATCAGTTTTACGCTTTTACAAGTGTTTAGCTCTGGTTAAATGGACGACACGTGTTGAGGTTGTTAATCAAGCCAAAGCGACACAATAACTGAAAAAACACAAGCTAGAGAGCACGCAACAAATTTCAAATGTAAATTAATTAAAAATTAACTAAAAGTGTGTGCGTGTGTGAGTGTGTGTTTACACAAACATAAAAAGCAAATGGTGAAACAAAAAAAGAAAAATGAAAGAATAATGGTGATGTAAATAAGGTAAACCGGAAGGAAGCCGGCGGAAATCAAAGCAACGCCTGCATAAAGTAAACTTCGTGGTGTCCTCCATTCTACACCCCCTCAACCCTCAATTCTTATCCCTCACTGTTCACACTTCAGCCCCCCCTTTCCTTTCACTCAGACCGCTGTTGATTACGTAATTACATGAATGTAAATTTGTTGCGCTAGCTTTGTTTTCTGCCAGTGGCAGAAGGAGAGGTAAAAGCAAAGTCACGAACAATTAAGGAAAGGCAAATAGTACGAGCATAAAATGATAAAGGAAGTCATGTTTTAAATGCGGCAGGAAATGACACGAAAGTCCGAGCACGACAACAGCACGGTACACGGAACTAAATACGAGTAGCAGGTGCGTATATTAAAGGCAATGATGTGCAAATATGGTATTGTGTTTCAGGGAGAAACTGAGAAGCTGAAAAATTGGTTACAAAGCCGCTGCCAACCAAAATGTAAAATAAGTCAACTGTCCCCGCACATAAAAAAAAAGGAAAAACTAAAACAATAACAATAACAACGACAAGAACAATAGCTCACACTTGGGGGCATACCTCATGTCAGACAGAGATTTATTACCGGAAAAACCGAAACGAAAATCAAATGTTTCCCTTTTTAATGTCCTACCAACTTTTTGGTTGGACTTGAGGTTTTTGGGTAATTCCGTTTCCTTTTCCCTTTCTGTTGAGCACGTTAGACACATTTTCTTTAAAGCCCAATGTCAGGAAATTAAACTATTAAGCATAAACTTTTAATGACACCTGTGAAAGGTGTCACAGTGTGTGTATATGTATGTGTCTACACTACCTTTCAACTGGACTGTCATTAAGGAAACAGCAAAGCCATCTACTTGGAAATCGCCATAGACGAATCTCCGAGATAAGTGGAAGCAGTAAAACTTTAGTGGCAAATCAACATAAAATGCCGTTGATTACCTCAAGTTTTTGAGCCAAGATTGTTTAGCTGTTTTGCTGTTTAGCTGTTTAGATGTTAAGATGCTTAAGTGCCTGTCAGCAACAGGCATGGAAGTTATTGCAACTTGTGGCACAAGTGTTGCCACCAAAAGTCCTAATCGATGTGATGGTTTGCAAGTAACTTGGCAAACTCTGCAGATTTGTGGCAAAGACAAGTATGTATTAAGTTGCTAAAACAAAAAAGAAAAAACATTTTTAATTTTTTAATTTTGGTAAATTTATTAAAATGGTTTGCAACTCGTTGTATGAGTTGAACTACGTTTAGCGATGAAGGTCTTTTCTTAAGCTAAGATTTAAGCTAGCAATTCAATAAAATGTACTTATTCAAATTTATTAGTTTAATAACTGAATAGATAGAAAAACTAAAATGATGGAAAATTTGGCATTGCCACAAAAATGTTGTACGGAAATTTAACTGTTCGTGCGCAATTAATTAAATTCTACGGGACGGCGCCTACTTAATATTTTATTCTCTTTGGATACAATAAAATTTCGTAAATATTTTGAGCATGCAATCATCGAGATGCTAAGTGAAACCTGCAATAAGCAAAAAATGAATAAAAATAAACTCAAACATTAATCATGGGCATATTTGAATTGAATTTATTTATACGCTTCATATGTTGATTTATCTTTTAACGAGTTCGAGTATTGAATACTTATACGAGTATATGTAAATAAATATTCGTATATCAAAGATTTAACATCAATTGGGGAATTTGCCATTAGACATATTGCATTAAATTTAATTCATTCATGGCGCCCACTCTCAAAGACGCCTGCCTGCGGTCGTAATCGTATTCGTTATCGTAGTCGTAATCGTAATCGTAATCGTCATCTATATCGTTATCATAATCGCCTTTAAGCAAACTGGTCGTTGGATAACTTTTATGCAAAATTGCAAAAATTAAATGATAGCCACTTTCAAGATTCAAGTTGATATGAGATGAAAAGTGACGCGTAAACAAAACTCAAAATCAAAACAATTTCATTATATCAACAACAAACGCTGAAATCAAACGCCAACAACAGCAACAACAACTATAAATGTTCCTTTCAATACGCTAAGTGATATCTGTAATTAATTGTCTTAGACGTTGACTTTGAGCAATTGTGCGAATTCTTATGCCAATTTAAAATTGAAATCTCTGACGATCTCTGTAAGGTTTTAGCTAATTGATTGCTTATCATTTAATTGGCTTATGAATATCGAAAAGCCATAAATATTATTCAACTGCTAATTGAATAAAGGAAACAATTCACAATTTGACGATTTGTCATTTTGTTGGCCGTGTTTATTAGGCCACTTGACGCACGCAAACAGCAAACATCTCCACACATTTTGAGTACTACTTCCATATACTATTTATATATTTAAATTTATCTTTCCGCTCACAAACGTTGTAGCTGTTGTCGGGTTTACTATGCGTATGCGTACTCTGACCATCGCAATGGCCATCAAACATTTTGCCTGTGCAAATATGCAAAATGATTGACAGCACAATTAAGATACCGCGAGTAAGCGCATTCATAGATAATTGCAGGGTAGTGCTTTTGGATGGGAAGGAGGATGGGGAGATGCGAGGGTGATTCACGTGCCAACTGCAACCTTATATGGCTGCAAATAATTTCCATAGATACGCAAAACATCTGTAACAATAGACAACTACAGTATGTAGATATAATACAAATGTATATAAATAATATTTATGATGTGTGCAAAACTCTTATAAGCAAGCACAGATACTCTCACTCGAGTGTATTTACAATTGCAATAATATTGCTGTCAAAGCCAATTATGCGTAACTTACTATATATTGCTAGCAATTTCGGGCTTATTAAATATTATACCTAAATTTCAATGAAATGTTTTTCATTTAGTTGTCCGATAAATTACACAAACATCTTGTATAATTCGTAAGAATTACACTTTACAGAAGTCATTGTTATATTTAGAATGTTATGGAACTCAAATCAAAGATCAGAGTTCAAGTAAAGCCACTACTTAAGAAATAGATTAAAAGCACATTAAATAAAGATTAATTGAATCGACAGCCAAGTGGTAGAAATTTTATTTTTTTCTACAATCCTAATTGTTCCAAAGCTCAAAACTATTTCATTATATTCATTACATCATTAGACACTTTGATATATTAGGATAACAATTTTTTTCAGTTTGCGTTTAATCATATTGGAAATACTTTAATGTTAGATACGATTAAAGGTCACAGATAAATACTTATCCTTATCATCACTGCAACTTTTGCTCATTCATTTGTCAAATCAAAACCACACACAATGTGACAAGCATAATTGATTGGATTGCTCAATTAATGACTGTAATTGCAATGTAATTGCTTGTAAATCTAAATACATAATATATGTATTTGTAGTTGTGAGTGTGTCTGTATATGTTGTAATGTCATAAATCATTTCATTTTTATTAAAATTTATTACTTTCATATCATGTATAGTTGTAAGGGCCAAAACTAGGCTGAATATTTGTATGCTTGCGTATTTCACTTGCTGTTGGTTCTGGTTTTTCTTTTTTTTTTTTTTGTTAGCCTTGGCCAACTGCCAACAAACAGAATAATCAAAAAACAGTGGGAAAAACATGAATGACAACACCAAAAAAATTTACACACACGTGCCGATATGGGCTATTTTTTGAGAGTGTGTATGTAGTACGTGGCGTATGAGCAATGTTGTTCGAATATGCTGTATGCATTCGAGTAAACAAAGACTACCTGCCATTTTCAATGAATTGCAAACAATGGCTAAGTGAATGTTTAAGTTGATTAGGCTATATTTGACTCACTTCACTTCCTTCACAAGATTTCATTGATGGGTTGAGAGCACCAGGTGTAGTTTATGGTTATTCTTTTAGAATTTTGTTTTCTCTACATTTCGTCTGACATTTAGAAGTTCATGCACTTATATCCAAAGTACTTGCAAATTGTTGAAAATGGTAGCAGGTTTCAGAAGTGTGTTCCAAGTTGCAGTTGATAGTAAATCAAGTTGCAACTTCTTGTGCTATGTGTATTTTGCAAAAGCGGTTTAAGTTCTTGGCCATAAATCTGCACACAACACACTCAAATAATAAATGGGCTCCAATCTGTGGCTCAAAGAACTTGCCAAAACTGCTCAACGAATATATTTGGTTGCCAAGGGAAATCATTTCGCGTATGGCAGAGATTGAATGCGATTGGTCAAGTGCCTATCAAAAGCAAACAAACTTGTTAACAATTATGTAAATGACTCAAATTAAATTCAAGCTGTCAGCCTTTAAATCGTTTACATTCAGATGGGGTTCCCCCAATCACCCCACCAATTGCCGAGGTCAAGTGAATCTAACTATAGATACACTCGAAGCGGCAATGACAAAATCATACTCTTGATGTGCATTTATCGAGTTGATGGAAAAGCTGGCCAACAACAAGTTGAGTTGAGTTTTCATTTAGCATTTTTAATGCATTACTCGTATTTGTGTATTTCTGTTTACGTTTTGGCTTATGTCAACGCAAAATCAATTTGACACCAGTGCAAAGTGAACTGAACTGAAAAGGAAGATAATAATTGGTAGCATTAAAAATGAAATTCTTTGCGTTTATCAAGTGGCTCAAATGAAATCCATTTTAATTAGTCAAATGGAAATAGCGACTAGCTCTGTTAAATTTAATTTGACCACATTTGCAGTCAATTTGCAATAAAAACTAGAAATATACAAGATTCGAAAAAGAACAGCAAAAGCAATATCATATTTGTCATGCTTCAGTTCATTGCACATTGCACTTATTGTTGTTGTTGTTCTTATTTTTGTATTTTCTATGGCAACAAATAAATATAGATATTTTTCTGTTGACAGCATTTTGGCTAGAATTCCATTTTATCTTATTTTGTTTTCCCGTCTATTGCTCGCTAACGTGTCTGGCATATTTATTGAAAGTCACAGTGACACCAGGGGAATAACTTTTGGATCTAGAATTTTGGCATTTGAACTCGGGTCAAAGTGGAACTCTTCATAGTCATATAATTGACTAGCAGTCAGATTAATAGCCCTGCATATATCTTTATATATCTATTAAGATATAGTCAACATCTCTGGAATTCCATATCTTTCGCTGGCCATCGCTATTAAAGCACACGAGTTATTAGGAAAATTCGTGCAAGCCAAGGAAACAACAACAACAATAACAACAACAATGGTAACAAAAAGAAAAACACCAAAATACCACACAAGTAAAAAACGAAAATTTATCGATGCTCACTTCCGCAAACAAACCGCAACAACAAAAGCAGGAAGTAATGTGCTTAAGCAATAGCAAACAACCACATTTAAAAACTGACAACGAATTTTGTATGCCCTAACAATATGTAATTTGCTAAAATATACATTTTAATGTGCATTTAAATTTCTGATGTACTTGTTGTTTAAAGTTAAACAAATATCTTAAAGATACTCGTATATTCTTCATACGCCCGAGTGTCCCAAGTCTTTGGAATATGTCGCTATGGCCTCCCAATGTCAGACCAGCTTGAAAGGGCAAACATTTATATAACACTTTTGGCCATTTCTCTTCATTAACTGCCTGCTAGGCAGGCAATCGAGTGAAGGCCACAGAAGGAAAAGCAGAACCTGATGAGGCGGCCTCACATTCTCATCTATGTGTAAGTATCTTCCAGCATTTTGCGGCTATTTGGAATCTTGTTCATGTCCTTGTTGGTCTTGGTTTTGCTGGGCGACGCGTCGTTTTGCTTAATGAAGTTTTCACACAAATTTCTCGGCAATTTCACTGTCGGACATTGTATAATTGATGAGTCCTGCCGCCACAGCGACACTTTTGACAAATCACAACGCCTGGACAAGTTATATGCCTGTTATAATAATAATAATAATAAATAGTTTGTAATTATTTCTGCCTTTTCTCCACTTCATATTTTATATTTATAATTTGGCCAAGCAAAGTGTTTATGCTGATGAGTTTGAGCTTTACGTTACGGTCGCAGAATGAGCAGCAATTCATTTGTGTAGTTGTTGGGTAAATGAAGGCGTGGCTGAGGGCGTGTCAACAACATCTTGTAGGTGAAGTTAGGGCTGTGTAGCAACTAACTGAACATGACCATAAAATGTTGACAATATGCATTGTTTAGTCGTAAGCTGCTGAAATTCAAGTCAACCGCAAAACGCAAATGCAGCGCACCGTTAATAATTATTAATTACATAATGAACCGCAAATTAAGGCACACACAAGTGCCAACTAACTATCTTTTAACATAAAACAATGTCAACACAGTTGGCGAGATATCAACAACTTTGCGAATAATTCAAGCAAATAGATCGAGCAATTGATCTTCATTCTACATTTAACTCATTATCCGCTATCCGATAAAATGCATTTCCTATTCAATGAACATCCCAAACAGCTAAAATTATCTCTACTCGATAGCAGAACAAACTTTCAAAAGAATATGCATGAAAATGAAAAAAACGATAAACAAATATTGTGTTTCATGCAAATATTATTGTTTCGCAGTAGTTGTTTTCCCCCACATTTTTTTATTGCTTTTAGAAACTATTTTGCTGTTCCGCCAGAAGTTTGCATTTTTTAGTTAAGTGTGGTGCAAACAAATATTGCGTATTCGCACGGATAGCCCAAAGAGTCAACTAATTTTAGTCTTTGTAATTGTAGCTTTTCGAATAAATTTTGATGATAAAATGCATTTAATTTGGGACGTTTAATTTTAGAATATTTGTGGGTTACAAGTTACTCAGGAGACAACAAGATAATCTGTTTAATGATGTCTATGCCGATTTTATTTTATTTTACAGTTGACTAAACGTCAATGTTAATGTATTTTGTTTCTATTTTTGTGTTTAATTTAATATAGACTTTTTAAACTTTTTAAGTAACTGCTCAGTTTAAAATTTAAAATTGTATATAGCCTAATTTATTATTTTAATAAAATGCAATTAATTTTGTTTAGTTTTGACTGTGAAGTAGATAATATTATTTAATTTACTTGTACTCGTAAACACCACAAGATAAATACATGTCCTCTTTCAATCCCATTTTCTTAGAATATTAGCTTGATTTGTTAGAGAACAGCAGTTAACGAAGAGAACATTATACCATAAACAAAGTACAACCTTGCTCACTATGTACTTAATTCTGGCCCTTCTAGGTAGTATCTCCTGTTGCACTTTGACCCTTTGTCACCGGCATGCAGCGGCCATTTTGCAACAGCAACAGCAACAACAACAAAAAACAATAGTTGGAAAGACTGACGCGCTGACTACCTGACAGAGACTCATTAAAGCGTCATATGCTGAAACAAGGACAGGCCGAGTAATTGGTGAGCAGGACTTTAAAATGCAGCGACATCATTAAAGGGATTTACGTAACGATGCTGTTGAAGGGGTTTAAAAGGTGGAAGGGATGTGGATGGAATGTAGGCACATACCTGAATGTGGCCGCCACTCAAATTAAGTCGACAGAGTGCTGTCAAAGCAAACATATTATATATGCATATGAGTTGAACGTTAGTGACCCCAAAAACACAACTCCTCATGTTTAGACCATCTGCTATGGGCAGATTCCACTTGGGACATGGTTGTCACCAGATTACCTGGTGCCCTTCTCCTGGGCTTGCCATCAGGTTGTTGCAATCGAGCGCAAATCCAATCAAAAAAAATGCATTAAGCTACGGTGGAGCAAGCTCGACAGTAGGAGACCCAGTACTTTTTGAGTGTAATGCGATTACTACAGATTATTTCAGTTTCAAAAATTTCCATAGATGGCGCCACTTCAGAGATTGATTTTGCCCGTAACATTGTTAGTTGAATAACTTCCGCGTTTATCATCCGATTTGGACGAAATTTGCTGGATAGGTTGAAACTATAGTCTGTATTATACATACTAAAAATCAAGGCGCTAGCATTAAAGGTGCTCTGTAATTCGACTTGGAACTTTTGTATTTTGATTTGCGGGGGCGGAGGGGGCGTGGCAAAAATCTAAAACAAACTCGTTCAATGCAAGATATAGATGTACCTACGTGCCAAATTTGGTGTCTCTAGCTCTTATAGTCTCTGAGATCTAGTTACTCAAAAAAGGGACAGACGGACAGACGGACAGACAGACAGACGGACAGACGGACAGACGGACAGACGGACAGACGGACATGGCTATATCGACTCGGCTGTTGATGCTGATCAAGAATATATATACTTTATGGGGTCTGCCACGCCTCCTTCTGCCTGTTACGCACATTTTTTTTTGCACAAACGTAATAGACCCATTTGTACTTTTTAAAGTACTGGGTCTAATTACTTTCATTGGCAGCGAAACCACAGCAGCTGCTAACCAAAATTGCGAATTAGTCTGGTGGCAAACAAAAATAACTGAAAATCAAACCCCTTAGCAAACCGATCAATTAATGAACTAACACAAAATATAACATAAATTTTAATAAGTTAATTTAGCTAATCGAAACCATGTACATCATTTTACTAACAACAATCCACAAAATTACTTAATTATTATTGGTGTTGAGCAAGGATATTGAAATTTGATTCTTTTAATTGCAAAATTTCTGATTTCTTTTAGATTGTAATGAGTCCTTTTTAAGGCTTAATAAAAATCAGTAAATTATTTGTATTTATAGCATTTTAAACAAAATAAAGAATGTCTAATTTCAATGTACTATTATTCTTGCGTATTTTAGTTTCCCTAAGTAAAATAACTTAGCTCAGAATACTTATAAGACTTTCTTTCGAAGTAATTTCGACAAGAATACTTTAAGGATCATCTGAGATAATTCTACTCATGTGAACAATATGCATTTTCTTTAATATAATTTTATTTTATGTTGCAAACTTTAGTGGCTTTTTCTCATGCCCTCAACTCAGGCTAGTGTATGGAAGCGAACAAAGTGCGTCCCATTTATTTTCATTTTTGACAAAAGCAACAAAAAAAAAATGTTTCATTTTGCCAAACGCCAAATTGTAAATGTCGGGTTGCCCAGCAGCGTATGTGTGTGAGTGTGGTGAGTGTGGGTATGTGAGGATGTCTGTGTGCTTGTATGGTTGTGACTGCCACGCCCAAAAGCGTTCTAACGCTGCCTTTGTTGCGGTTGATTGGCCAAATCACTTGCATACTGAATGCACTTTTTGGCGGTATGCCTCCCTTTTGGGGTGGCACTTTCATTTTTCACCATCCTGCCACATCGCTTTACCACACTTGCTGCATGGAAAAAATAGTTTGGCAAATATTTTGTGATCAAAAAATATTACAACAATATTTTGTCACTGGTTTATGGGACATGTTGAAAGTGCTATGACACAATTTTGTTGGCCAACTTTAAGCATACTGTTTAATTGAAATTTATTGAACGACTTGCCGCGAATTGTGGCACGAGAAGTGGCAATGGCTGTGGCAGTGACGCAGCTGTGGCTGCATCATTTGCATAAATCTTCATGAGGCATGACGCATTTTTAATTAACCCTTTTATGCAGATAGTCTTAAATTTGTGTGCATACCAAGGACCTTGCTATCTAAGTAGGTGTGCGTATGGAAATGTGTGGGCGAGTGTGTGTGTGTGCATGTGTGTGGGAGTGTGCCTCAGCTCATTATCAGTAAAAGCCAAGGGTCGCTTAGTAGCGCAAGTTTCCAAGCTGCCAATGCAAACAAAAAGCATTTTAGGCACGTGGGTGTTGTATGTGGCAGAGATTGGCGTCAGCTGACAGTCGAAGCTTGCGGTAAACAAAAGCCGATGCTGTCAATGCATGGAGAAAACAGGGACAGCTGTCCTTTTGTTAAAATGCCATTCACAGACTACTCGACAGGCGGAAGCTGCAACGTTGACGCTGTGGCAGCTGCAACTACAACTGCAGACCGACCATTGAGGACTTGGCTGACAGACCGTCATGTTTCAACTATTGATAGAACAATATGAAAACGTGCAAAAACATGTATATATGTACATACATATTGTATATTTACATAAAATGGTGGAAAATTAAACAAAGTTGCTGTAGATTTTCTGTGGTTTCTGACCACAAAACATGTCGGATGCAATTTGCAAATGCAAATTCATTATTCGCGACTAATTAGAAATTGTTGCATCTCTCGGATTTACTAGTTTATTTTATCTGTTCAAACGGAGAAAATTACAAAGACATGTTCTGCGAATCTGGCAAAAACCCAAAAGCAATGAAAATTCAACTGTCGGGTTTTCTGGAAAACAACTCTGTTCAAACTTTTCTTGGAAGTTTTAATCAAATTTTGAATTGAAGAATTTAAAAGGCATAAAATATGCACTTTGCCTTTTTGCATGTCTGACAACTTCAACAGAAAATATAGAATAGGCCTAGATGGTAGAGGGTCGAATAGGCAAACAGGATGTCAAAATTTTAAGGTCAAATACTTTTATTAATTTAATAATATTTTAAATATTTTAGAAGTTGCTAAATCTAGCATTAAATGAGCTAAAATTGCAACACTGATAACAGTTGGCAACTATTCATGTAACTAATATTCTTTCTACCTTTTCAGCGCTTCAACAAACACTGACAATAAAAGCAAACAGCAACACTAACAACAACAACAACGACTGTAGCCTAGCAAGTTGTTGTTGTCATTAAGCACGCCACACAGCTTTAGAATGAAATGGAGATGCAAAGTGAGGCTGGTCATGGACCAACAACAGCAGCAGCAGCAACGACAGCGGCAACAGAAGCATCTGCAACAACAACAACAGCACCAACTACAACACTCACGTTTACCACACGCGACTTCAATTGTCGTGTGGCACAAACACGACAGCAGGACAAACTTTGGCAGCCTTTCATTAACTGCGAGACAGCCGAGACCAATGACAACAACGACAGCAACTTCAACAACAGCACCACAACATTCCAATGCAGTCTGCAAGCATTTGATAAAGACGAGGAGAAAGCATTCTATGCCTGCAACACTCTTAACGAACAAATGGAGAAACTTTCAGCCCGATACACGTCCTGTGCGCTAGAGACGCAATTGCTGAGGCCGCCACACGAGGCGTATGCGCAATTTCAACTGGCCATCAATGAGGCCGTTAGTGATAATGTGAGTGATACGCTTAGTTTTAATGCCAACAACTGCAATCGACAACGTCTGCTCTGTGAAAAAGAGGACAACCAAACGCTGCTCTGCCAACTGCAACAGGAACTGCATGGAAATGACTTTCCAAGTCCGAGTTCGAGTGTGAGTCCAACGACATTGTTCGACTATCACATTGAACTGGGCGATGGCCTGTGGTCTTGGCTGAACTTAACCGAACTGGCAGACAGTATCACTGGCCTTGGCAACGAAACTGCTGTCAGCAATGTAACCACCAACTTGAACATGATACTGTCCAACTACACGCTCCCCGAAACGGCTCTAACCACAACAACAACAGCAGCAACAACAGCAACTGGCAGCGACATTGTCATAAGCAGAAGTTTTCTCGATTATACACCGCATGGCTACGATTGGCTTTTCCTTTTCGTGGTCTTTTTTATATTCGCTGGAGGTCTTGGCAATATACTTGTTTGTCTGGCTGTCGCCTTGGATCGCAAGCTCCAGAATGTCACCAACTATTTTCTTTTCTCACTTGCCATTGCCGATCTGCTCGTCAGTTTATTTGTCATGCCCATGGGCGCTATTCCAGCATTTCTTGGTAAGTATTTATCTCTTCCAGTCACTTGACATCCAACTTAACTCAACTTAGACAAAGTCTGTGTAATGCACTGTGCATGAAATATTCCAGCAAAGCTCTTGTCAGAACATGAAACATCCTTTCCACCAGCCATTTCCGCTCCCACATCGTGTCCGCATAAATGCAACATTTTTCAGTTACTTCATTTCTTATTTTGCTCTTAAGCTTCTTAAATTTCTAGAGTGCAATGCTTGTAAAAACTGTATAGCAATTACCTCGGAATATTATAACAGCTCGGTAAATAGCTCCACTTACTGCCAGGCAACAAGACGACGCGAGTTTATTATGCATAGTTGTGTGTATTTTTCTTAAACTTTAACTTTCAAGTACATAATTATAGTTATTATTGAAGGCGATTTGAAAAGAATTCAACTTGCAATCATTTCTTGAAATACGTTAAAGAATATTTTGTGCTTATGGAAATTTGTCGATCGGAAAGCATTCGAAATATAATATGTAAAATGATGACAATTTATTTAATTTTAAACATTTTAACTTGATTTCTCAAATATTTTAACTCAACTGAGCATTTAAAAGTGGTAAATTAAATTTTGTTTTATTTTATTTTCACATATTTTTATTGAACTGCAAATTTAAATTATATAATAATTTACGAGGAATTAATAAATTAATATACCATCAACAGTTGTAACTATACAATAAAATATAAATAAAAGTGTAATTGTGATTAAATTCTTCTCAAATACATAGTTCTGCAGCGTATTTATTCCATATAGACAAAGTAATATATTGAAATCAATTGAAAATCCCTGAAGCTATAACTATATGAATTTTGTTCTTGGGAATTTATTCATTAAAATTCTATATTATATTTAACATCTGCGTAAATATCAATAAAAAAAACTTGAACTCAACCACATGCGACTTATTCATAAATACATGTCTGTACCAAAAAAAAAAACTAGCTTTAATTTGTGGATACCGATAAAAGCTGACAGATTGTCAGTTAAATATGTAAACAGTATTATGAACATGTTCATGCTTGTCTAATTTGCATGTGGTAGAGATAAGGCATCGCCAACATCTGTCTGCCACTGTGCAACAGAGCTCAACGTAGCATGAACAGATCAAACACATAAATTGGGCTCTCGCCTGATGCCAAAAACCCTAAAACCCCAAAAACCTCAAACTCCAAAATCCCATAGAACAGACATAACTCCATCTGTGTGTGTGAGTGTGTGTGTGTGTGTGTGTGTGTGAATGTACTTAGTGGGTTTTTCCACGACCAACCACATTAACAACATTAGCGGATTTCATTTAATTATGAACACATTAGTTGTTCAGTCGACAGCGCCAAAAAGGACTACGATTTAAATGAAGTCTAATTTAAAAATAATTTTGTAGCAGCTACTTAAATAGTAGGGATTAAATAAGCTTTCTACGAATAAAGATTTGATGGTAAAGCCTTAGAGATCTTTTTTCTATATTAATATTTACATGCAAAAAATATCAATGCTTTGCCGCGAAAGTATCGTATGTCACTTTCTAGAAAACCCCTGTCTCATAATACTACTTAAGTTGATTCAAGTCATATTGTCATATGGCAGAGCATAAATTTCTCTTAAAGCTGCGCTCAATAACCGAGTGTCCTTGAGGCGACAAAGTTGAGCCTTTGCATCCTTTGCTTCCGTTTCCTAACTGTGCAATATCTGTGGGCGGTTGCTTTAATTTCATTCTTTTTCGCTAGTTCTTTTGGCTCGTTCTTGTTTATTTTCGGTTTGCACTTTGTTCGTGCCACGCGACGCTTTATGCAACAGTTTTCAGTGGCAGTGGCAACGGCAGGCAACCTTCCAGTCTGCAGTGGCAACTTTCTCATTGCGCCACTTTTGTTTGCTTATGCTTCCTCTGTCAGAGGGCAAGGTCTTTGTTTTCACGCTCAAGTTCCTTGTAGACGACGACGACGACGACGACGACAACAACAGCAAACTAAATGTAACTAAAAGCCCTAAGTGTGGTTTTAGCCACAATAACAGCAGCAACAACAATTACAGCAAACAGTCGGCTGGCCAACGGGAAACATCTACATTGTATTTGTATTTGTATCCATGTATTTTTTAGTTGCTTCCTTTTATTTTTTCTATGCTCTGCTCTCTTGACGGATATTAACTTGGCTTATGCTTTGGCATCAAAAACTTGTTGGCAATGGAAACAAAATGCAGCTGGGCTAAGCTATAAAATTAATAAGCTAAAACCGTATTTTAAATAAATCTACTAAAATCAGACTTGGGTTAAGCTTTGCCGATGCCACAAACAAATTGTTAGAACGACTTGAGATACTCTTTCTGATATGAATGTAATTAAATATTCCAATGAAAATACAATTAAAATTGAACAATTTATTTATTAATATATTTATTAACATATTTAATGATTAGGTACTGTTAATACTCTATAATTGTTATGGTAGTATATACCCACGTTAGCTGACTAGAGGGTATTTCAAATGGGCAGACACATTCGAATTATGCGCTTCGTCAGTTTAGGCGTCTGTTTTCGGCCACACATCCACAGTGTAGATTCCTCACTTCTCGGCCACTTGAAGCCAAGCTACGGACAACATGTCGCATACGTAATAAATACATTTTCATCTTTTGATGCCTTTGTGTGTGCTCTCGTATGTGTGTGAGTGTGTGTGAGTGTGTGTGTGTGTGTGTGTGTGTTTGTGTAAGTGACAAGCATATAAAACTAAATACGACATGAGGGTCCGGACTTTTTCACTCAATGTTTTTCTCTGCCCCTTGTCCCTTGTTGTGTGTCGTGTGTCGAGTGTATGTCGAGTGGACGCGTCTGTACTTGTCTGTTTCATTCCCCCTCCATCTGTCCGTCCATCTGTGTCAGTGTCCTACAATTAGCCGACAAAAACCCACGCAGTGCGCCTAATAGCGTATAACAAGCAAATACAACAACGCATTTAAGCACAATTTGTACTAATTAATGCTGAATTTGCCATTGGGCATTGGCATTGGCAGGTTCATCCCATTTTCCTGGGATCGGGTTGCTGTTGCTGTGTTCAAAGAGGTGGAATAGATGGATTCAGCTTACACTGTCTCCTGTTTAGTCATTGATTATGTTAAGAATTTCATTGGCAATGAGTATTGAATGCATAATATTAACAATCTTTGATTGAAATGTCTCATTTTTCTTATTACACTTTACCTTTTTATACCCTTGACTCGTATTTTTAAAGGGTAGATCTTTAAAGGAGATCTCTGGTCTTATTGAACCGCATTCAGATCAAGATTGTTTTTATTTCCGCTGCCTCAATTTTATAAAAGCCGTCTAGCACTTTCACAATAAGTGGCAGAGACTCCCAATTCACAGACATAAGTATTTTCTAAAATTTATCTGGTTCTCCCAAAAAATAAATAATCTCACCACTACTTTTAAAGACAAAAGCCTTATTTGATGGTTAACTCAATCTTTAATTTTTAATGCGAGCATCTAATTTCATGCAATAAGTTGTATACTGCTTAATTTTAAAGTTCATACATACAATTAGTGAATATTAAAATATCAGTATAAAATGCATATTCTTAATTAACACAGTAACTGTTAAGTAACAGTTTTACTTTAGCAGATACAATTAATCAATTTATCAATTTACAGTAAATTCTTACTTGTTAGTCTAAAAAAAGTTGATAAGCTCCCTTCTCAGCAGATTTTCAATCTTGATGCACATAAATCCAGCTAAATAATTCAGTTTTTCTTTTTCCATTTCTCTCTTTTCTTGTTTTCCTTCATCCTCACCCGTCATTGTTGTAAATTCCCTTTGCCAGTGTTTTTTTTCTTCGTTTCCGTTTTTTCCATTCCCGTTTTCAGTTCAATCCCATTTCAATTAACTTTGATTTCCATGCACTTTTCATTAGCAGCAAAGAGAAATTTCCATCGCAATTGAATGTTTGTAATTTTTATCCATTTTGCAGGATATTGGCCACTTGGATTCACGTGGTGCAACGTCTATGTCACCTGTGATGTGCTTGCCTGCTCCTCGAGCATATTGCACATGTGCTTCATCAGTCTGGGTCGATATCTGGGTATTCGGAATCCCTTGGGCTCGCGACATCGCTCCACAAAACGTTTGGCCGGCATAAAGATAGCCATTGTCTGGGCCATGGCCATGTTGGTGTCCAGCTCAATCACGGTGCTGGGTAAGTAAAGACATCAGGAAGTTTGCTATCATCTGAGCGTTTATCGTATCGTAGGTCTGGTCAATGAGAAGAACATTATGCCACAGCCGAATGTGTGTGTAATTAACAATCGAGCATTCTTTGTCTTTGGCTCGTTGGTGGCATTCTATATCCCGATGCTCATGATGGTCTCCACGTATGCACTGACAATTCCCCTGCTCCGAAAGAAAGCACGATTCGCAGCCGAGCATCCGGAGAGCGAACTCTTCCGTCGGTAAGTGGATTGAAAACTTTGACATTTACATTTGCATTTGCCATTACACTCAAGTAAATGCAATTAGTTGCGACATTGGAACTCAGATTTGTGTCACCTTTGACCAAAGCCACCAAATGGTCAGCAGCAGCAATTGGATTACTTTTCAAATCAATACCAATAAATTATGCGCAAATGAAAATGACTTCAAACTGCGGGCTTTCAAATGCGGGCTGACGGGGCGTATGAGTAATTGAATACAGTGTTGTACGTAGTTAGCAATGCTGATGAGAGAGCAAGACTTTGCAGTAAATGACTGGAGATTGAAGGTGAATTTAATTAGCATATGTAGGTATACATAGATTAGGAATGGCTAAATTTAATGAAAATTAAATAGTAAAATACGGTTTTAAAATACGGATTATCTTAATTAACACAAAAATAGTCCCTTATAATATTAATTATTTGTATATTAAATTTCAAATTCCCAAAATTCAAATTAGGATCTACTGTATGGGCTTAGATTTAACTAAAAACATGTTAGCAAATTGAAGTAAATATGGAAGATTTTCAAACGGATGTGAAAATCAATTGATTTGAATATTGCCACTTTTATTTACTTTTTATGTAGCATTTCCTTAGGCCATTTTATACAAATTAAAACCATTTTCTAGCTTTACTTAATCTATATCTTGTCACCATCCCATCATTGTCTTCTCTGTAGTTCCAGTAATGGCACTGTCTTATATTTTATGGTTATACCAAAAACTAAGACAAGATTTTCAAACTTAAAGCTGGTCGAAAATTTGTAATTCCTTAGCAATTTCGCTAAAGTCACTTTTACCGATATTAATGCATATCTCCAGCCTGAAAATAATAGCAATTAAATAAAATATTTCTCTAGATTGCAATGAGATTCTACCTATGCACATGCGTTTGCCTTTTGTAAAGGGTATATAGGCATATGGATGCTTATCCCTAATGTTATGGGGCAATAAGTGATCCGGATTGAAAGTTTCTGCATCGTTTCCCCAAATTCTTTTATTTCGATGCAAGTTAAATATATCTATTAAAATATTAACTCCCTTTGGAATAAGAACTCCATTCGAAAGCATAACATCCTGGGACGTTTGTCGAGCGATAAGTGGACCAGTGGGAATTAATCGCAACGCTTCATTAATAATTAGATCCAGATAAACCATTTTTTGTGTGTCTTCGTACGTTACTTCAAAGTCTCCAGTGTCAGGAAACAAAGATAAAATCTCTTCGAAAGCCTTCTCTTGGTAAATGGGAAACATGGAAAGAATTATTAAAATCGAGTACAGCGCAGTAGCAGTTGTTTCAAAAGCTCCTATAACAATTGTATTTGATTCACTCTCCACGTCCTTTCGACTAAATACGCCTCGTTTCAACAAATCCATTTCTAGATTTACATATATGTTTTTATCCTGCGGCAAATGAGAAACTGGAACATCCTTCGCTAGTTTCTCATCAATAAGCTTTAAGATTTAATAAATTTGTACTTATTAATTATTTTTATTAGAGTTTTTACCTTTGTGATGAATCCCCGAGTCTCCGATTTTGCCCTTGAGTAGTTTTTCTCCTTGCCTAAAATCTGGCGAACTATTTTGCTTTTCAACCAGGGTGAAAAGATAATTTCTCCACCAAAATGAGCAAGACTATTAACGCATAGAAATTGCGTTAGCAATTCAGTTTGTAGCAAGTCGATTAGTACTTACTTATTGTAACTTTGAAGAATATTCTCATTACCCTTTACGTTAATGCCCATAGTAGTTTCTATAATAAAATTAAATTTAAAGATGGAAACTAACCAGAGACCCTAAAGGATTCAGTTTACAATACTAACGACTTGCAATGTTGAGGGTGAGTCCTTCCAGCAAGTGTCTCAAGTCCTTTTCACCATTATCTACCAATGTGTCCAGTACTTTTAAAAAGGATGCCGTCTCGATGTTGAATATCGGAACATAACTAAGAATCATCTTATGCCCAAAGGCTGGATTCAGCAATTTTCGATGCTCGCTCCAAAGGGGATCTGATTAAAACACGACTTACACATTTCACATTTAAAACCATTTAATCAATTTGGCATACCGTTTAAGCTAAGTAATCCTTCGCCAACAGCATCATTTAAAATGTTGTATGCGATGGTCTTGTTAACGCAATGGGCCGAAGTCAAAACATCCTGTATCAATTGCGGATCGCTCAAATATAAAAATGGAATGGTACCCATCCAAGAAACGAATACAGGGCCATATTTATCCAAAAGGTAACCACATGTGGACAGTATATCTATTCGATTCTATTTTCGAGTCACAATTTAATTTAATCTGCCGATCACATACTTTCCAAATTGATTGCTTTGTGAGCAATGCCAATTATGGGAAAACCCCATGGGCCAGGTAACTTCAACGCTAACAGATAGAATCTGCGACGACTCCACAGGTAATAGAACAACAAAACGCACAATAGAGTACACCACAATTGCAGCGTCAACATTTTAATGAGAGTCCTTCAAGAAGCTTTAAGTATCTGACAAAGAACACTTTTCCGAACGGTTTAGATCGCGTTAACAAAATAGTTACAACTAAGTGCTTGCATCGAGCTTTTATATGCCCTCCGTGATCGAGTTACGCAAGGCGAACGCAAAGTTCAAATACCCTGTATTTACATAATTAATATACATATTTATATATGAGAGCTCAAACAGTCAACAACATATATTCAAATATGTTTGATGTGCATAAATGCTTTGCCGTTATCTACTTATATACTAACTATTTATTTTTTTAAACCTTAACAAAAATAAAGGAAGCTCTAATGTTGTTGGGGTAGGACAGGAACAGGCTATCTTGAGGTCTTGTCACTTCTTACTTATTGGTCTAGTGCAAGCCGTGCCAATTAAAGCTATAGAATATTAATAAAGTGTTAATAAAGCATATGCAAATAACTAATAGTAATTAGAAAAGTGTGTGTTACATACATGATCAGATAATTTGAATATGCGCGAACCAAACAACCTTAATCAAACCAGTATTACATATATCTGGTACTGGATTATAAATGAAATGATAATGAAATAATATAGTAGACTTCAGTAAAAGACTTCGATTTCAGTAGGACAACGATATGGCCATCCAATTAAATTGGAATTCTTGCCAAGTGTGACCATTATCTTCTTCTCTCTAAAAAAACTTAATTTTACATAATAGAAAAGAATGATAAAAATTAGTCAAAATATTTTGTTTAATATTAGATGTGTCATTGAATTACACATTATTGAATTTCATTATTTAATTTCAAGCAAACATAAAGACTTTTCCCAACTTTCCTGCTGGTTTCACTCGCTGTTATGTAAGCACCTAAACAGTGCTTAATAATCTAGATACTCTACACATACTTAAAGTCTTTCAAATGAAATTTATTTTTATTTTTTTACAGAATAAGTTATATTATAAAAAAGCGACCTTATGCAATCTCACAGCTTTTAATAAATGCCCCTGTCGAGCATCTCTCATCTTCCTGCCAATTATAACCATTTCTACAATCACAATTACATAAATATATATATGTATATCTTTATGTGAATATATTTCTTTTTTTTTTGTGTATATAAAGTAAGTGGACAAGTATAGTGATAGCTCGACTAATAATGATTAATAATATATGTAATGTATATTTAAATATAAGTAGTGATCAATTTAATTCGTCGATTGCTTTAACAGTCTTATCAATAAGATTATCAAATGTACCCCACGCAATTCAGCTTTGGTCACCCCACCCAACATAGGGGTTAAGGTTGACCAAACGATGCTCATTTCAATTATTGCATTTAATGCACTTTTTATACAAGTGTGTATGAGTGAGGGCTATCATCTGAGCGTTTATCTGTAGGTCTTGTCAATGAGAAGAACATTATGCCACAGCCGAATGTGTGTGTAATTAACAATCGAGCATTCTTTGTCTTTGGCTCGTTGGTGGCATTCTATATCCCGATGCTCATGATGGTCTCCACGTAAGCACTGACAAATCCCCTGATCCGAAAGAAAGCACGATTCGCAGAGCGAACTCTTCCGTCGGTAAGTGGATTGAAAACTTTGACATTTGCATTTGCCATTACACTCAAGTAAATGCAATTAGTTGCGACATTGGAACTCAGATTTGTGTCACCTTTGACCAAAGCCACCAAATGGTCAGCAGCAGCAATTGGATTACTTTTCAAATCAATACCAATAAATTATGCGCAAATGAAAATGACTTCAAACGAGACTTTCAAATGCGGGCTGACGGGGCGTATGAGTAATTGAATACAGTGTTGTACGTAGTTAGCAATGCTGATGAGAGAGCAAGACTTTGCAGTAAATGACTGTAGATTGAAGGTGAATTTAATTAGCATATGTAGGTATACATAGATTAGGAATGGCTAAATTTAATGATATTTAAATAGTAAAATACAGTTTTAAAATACGGATATTTGTTAAAATTATTTGCGCTGCAAAAATTAAATCTTTTATCTTAAATAATATAGAAATAGTCCCTTGTAATATTAATTATTTGTATATTAAATTTCAAATTCCCAAAATTCATAGGGCTAAGACTTAACTAAATACATGTTGGCAAATTGAAGTGAATATGGAACATTTTCAAACGGATGTGAAAATCAATTGATTAAAATATTGCCATTTTTATTTACTTTTTATGTAGCCTTTCCCTAGGCCATTTTATATAAATAAAAACCATTTTCTAGCTTTACTTAATCTATATCTTGTCACCATCCCATCATTGTCTTCTCTGTAGTTCCAGTAATGGCACTGTCTTATATTTCATGGTTATATCAAAAACTAAGACAAGATCTTCAAACTTAAAGCTGGTCGAAAATTTGTAATTCCTTAGCAATTTCGCTAAAGTCACTTTTAACGATATTAATGCATATCTCCAGCCTGAAAATAATAGCAATTAAATAAAATATTTCTCTAGATTGCAATGAGACTCTACCTATGCACATGCGTTTGCCTTTTGTAAAGGGTATATAGGCATATGGATGCTTATCCCTAATGTTATGGGGCAGGAAGTGATCCGGATTGAAAGTTTCTGCATCGTTTCCCCAAATTCGTTTACTTCGATGCAAGTTAAGTATATCTATTAAAATATTAACTCCCTTTGGAATAAGAACTCCATTCGAAAGCATAACATCCTGGGACGTTTGTCGAGTGACAATTGGAGCAGTGGGAATTAATCGCAACGCTTCATTAATAATTAGATCCAGATAAACCATTTTTTGTGTGTCTTCGTACGTTACTTCAAAGTCTCCAGTGTCGGGAAACAAAGATAAAATCTCTTCGAAAGCCTTCTCTTGGTAATTGGGAAACATGGAAAGAATTATTAAAATCGAGTACAGCGCAGTAGCAGTTGTTTCAAAAGCTCCTATAACAATTGAATTTGATTCACTATCCACGTCCTTTCGACTAAATACGCCTCGTTTCAACAAATCCATTTCTAGATTTACATATATGTTTTTATCCTCCGGCAAATGAGAAATAGGAACATCCTTCGCTAGTTTCTCATCAATAATCTTTAAGATTTCATAAATTTGTACTTATTATTTATTTTTATTAGAGTTTTTACCTTTCTGATGAATCCCCGAGTCTCCGATTTTGCCCTTGAGTAGTTTTTCTCCTTACCCAAAATTTGGCGAACTATTTTGCTTTTCAACCAGGGTGAAAAGATAATTTCTCCAGTAAAATGGAGAAGACTATTAACGCATAGGAAATGCATTCAGTTGTAGCAAGTCGATTAGTACTTACTTATTGTAACTTTGAAGAATATTTTTATTACCCTTTACGTTAATGCCCATAGTAGTTTCTATAATAAAATTAAATTTAAAGACGGAAAGTAACCAGAGCCCCTTAAGGATTCAGTTTACAATACTAACGAGTTGCAATGTTGAGGTTGAGTCCTTCCAGCAAGTGTCTCAAGTCCTTTTCACCACTATCTACCAATGTGTCCAGTACTTTTAAAAAGGATGCCGTCTCGATGTTGAATATCGGAACATAACTAAGAATCATCTTATGTCCAAAGGCTGGATTCAGCAATTTTCGATGCTCGCTCCAAAGGGGATCTGATTAAAACACGACTTACACATATCACATTTAAAGCCAGTTAATTAATTTGGCATACCGTTTGAGCTAAATAATCCTCCGCCAAGGGCATCATTTATAACGTTGTATACGACGCTCTTGTTAACGCAATGGGCTGAAGTCAAAACATCCTGTATCAATTGCGGATCGCACAAAAATAAAAATGGATAGATAGCCATCCAAGTAACGAATACAGGGCCATATTTATCGAAAAGGTAACGACTTGTGGGCAGTACATCTATTCCATTTGGAAAACATTTAAAATTGACATTTGATAGGAGTCACAATTCAATTTAATTTGCCGATCACATACTTTCCAAATTGATTGCTTTAAGAGCAATGCCAAGTATGGGAAAACCCCATGGGCCAGGTAACTTCAACGCTAACAGATAGAATCTGCGACGACTCCACAGGTAATAGAACAACAAAACGCACAATAGAGTACACCACAATTGCAGCGTCAACATTTTTAATGAGAGTCCTTCAAGAAGCTTTAAGTATCTGACAAAGAACACTTTTCCGAACGTTTTAGATCGCGTTAACAAAATAGTTACAACTAAGTGCTTGCACCGAGCTTTTATAAGCCCTTCGTGATCGAGTTACGTAAGGCGAACGCAAAGTTCAAATACCCTGTATATAAGTAATATGTATATATGAGAGCTTAAACAGTCAACAACATATATTCAAATATGTTTGATGTGCATGATTGCTTTGCCGTTATCTACTTATATACTAACTATTTATTTTTTTAAACCTAAATAAAAAATATATCATTCAGTCGAGAGATCCCGACAGTAGAATACCCTGAGGTAGTAGAGAACGCCACTCAAATTTTCTATTAATTATATTTGTGTTTCGTATTTGTGTTGTCTGTTTTGTATTTAAAAGTCTTAGCAACAATGAGCACGTTATTTTCAAAACAACTAAATAAAAACTTAAAAAACAATTTTTAAATGTATAACAAAAATTAAAAAAAAAAATTTAAGAGTTTAAGCATGATTTTACTGGGACTCGAACCATGATGTCCCGTCTATCAAGGTGGCAGCTTTACCACTCTACTTGAAAGAGCTTTCATTCATATGTATGTATGTATATGTAAATGCTTCAACGAATAGCAAATAAGAGAGAGGGCGAAAACTCACAACAACAACACATTAAACTTAAGAATTAAATAATTGCGGATATCTTCCGTGTTTATTATCCGATCTTGATCAAATTTTCACAATGCATCCTTTTTAGACCCAGTACTTTAAAAAAGTACAAATGGGTCTATTACGTTTGTGCAAATGTGCGTAACAGGCAGAAGGAGGCGTGGCAGACCCCATAAAGTATATATATTCTTGATCAGCGTCAACAGCCGAGTCGATATAGCCATGTCCGTCTGTCTGTCTGTCCGTCTGTCTGTCTGTCCGTCTGTCTGTCCCTTTTTGTGTCACCTAGATCTCAGAGACTATAAGAGCTAGAGACACCAAATTTGGCATGTAGGTTCATCTGTATCTCAAGTTGAACGAGTTTGTTTTAGATTTTTGCTACGCCCCCTTCCGCCCCCACAAATTAAAATACAACATTTCCAAGTCGAATTACAAGAGCACCTTTGATGCTAGCGGGTTGATTTTTAGTATGTAAAATACAGAATATGTTCTGAACCTATGCTGCAAATTTTATCCAAATCGGATGATAAACGCGGAAGTTATTCAACTAAGAATGTTACGGGCAAAATCAATCTCTGAAGTGGCGCCATCTATGGAAATTTTTTGAAACTGAAATAATCTGTAGTAATCGCATTACACTCAAAAAGTACTGGGTCTCCTACTGTCGAGCTTGCTCCACCGTAGCTTAATGCATTTTTTATTCAAGTATTGTTCGTGCCAAGGCTCAAGTCTCTAGCTTGATAATTACCAGAGTTAGTTATTGTGGGCGAAGGGGGCGTGGCATCCAAAATTTGAAATAAACTTGATCTGCGTGCAAATATAAGAAGTCTTCACACCAAATTTGGTGCTTCTAGGGGTTACCATCTCTGAGATCCTTTCGTTCATACGGACGGACAGACGGACAGACGGACATGGCTATATCGACTCAGCTTGTCGGCCTGATCAATAATATATAAACTTTATGGGGTCTGCCACGCCTCCTTCTGCCTGTTACATACTTTTTTTAACAAACTTAATATACCCCCTCAGGGTATAATAAAGGAAGCTCTAATGGTGTTGGGGTAGGACAGGAACAGGGTATCTTGAGGTCTTGTCACTTCTTACTTATTGGTCTAGTGCAGGCCGTGCCAATTAAAGCTATAGAATATTAATAAAGTGTTAATAAAGCATATGCAAATAACTAATAGTAATTAGAAAAGTGTGTGTTACATATTTGATCAGATAATTTGAATACGTGCGAACCAAACAACCTTAATCAAACCAGTATTACATATATCTGGTACTGGATTATAAATGAAATGATAATGAAATAATATAGTAGACTTCAGTAAAAGACTTCGATTTCAGTAGGACAACGATATGGCCATTGCTTTTTATGCACTTTTGTTATACAAGTGTGTATGAGTGAGAGTTTGTGAATGCATTTATTATAGCTACGGTGCAAAATTAAGTCGAAAAATAGTTGAATGAACGTGTAAATATTGAAATTTACAAAGTTTTTTCTGTCAGTGTAGCAATGGTATAGATCTATTACTTTATCAGCAACTTTAAGCTTGATTGAACTTTAACTCATAACTTTGCCTACGACAACAACAAAAGACATGAAACTTGCTAGTTTTCAAGTCGATGTAATCAACTAGTTTACGACAATCAAAGGCCTGTCATGCGCATTAAACTTGCTTTAACTCAATCAAAAGGCAATACTCAATCAAGCAAGCAAGCAACTAACCAACTCATCGGTATCCCCTCTGTCTCTATCTCTCCTCTGTGTAGCCTGGGAGGTCGCTTCACAATACGCCCACAGCACAGCCAGCAACAGTTGCAGATGCACAGTAGTTTTACCAGCAATAATTACGGCAACAACAAATGCCTCACAATGGGGGACAGCAATCGTAACTTTAACAATGACGCAAGAACAAGATATGCTGCTGGTGGTGTTGCTGCTGCTGCTGCTGGCACAGCTGGTGGCAACAACAATGAGCCAGCGGAGAGACCATTGATGCAGCAACGTACAACAAACAATCGAAGCATCGGCAGCGTTAGTTTTCGCAATGTGGCCAATGGAGGAGGCAGCGGAAATGTGACTAATATTGGACGCAGCAGCTTCCGGTTTGCTGGTGGCGGTATTCTGAGACAATCCTCAACACCGACGCCAGCAACATCTACCTCGTCCACATCATTCTCCTCATCGCGTGGCAAGACGACACAGACAAGCAGCTTCTGGCACAAACACGGTGGCAATCCCAATCTCATGGATAGGTAAGATATTATCCTCCACCCTCAAAACTTTAATTAGCTGCTATGTTTGCAAAGCACTTGGCCATCCAATCTGAATGCAAATGACGCAAAACTCCCACAAATTGCATCTAGTTTAATTAAAATCCACCAACGTTAAGAACAGAATGAGTTATTGGTCAACTTTCGATATTTGAAATAGAATTCTACACAGATTTAAATGGTCAAAACTTTTACCATAATTGGCTTAGTTCGGTTTCTATTTTATCAAATTAAATTTGATATATAATTGCATCAAAGGTAGAACTAAAAATAGTTGTGTAAATAAGTAGAATAAAATCAGAATTGATTTTCCATTGGCATGTTTCTTTGCCATCTATTTATTTAATTTGATTTTTAAATTTCATTCCAGTCGTTGTGTTTTTCTATATAAAACTCAATTGAAGCGTCACATTTTTCTTTTTGTACACAAAATTTAACATCAATAAAGTGCAAAAAACGTTGCTTAACTAAAAATATATAACAATCAAATTGGCCATTGTAGGAATTTAATTTGTATTTAATTTAAATTTATTTTCCTTACTTACTAGTTGAGTTTTTATCCAAAATTATCAATCAGCAAATCAAATATTTAAAAAGAGCTTAGCTCAAGAATATGTATACTATATAGTACTTAAACGAGCTACAAAGACTGTCTTGTTTCTATCGATTTATTTGCTGTCCATACGTTTACTTAAATATATATGTAAATGTGAATCCATTGCTGATACAGAGGTAAATGTACCAGTCACAATTTACAAACTCATTGTGAATTATCATCTCAAAGCTATCAAGTGCAGAGGATACCACAGAAAAGGACAGAGGTTGAAACCTCTGGAAGCAGTCCATGAAATTGGAGTCCAAATGGTCTTGGAAGCTCATTAACAAAGATGGCAATCAGTTCATTTATTCGAGCAATGACAAATCACAGCCACAAAATGGTTCTCCAAAACAACATGTCCTATTACCTCACACACCTTTACATTTGGTTTTGTGTGAGTCAGTGTGTGTTATTTGGCAAATGTCCAGAAAAGACGAGTGTAACCCGAGGAGAGGTTTATTATCAGCTGATACAAGCATACAAGCTTTTAAATTTATTACATTTGTTTAACATGGCCTCTGAATGGCAGCCGACGAAAAATACATGCCAAATAACAAATAACTTTTCCGACTACTTTCCTAAGAAAATTTGCATAATTTACATTGTAAGTGCAAAGCGGTTTGGCTTCGTTTTTCGCCTGAGGTTGAAGTTGAATTTAAGTCTGAGGGACAAATAACAAAAACAAATTGAGTTTTGTTTTGACTTGTCCCCCTCCACTTGAGAAGTTACCTTTACCTTTTTTCGTTCTTTGTTTTATTTTAGTCAAGTTGGTAACAAGTTTCGGGCCAAGCGCGTGGCAAATGATTTTCATTTGTTTGCATTGGGTTTCAAATAAAGTAAACATGGATTTAACTTGTCCGAAAAAAAGGGATGAGACCTCGATTGTTGGACAAAAGTGACAGCTAATGGACAGCAGACTATCTGCATAAAGAAAGACATAATTTATACATGTAATAATATAATAATTTCTTGACATTCTTTAAGATGTCATTATGCTTCGCGTTAATCCACCTTAACTCCTCACACAAGACGAAACAATCAATTACGCATCTTCGTGCCATTCAAGTGTTTTTTACAACGTGTCGTATACATAATTTGCTTGCAAGCACTTGCAATGTGCTGTAAACATAAATCACTCATACGTCATGTGGTGCAGCACCAAAAACAGAAACAGAAACTGAAACACGAATCTGATTGTCGAGTCTGCGGGTTGCTTGCCACATTGTTGTGTTGCAAGGGTAAAAGCTGTTTTTGCTGCTGCTACTGCTGCTGCTGGGGCTGGGGCTGCTGTTTCGACAATAAATAGCGCATAAAATACGTAAAGGAAACCCCAAAGAGGACAACTATAGCATGACTCGGAACTGTCGCCAGAGGTGGAGTCCTTAAATATCACAGGCGACAATGTTGTTGGGACAAAAGGACAATAGGGTCCAATCCACATTCTGGCAAAAATGCTACTGAAATTTTGCAAATGACATTTCTGTTGTTGCTGCTACTTTTTGCATTAATGCAAGAGCGCAAAATTTTAGCATAACCAGCAGAGAGCAAAGCTGCATCAAGTCAAAGTCACTCCATGACTTAAGCACGTCCTTTTTCCTTTAAAAATGAAAAATGAAATAAAATACTGAGATCCTGCTCAACTGTCTGTCACGTTCGTGCGCATCCCTCGGATTTGTGTCGAACAAGTTGGCGCATAAATATATGAATTTCTAATGAGACAGGCCCAAAAAAGTTACTCCCCCCTGTGCGCAGGTAGCTCAGGTAACGACTGCCCCGAGGGGAAAGAAGAAAATAACTTTTCGCTTTGCTTTCACTTGCAAATTATTAGTTGAACATTTGACGCCACTCGGGCACTTATTTAGTTGTCCTGCTTTATGTCGCCTCGGCAGAAATTGAAAAACTTCATGTTTTATTTTTTTGAACTGCAAAAGTCGCAAAGGGCTTTTGGACAAAATTTTATTGGTAACTTGGCAACTAGTGAGGAATTGCATGAATAGTTACAACTGTCCCCAACAAGTTGCAAATCCATTTATTTTTACTCCAACGAATGCAGTTTCAAAGGAGAAATAATCTACTAGCCATTTACCAACTGCTTACCAAGTCAGGCCTGTTAAAGCCCAATTTCGTTAGAAGCAAAAAGTAGCATTTATTACAATTTAAAAGTTGATGGATAACTTTCGAAATTAAATTGTTTTTATGAAAATTTAATTCAAATTATTAATTTAATTTAACAAAGCATTTTAGAAAAGCACAATTAATTTAAGCAAGACTTTATTCTATTCCAAATTAAAATATTTTAGATTTGCTCGTTTATTTAGATAATTTTTTTTCTGGTTTGATATTTTTAAACTCATAACTCTAATTCATGAATTTAGCTTGAGCATATGGAACTTCAATGATGGAAGTTACTCATTTTCCAAGCATTCAAAAAAATTTTTAATACGTTTTGAGCCAGTTTGATGTTGACTCCTACCAGCATCACATTAAAAGTCAATTTTATAAACTGTTGCGTTGTCGTCTGGAGGCCGCAATCAAAAGATTGAAATCTAATATTAAATACGAGTAGCTGTAAAATACAATCTAAATATGTGAAGTGAATGTTCCTAAACGACTCGACACATTTCCCCTCGACAGCCATCCAAATCGACGGGCCTCGGTGCGAGTGAGCATCTCCCAACCACAATTGGGTTACTCAACAAATGGAAATGGTGGCAGCAGCAGCAGAGATTTAGGAGGTGGAGGAGGACCTGGTGGAGGTGCAACAGCTGGAGGCAGCGTTGGCTCCAGCAGAATCAGCATAGCGACCATACAGAGTCAAAGCAATCATCCATTGGAGCAGGTGACGACAACGACGATGGCGATGACGACGACGCCAACGGCGGCAGCAGCGAGGGCAACTGAAGAGAGACGCCACAAGCTGCGACCTTTAAAAATTGCTTTAAATCGAGTTGCCACGCCCACGCTCAATTTACCGTAAGTAACTACTTGCCCAATTCACTTGGCCGTTCACTCAAAAGTATTTCCATACACCCGTTACTCGTAGATGTAAAGGGTATATTGAATTCGTTGCAATGTAGTTGACAGATGAAATAAATTTAACCAACTGTCTGTAAATAAAAACTTTTATGAAGCTATCAATAAGAGTTAAATGAAAAATAAATTTCATTACAATTAAAACTAAAATAATAATTAAAATTAAATTAAATTACATGTAAATAAAGTTTAGTTTGCTGTTTTATGTTATGTTTTTTAGGTTCAGTATGGCTAAAATGTTCTGTTAATACTCAAAACAGTCTCGTAATATCCGGACATCAGATATTATTATTTCAGAAGTTTGCGACCCTTTTATATTATGAGTAAAGATAAAACTCTCTTTTTGATAGATTAAGCTATTCATATCAATTATCTTGCTAAGTTTCAATATTGGTCATATATGTAAGATTGATTTTTTTGGCAAGTTTAGATACTTGAGCAATTAGACCCTATATAGATACATAGATACAATCAATACTTAATTAAATTGAGTATTTGTTCTCATATGTCTTTTCAGCTTTCTCAACAGTCGTGCGAAGCGTAACAGTCTCTCTGCGAATGCTGTGGCCACGGAACAAAAGGCCACTAAGGTTCTGGGTCTGGTCTTTTTCACATTTGTATTGTGCTGGTCTCCGTTTTTCATACTGAACATCATATTTGCCGCTTGTCCTGCTTGCCAGGTGCCCGAGCATGTGGTTAATACATGCCTGTGGTTAGGCTATGTCTCCTCAACGATTAATCCGATTATTTATACCATTTTTAATCGAACATTTCGTGCAGCCTTCATACGTCTCCTGAAATGCAATTGTGAACGGTAAGTGCAGCGAGGGGTGATTGAGGGGTTTGCCGTTTGTAATCTATTGTATTCGTATTTGTGGTTGGCAACCACTTTGAAAGTGCAATTTTCAATCACTTCTATTGTCCATTGGAAAAGCGATTGATGTGCAACGTGACGTATGATTGATTTTTAGCGATTTCCCCTTGTATTAGAAAATGAAATCAATGCGATTTATAACACAAACAGCCAATGTGTGAAAAGTTCACAAGTTGATGAATGAAGTGCGATTAGTATTGTACTAAATAGAAATTCGGCAACGAAAAATTTAAAATGTGATTTATAGGATGGTGGAAGGCGGATAAGTAATCATCTCAATCCGTCAACTTACAAGCTTATGCTGTGAAAGTTTTTATTTGCAGAAAAAAAAGGAAAATACTTAAAAGAAGATTGAATTAAAAGTTTTTTAAAGTTAACTTTAACTTGTAAAGTTGTTAGTCCAAAAGTTGTATAATTTTATCAATATTCAACTGATTTTCTCAGAATTAACTGTGTATATAAAAATGAGTATTTTTTAAAAATATTCTCTTCTATATTTCTTCCTGCCACTGTTTGATTGAAAGGTAAACCCTGGAGTTTCGGAATTAGAATCAGCAAGTACTGGCTTGTCTCAATATGTAAATACTCATATGCATATGTGATATCGATGTATGTGTGTCTCAATATGTATGTGCCAACTTAGACATGCATTTATACTAAAATATGCACATATGTATGTTATCGTACAATAAAAAAATGCAGTCAAATCGTTTAACAGACTATGGATACTCTTTTTTAAGCCATACTGTTGAACCTAGCACTTTCCATAAATGTTTTCGTTCTTTGTAAGTGTGTATCCTATACCTGAATGTGAAGAAAAGAAATATTTACAAAGTACCAGCCAGATACCCAAAATTTAGCAACCAAAAAGCCAACAGCCAAGTAAATCTATTCTTGTTCTACAGATTCCAAGTGTAAAGGATCTTAAGAAAACAATTATAATGCATGCTTGTAAATTTATGTCAATCTTCAGTTTTTCCCCGGCCGTGAAAAACTTTCTCTGAAGCACACTTTTATGTACTTGTACTATAAAAATGGTCAAAGGGTAACTGACAATCGGATAGACTTGAATAGACAATTTATAGATGTTCTCCTATGTTTATGAACAAAATTCCACTTTTATGTGCCAATGCGGGAAACATTCCATATTTTATATTTGAAATAACCAAACATTATGTCGACTATTTATTGCAGCTCGGGTCGTCCTTTGCGCTATCGCTCCGTGACCGAGGGAAGGGGTGCACTTAGCCTGTGTGCCCCTTCGGCCCTTCCACTGGCTATATCCTTCCAGGGTGCTCCACTGATGACGCCTTCAGTGACGAATGAGACTCCACTGAGTGAGTTCCGGGGCAGTTATACAATCACCGATGACGAGTGCTGAACAAGTCGAACACGAATTTATGGGACATGCTAATAAAAAGAAAACTAACTGAAAATAATCAAATAAATAATGGACAACTTCAAACATTACTTCTAAGCATGTAATCAAATGTAAACTACAGGGTGATTCATTCAAAAAAATCAAAGAAAGTTCGATAAAATAATAGAAAACTAGGTAGTTACTGTACCCAGAAAAACCTATATAAATATTTAATTATACATAACATACATATATGCCTGGATAACTCCTTCATATCATTAGCAAGCATGAGAGTGTGTATTGTTCGTATTAGCTATTAGGTGTGACTGTACCTGTCATTTCGCATGCCGCCATTTTGTAGCTCTAAGCTATCTCAACTGTACTTAAGGACCTAAACATTTCGTAAAGAGAAACTATAAATAGTACATATATATTTTGAACACTATATAGAATTAGGCTAAGCTACGCTCTTCTCTAAGGTAAAGTTGTGTAATTGTTTGTTATTATATTGTAGCTGTGTTTGTTAGTCATTCGAATTAGTTGGAAATCCACTCAATTGGAATTTACTACAAGTATGCGTATTACGGAAGAGAACTTCCAAAAACTGTCTGACATCCAATGATTCATTCTATTATTTCATTCGATGTTAGTTTATAAGCCTAACTGTTTAAGTATTTTGTCAATGCGTCAAAATATTCTATAAGTTTATGATATTAATAATATTAAATTGCCAAATAAACAACTTAACAAGAGGCAAATCTTGTTTGCTGTATTCTATAATCAAGCTGCATTTTTATTTAATTTTTGAACGGATTTTCAGTAGAGTTGAAAATAATTACAGAAGTACGAAAATCATTAATGGAGGTTTTCAAACATCTCTTAATAAATTTAAGTATCTACAAATTCAGATACGGGCGCTTAATTAATTTCAAACAAGCCTTTCTAAACAAACATGAATATCTATGATCCCAAATAATTTTTAGCAAACTTTTTAATATAAATGCTTACAAATTAATTTTGAAATAAAAATTGAAACTTTATAAATTGTATGTCTTGATAAGACTGTTTGTTTACGAAATATGATTTTGCCAGTGACAAGCAACTTATGTGATTTGTCTTTGATGGATTAGCTAACGATTGAGGACGACAAGGACAATGACAAAGGGTATTGACTGTTGGGCATGTGTCATGCTTCGGGCACATCTAATCAAGATCTCTGAGTGTTAGACAGACTTAAGTGTTCTATGTCAAACACACATCCACACACCCACACAATCACACACCCACACACACATACAAATACACCCACGCAATTGCTGTCCGTGTCGTTTACTTTGCAGCTCGACAACAAACAGTTTCCGGCAGTCGATGACAGTGGAAAAATGGGAAACTTTAACATTGCCTGGCAAAGTTACGTCAATAATCGGATGATGATGAGAAGGGGAGAGATGTGTTCAACTCGTAAATGCAATGAAAATTGCATTATTGCCATGGGTTTTAATGGAATTCAAATGCTTTTATGATCACAGAAGCGAGCATATTTGTTATTCTCTCCACATGAAGCGTAAAATGCAATGTACCAGAAATCAGAGTCATCGATGGAATGAAGAGGGATTCCATACTTAATACGAGAACGAGGTGTCTACATGTAATGAAAAATTCGTGTTGCATGCCCCAAGGGGCAAGTTGAGCTCTTGACTAAGCGCTAAAGCGACGCCAACCGCAAAGTGCACGGACAAAATGGCGACGCGTTAAAACAACAACAAAGTAGAGAAAAACAGAGCCAGAGAGAGAGAGCGAGACAATTAAATTGCACGAATATCATGAAAGGAATAAGGGGAAAGGCATAAGTAAGAGATGCAAGGCAAAAAGTAAATACGAGAAAGTGTGTGCAAGCATGAAATTGATTGCCTCGCTGCAAGAGCGAGCGAGAGAGAGAAAGTGACTGAAAGAATGTGAGGGCGAATGTCTTTAGACTTTGTGCAGTTTATTTGTTTTGGCTTTTACTAATGGCCATGCTGGCAACACTGCTTTCAATTTGCCACTACACCCTAACCTTCTTTTCCGACTTAGTCTTTGCCGTTCAAGAACGTCGCCAGCTTTAAAAGAAACATTTACAATTTCGACACCTTTGAAAACAATGACGCGTAAATGTAAAAATCCAAAACACAAATCATGAAAGGAAACAAATGCTGATCGCTCAATTGTTCACATGTGCGCATTTTCATAAGGACCTACTCATTGGCCGCTTTGTTGGCGGATTTGGCTTATTTGTTATGCGGCACACACACACACACACACAAATACACACACTCGCAAACGCACACTCTCATACACAGGAGATTGCCATTCAACACTTTGACGCTTCATTAGGTTTTCCGCCTGGAGATGTGACAAGTGCCGAGCCTGATTACAATACAAAAGCCGTTTATGAAGCACTTTTAAGAGCTTCAGTCACATGTGGTTTTATCAAACAATATCGCCTACAAATCGCAAAACTTTGAAAATATATAAAAGGGCTAGAATTTTATAAATTATAATAATACAATATAACTTTAATAAAACAAAACTCTATTTATTTCCCAGTTTAAATTTTAGGGAACTTTGTTTGCATTTCACTAAAGACTACAGTTTCCTAAGACCATTTAAATTTATCTTATGCTTATGAAGCTTACATTTTAAAAAACTTCTTTTCATTTTAACGAAATTTAAATGTCCACAGAGCCTCTATAAGAATTAGCTATAGTTAATTGAAATAATTGAAATATATTTACTTTTACTTTTAAATTTCTGAAAGTTTTCTTTGCATTTTTGATTTAAATTAAACATGTTTCCAATTTAAATTTTGCAGAAGTTTCTTTGGAGATTTTTAGCTGGAATCGCCCATAATTTGTGGCGCAAAAGAAACGACCATGTGCTTAAAAATTGCTCCGATTTAACTATATTTTTAAGTGAAAATTGTATTTAAGACAGCGAGCAACGGTGCGTATGTGTGATTTAATGTGATGCGATGTGATGTGACGGCCAGTTTGGGCAGTTGCTGGCGAGTTCTTGTTGACATTGTCGCTGGTGTTGTGTTGTTTTTGCACTCACTGTTGCTATTTGCTGACAACACACGTGCCACCAAGCTTCAATTTTCCCCAAAAAAATGTCTTCTAGGAAACGACGCGTCGTGGCAGTCAGTCGTGTATGTAATTGATAAGAGAAATTTGGTGTCGGAAATAATGTCTTAACACTCGTCCTTTACTTTACTAATTAGCCACGGGGTGCACAAGGAAAAAAGAAAACTTTACAATTTATACGCGAGAGCCCAACATAAAATATCGTCTTTAAAGCTACAAGGCGATTAGAGACAGTCGACAGCGGGTCGTTCTTGATTACCCTACTAGCATTAGGCGTCCTGTAATCCGCCAACCGAAAATGGACTTGAAATTACATCGAAAAAGGCTGCCCTTTTTTCACCTTTTGACTGTCGGGATTTTCGGACCTCACTGCTCTCTACATACACACACAGATTAGTCAAATTGGTTCTACAGTGCCTGCGACGGCCACGTTATTTGGTTTAAGCCACAAGCTATTACGCGCCTCTCACAACAGACGCTGACAAATTGAAGTCATGGCTTGATGGCAATCAGGAACGAGAAGTTCTCCTACTTTAAGCCGACAGAAATGTGCCATAAAGAATTTTAAATATGAATTTTGATATATTTGAAATGTAGGTATCTCTTGAATGAACTTCAAATTAAAATGAATATTCTAAAGCTAAATAAATCTTTAATTATATTTGGTTAATAGCAAGAGTCCTAAGTTAATACAATTACATAAGATATTCAGATAATGTAGTATCGTTGGTTTTATTAATGATTAAAATTTACTCTAAAGAACACTCTCTCAGCAATATTTTGGTAATAAAATATAAGTAAATAAAAAGAAATGTGTACATTTAAATTTACTTTAAAATCTGATTGAATATAAATACTTTAAATAAAATTATTTTATATTTAGAACATTTTGAAAATAATCCCCAAATCGTATAGGTGACAATGAACAATAAAAAATAAACAAAAACTCGTATAAAACAAAGCAGAAACATGAAATATATTAGATATTAAGTTCAATGTATTAAATCTATGTAAATTTTAGCGACACTAACATTTTTCAAAAGAGCTTCCTTTAGCATAATGTGCTAATGATAAAATTCGTTTATTAGACAGATCGAAAGTATGGAAAACAGAAATGGTAGTGTCTAGGAATATATAAAATATTCAAACCAGATTGTGAATAAGATTTAAAGCAAACTATCTTTTGAGAATCAGACACAAACACCAACAGAATTCGGTAATTATGCAGGCGTCAACATTGGCTAATTGCTTATGAATTGTTTAATGTTTTTGGCAGCTGACTAGCAAAAAAAAGGGTTAATGACAAGCATATCCCACGAGACCTATAAGTTGAACTACGAGTAGAAGGATCCATTTTAATTCCATGGCAATTAACAGGCGCAACAAATGGCTATTTTGTGTTAATTAGACGGGTTTTGCTACCCGTTGGATGGGTGATTAGTGACAGGCCACCACCAATCTGGTATTGTTACATTTAGCAGGAATTCAGAGATGGTTGCCAAAACATGTTTAACTACTTAGTGGTTGGCCTGCAGGTTGATTGGGCGAGTGATGCAGCTTAATGAATTGCCAGCCATGAGAACCACAATGTTGTCACAAGCATTTAACTTGGTTACTCCTCGCTGACTTGCACACAGACTGAATTTAATTAAAATGATAAAGCCAATCTTCTCCCCTTTCCCTTCACCCACCCAAAACAATTCTCTGACAGCACCTTTTCGAAATAACCCAAAGCTTGGCGCTAAGGTGAATCCTGGCGCAAGGACAATCAATCACAGAAATTAAAAATCTAGTCACTTAGAGCAGCAGCAGCGACTGGAGTGAAAGTCTAGAATGTTGACACAAAAACAAATTGAGTTGAACTATAAGAAAAGTGTATGCACAAGAGGATACCTTGTAAATTCTGTGATAAACTTATTAAAAGAATTAATTAAATACTACAATGTACTTATCAATTTATTGCTATTTAATTGGATGACTTACAAATCCACCCCCGCAATCCAATCTACAGGGTATAAATAGCAAACAAGCCAAGGAAAATAAATACATTTATCTTCAATCGTCACAAGGGGATGGTCAGGGATTAAGTGGATTTGTTCCTTTGTTGTTTGCATTGCCGGACAAATAAAAAACACATTCACACAAAAGTCAATTTCCGGCACGTTACGAGCACACGCACACGCACACACTCTCAAACATACTTGTCGTCTGGTCACACATGAATACATATCGAGAGTAAAAAAAGTGACAAACAATTTAAGTTGAACAAGAAGCAAACTGTATTTTCGCTTCATACAATAGACCAATGTAATTATATGAACAGATGTATTTACTTAATTGTTGATATTTACATATTTGCTTGATTAGCATTAACTACAGAGCATTGGACACACCTCTTGATGTCGAGAGTCTTAAAGCTAATTAGTAACTAAGAGATAACTTAAGTATTAGTAAAAAACTGCCAATGCGGTGGTGATTCGCTCGCCCAGCTTCTCTTTGGTCAACGTTGTTATTTGTTTTTTACTTCAACAGAAAGTCCATTTCAGATTTTGTGGTTGACATGTAATGATCCAACTCCTTATCGAGATCTTCGCGCTTGACTTCTGGACGCGGCTGCTTGCCTAAATTAAAGGTAAAAAAGTGAGATAAGGTAGGCGATTAGTTAAGAACTTTTATGATTAAAGCAGAGATGTAGTTAATTCCAGGTTGAGTTGATCCAATCGGGTATTCCATGAGCTGCTCTTGCAACGCTTTTACCTGTAACAGGGCGACCACCACGAGCGCGACTACGTCCGCGACGACCTTGTTGTTGGCTTGCCTTGCCAGCTCCTGTGCTGTTCTTATTCTTCTTGATCCCACCGTTGTTATTGTTGTTATTCTTGTTGTTACCATTTCTATTACCAGCTTTGACCACTTTGCCACCTGTGCGCTGTGCACTACGTCCACGACGACGTGCACCAGCACCTGCACCCCTTGGCCTGGCAATTCCCGAAGCAGCAGCGGCAACAGCAGCAGTATTTCCCTGACGTGCCCGCGAGCGTGAGCGAGAGCGTGAACGATGCGTGGCAACAGAAGCAGCATTGGCAGCAGCAGCAGCAACGGCACGTACAGCAGATCTAAAAAGAGTTGAAACTCATATTAATTTGACTGTTGGAATACGTTGTATTAACTTTAGTAATGCCAATCACTAGCCATAAGAACAGGATAAATATATACATTATTTATGCATTTATGAGGTTTCATTTGTTGATGAAGTCGCAAATTTTCTTGGACTAACATGGTTTTTAAAAGAAATCTATCCGCAAAATTGGCTGAGTTGGCACACCGACTTATTGACTTACCTGCCACGTGCACGTCCTTGGCGTCCACGACCACCCGTGGCAGCTGCAACTGCCTTTTGAGCTGGATTAGAGTTGCGACGTTTGTCAATTCGTCCAGCGGCAACACCACGAACTTGACTATTGTTGCGACGATTGCCACGTCGCTTATTGATAGCTGCTCCACCTGCACCTCCTCCTCTTCTGCCAGCTCCTGCTGCCACACCTGGACGCACGCCCAGACGCTGCTTCACCGACACACGGCCAGCTGCACGTCCACCATTGCCTGCTCTGCCGGGATTGGCCGACTGTTGTCGGCGTCCACGACTCGGGGAACGATTGCGACTCTGATCGCGTCCACGACTCTGATCGCGACCACGACTCAGTTCTCGTCCACGGCTCAGCGAACGAGCGCGTCCACGACTACGTGAACGTCCTCGAGCGAGCTGTTGCTGCTGTTGAGGATGCTGCTGCTGTTGCTGACGGGGCAAACCACGACGACGTTGAGCCACACGCTCCGCTGCGCCACCCACAGTGGGTCGACGCATTCCCAGTCGTTGGCGTAGTCCTCCAACTGCTGAACTGGATCGTCGAGTGCCGCTGCTGCTTCGACGTGCGCGTCCATTATTGGCAATCAAATCGGCGCGCATGCTAAGTATGTGATTGAAGTTGTAGAGGCGGAATAAGCAGAAGGTAGATGTATGTTTTTATGTTGTAGTATTTAGATAGTCTCTCTGAGCAATCTTCGACTCTCATTCATTGTGTTATCTATATTTTTGTTATGGGTGATGCTTACGTTGCCAGACGAGAGGCGTTGTTTGAGCGCACTGGCCTTCCATTGGGCCCCATCCGGAGAGATTTACCGCTGGCAGTTGTCCGCAAGCTTCTCTGTAAGATGCATAAGGTTTTTGGATGGATTTGGTTTTTTGTTTTGCGTTTAACAAACTGAATCAAACGCTGCTCGAGCGGATCAGTGAGTGTGTGAACAATAGAAGTCTACTACAAGTGGGATTTTTAATAGATAGAGGGCTACTTCTGGGCTGACATGGTCTGCTCTAGGCTGGGCATGGCATTCCCGCTGTGCTAGCAATGAAAACAGTTTATGCCTGTATATCTAGTTTGTTTATATATAACGCAGAATGCATTAATCCTTTGCTGCTCTTTGCCACTGTGTTTGCCCTGCCCAGCCACAGCCACAGCCACAAAGAACGAGGTTCAATCAGTTCCTGGCATTGGCCTCACAATTCCCAGAGTAATTACAGTAGTTGGTCGTTTTGGTTTGTTTGGTTGTTGACACATACGCGCTTCAATTTGAGGGCCGTCTGTACGGTGTGCTTCCGTTTGAACTCCTGCAGCAGGCGCGTATTTGCAACCGATGCTGTGGCATCCACAATGCGGCGACTTCGGCTCTGCGAGCGACTCCGGCGTCCACGAGATGGTGCAGGTTCTTGTTGCCGAGATTGCATTTGAGTGAAACGCTCGTTAAGCGATATTCCAGTTTGCACCATTTTAAAAGTTATTAATAACGTAAATTACTTGATGTCGACTAAAGAATTTGTGTTCCTTTTTTGCAGACAGTTGAACTGTGTGTGCGTGTGTTGAAACTTGGTTTGCAACTGTAATCAAAAGCAGAAAATTCACTTGGTTATATATGAAAATATGAGTGCATTTTCAGGTAACGAAATACAGGTAGATATTGTAAATTGCAGCTGGCGGGAAAAATTCGCGTCATAAAAATGTGGATTAACAAATCGCACGACAGCTGTTACACCTCAATTTCGTGTATGTATCATAAAACATCTCTGAACAGATTTAGAAATGAGTTCATGAATAGCATGTGGAAATGTATTCTAAATATACACCCACAACAACAACATGCTCATTGACTCATTATCAGATACACACAATATGCATTTTCCATTAAATAATCTAAAGACAAACTTATATGCAGTATTTTCCGATTTCACTTACCTGCCTTTTTTCTTCGCTTTGTTTTTCTTCCAGTGACTTAATTTCACAATATTTTCAGTGGGCGCTTTTACTATTTTTGACGACTTGTGGTTTGCTTTCTAGACTCTCAAAGGGTTATTTGCACTGCAAATATAGTTTTGCTGCTTTTTCCGATCGATCTAATACGTTTTAATAAGTAAAAACTCAATTTTTTCAAACAGTTTTGACAAAGAATGCAAAATGTGAAGGTACAGCCTTGTTGAGCTGTAAAATGTAATCGAGAGAGATATCGATTATATCAAATACAACCCTTCCACGCATAGAGTTGTCGATTCTCTCGACGCTCTGTGAAACAGTAATACGCCATCTTTTGTTAGTTTTGCGAAACATATTTCAAAATGGTAGAGCCACCTTTTGTTTGCTAGCGCTGCCATTTTATACTGCTGACTACTTTTAGAACTAGAACGCATACAACAGAGCGGAGATTTTCCGTTCAATTTACTGAATAAGTTCAATCGATAATTTTTGAATCGTGAACTAAATCAGTCATTTAGTTCAGTTTGCTAACTCGAAATAAAAGAAATCCGCTTAAAATTTTTAAATTTATAATTAAATTGGTTTGCTTTAATTTAATCTTCTGCTTTTAATAAAACAATTTTATTTATTTGATTTGAAAAAGTTTAAATGAGAATCTATCGATATCGATATATCAATATAGCTTTAACACCTTTTTGTAATAGGTGGCGCTTTATTTTAAAAATTGAGCGCCTTTTAAGCTTAAAAATATTGACTTGATTGTTCAATTTAAATTTGTGCATGCCGTTTATTTTGGGTGGGTGCATGTGTGTGTGTGTTGTGCGTTTGAGCTTGTAAAATATTTGTTGCTTGGAATAATTCCAGATAATGAAGACAAATTTAAAAAAAAAATAATTCACCAATGCTTTTTATTAAATGTTGATTCTTTGATTTCAATTTGTGCACAATTTAATTGCAATAATTGTTGAAAAAATACGTACAATTTGTTTATGTTTTATATCACAGCACCGGAAAAAAAATAATTTATCCTTATTCCTTGCGAACTCAAAGGTCTGCACCGGACGGCAACTAAATTGCTTGTGAACGGTCCACACAACGCAAGCGGCCAACTAGCCTCAGCAGCGGCGCAACAGTTGAGAGAGAGAAAGCGTCAAGTACAAGGAGACAGTTGGCAACAGCGAACATACACACGCACACACTCTGAATCGTTTAACAGCGAACATACACACGCACACTCTTAATCGTTCAACAGCGAACATACACACGCACACACTCTCAATCGTTCAACAGCGAACAAACACACGCACACTCTCAATCGTTCAACAGCGAACATACACACGCACACGCACGACCAACGCGCTCTGAGCAGCGCGCTCTGAGCAGCGCTCTCTGTGGATCACCGTCCACTGCTTAGAGAGCTGTTGGTGTGGTAGGCGCCGTACACTGGTATGCGTGCGTGCTACATTTATTTAAGTACGCTTGCTACTGCAAGTTGAGGGCATTCAGAATACAGGCGCCGGTGCGTACACATGTCAGGTAGTGACCGCCTCGGTGAGTACTGCACCCTTCATTATCGACAACTCCACACAATATATTATACATAATTAATTCTTGAATGGTATAGGTATATAAACATTCAATTTAAAGTTTAAACAACTCATATTTCCATTTGTGCATATTTTAAACTTGGTGAAAAATAACCGCAATAATCGAAAATAATTCGTTGACGAACAATCGACCAACTAAGCAAAATATTCGATATAGTTAATAAAATACTGAATAAGTTCATTTGTTCATTTCTATGACCCGTTCATTTGAACTTATTCAGAACGAACTCTAAATGGTAACACGATTCTTACCGCGTTTTTTACCAAAAATCCAGTTAGCCGAATTTTCCGTTTTCCGTCTAAATAAAAGCAAGATGAGCGCTATAAATGCTGAACCAACGCCGGCTAAACGGAGTACGCCCCCCACAATTGGCACTCACAACGGCACATTTCACTGTGACGAGGTTGTTGCATGTTTTATGCTGAAACAATTGCCGGAATATGAAAATTCTGATATTTTTCGCAGTCGTGATGATAAGGCCCTACGGGAGAAATGCGACATTATAGTAGATGTGGGAGGTGAGTTTGATCATGCTAAGAAATGGTATGACCATCATCAGTTGACCTTTAAGGATACGTTCAACACGGTGCGCCCAGAGTTCACAGAGAAATTCGACATAAGGTAAAAAACAGAGAAAGAAAGTTAAGACAGTTTCTAATTGTGTAATTGATTGCAGACTGAGCAGTGCTGGCCTTGTTTATTGCTATTACGGTGAGCGGGTGATTCAAAGTATCTTACAACGCGAAAGAAACGTGCAATTATCCCCTGAAAATTTGAAACTGGCATTTCTCCAAATCTATCGTAATTTCATAAGCGAACTGGATGCCGTCGACAATGGTGTACCAATGTTTGAGGGCGGCGAGCCACGTTATAAGATATCGACGCATCTATCGGCACGCATTGGAAAACTGAATCCATCATGGCAGGATTCAAATGCTGATATTGATCAACGCTTCCATAAAGCCATGGCCATTGCGGGCAATGAGTTTGTCGAAAATGTTTTAGAAGTTGCTTGTTCATGGATTGCGGCTCGTGATCATGTCCGTCAGGCCTTGGAGCAAGCAAAAACCATTCATTCTAGTGGCGAAATACTGTTGCTGGACACCTTCTGCCCTTGGAAAGCGCATTTGTTTGATTTGGAGAAGGAATATAAGCTGGAAGGTATGCCAAAGTTGGTTGTATTTGATGATGGCTCTAGTTGGCGTGTTGCAGGCGTTCCTGTAACGCCAAGCAGCTATCTTGGTCGTAAATTCCTACCCACACCATGGCGTGGACTTCGCGATGATGAGTTGAGCCAAATCGCAGGAATTGAAGATCTAATCTTTGTACATCACACTGGCTTTATTGGCGGCGCGAAAACCAAAGAGGCTGCGTTAGCCATGGCGCAAAAAAGCATAGAGTTCCTTGACGAGTAATGCTATAAACATGTCAATAATAAATTGCGGTCATTTGGAACCTTACAAATTTTATTTGTGTTTCTTTTACGTTTAGATTTGTTGAATAGTTTTTATTACAAGAAATGCCTAATCCATACGAGTCTTTAGCGACCGCTCCGTAATTTTGTCGGCTTCAATAATGTAGACGGTAGCACCCCAGCCACTCATAGCGTCACGATCAAAAGCATTCACCATTGACTGGGCAATGACCTCAAACAGCTGATCCGGTTCCAGATCAGGACGCCATAGAGTCTCACACATGCCATATAATTGTTCAGCACAAGTGCCAGCAACTACAAAGTCATCGGGCTCGTTGGGGCAGCCAATCAGATCCATATTACAGATAAACGGCTTCATGGTTTTGGGATCCAGACCTGCAACCACGGGCTCAATAAAGTAGGGTCCAAAGCGATGCTCGTACAGGAAACTGGATAACATTGCCGAGAACGGTTTGGGCGCCATTTCGCGATTTTCCTTTGTTTCATATATATTCTTGCGGAACATTAAGCGATCACGCACCGTCAATATATCCGTCTGCAATCCAGTTAGTCCCAGGAACATGCGAGGGGCAATGTGAAAAACCTTCTTAAAGTCTGTGGAAATGGTCTGTGCCTGCACACCGAAGCGATGATCCGTAGCGATGGCCACGCAGTCCTTGCCCCGCATGGCAACCACGCATCCACCATTATAGGCCAAAATGGACATTATTACTTTGCGTTAATAGTTAATTAGGAGCAACGAAAAAGAAATTCGGAAAATGCTAAACGCCGCTTCGAAGATGACTTTTTGTTTCTGCCAGTGCGGTTGACGTTGCCAGACAGTTTTTTCTAAAATGGACTTTATAAAACGACAAATTAAGAGCTTGACTGGTCACCTTACAAACCGATTAGCAAATGGGTGGCAGCCGATAGCATTTACAATCAATCGTAACAATTCTGCTGTTAACTAACAGTTTTCTACTTCCTTTAAACGTAATCTAAAAAATCTAGAAAATTTATGAAAATTAGAAAAAATTCCATGATAAATTCATGCAAAATTTCAGCCAAATCGAATTCTAGCCCCTTTTCCCAGTGAAAAGAAAAAGTGTCCAACGGAATTTGGATTCCATTGGAAAGTGGAGGCCATGTAGTTGCCGGACTTAAAAGCGGTGGAGCGCCATCTCCTGTTTGCTAGCGCCGCCATTAGCGTAGCTGTCTTTTTTAAGAACTAGCTTGTTAATTGATGGGTCTGGCCATCGGCGTCAATCTATCAGCAGTTCTGGCTTTTTTTAGAAATAAGCTATTTCTGGATGGAAACCAGAGTCAAACAAGGGGAAGAATTTCTTAAAAATTCGTCAAAACTTCTCTCATGAAGTTATTTTAATAAAACTTAGTCCATGTCTATAACATTTAACATATTGATTGTAATGACAAAATTTGTATTTAGCGAGTGAAGTGGCAAAAGTAGCCGGAGCCCGTTGAAAAAATAGCTAAAATTCTAGCTATTAAGCATTTCATTATATGTTATAGCTTTTTAAGGTTCACAATAGCTACGTCTAGCTCTCTACAAAATAGCTAATACGACATCGTTATGTCCTCTTCTTAAAATTGTTAAATTCTATAACATTGAAAACATGAACAATAAATGTTTAAAATAGCGATTCTTGTGCATATTTTGACTCATTGGTCGCGCTTAATATTACTGCAAAAGTAACACGAAAATCAGGAACAACAATAGCAGCAGCGACACTAAAGGCGATAGATAGGTAAGCCGACTGACTTCAGCTTGCACAACAATAAATAAGAGTTAGTGAAAATTGCAAGTGCAACTGCAACTGCAAACAATTATCGTTGCTACATACAGAGATTAACTGCAAAATGGCTGAAGCAATGGTCGTGGAAGAGCGCCCGACGGCTCCAAAACGTTTTTTCTGTCACTTGTGCAATGTGGAGATCAACATTCCGAATACCGACTACACTTGTCCTTTATGCTCGAACGGATTTGTTGAAGAGCTTCCAGCAAATGCTCCTGAACTGAACGCATCCGCATCCACCAGTAATGCGTCCAATGATACAAGCAATGCTAGCACCAGCTCAGCCGGTGGCAGTGGACTCATCAATGTGGAATCGTTGCGGAATGATATTGTATCGCTGCTTAGTATGCGGAATGTGCCCAACTTGGAAATAACAATTGAGCCCAATCGACGACACACCAGTGTGATGCACTTGGGTGGTGTTGGTACTCCATTGACTGGTGCCGGCAACATTGCCGGAGGACGCGTCCGACCGGCAAATTTAGATCGTTTGGACAATGTGCTGTATGATTTTCTTCAGAGTTTGCCATTAGCCGGAGCATCGGCTGAAATCGTAACTGGTTCTGGAGGAGGTGGTGGCACTGGAAATTCTCATATGTTCTTTATGGGTAATCCAGGAGATTATGCGTGGGGTCGTGAGGGTCTCGATACGATCGTTACACAGATGCTCAATCAAATGGAGACATCGGGTCCACCTCCGTTGTCGTCGCAGCGTATCAACGAAATACCAAATGTGAAAATAACAGCCGAAGAAGTGGAACGTAAAATGCAATGCTCAGTTTGTTGGGATGACTTCAAGCTGGATGAAACAGTGCGCAAATTGCCCTGTTCCCATTTATATCACGAGAATTGTATTGTGCCATGGCTTAATCTACACAGCACCTGTCCCATTTGCCGTAAATCTCTGGCCAGCGATGATGATGACGCTGACAATGATGGTGATGAGGACTTTGTGCTTCTAAACAGATTTGTGGATTTGAATAACACTGCAGGGAACATCGGCACACGGGATAGCAGTACCAACACTTCAAGGACTGCTGCATCCACTAATAACGCCTCTAGTCAAACGGCAGCAACGCAGCCAACAACAGATTCAACAACAACAACAGCTGCAACCTCTTCTCGCAACAACGTGTTCACCTTTGACGATGACAATATGTTTTTGGACTAATTCAATAGGATTCCGAATCAAATCGAAGCGGGACGAGCGTGGTTAAGGTTAAACCTGATATTCAAAATTAATGCAAGCGTTGAGCCCACAAAATCCGAGCAGTTGCAAAATATTTATAAAATTTTACATAACAAAAAAAAAATCAAATTAAAACAAATAATTATGTAGCTACATGCTTTCTTTTGTTGTTGTTCAATAAGGGCAGGTAAACAATATTTATAAATTGTTACTCATTCTTTTGGCTCCTTCAATAAAAATTTTGTAAAAGTAGTAATACTATTACTTACATATATTCTTATAGGATATTATAAATATGTATAAATATCTTCAATTATATTTATTGTACTAAAAATCTGAAATAGAATCATACTGTATTTGCGCTTAACTCGAAATATAAATGTTGTTTTTATATGCAATCGATCATAATTAATAACAAAACCATATGCAACTGAGACTAGTTGTAAAACTAATAAATAAAGCCACGGGTTTTGTCAATTGGATCAATCATAAATCATTGCTTTATAAAATTATTCTATAATAATATTTTCTACTTTTAAGTTGCGCTGCAAACAAATAGTTGTAACAAATAACAAGAATAAATTAATAACAATAAATATGAGTCAACTGAAAGCGATTGCGACAGTCTGGCAACGCCATAAGCAAAGTTTTTATTGTTGTCAGCGTGCGTGTGTAGTTGTTGTTATACAAAGGCGCAACTTTTAAGCCAACTTAAATTGTTTATAACTAAAACACAGAATGCAATACATTAAGTGAAGCGTATTTCTAGTAATATAGCGTGATTAGAGCATGGCAACTGCTAGCACCAGCGAAATTGTTTTGCTTACAGATGTGGTAAGAGTGTTGAACATGTACTTTAATTTTAATAAATTTTAATTGAAGGATAGGTGAGAGATCAATATGTACGCTATTTGGAACGTCAGCTGGAGGAGAATGTGTGCATGTGGGCCTCCACATCCAGGAATCATCACAAACCCACCGCTTGGGCATGCATTGCACACAGCCTTAAGACATTGGAGACACATGCAATTAAAGCCTGTCAGGCAGCACAATTATACCAGCGTGCTATGGTCAAGATGGTAGTGTATATAATGTACATATATTCTGTATCATTTATTATCTTAACAGTTTTGCGTAAATCTTTCAGATAGCCGCCGTGCGACGCAATACACAGGAATGCCGTCTGGCCGATGCTCTTTTCGACCACATGCAGCGACAGCAAAGCGATGAGGAGGCTCCATCAATTGTTGCCGTTTCCCCACAGCAACAGTTTGTGGATAAGTCAACACAAACATCGATGGGCGGCATGTCAAATGGAGAGAACAATGATAATTATACAAGCTACACGCTGGGCCAAAAAATCGATTTGTTTCAGACCAGACTCGCTGAACATGAATCGGAGCAGCAGAAACCAATTAAAGTTAATAAGGAGAAGCAGCCAGCATCCCCCGAGTCCAGCACTGAAGATACAATTGCTCAGGAGTTGGCCAAGCTGTTTGACGATGAGCCAACTGATCTGAATGCTTTGTTTGGCATTGAAGTTGAAACCACGTCAGCTATGGATATCCCAGAGTTTCCCTGCGCAGAAGCAAAAGAACTTAAGGTAATGGCATTATCGCCTTCTATGCCACAACCTATACTCCAAAGTAAAAACAACACAGATTTGAGGCAGAGTCGTTGGCCCTGTGAGTTGTATGCACAACGTCGTCGTCTAAATGAGTGTTTAGTGCGTTTACTGGATGCAGATTGGCGTTGTGAAGATGCACTTAGATATAAATTCCATATGCTATTTGGCGAGGATAGTGATGATGAGTTTGCAACGCACATATCTAGTCCAAGCATTGATCTAGTCGATGAAGTGCTGCTGGCCAGCTGCATATTACGTATACGCCCATGGATTGTACATCATTTGATGCGTCCACTGCAAGAGGGTCTAATTGCCAATCGATTTCTGTTTAAAAAGTTGGCTAAAATGCTTGCCAACAATATTGTCTTGGTCGATCCGTATGCCAGCGAACAGCAGGTAAAACTGGCCGTTGAGAAAATGTTCTGTATTCAACCAAGAGGTATTCAAAGTGAACTTGATCTGGAGTTTCTTCCATCGGTTTTTGTGGACAGATTCAATAGCTGATAAAGTGAAAAGCCATATATGTCTGAAAATCGAATTTTTCCTATCCTTATCCAATTATCTTGTGTACCTAATGAAAAGTATTGTATTCATAATAAGCAATAAAATTTAAGTATAATTTGCCAGTAAAAATCACAATGTACTGAAACAAATCAAAATTAGAAGGATCTAGAGATCTCTACAAATATAACCAAATAGAATATCTAGTTTTACCTATGCTTTAATAATCGAAGAGATTGTGCAGATTTGTAACTATAATTGATTAGGATAGGATTTAGGATAGAAGATTGATTCAATCAATTTGAATCAATAGAACACTAGCGATTATTTTGTTTTTAAATTATAATTAATTCAATGATTACAATAATTTTTGCTCTCCGCATATCTATCTCACTGTTCATGATTTTTTTGTTTTTGTTTTCTTTTTTTATAATTATATAAATTTTAATATATTTAATAAACGATACATATAATATAGTTTTTGACGAAATTGCGGCTGCTGCTGCTGCGATGGCTGCTGCGGCTACTTTTGTTGTAGATGTTGTTGTTGTTGTTACTCTTACGGCTGTGTTTGTTGTTGTTGTTGCTGCTGTAGTGTTGGTGGCTAATGTGGTATTGTTGTTGTTTTTGTTGTTGGTGTGATTGATATTGTGTTCCAGTTGCTGTTGGTGTTGACATATTGCTGATATTGTTTAGTCTGCAGCAGCTACAACGTCTTGTTGTGGTTGTTCTTCTTGTTGTTGTTGTTGTTGTAGTTGTTATTGTTGCCATTATATAGCAACTGAGACACTACCTAGTATCGGGTATTTGATTTGTGTTTGCCGCCGCATTTGCATTTTGTTTGTATTTCTGTTGCTGCTGCTGCTGCTGTGAACCCGTGGCAGTCTCTGCTGGCTGTGGCCGACCTCGTCTTTCGATGCCACCTCGATCAGCTGCTCGATCCGTTGGCCTGCCGCCAGCACCAGCTGCAGTTGCTGCTGCTGCTCCTACTGCTACAACACCTCCTGCACCACCGCCACCGCCACCAACGCCGCCGCCACCTCCACCGCCAGTGCCTCCTGTTGCTGCTGTGCCGCCGCTCGTTTGTGTTGTTGCTGTTGTATTGTTGGCCTTTTTGTTTTTGTAGCGATATTCATCGCATACGAAATCCTCGGGCGAGGTCTGTTGCATTTGATTCACCTGTCGTACCACAGCGCGTTGCTGTTGTTGTTGCTGCTGCTGTTCATCTGCATTGTTGTTGAGCAGCGTTTCCTGTTCCTCCTGCTGCTGCTGTTGCTTTTGCTCCTTATTTACATTATCACTCTTGGCCAAACAATCGCCTTCTTCATTGGCCGCATTCAAGTCCAACTCCTCTGTGCAAAGCAGCGACAGAAGCAACGACTGCACAAACGTGGAGCTGTAAATCAAATGTAAATCAATTTAGTGTATAGTATAGTATATATAATTAATGGGATAGTTCTCTGTGCATCCATCCGTCTTACCGATTGGCGCGATTGCGTTCAGCATCCGCCCACTCGGCATCTGTCAGCGTGGGCTGCATAAATTTGGCCAGCAAGTACTGGGATTGCGATGACTCGCCAGTTGCAGCTTGGCCTCCAACTTGGCTAGCCAAGGCGCCACTGTTGCCGCTGCCATTGGCCTGTGAAACACCGCCAGAACCAGATCCGACACTGATGCCCAGAGCGTTGTTACTACCACCGCTGCCACTGTTAATGCAACTGCTGCCGATCGCCTGCAAGGATATGACAGATTAGTAAACGATTTATTGGATTTTTTAATATTCATCTATATATACTTCTCTGGCGTTGAGTGTATTGGCAGCCAGGCTGCTCGACTGTGTCTGTTGATGGCTACTGGTCGATGCAAAGCTTGTGCCCACCGGCCATTCGCTGGTGCGCAGGTTGGGATGTCCACTCACACCACTGGCATTCATGCCACCATTGCCAACTGAACCGCTGTTGCCTCCACCGCCACCGCTGATCACCTCGGCCATGGTGGCATTCGAATTCGATGTTGAGACTATGGGATGCGTGCGTCTTGGCAGCCGATCAATTTGGCGCGATGCCTAAAATAATGAAAGCGTTAAATCAAAGCAAAAATTGTAAAATTGTTTCCCTTATACATTGTGTGTATTTGCATCTACAAAAGTGTGCGCAATAATAAGAACAGCGTCTCCGCAATATTCATATTATAGAGTGATCGGCTCAATCAGCAAACCTTAAGCTAATATAGGAACTCATCCGTAGAGATATTGAAAAAATGAATGGGAGTTTAAAAAAGTGTCGAATATTTTAATATCGATTCTAAATGATTTATAGAATCAGTTCAAATATGTCGCAATGATTACAAATAATGTAAAAACACTTTCATATTCAATATAACGACATAAGGAAAAGAAAACTGCTCTGGAAATTTTTAAACTGTTGATTCTTTGCTTTATCCAAATTTCACTTTATACCTTGACTCAATTTAAGGTAGGGACATAAATGTATTTGAAAACTAATGGAATCTAAAAGCTTATTACATATAGCTATCACAAAAAAAGTATGTATATCTTAAATAAATAAATTGAACATTGTCTTTGTTCAAAAAAACTGTTCTTATTATATCGCACAGGTTTGTAAATATAGTACATATACAATGATCATAAAAACAAACAATAATCGCTGCTCACCGTTGCCTGCTGTCGATCCATTTGCATTTGCATCTGCAATTGTTGCAATTGCGATGTTGGTGGTCCGCCACGTCTAACGCCGGACAGCTGTGAAAGCAGCTCCGCAATGGGATCGACAGATTCTCGGCCCGATGGCGACAACGCCGACAGTCCGCTCGATGAGCTAAAGTGCATATTGGAGCGACGCGTTCGAGGTCCACCCAATGTGCGTCCAGGTATGCGACGCACTCCACCTCCATGCCGTATGGCTGAGGGCTCGTCGTATAGTCTAAAGGTTAAGGCAATCCAAAATCAATTGTTCGTTTGCTAGAATGTTATTAACCCAACAGAAAAAAAGCTCAATAGTCTCTAAATATTTTGTGCTTACAAAAGCTTCAAAGTAACAAAGAGAGCCAGAGAATCCCTGACTATCAATACAACCAAATACCATATAATCTCATCTAAACAACAGAGAAATGTACCTTATAATGCAATTGAAAGTAAACTTATTTTTGCCTATTTGATAAATTGCCAAGTTTTCGTGTGTGATAGTTGATTAAAATAAATAAATTAATGACTAATCTAATTTATGAATTAATGTTTTTTGACTAAAGATCTTCTTAATATTGTTTACTATTGATATTGGTTTTCATTATAAACTTCTTTAGTAAAATGGTCTCTGTGAAATAAATAAAGTAAAATAATTTTGGAATACTTTGTGAATCAATAAATTACCTATCTAAGAGTCAATGTTGTTTAACGCAGAAATCTTTAGTATTATTTTACTATTGATTCTGTTAATCTATTCAAACTTCTAAAACCCCCAACGTTTATAATTTTCTTCCTTTGATATTTCATTTGGAATACTTTGTGTTTCTATAATCTCACAACGGTTTCAACTTTAAACTGTTTTTTTGATATTCAATAAATTATGTGGAATTACTATGGGATAATTTAAACTAAGACCCTATTGATATTAGGTTACTTTTGATTAATGTGGTTCAACTTCTTTAGAAAAACCATAATTGTTGTGTGTGTTTTAAAAGGATATCAAAAAGGATATTAACTCTCGTGGTCCTTGCCGATGCTCCAATGTTAGATGACCAGCAAAATCATCTGTGACTAGATTCGGCTCACCGCCTGGCAATCCGGCACAAACGGGACAGACGACCTCCAAGCTAGTCTCCGTATGTTCAGCGGAAACATGCTCCAATAATGTGGCATCACTGAAGCCCATCTTTTTGCAATAAGGACACGTAAATGATTGCGGTTGATCCGTTGTTAGCATCTCACCGCCAAAATACAGTTCAATATCGGATCGGGTAAGTATGCATTGCATTGGATGCTCGACCAGATGTCGAGTGGAGGTAACGCCATCCTCATAGCAATCGGCGCATAGATCATAATCATAACAGATTAAGCACTTGTATCGACGTCCATTAAAGTTACTTTTCAGACATGAATCGCAGCTTACACCTGAATGGAAATTAATAAGTTTTAATAAAAGTAAATACCCAGCAAACCAGGAAATAAGGTTATAAGCAGGAGCTCTGTAAAATGCACGCAATAGGATAATAAAACGGACAGAGAAAGGATTTTTAAGCGAGTGTTCCGCAAAGCTTTCGCTAACGGATTCTGTCCGTTTTCAGATCCTTTTGCGATCATTTTCTCCGCAAATGTTCCGTATAATTATTGTTTTTAATATCGTTTGCGGGATAAATTGATGTAAAGCATTTGGAATTTACCTTCATGACGACTCATTATTTAGCAGCGGCGGCAGAGGCAGCAGCAGCGACGTCTTCACGTCCACTCGATTAGCTCCTCCGTTCTCCTTTTAGGAGTTATCTACCGTTGACGTGGGGCTGCCGGAGATTTCGTTTTGATTTGATTTTAACAAACTTTCGGATGAGCTTTCAGTACAACTTATTCGTTTTTCGCACTATGCTTAGTATCGGAGATTTCTATGTACACATGTGAATGCAGAAAGAGCTGTAAGGCGAAAGGAGGAAAAAAATAACGACATTTACAGTCACTAAAATGTAAACAGATGACAACAAAGGAGAAAACGGCGAAATTAAGTAACAAGCCCAAAACGCATACATATACGCACACGCACACACACACTTATGCACATACACTCGCGAATGCAGCCCGCCCTCGCAGATGCAACATTTTTTCTTTTCTTCTTTATGATTTTCTTTTCGCCTTTCTTTGCGAAGCTCACAGAAGACGATTACGGTTCTTTCTTTTTGGCGTTACCTTTCGCGTTTGTCGTCCGAAAATGAAATGAATAGAAACAGGCAAAAGGTATAAATCGCACACTTCTCCCACCTCCTTCTTACACCTTGTATTGACAGCACACACTACCACAAGCTCAAAAGCAATGAAATTTTCAATACAACTGAAGACAAACAACGGGCAGTATAAAAAGAAAATACATCAACACAGTGCACAATAATATTTTAGCACTATATATTACATATTTTAACCGTGCACAGTAAACATTTATTTTTAACTTTTTCGATTCGCGAAAATTTTCAACTCATTCGACCCATCCGTCGTCGTCGTGTGCTTTTGTGTGTCGCTGCGATGTCCCCTCCACTTCCCCTTTCTTATTTAAACAGGGCCGAGTGCTGCCACATTTGGCAAAAAATGGTGCAATAATCAATCGTGAAATACCGAAGCACAACAGCTGCCTTACGAGTGCATGTGTAAACAAATTGATTATAAACAATTTAGTCACTTCTATTATTTTAATTTATTTCAGCGCAATTCGTGCTGTCGAATCAGCCTTTTATACTGGCGTTGCCATACAAACAGCAATATGTGGCAACGCTTAATATAAATGCAAAAGCTTTTTTATGCTATTTCTCGTAACACCATACAATGCTGGGCAGCAAAATAGGAACTGCGAGCTGACAAGTTGATTGGCAGCTGATAAACGCACTTCACCTATTTGGATGACTTGCAGCGTACGATATTTTACAGTTATAACAGGGGGTGGTGGGTCCGATTGGTTATTTATGCATGTGCAATCATACATAAGTGAAAATGCAGTTATCCAGATGTAATGGAATTGTCATATTTTTCTTGCTGATATTCAAGCAGTAGTTTGTTAAATGATCACAACATTTACACGGAAAATCATTTTTAATTATACATGACACTATTTTTAAGCTTTGTTGCGTTTTCTTCTGCATTCATTGCCGCGTAATTATGGCACATTCATCTTTATATGTAAATTTTATGAGTGTGTGTATAACATTTGTGCGAACTTACATACATACAAAATACATATGTATACAATCTACGCAATTGAAAATTATTTCAGATGAAATCTTTGTACGCCGCGAATTTTCATTGTTGCCAAATAAAAATAAGTTGCTCAGTCCGTGTAGACTTTTTTGTTATTCCTATTGCACTTTATAGCAAATTCGCATTACATACACACTGACGCATGCATACATTCATTCTTATATACATATGTTTTGCACGCTCTCTTTTCATTTGTCACTTTTTTTAGTACACGTACATTATTATTTGTTGTGCTGCAACATTGACTATCTTTTTTTATTATTTACTATATAAATAAAACACTATTACTCAAATTAATATATAATTGAAACGAAAATAAGTTATATCGAGTTGAAAGCTTTCTAGAGATGTGACGTTCCGGTCTGAGTAAGTTCAAATGAACGGGGCTTCAGTAATTCATGCACTAAATCGTTCATTTCGTTCAGTTGGCCGATAGTTCATCAACGAATTTTAAATAAAATTGTTTAATTAAAAAATTAGACGATATTAAAACGAACCAAATTATTTGTAAATTAAAGCGATTAAATCCACGCAAATCGCAGCTCAATTACTTTTATGTTGCATTTTCGATGAAAAAAGTTTTGGCCTACTCGTTTCCGGAAGAAGTAGTGGCGCCATCTTTTTTATTGTCTACTTTTAGAACTAGACTCTTACTGAATTCTGGCAATTATCCCTGCGATATTCCCATCTCTAATGAAATAAACAACTCTTTTTATACTGATATTTTTATATTTATTGCATTAATCTTCCAATTTTTCTGGTGGGGGTCCACATGGCTGCAGCATGCGCTCCATGAGATTGAACCGTACACGTGCTTTCGATTCGTTCTCGGCTATGGCAAAGTAATTCTGCATGTCATAGTGTCCCATATAGCTGGCCAGTGAATCGCGGTGTTGATTGGTTAGCCACTCGAATTTTGTTGTATCTGCGTGACCCGTGCCAATATACTTGCTCTGCAAATGCTCCAACTGACTGTGTATGTTGTAACGTTCACCCATAATTGAAATAATTACAACTTATTACTTTTTGCCGACAACTAACCGGAGGAGGGTTTGTTTTTGCGATTTGTATAATTGTCAGGATATCGATGACACTGTCAGTATATCGAATATCTTATCGTTATTATCGCAGTATCGAATGGGACCAATATCGAACGAGAGTATTTGTGCGGTGTTTACAAAACTTAAAGTACGATATATTATTTGTAACACAAGCAACATTGATTTGAAATACACACTGTATAAGAAAATAGATTGATAATATGTGCGGGCGCACTTGTTTGTGAGTTAAATTGATTGTAATATTTGGCTTCTAGTTAACCAGTTCCTCTATAGAACTCTAGATCCTGATCAGGTTTTGTGCGCTTGCAAATATCCCAATGAGAAGGTTAAGGATGACGACAAAACATTAGAATATACCACGCCAGAATGGCGCGCAGAGTTCAATTTGGGACGTCGATATCAAGCCTCCTTTAACATTGCACCCACAGATATAACACCCGTAATGTAGGTTCCCTTAATGGTATAATATTAAACAAACATTGAAAAGATTAATTTGCAGAGTCTCATCAGCACATTTCTCGGAGGCCAAGGATCAGAAATATGAACGCATTGTAATGCCCATGATGTGGGGCATGATTCCCGTGTGGCATAAGGGTGACTACCGCAAGCATGGACTCACAACGAACAATTGTCGATTGGAGAACTTAATGGATTCGAAACTCTATCGTGGACCCTTTAAACGCGGTCAACGTTGTGTGGTCATATGCGAAGGTTTCTACGAATGGCAAACCACAAAAGCAGCTAAATCATCCGAACGTGAGGCCTATTTAGTCTATGTGCCACAGGAGTCCGATGTCAAAATTTATGATAAAAGCACTTGGTCGCCATCAAATGTGAAACTTTTGAGAATGGCGGGATTATTCGATGTGTGGGAGGACGAGAGCGGTGATAAAATGTATAGCTATAGTATCATAACATTCGAGTCTAGTAAAATAATGTCCTGGATGCATTATCGTATGCCAGCAATACTCGAAACGGAGCAACAAATGAATGTAAGAAAATAATGCTTCTTATTTTTTCCCATTAACCTTTTGTTGTCTCTAGGACTGGTTGGATTTTAAGCATGTCAGCGACACGCAGGCCTTGTCAGCACTTCGTCCTGCCACGTCCTTGCAGTGGCATCGTGTTACGAAATTGGTTAACAATTCACGCAACAAAAGCGAGGAATGCAACAAGCCCATGGAACTAGCTGCTAAGCCAGAAAAGCCCAAAGGCATGTTGGCCTGGTTAACTGGATCCAAGCAAAGCAAACCGAAGATTAAAGAAGAAAATCAACAATTGGAAAAACGCTCCATTTCTCCAACTACTACTGAAAGCGCTGCCAAGCGCCCGCGATGTGAACTTAACGAAGCAGCGCCTCCAGAGATTAAATCAGAAATAAAATTAGAGGCCACAGCAAGCTTATGAACAAAAGACATAAATAAGATTATAATAATTTTTATAGTATTTAAAGTTTATTTTGCATTTAAAACCAAAAGTATTGTTTTCATATACCCAATTCTATGATTATAAGCAATGTATGTATATAGCGTTGAATTTGCTTAATTACAAAGGCTTAGCATATAAAAATTGATTTAAATTGATTTTCATTTAGTGTAAAAAGATGGATTTGTTTGCTATACGCTTAATTTACTAAGTTAATGTTAAAACTAACAATGTTGTGGAAATATGTATGTATGTAATACGCATGTAATTAGCTGTCAACGTTATTTGAGCCGCAACTGTAAGCAACCCATTAAAGTGAAGCTTTAGTTTATATTTTCTCGTTGTTGCATTTTTCTTTTTTGTAGAAAATAAAATTAAGCAATAAATGTTATTTTTTTTTCGTATTTGCACTTGAACTGCTTTTCCAGCAACAATAACCAACAAATTGGTGTCAATGTTGTTGCACTGCTGAGAGCAAATGGGTGAGGGGGACCGGGTGTGGTGGGTGAAAGAAGGGCGATCGAGCACGCGGCCAATGATTTATTGCAAGTGGGTGTACTTTTGTGTGTATTGGTGTGTGCAAGTGCTTACAATTACAATTGTTGTTTATTAGTCTAGGAATTACACATGTAAAGTATTTTATTATGTATACATATATAAAAATTTGTGTTCTTTTCGTTCGTCAATGAACTTTGAAATTTGCATAATGAGTGTGGGGATGATTTACAAATTGAAAATACTTTTTGCACTGCTTGGCAGAGGAAGAGACAGAATTTGTGGTCGGTCTCTTTTATTTGAATTTCTATGTGCTTATGTATGTATGGGTGTGCGGTTAAGCGGCAATGATATCGATATCGAGAACTGTACGGTAAAGTACGTGACGACCGTTATGTACTTAAAGTGCCTATTTATGAGATTGCAATTGTTACTTTATATCTTCTTGCATACATATATGCACATAGCATTTCTTGTTCAAATATTTCAACAATTTTGTAGAAAATGTTTTTTTTTTTGATAGATTGCACTTGAAAATAATTGTTAAATTGAGAGTAAGAGATGAGAGCGTGTCACAGAAAAACCAGTTAAAATTTTAAACATTACAAATTGATATTTTAGAAAATGTTTTTTTTTAGAAGTGATAGATAAGAGCGTAATAAATCGGAATGTGGTATTAGAATTGTAATCGAAAATTGTTCATTTATCTTGACCGATTTTCATCACTGTGAAGAAATAATCGCTAAAAGAAAAGAGTTAGAAGGGAGAAAAAAGACAGATACTACATAAAGAGTCATCATAAGACACGCGCTCATCACTGACGAGAGTTAGAGGGAGGGAAAGAGGAGGTAAAATACAGTCAGAGGGTAGGGAGGAGATTGCATTACTCAAATGGTGTGGTGAACATGTTGATATTCAGATCCTCGAATGTTGTGGTGCCGCTGTGATCGAGCATCTGCAGCATATCGGAGAACTCCTGTCCCTGCGGCTGTTGTCCGCCAGGAACTGCAACAACTGCTGCTCCTGGATGGGCATGCGGATGCGGATGATGGGCATGCGGCAGTGGATGAGGATGTGCCGGATGTGCTGCACCCGCATTTTGCCAATCCCATGGCGTTGCTGCTGGCGCTGCTTGATATGCACTCGCCTGTTGTTGTTGTTGCTGCTGACGTTGTTGTTGTTGCTGTTGCTGCTGTCCATTGCCGGCACTTAGCTGCGTATACGTGGGACCGCTAGGTGATCGAGCCGGGCTACTTTGCTGATATGCCGGATATGCCTCGGTGGCAGTCGGTTGTGGCTGCTGCTGCTGGGACGTGGGGCGCAGTGCACCCCAAGCATTAGGCGTTGGAGAAGTGCCCGATTTGGGTATCTTGGCGAGTGGTGAGGGTCCTCCGCCCGCTGTGGCACCGTAGGGTGAGTGCGTTGTATCATAGCTATAGCCCACAGGTGTGTTTTGCGCTGAGGCTGGACGTGGTGGTGGGGCCTGCATGTGCATCTGATAGATGCCATCGCCACCAGTGGGCGTAATCTCACGTCGTGGCGGTTGCAGTGTATAATCCACACCTGGTGCTTGCACATAGACATGCTGCTGTTGTTGTTGCTGTTGCTGCTGATCCGATTGCTGTTGTTGCTGCTGCTCTGGAGTGGCGCCATGCAACGTTTTCCCAGAGCTATTCGTGCACACAATGTACTCCACCTCATCGGTGTAGGGATTGAGGAAAGCATATGCCTGTGTGCGCAACCAAACAAACTCAGAACTCTTGGCCCGAGCACGATAAAGCAGGGAGAACATTTGTCCCTTCTGCTTGAGAACCTGATCGAAGCTCTCCTTCATGTGGCTCTGATCTTCTGGATGAAAGAAATCATAGCAAATTTTGCCCAAAAGCTCCGTTGGCGTATATCCCAAAATGTGGAGAACACGTTGATCCACAAACGTAAATTTTCCATCCAAAGCGTGGCGTGTGATAAACTCGCTCTGATTATTACTGCCCGTCATGTCATTGGCAGCCGTGGAGGTGACCTGCAGTCGTCCAATGGCCACCAGGCAACAATGGGAAGCCATATCATCTACATCCCGTTCCATGTGCACATTTGGAAACATATCCGTGGGTGGCCAGTTCTTGATATAGCCGGTGCAATGGACCACGGCATAGTTGGAGCCATCTCTGGATGGACCCAAGGAATTGCGCTGCTTTAGACGATTCAGATGGCCCGAGACCATGGCATCCGGATTGACATTGCCCACCCGCATGCGGCAAATGAAACCACGACGTGCTCCCATGCTCAGACGCATGCTGGACTGATGACCCTCCTTTTTAACCGTGCCCGACTTTAAGTCCAAGATCCTACCCGCATTCTGTGATTCCTGTGTGGACAACTGCTCCCGTATCTTGTCCCTATCATCCGGATGTATGTGCTCATACAAACTGGTGCCGTACCAATCACTTTGCGTATAATTCAGTACCGGAGTCACTGAATCCGATACGTAGATAACTCGACCCGTGTCACAGGAGACAACAAATAGGAAACCATCTGCTGCCTCCAAAATTAAATGCTTCAATTCTTGATCTGTGAGAAATGAGGGTTTGTAGGTGCCATCACTGCTGGTGTTCCCAGTGCCTCGCAGTGCCTTCATATGGGCCACGGCCATCCGGAGTATCGTTAGTTTATCCGGTTTACGGGCCAAGGCACTGCATGTGGGTACCATATCAGAGAGTTCCGTTATGTAGGCGGTCATTTTGTTGCGACGTCGTCTTTCAATTTCACAGTGATTCTCGCGACTCGCAAAGCGTTCCTTGTCCTGTATGTTGGCCTCATCCATGATTAGAATACTTAATTAGCAATCTTTCACTGTTTCTCGTTTTCTCTCTATTCTCAGTAATTCTTTCGATTTGCTTTGCTGTTCGCTTTCTTTATTTGGGTCGCACTCTGCTCTGAAAAACGGACTGTGAGTGAGGGAGGGTTTAGTATTTTGTCTACGTTGTTTGCCTGTATGTGTGTGTACACCCACACACACACAAGTGTATGCGTTTGAAAGCCTTTCAGAACAAGCACACAATAACTCTGCTTAAACACAGCAACTTTCACATTGTTTATCCAACACAATTACAAATTGTTCATTTTTCACAACATTTATGCGCTTTTAATCATAGTTTTCAATAATTTTATGGTAAATTACCAAATTTTCTTCCACGAATTGCGCACACACACGATAAAATCTGAAACTGTTTACTGTGTTGAGTGTGACCGTAGCATGTGCACAATACCAAATTCTCAATATAAGAGTATCGATGCCAACTGTATAGCGTTGCCACATATGTGACTATCGGACGTACGCACTCTATAGGTGGCGTCGTTGCGCTTTGCCACGCCGCGCTTATTTCAACATATAATAGAAAATTCTTTTTTTAATAACAAAACGAATTTTTTTGAACAAATTTTAAATTTCAAAATTAGATAAATTCAAGAAGATTCTTTTGACATATCTTTCGTCTTTGTAGCCGTTTCGGGGGCCTAGTTCCTTCAAATGATGCGCAAAAAATCTGTGAAATTCAGGAAAATTCTATAAAAATTCTATGAAAAATTTCAATGATATTTACCAACCTATAAATTTCTTTGACTTTTTATATGTTAATCAACAAATACGTGTCGGTCAAATCAACGCAGCTCTTTAAAAACCGTGATAAATTGAAATTATATTAATGATATGCTCATTAACAGCACAATAGTTAACTAACTAATAATTACTAATTGCTGAATGCAACTAAGCTAGCGTCAGTTAAATTCAAATCTAAGCTTCACCCCAGCTAACGGATATGTCCCACTTTTCATTAAGAAATGCATTTTAATTTTTATGTTCTTGTTTAGTATTAAATGGTATTACAGCATTGCGTTGTCTTACATATATCATATATAATTTCCATAAATACATTTACATTTTTATTCATAACTAGGCATTTGTTCCGTTTTTTGTTTTGATAAGAACTAGTCTTCATTTAAAAAAATTAAAATTAATTATCAGTAGTGGCAATAACATATACGTATGTATGTGTCCTTAACCCTCTGACTCCAACTGTCTTTTCCAATTATTTTAACAAAAATAGTTAGCATGCGCCTGCATATGTGTGTTTTTGTATCTTTTTTTAATACAATCTTAGGTAAAGTTTTTATTTGTTCTTGTTTTGTTTGATGTCTATTTGTTTGTTTGTTTGTTAATTATTTATTGGCAATTCTCTAACTGCATGTTGTCCTTTTGTTTTTGATGGTTATCCATTTCCATTTTCAATATTTGTTTCAAGCAAAGTCTTTTGTTCTATTTGATTAAATATGTTTTGTTTAAAACTGTGCACTACTTAGTTATTAAGTATTGTAAAATGCGTCTCTTTAAAATTGCATAGCGTGCATTAAATATCTATGTATATATTTAATTGTTTTTTTTTAGTTTTTAGTTTAGGCTTTGAGTGAAAGTTTCTATATTAAACTTCAGCATAGTTCGTTGACTAGAAATTAACTTAATCAATTAAAAATAAGACTTATATTATATATATTTTTTATCTGGTTTTGGTGCAAAAGTAAATAGCTGAACAATTTCCCTTTCATAATTTTCATTTTTTTTAACATTTTGTACTTATCTATTAATTAGTTATCTCTTGGTGTGAATAGTTGAATCGGCAGAGTTTTGGTTTTTCTATATACTAATACTATTCCATGTTTAAAATACAATTGATCATTCATATATTCACTTAATCATTGTGCAATTCACATTACTTAGTTGCTGCAAGCTTAAACAAAATTTTTCATATATCCTTTAACAATTTCCATATTTTTTACAATCCAAAACATTTAGCACCAAAATGATTTAATTTCGCCAAATCAAGAATATAATTTTAATAATAAAAACTAATTGAGTTCAATTGAAATTTTTGACATTTTTAGAAAAACTAAGCAAAATTGCAACAACTTTCATTTAAAATTTACAACAATTCATATAGCAGTATTAAATGAAAAATGAAATTACAAGCTAAACAAATACTTTGGTTTTTAACTATAAAAAGATGCAATTGAATTTGTCCAAAAAATTTAAATACATTGAATTTGGCTTTGTCGCCGCAGCACTTATCAATAAAATCACAAAAAAATTAAATATATATTATGTATATGGTATATAGCTTAAAGTTATGCTTAAATAAAGTCAAAATGTGTCTTCTTTAATCATAATCAATTTGTGTTTTTTCTTTTGCTTCTAAGTTAGTTGCAAAAATATTGATATCAACTATCAGTTAATTGTCTTCAGGTTGGTTTTGCTATCAAAACTAGTTGCTAATACTACACTGTGATATTTCTTTGCGCGCTTAAATCTCATTCTCATTCTGTTTCTCATTGCTTAATTCGATTGCGAGTTGAAAGTTAGTTAACTGCTGTTGCATCCTTTCAAGAAAATGCATTAGGGAGTAGGAGGTTAGTTTTCAGGATATCCGTCTTTATCTACGTGGTGTAGGTGCGTATAACATCACGGATGACCGCTCGACAGAGTGGACATTGTCCACCGCCAACACCACGCCATTGCTCGATGGCGCAATCGTAGCACATGCACATGTGTCCACACATATAGAGCACGGAATCAATAGGATTCTCATAGCAAATGGTGCATTCGGCACTTGAATCTGTGCTCTGTTGATCACTGAGACTATCCTTCCATTTGCTGCCGTTCAAGGTGCTCGTACTCTGGCCAATGGGCTGTAAAAAGAAAAGGATAAATAAATTGATTATTTTAATGTTTGATTAAATTAGTACGAGATGGAAACTCACCTCAATGTATTGCTGACTGCTGGTGGTGCTGATCATTGTGCCGCTGGAACAGGCACCAGCAAGGATGCCACTGCTGGTGACAGTCGCTGCCGTTGCGGAGTTTAGCTGGCCATTGAGATCATGCGAACTGTTGGCTGGTGGTAGATTTACAACAAGCACTGTGCCACCGCCATTTGGTTGAATCTGCAGGATGTCACCATTGGATGGCATGCTAATCATGCGGCTACCATTTCCATTTGTTGCTGATGCCAATGTGCTATTCGATTGCGTAACATTCAATTGCATTTTGGCTGCTCCCAACAATTGGCTGGCATTTAAACTGGTGAGGGATTCGGCCATGGGCATAATGCGAGAACCGTTAGCAGATGTGGCAGCCGCAACAGCTGCTCCTGTGTTAATCTGTGGCTGTGAGGGATAGGCAACCATGTTGGGCAACTGTTGACGGAACATGCGCAACGATTGCGTCGAACCATAGACATCAAGGAAGGCCCAGAGTTGAAGAGATTGATCCACATGCATAACCACAACAGCTGGTCCATTATTTTTGCTAATGCTCACTTCACCATTGGGTGCCACAAAGAACGCAATCTCATCGCGGGGTTGAGGCGCCGCAGCAATATCCTTGCTGACAACCCAATATTCAGGACGATCCAACAGAAAGTCCGAATCGTTGGGCAAATCATTTGGCTGCAATACAGCCGGATTGCACGAGGTAAGTCCCAACGCCAAGGCGCCCACATACATCTGCTCCGTCTTGAGCACCTGGACAATCAGCTTCTCGCCAATGCGAATGGGGCGTGCCGTAAACACGTAGCCCTGACAAAAGTCCGACTCGGTGCGTGAGGCAACAAAGCGATCGTGGGAGAGTCGCACATTCCGACCCTTTGTGATGTGGAAGGGCACGGGAATGAGACGTCCATTGGCATTGTATCGCAATGGTGGCAAACCGTTCGCCAGATCGTGCTCTACAATTCCAGCTGCGGCGCCACCTCCTCCAGTTCCAGCCAAATGCAGAGATTGCAGCGATGGCATCACATGACGTTCCAGTTCATGATCCACAACAACACCGCCACCACCTGGCAACGAACGACGCGAATGCTGCAGCGGATGATGAGCTGAGAGTTGTTGTTGTGGAAGCTGCTGCTGCTGTTGTTGTTGCTGCTGCTGCTGCTGGGGCAACTGTTGTGACAGCTGCTGTTGTTGCAGCGGCAACAGTTGCTGCTGCTGCTGTTGGTACATATAAATGCGTGCATCCAAGAACTCAATGCCCGTGCAATTGCCATAGATGTCAATCACAGTCCAGAGCAAACTTCTCGTATCGATTCCAGACAGAATGACACCCTTCTCCTCATTGTTAATCCCATAGATGACATCTCCGGCATTGTTCACATAATAATACAAAATGTTATCCTTTTCGCAGTATTGTTCATGCAATGCTTTCGCCCAGAAACCAGGACGATTGGTCAAATCTGGACAGGCATATTTGGGCAATGCACCCTCCAACGTTGCTGGATCGTTGCTGGTGAAACCGAAACGAATTCCTCCATTCCAATTGTTCGAGATCTCGGCAAACTTTACACAAATCCTCTCATTGATCCTCACCGGACGTGCTGAGAATGTGATTGCACGGCAAAAGCTCTCAAAGCGACGTGCCAATGTTCCATCTCTGGATATCCTTATGTTATCCCCATGCACTTGATGGAACTGCAATGGCGGCAGGTTGTTGGGACCCGGGCAGGAGGAGGGAGAACGGCGAACTGTAAGTACAAATGAGAGAACAATTAGAAAGTTACTCCTGGTCAACGAATGTAATATGATTAGAGGAGAAGTAAACTTACAATATTTATTTTAATAACTAAAGCTATTTTCCAACTAAAAACAAACAGCTTTAAGCTTACAGTCAGCTAAAAGCTTTCATTAATGAGCCAAAGCTTTAACTTATACAAATTTGTATAATCAACAAGGGTTAATAATAGAGGAAAGAAAGATTCTACCAAAAGCTTCTTCTCAACTTATTCTAATCAGCTTTAAGCTCCTGCCTCGCTAGAAGTAACCATTTAAGAGTTACTTAAACTTTCTTTCAATTATTCTTTCAGTTAAGTCTTAAACCTAGGTTTTACTTCATTGTAATTCTTCCTTTAGGCATTTGCTCACATTTCCTTTCAATTCTTTGTCTTCCTTGGAACTGTTTGCCCTTCACACTTGAATTGTTCCAGGAATTACGATGGCAACAGCTGTAATATATATTTTTTCAGGCATATCGAACGCCTGTTGATCAATTCCCTGCAACAAATCTTTCAAAGAGTTCAATAATCTGCTCATCAAAGTCACGTGCTGTTCGAAACTAACATTTTTTTTTCGGTGGGTTTCGCATTCGAGACGGGTTAATGGACTTTACGGAGACTTGGACTTGGTTGGGGCTTCTGTTGTAATCTGAGAACTAGCACATGGTTAGACGGACTTCTCTACCTGCTTGAAGAATTCTATATTTGACTCAACCAAGTGTAACACAATCTATTCGAGTGAAGTTTTTCTATGGAATGTAGCCGAGTTGGAGGGAAAAAAAGAAGCAAACTATTTTCATGTATTTAATGGGAAAATCGAATAAGTTTAATGTTAATTATAATGATTATTGCACCTTGTGAAAGACCCTTCGAGGTAGCAAAGATAGCAGCTGTCGAACAATTACCATTAAGCATCTTCCTTCGATTATAATTACGAAAGGTCTTGGACTCTGGCGACAGGTTTTTGGGGCATATGGAATGTTGAGAAAACTGTGGCAAGGTCTGAGGCGATGGAGGCATGCCAACAGTTGCAAAACGTGGCAGACGACGATCAAACAGAAAATGCGACAGACGGACCAACTTGATTACCATGTTGATATGCGGCGCGTGGCAGACGTCTCACAACAGGCGGTCGTCTTAAGGATCGAAGTTGTTGTTTTTTCCTTTCTTCGAATGCGGCATGTGGCAGCTGCCTCTGCCTTTGCCCCTTGCCTTTTGAGGCAGCTGCAGCACCAGAGACAGAAACAGAGAGCGATTGCGAGCGACAGGGAGAGAAAAAGTGAAGCGACAGGTAAAACAACCCTAAAGTGCTAGGACTTAAGGGTAGTTGTACGATCAACAGGGGTTGCAAGCGAAATAATACACAAGGGAAGAACAAGGCAAGAGAAAAAACATAAACGGCAGATGTTTAAATTTCGAAAAGAAAATTGGAATCGATGACGTTACGAAGTACAGAAACAGGGACAGATACAGGGTCAGGAGCTAAGCTAAGTATCTTTAGAGTTGCAAGACCCAGGCTTAGGGGTTGAAATTCAATGCGTTCAATGCCCCAAGACAAGAGATAGAATGTGAACAAAAATAAAAGGGAGATAAAGAGAGAGAGCTGCATATGAAAATCTCTGTGTGGTTGCAATTCAAGAACCAAGAGCAAACTCAAACTCATATGCTAAGTGCGCTTCCGGCCCATCCAGGAAGTCTGGGCCAAAAAGGAAGCGGAGCAACAGAAGCGGCAGCGGCAGCAGCAGCAGATCTGCTTCCGGTAGCTCCCATTAGAGATCAACCTACAAAAGAGGCCAGGCGACAAGCGGCAAGAGAAGATGGTCAACTTCATATACCAACTACATGTATTGAGAGGCCTGTAGAATGCAACGCATCAATATTTATGAAATGCCCGCAACGAGGAAATCGGAAATCACGTTTTTCGCGGCTCCACTTTTTTCTCCTTTTTCCCCTGCTTACTGACTGGGCTTATTAGCTGCAGGATGTTGTCGCCTGACGGCGTCGGCGACGCTGGCGACGCCTACTTTTTGCCCAGACACAGACCTCAATAGTTGTTGTCCAGACGTCGTCAATGAATTACAGAAGACATTGCCATCGACATGAATGAAATACTCGTAATATCATGCGCGTGTTTCTCTTTTCTCTTCCCAACGCTTAAATCAAACGGTTAACGCGCTACGCGATGATCATTTCAATTAGTTTGTCAGTTGAACATGGTCAATTAATTAGCTTGGTCAACAGCGGCAACATCAGGGTTAATACACATACAGACATACTATGACTACAGCAAATCTAATGAGTAAAATATGAGGGAGAGCTCTAATTGAAAATAGGGTTGTAATGACAACGAAATGATCATTGATGATGCTCAAGTTGTAAAATTTAGAGAGGAATATCAATTATAGCAATTATCAGTGGACAAAGGAGTTGACCATGATTATCTTTTAGTTAAATCTACGAAATTTGTTAGAATTTGTTGTTGTGTAGAAGTTAGGTTCATTCATCAAGTTTTAATCTTAGATCAACTACATATACTGTGCATCACGATCTTTAACTTATAAGTGAATAAATTTCCATTATTCCTTGTTCTTCATTAGTTCTGTAATTTCCCTTAATTTCAATTAGCTTGTTAGCTTTCACAATCAGTTATTAACATTGTTAAGACGCAAATTGGCAACACTGTACACTGTTTTTGGCTATGAAATTGGAGTTCACGCTTTTTGGAGTTTGCCGACAAGCAGCAACATCATCGACAAACGTGTCCCGATCTTGAGGGCTGAGAATTGCAAACCGAACCGAACTGTGAACCAAACCAAACCATAGAAAACGAACGATCTGCCAAACGATCAAGCAGGCAAATTTTCGGATTTCGGATTTTTGGTTGAAGGAAAAACCTGATTTACCGTTCGACGCGTCTGCAGCAAAACATTTCCCACGCTGGCCGTGAGCGAAAAAATCAAATACAACAACAACACATTTCCCACGACTCCAAATTTGTATATATAGAGAGATATATATAAAGTGGATGGCCAAAAAAAACAAAAACCTGTAACAAGCTACAATAATTGCAACTGCAACTGCAACAACGATGAGTAAACTTAATGTTGCAGCTGCCTCTTGCGGGTGGAAACACACACAAAATCATAGAAAAAAAAGAGAAGCAAAAGGAAAAAAGATGTGAAAATCATGCAGGTGTCATAAAACTGTCTGAAGAAGCAATCAAATTGGTCATTTCGTCCATTGTTAACTTGGCTAACGATGAAGATCACATAACGCTAAGACTATAAACTGATCGTTAGAGAAACATTGGGGAAGTTTCCATCGACATGAACATTAAGATCAATAAAATGCTTTAACAATCTTTGCTGGAAATCAAAGAATATTACAATTATTCCTATCATAGTTAGAGAGATCATTAGGATGGAAAGCTTCGCAGCAGAAATAAGCACGACTTGAGCTTTTAAGGAACTTAAAACTCGTTTAATGAGCTTTGAAAGCAACTGAAAGTTACATCCCATGTTCAAGGCTTTTTCTTTGTTACAATTTTCACATATTACACATATTTATTATATGTTGATTGGCGCCATTGTGGGCAATTAATTAACATTAATTAACTCGGATTTGTCACGTTCCCAAGAATTTAGCATATTAGCGGCGAAGAGTTCATTGTGCAAGTGACTTTTTATTTTATGGGTGTGAGAATTTACCTGACAAGTGGTAACGCTACATGCAACAGGCGACACAAGTCTGCCCACAAATTGAGTTATGCCGGCGACCCACGCATTTTTGTTGTTGTTGTTGTTGCTGTTTGTTGTATATCAACTAACTAATTTCCCTCTAATAAAGTGTGTGTAGGTTTTAAGCGTGTGCAGCGACTAAAATGAGAGTTAATATGTGGGCTTTCTGCTTATTGGACAAGCCTACAAGTGGAAGCTTAAGCTTATGCTCAAATCGAAAGCCAAAGCTTTTGAGAGGGGTCTCACCCACTCAAATCAACTGTCAATTGACCGCAGTGGAAAACGTGGGTTGACCAATTGATACACTTTGTAATCGATATATGCATGCATTGTCTGACTGTTCACCCCGCCTCCTCCTCCTCCTTCTGCTTTTAATTGTCAAGCATTTCCGGTATAATTAAGAGGCCTTCGGTTTAGTTAATTGTTGCCACACGTTCGGTTCAACTCGTATCGCACGTGGGCAACAAAAACAATGTTACGACGGCACGTGACCCATAACCTCAGAGACCGGTGCGTAGGCAAGAAGCTGAATGTTAACCTCAAATTTTTCAAACTTTCTATGCAAAGAGAGAGAGAGCGAGAGAGAGGGAGACAGTCACAAGGCTGTCTCGATAGAGCAACTTGTTGCTGTGTTGTTGTTGTGCTCTTCTGCTTCAACTTATTGTCAATTTGCAGTGTGCAAAACCGCTTCCGTTCTGCAGCAGCGGAAACCGCAAAAGCATCAGCCAATTACACATACTCGATACACACACACACACTCTCACGCTGTCCAACACATTGGGAACCGCTCACCCGCCCGAACGCCTGCGCCTCAACACGTTTGACACAATGCAACTTTAGAAGCAGTTAGCTAAACGAGTAAAAGCACAATAAACAGCAACAACAACAACAACAACAACAACAACAATGAGAGAAATGGGCATACAGCGCACAAATAAAATAATACTGGAAAAAAGAAGAAATAATTGCACAACAAACGGCCGACTATGACTATGGCCGAGGGCCGTCGAGAGGTCAAAACTATTGAGTGTTGTTTTTGTTGTTCGCTGCGACTGCTATGGGACAGTGCACTTTTTTATGCGATTAAGCGAAATCTGATGACATTGCCAGGGATGCATTACACATGTATGTAAGTTAGTAATAGGTCTGTAATATATAAGATTGGGGTGGCAGCCCTTGAAGTGTTCACCTAATAAATATTGATCGCACCTTTTGGGTTCAATGACTTCTTAAGTCTTAATATTTCCTCATCCATCAACTTGCAGCTTTTCCCGTCGTCGATATACACACAAATTTGTATAGTCCTCATATAATTAGCTGACGCTAGGGTGGCCAAATCAAATTTACATGGTTATTTTTACAAGTTCCATCGCTGTTTATGACTCTCTCTCACCCCCACCCGTCTCACCAGTCTCGCTTTCCCTCTATCAGTGTAGGGAGTAGGAGTAGTAGGAGTGAAGAGGGAGCTGCTGATATAGGCCCATATGTGCGTTGAAGCATGCGACCCCAGCTAAGAAGCAGCGAGCGTTGAGCTCAAAATAGCGAGCAGAGTGAATATAAACCGATTTAGATGAAATATATTTATATACATACATTCTGTGTATAAAGTGTATTTACTATATGTAGTTAAAAATAAAGATAAGATGGCGACTTGGCTGTCTTCCGTTTTGTTTTGTTATAGACAGTGTTGTTTATCGAAGCGTTGCAATTGTTGCTATTATAAAAGGGCTACAACAATACAGCTGCATCTATAGAGTTGTCTATGTATTGCATTTCCTCACACACACACACACACACACATGTGATAATAGCGAGAGAAGTCGGCGCACTTGACTGCACAGCGTTCGGCCCGCCATCTTACCCTTCTTCTCCTCCTCCTCTTCATCATCTTCCTCTTTGTGTAATTAAATCACTCGAGCGTTGAGCGATGAGGCTTGAGTTGAATTACACTCGTAGACAACATTATGAGTAGTAGCCAAAGAAGAAGAAGAAGCATAAGCACGAGTATAATAGACGGGGTGGGAGAGAGAGACACAGCTGAAGAGCTTACACATCATTATAACATTATTACAATGCATTTAAGTAGTAGATAATTCAAGTGGCATGTTATTGTTTTATCGCATGTTTATTGCATCGAAATAGTTTCCCCTCTCTTTCTCTTTCTACAGTGAAGAAGAAGCTTAGAGTTTAGCCTAAATCTTTCCATTTCGCATTCTATTGTTTTCTTTATTGAAATATTCCCCCGTCAAAATTCCAAATTAGTTAAGCTGATAGACAAATCTTGTAAATTTTGCATATGGTTTTGGACAAGCGTTTGACATTTTTGTATAATATCAACAAACAGCTGCGTCAAAATTGTTTCTTTTTCGGCACAGGCACAGGCAAAAAAAAATCTAGTTTGGCCCATAAAAGATATATAGGTGCATATGTATTAATGGATAGCTAAGCTTTAATTTAATGCTAACGCAGCGCCGTGAGGCCTCCAAAAACATGACTGTGAAACAAGAACATAGCGAACAGAGCGACAAGAAACCCGATCGATGAACAGCTGAATTTTTATTTTGGGACTTGGTTGAGATATGTAGAGTCTTGTAGACCCACCCGTAGGTAGTAGAAACAATTCTAGCGTTGATTTATCGGCTCAGGCGGCCGACCGGGCGTACATAATTGGCCCGAGATGCCTTTGGATTCTGGGCACCTTTACGTCAGTTACTTAATTGCCGAGTGCCAAGAGCCTAGGAGGCAGCTGTCTTGGCTTCGACCCGCATCTTAGCCTTACCTGTTGCTACCTGCCTTTTGTTTTACAGCTGTTCTTGCGACACCCAAGTCGCAGCAAGGCGCACAGAAATTTAACTGGTATCTGTGGGGTGCACAGAATATTATCTATTCGCCTGGCGAACTATTAATATTTCTTTTTGTAGACATTGCACGTGCTGAGCTGTCAACCTGGTTCATTAACTGATAAACACAGAGAAAAGAACATGAAACAAATGTAGGTCGCTGTGATAACTATGATAAAAATGATATCAGAGACAACGCATCCTAAAGAAACTACACAATGATCGAGTGAACAGATTTTAAAGCTTTAATTAACATCGTTTAATTTAATATAAATTATAAAAGCCTACTTAATTTGGGAGTTTACTATAACCAAATAATTATTGTCCCAGTCTTGAAGTTAGACTTTTGTTGCAAAAGATCTGCGTAAAAAGTTGTTAAAAGTGCTGCGATCTGTAGGCGCTTATCAGAAAAAATAAAGAAAAAGTAAGTAACGCTATCAGCTTGACCACAATTAAAAATAGTATCTATACATATAGAAATAACAATCATATATTTGTACTCGGAGCGACAGAAAGCTTTCAAGGATGACGCATTCTCGCTCTCATGAGCTCATAGGCAAACTACGAAAGAAACAAACCATCAAAAGCAACAGAAAGTTGTGTGGTTTTATTTATCGCACATACCTCAAACACATGTGTGTGTGTGTGTCTGTGCATTGGGGGAGTGTTGAGAAGCTCTCTGTGGTGTTTGTGTCGTTTATTTGCACTGAGCAAATATTTGTCTGCGCGTAACAATCGAAAGAGTCCAGAAAACTGAAGCCCGCACAATGCATTTGAAATTTGAGAGAAGTTGGCAGCAGCGTCAGTTTCAACTGAAGCGGCGAGCTCAAAAAGTAAACCGTGAGAAGCTCAAGCTCAAGTAAAAGCAGATAAACTTTAACCAACGTCTGCATGCCAACAGGCAACAACAACCAACAACAAGGTGAAGAAGACAACTACAACTCCAACATTATTAGAAAAAAACATACAAAAAAAAAAACAAAGACAGGCAACAGGCAACAAAAAGCAAAAGCAGCTGATTCCAGGCAACAACAACAATTACAAAAACAATGTAATTTCATTGATTACCGATACGCAGCACAAACGCCGCACGTACAAAGTAAAATGGAATGGAATTGGGAATGGGCATTGGAATGGAAGGGGAAGTCCAAAGCACACTGCACAACTTCAAGTTACAGTCTCCCACCCTCTCTTTCTAACCCACACTAGCAGATGAAGCTTGTCTTCTGCCTACCTTTTCTTTTGTTGTTGTTGTCTCTTTTGCTTTGCTTTGCTCTTTGCTTTGCTCAGTTGCCGACGGCGGCAACGGCGCTTCGCGTACAAATCCAAACAACACCAACAACAAAAACAACGACAAGATCAACTGCTGAATGGGGCATTTGGCCAGACTTTGTGGGGCTTTAGCCGGGGTGGGTGGGGTGTTGTGCCACAAGCAGAGGAGTGCGACCAAGTCAGGCAGTAATGTATGCGTCATTGGATTGGGCTTGGTAAGGTTTTTCAGTCTTTGCTGTTTTTATGTGTACCTTCTGCTGCTTCTGCTTCGCCTCTAGAATGGAAGAGCGAGGAATGAGAGAATGCGAGCTTGCCAAGAGAGGCTTTTCCAGCTGGATGCAATCAAAACAAAAAACGAAAGAGTCCAAGCCAAAAAGTAATCGTTACGATAAACATAATCGCTCCTCGCACCGTGTGTTTTGTTGTTTGGAAGATTGTATGGTATGTATCGTATAAATAAATATCTTGAGGTTTGGTTAATTTGACGCTTCTTATGGAACGTTTTTGACTTGGCAATTTGTAATTTTGGGTGTTTAAAGATCCGAGAAGATCAACACACACTTCCTGTTTGTTTTTATGTATTTGAAGCATTGCTTAAAATTCGTGGAAGCCTCTGCTTCTTAGAAATGTGTATACAAAATTCCTTAATCGTTATAATAGACTGGAATATCTGTAACAATTTGGTTGGAAATCCCTATCACTTTCCAAGTAATACTAATTATAACCTCGCCCAAAAAACTTTTGTTTAAACAATCTCAAGAGGTCGTTTTTTTGTGTTTTTGCGTTTTTGCCTTGCTATACGGCTGATCTTTCATTTTAAAACAACAAAAAAACGCTAATGTATTCATAAAGCCGCAACTCTTGTTGTTATTGTTGTTGTTTTACGCTTTAATGTATTTATTTATCTTTGCCGCATTAATTAACAGAACTAAAGATACTGAGAACTGAATGAACGTCGGAGTCGACTCGAGCGTATGTTAATAATATGTGGGAATTATTTTAAAGAAATGCAAAAATTAATTCAAGTAGCTTTAGCTTTTTATTCATTTATTTTTGACATGAATTATTTATGTAGTTCAAGTCGAATTTTCACACGCAGTAATTATACAGTTATTAGAGTTTGGGAAGGGAATGGATTATTGTAATTATTTTCTTGTACTAACCGAGTCCAAAACGTTTCTTGATCTTCTTGAGCAAATGCATTTTCTTTTTGCTCGACATTTTGTCCTTGGGACTCATCATCAGCTCACTGTTCTCCATGGCCAGAACATGAGCTGCTGCAGCTGCAGCCGCTGCAGCATTATGATGATTATGAAGATGCTGTTGTTGATGATGATGTTGGTGTTGTTGTTGCAGCATCATATGGCTGGACTGTTGCATATAGTTGGCTGGTATATCCGATAGACCCATGATTGATTTTCTAACACTGATTTTTCGTTTTTAAAATTAACGGACAAACGACGAAACGCTTAACGAAAGCGAAACTAAAAACTTTGCAAAACAATTTACAAATGGGCCTGCAAATTTTTGGCATATATATAGAGTTTGTTGTTAATACATTTTGGCTATTTTCGATGCGTTTTATTTTTTTATGTTTGCCCCTGCAACGGTACAAACACAACGCGAACGGGGAGAACAAACGACGAAGAGGCGAACGAACGACAAAACGAGCGAGCTACGAACCAAACACTTCGACGTCAATTTTATAACTGAAACTTCTTTGCAGCGGCAACAGCAAAGAAACTGACTTGCCAGCGCCAGCAGCTGAGCGGTGGTGAGTTCGTGACACGAATCGGCACGAAACGGCTTCGTAACGTTTGAGCGCTTCCCATTTTCGACGTTGCGTGAGTCAAGCCTGGATTGAGCGCACATCTTTAGCGGAGGGATATCCGAAAAAAGAGAGTGTGGAGAGAGCGCGAGAGTGCAGTCAGAGACAGCAGGCAACGGGGCAACACCAACGCAGCACAGCTTGCAGCTGTTTCTTATTTACTATGGTTTCGCTTTTGTGCCTGCTTTTCGCGTGTATTGAACCTCCCTTATAATTTCTCATTGCTGTTGTTCTTGTTGTTGTTGCTTGATCGTGGTGCACCTTGAACGCCGCTTGTTGTTGTTATTTCTGTAAGAGTTGTTGGCTGTTCTAGGCCAGACTTGCATTTTGACCAAACTGCTGCTGCTCTTTGCTCTAAGACATGGCTAACTGTTTTGCGGCACTTTTTGGCCAGAGTTCAGTAAAGTTCAAGACATTTTTTTGTAGACTTTTTGTTGAAGTTCCAAGGGGCGATATAAAATCTGTTAGCTGTTGGATAAAGTTGAGTGTTAATTTGCCAACCTTAACTGGAAAGGTATGTAAATTGTTTTTAATGGTTTTGCGCTATGAACTCGCATACGAATGTGAAGAAAGCTGTACTACTAAATCATTGGATATATTATAGTTTTATGAAAAGATCATACAGAATTTCTATACTGTTCTTCCACAGACGATCAAATCTACTTGCATTTCGCCATAATTCGCAATTGTTCGATTTAGTACCGTCCATTTTTTTGTAATTCCCCCATTGAGTCGATGATAAACCCTCTGGCTATTGCTGAATCTGAACATTGTAATAAAGAACCATTTAAGGCTTCATTTAAGGTTCTTATCGTAACACTTATTTTTCAATTGTGGAATAAGCCATAAATTAATTTGTTAATGTATGTGATAAAGTTTCTCGATTTGTGATTCATGGAAATGCTTCAAGAATTCGCATACTTCATATCACAAAAGTTGGAAGACCCCATTGTATATTTTATAATGAATCATGATAATAGTGCTCGACTAAAAAATACTATATACAAGATCAATCTAATACAATTACAAATTTCAGAATGGGGAAAGAAATAAGATATGAGATTTGCTTTTGATAGTGTTTGCTTTGTTCCTACACCATTTCATTTTATGGTTACAGGGTATTGAAGAGAAAATATTTTTGTATGAGATCATCAATATTGGAAATGGAAAAAAAGTATTTTCATTTGGCATTTTCATTAAACGCTTGGTTAAGACAATTTTCTACAGGCATCGATTTAAATAGTCATGGATAGGTACGGTTTGAGACTATAGAATTTGATCTTGGCCCTTGCCTGGTAGGGCATCAATGCATGTGACATCTGAAGACAATAGAGCCTTGAACCCAATGGTTCGTATGACCCGAACGACAATTGTCAGGGCCAAGACAAATGGCAATAGAAGAAGTACAGGCAAAGGCAAAAGCAAAGGCGAAGACAGAGACAGAGCCAGAATCAGGGAGGGAACCTTATACTACTACAGCCAGCAGATGTCTGCAATGTTCGTGGGAGAGCCAAGAAGACAACTCCTAAAGAGGGAATTTCGCAAATGGGGACACATACGAATTCTAAATTTAAATATAAACTACTTTACAAACAGAAGCAAAAGACAATATTATCTCCCCCAGGCAGACAACGATGGCAGCTGCCATTTGGGGGCGCCGTCCCTAAGAAATTGGCAAAATATGAATGTATAGTATGTGGTATATAAATATTGAATATGGAGGAGATGGAGGAGTTTTATCAGCGAGCGACCCTAAGCCCAGACAACTGGCGCACGTTCGCCACGTGTTTAACTATTGCCACAATACACAACAATCCTATCCCAATTCCAATTCTCCTCTCGAACCCAAACTCATTTCTTCGATATGCGATATGCATATGAGAATAAAAGAGTAAAACAGAAAAATTTACACCTGGAATTGGCAAAAGCAAACAAACAAAGTGAATAGCAATAACTGAAAAACCTGAAAACCCTTTCAACCTTTCATTCTTCCAACTTTAAATGCAACCACAGATGCGACTTTACTTCTTTTTGGGGGTAGGTTTCGGGTTTTTGCACTACATCTCGATGGTTTTTCGATGCTGGTTCCTGTTTTGCCAACGTCCTTTTTGCTTATACCTTGTTGTTGCTATTTTTTCTCTTTTTTTTGCCAGGATCAGCGACAGCAGCTGTATTTCCTCACATTTAGACGGACGCGCGCCTGCTGCCAGGATGCTGAATATGCATTTCCACTTTAATATCAAAATTTAAATGCTTTTTCGTCCGTCCTATTGGCGTCCTGATCCCTTCCGATCTGGGCTGCCAGTTGCATCTGCTGTCAACTGTAAGCAAAAGCATCGCAAAAGCCGACATCGTTGGTCTGGCCACAGCAATTATTATATCCTTCATCAGGAGTGCTCGCATCATAGAAACGAGCCAGACACCGACAACAGTTGTCCACACAATCATCAACAAATCAACCACAAGATCACGTGTCCCAATGATCATCTGATCGTTTTTTAAATGTCAAAGATCATCAGCTTCCATTTGAGCAAAGCATGAGAACATTTGGTAAAAACAAAGCAAGCTTTAAAGCACATTATTAAGGCGAAGCTCTAGTTGTTTTTGCATACTTCGATTTACTTGATATGATTTTATTTTATTCTTTGTTATTTGATTTAATGTAATTCTAATAATTTTCAAATAATAATTCTTTTGTAGACATTTAAAGCCAATGCGATCAGTATACGTATGTCCAAATGCTTAGTTAGACTAAGATAATATATAATTGGCGTTTAAACTCGTAAAAGATTGTGAAATAATGAGCCTCGAAGTCCTTAAAATCTTTTTCTTAAGCGAAAACTTTGATTAAACATTTTATCTTCTTATTTCTAATTTATTTTGTAATTCTCTTTCATTATACTAGTAAAAGCCATGATTGAAACTCTTTTTTTATCTTAAGCATTTGATATCTTTAAATGTATTGAAATTCTCAGTTTTTACCTACAATTTATCGTTCAATTCCATTTTATTAGATTGTTAAACTCTGCGCAATGACAAAGTTACTTTATCAAAAGCATTAGGTGTCATCATATCAAATTAACTATATATCAACATTTATCAGAATGTGGCAAATGGTTTATGACTTAACCTTGATAGACACCACAAATTTGAAAACTAAATTAAATCAATTATCAAAATATTGTCAAAATCGAAATCAATTTTAATTGAATATTTATTATAGCAAAGGTTGGGTTCAATTGGCGGCCAGATAAGAGAATAACAATAGATATGCTGTGTATAAAGTATTTTTATTTTACTAATTATGCAAACTTAAGCTATATACAAATATAGTTTATCAAGTTGAAAAGTCGAATAACGCAAAGTTGGCATATCAAACATTTAATATTCTTATCGATTGGCAGCTGGGTTAACGTATTGACAGGACTTCAGCTGTTTCTTGGGCTATCTATGAAAACTGATCAATAAAATTAACACAAAACGTGAACTGTAACAAATGTCCATGAAATGTTTTCTTCCTCGAGGTTTGTTTAATTAGAGAACGACATATGCAAACTGAAAACTGAAGAAACGAAAAAAACAGGACTGTAGATTGTGTATAAATATAGGAAAACTAATCCCGACGACTTAAGAGAGAATGGAAAAATGAAAGAAATTATGCAAGCACTTGAGACAGGACACCATCAGGCATTTCTCTACATATGAGCGGGAATATGTATGTATATGTGTATGTGCATGTATATGGAAACAGTCTGTCTATATATAGAGAAGATCCTTCGGTTCGGGATACCTGCGCACAGTTGTGGCAGTTGTTGCAGCTCGTTGAAGGTGAGGGTGAAAACCGATCAAAATCTAGCGTTTTTGGGTTTGCATGATGCCACTTCCTTTTCTTTCCATCCGCATCCGCATATCCATACGCTAATCAAATATCAGGCGCAGGCGCGTCCTGCCCGTTTCCGAAATACCCGCCAAAAAACATATGGGAGATCAGAATGTATCTTATGATTCCGTTAGAAATTTCATAGCAGTTTTTTCCCCGACAATGGGTAAATATTGGAAAAACTGCGCCTGGCCAAAAGGTTCGCGCATTTGGCCAGTCATACGGGGAGGGAGAACTATTGGTATTGTCCTTGTTCTAGTCCTGGTCCTAGTGTGTCCGCCCATTGTCTTGGCCTTTGTTTCGGTCATGGTCAATGTGTACGTTTCTCTTACCTGTGTCCTATTTATAAAATGTGCGCCCTGCATTTTCACTTATTGGGTTTTCCACTATCCTTCGTTGTCCTTCTATTGCTTAGATTCTTGTTTCTTACTTTTTTGTAAGAAATCATTGCTATAAATTCAATAATTTATTGTTTACCAGCTGCATTGAAATCAGAAATCTATATAAAAAGGTAACAGGTAAAAAGTAACTGCACAGATTTCATTGTTGCACCTGTAACCTACCTACATTACGTCAAAATTCGCGCCCATCTATTGATTAAATCCCATATTTGAGCTGTTTTCATAGCCGCGTGAGAGTTTTTCACTCCTTTGCCTGCTTCAGCACTTGAGTATTTGACTTTCTGGAGATGTAAGCTGCTTAAAGGTTTGATGTCCTCATTGAAAAGGACCTTAATTGTCTGCTGGCAATGGCTATTCATAGTGTAGGTGATTAGCGAGAGGACTGTGAGGTAAGAGTTGTACAAGTACTATATTTAATTCTGATCAGCTTTAAATTGGGTAAATTACTATAAAGAAGTATTATACTAATTTGTTATAAGCCCTAACGCATGGTTTATCAAACATTTATTGCAAAACGTTCGAAAATGAATTTCGGAACTCAAGAAGCAAACGTCTATTCGGAATTTTTTTTAAATAAATATAGGTATTTTCTTATTTTAACGAACTCTTGAAATTTCTTAAAAACGGTATTTTGAGTAATTAAAAGAGTTTTGTAACTTTAAATATTATCCATAACCTTGACATTTTGAATGGGTTTGCAAAAGTTTTTCATGTATATCCAGAAACAAACAGATAACATTATGTATTATTGATATATATTTATTATAGACCTACTACAAGTCTAATAAGCCTCAATCCAACATTAACACAATATTTTTTAATAAGCGTAGACAGCTTGTTAAATTTCAAGACATAGCTTAATGTATTTTATTTATTTTGTTTTCAAAAAGTAACGACTTTTATTATGAGTACTCTGAAAACTATCGTCAGCACTGGCGCTGCCTTAAAATGTTATCGATAAGGCAAACAGCTGATTCGGTGCGCGTGTCGGGGGAAGGTCACAAACCTTATTGGAATGCGGCAGCCTTTTAATATTGCCAAATGTGCCAATTGGGTCTCACATATATTTCTAACATTTATTTATATTGGATTCTATTTTGTGGGTCATTTGCAGCAACCAACTAAGCTAACATTCCGGCAGAAGGCAAAGACATGGTCAACTCCTTTGTATGATTTCAATACGCACAACGAAAGCAAATTGTATTTGTTGACTTGGACTTACCGATTTTACCCGCCGACTGACCCATAATGTGTTGTTATAGTATTTAATACACTTTTATTCGATTATTTGGCATATTTCCGAACACTTTCACCATTAATTATAAATTATTTCTCTTACAGCCGAAAGAAACTAATTTTCACGTATTGAAGTTGACAATATATGCAGGCGTTGTGTGGCACATTTTGTAGAAATATTAAAACATTTTTCAGCTTCTCTTTGTAGTTTTTGTTTGTGTTTTTCTTCAAGCCCACATTTTTATTTCCTTGGCTGCCGGTAGGCAGGGCACGGTTGCATTTTAATCCATATTTTTAGCAATCGATAAAGTCGCTATCGACATTTTAGGGCGATATTTTCGAACGTGTGGCAGCCTTGGCTTAAAAAAGAGTAGAAAACGAACTCTACTTGTTGTTTTTTAATTTGGAGCATTGAAGCTGAAATACCTTTCAATTGCATGCAATATATAGATTATTTTTTGAATTAAAACACCTATCCTGACCTTCTTTTATGTATTCAAATTTATAATTTATAAATGTATTACTGAAACTTAATCTTTCTGTTAAAAAACAAGTTTGAATGATATTATTTAAATTACGCGCCTGTGGCCCGTTTTTGGTCCTATCGATGCAAATCGATTACCTGACAGGCAAACAAAGTAGGAAGTCTGGCAGCTCATTTCTGAAAGGAATCGAGTACTTTTCGTCTGACAGCTTCGCGGTGGAAGAAGAAGCGGCAAACATAATACGCGATGTGAGAAACGAAAAATATGGTGCAAAAAGCTGATTTCAATTGATTAAGTATAGTTTTTAAGTAAATAAAGTTGCTTAACATATTGTTACAATAATATAGAGTGTACAAGAGAGTGAAATAATCCAAGGACAACAACTCGTGGACAGTAAAACGAAAGCGACGCAAAAATGGCGGATCCACTGAGTCTTTTGCGGCAATACAATATAAACAAAAAGGAGATAATCGAGCGTGATAATCAAATTATATTTGGCGAATTCTCCTGGCCCAAAAATGTTAAAACAAACTATCTCAAATATGGGTAAGTGGCAACAACATACAATGCCAAAACATTTGCTTCACATTTTTTCCAACACATTTTTTGCAGGTCGGGCAAAAAAGGCGCTCCACGTGAATACTATACGCTGGAGTGCCTGCTGTACTTGCTTAAAAATGTTATGCTTCAGCACTCGGTGTATGTGCGTCAGTGTGCCGCCGAGGATATTCCTGCTGTAAATCGTCCGGATCGTAAGGAACTCCTTGCGTATCTTAATGGCGAGACGCCAACATGTGCCAGCATTGATAAGAGCGCTCCGTTGGAGATTCCCACCCAGGTGAAGCGTACGGCAGACGGAGATGCGGCAAGCAGTGGAGAAACAGCGGCCAAGAAGGCACGCTTTGAAGAAACGCAAGTTCAAAAGGTGCGCGAACAACTGGCGGCACGCTGGGATGTCAATCAAAAGGAAACGGCCGTTAATATGGATAATATTAAGTCCCTATCGGAGACCATGTCCGTGGAGAAGATTGCTGCAATCAAAGCCAAGCGTTTGGCTAACAAACGTACAACTATCAAGCGTACGGACAACGAGGAAGCTATGGGCACAGATCTACGTGCTATACTCGATTATGATGTGGATTCTACAAAGGATATCATAAGCCGTGAACGGCAATGGCGTACACGTACTTCAGTGCTGCAAAGTACGGGCAAAGTCTTTGCGAAAAACGTTTTCGCCATGCTGCAAGGGATTAAGGCGAGGGAAGAGGGACGCAATCGTCCCCAGGTGCCAAATCCCATTAAGATGCCAGAACCGACACGTATAGCGAAACCGCAGCCACAACTTTCTCAGTACAATCGTTACGATCAGGAGCGTTTCAATCGCCAGAAAGAGGAGACCGAAGGTTTCAAAATTGATACGCTTGGTACGTATCACGGCATGTCTCTCAAGTCGGTAACCGAAGGATCGCTAGCTCAGCGCAAGGCCCAGGCAAATATGCCCCATGGCGCAGCAGCGGTAGCTGGAACGGGCGTAACACGTGCTGGACCCAAGGATCTATTGCCAACGGCACAGGCAAGACAACTGCCAGCAAATGGACCACAAAAACGACCCTCAAGGACGCCAATTATCATTATACCGTCTGCCAATACAAGCCTTATAACTATGCTCAATGTAAAGGATATTCTCCAGGAATTACGATTCATTTCCACGGCGGACAAAAAAACAGCGGGTTGCCAGCGGGAAAGTGAAGTGTTGCTCCAGGTATGATTGATTGACTAACACAATCTCACAATCAGCTGTAGAATAAATCATAATTTTTGTATTTGCAGCGGAAGCGAAATAATCAGACCGTATCTTATCGTGTCGTGGATAATCCTATCAAACTCACCCAACAGGATTGGCAGCGTGTTGTCGCTGTTTTTGTCATGGGACCACAATGGCAATTCAAAGGCTGGCCCTGGGATGGCAATCCCGTTGAAATATTCTCAAAGAGTACGTTGAAGTATCTATTTGTAATTTCCTTTCTAAACTCTTGCCACAAATGTAGAATAATTAAAAGAAATGTTTTAAAACGTCCAAGTTGTTTCATAACCTTAACTCTTAAATTTATTATTGAAATGGTCTCTTTTCAAATGTGAAATTGAAAAAGAAACAATTGTTTGAATAGTAGCAGACTTTAAATTATCATCTTCTATTCCATTTCCCTCATTTCTTTAAAAATTTGTACTAGATAAATTAATAACTTTCTCTTCTTGCAGTTTGCGCATTTCACTTGTGCTTCAGTGAGTTGAAATTGGATGCGAATGTGGAGCGTTGGTCGGTGACGTTGTTGCGTCTATCACAAAACAAAAGGCATTTGGATCGCGCTGTGCTCAGCAAGTTTTGGGAAACGCTGGACAAGTAAGAGCACTATTTCAAAGAAAATATACAGTTTATATATGTTTTTTCTATCCTTGCAGATATATGCTAAAGTATAAACCCGATTTAAGGTTTTGAACGTGGGAGCTGAAGTCTTGAGGCGCAATTGTTAGCATTACACAACAATCAATGTTAATATATATAAATGCATATATCCAGAGAGAGCAGAGTTTTAGCTACCTCTTAGAATGTCGCTTGCTTCCTGAAAATATCGAAATTATGCAACAGGCACTAAGCTAAAACAGTTTTGTTCAAAAGTGTACAATATAAACTACGAGACAGAGTTAAGATGATATAAATTGTATAATTACTTAGTTATAATAAAAGTTTTAAGACGAGAGATATTCCTTGACAATGTTACTAAATGCTTGCTCAATGAAATTCACTTGCAAAAGTTTATCACATATCGAATCGAATTCATTTTATATTCATACAAAAAAACATTTACAATTTGCAAGCCAAGCAATCGAAATTTCAACGTGGATAAAACTAATGTGAGAGAAATAAAAAAATGTTGCCTAAACCGCGCCCATTTGCAGGATGGGCGTAAAAACTTGTAGGCTTGTTCAATGTACTTGACTCCTGACAACATTTCGGCAAAGAGTGTGTTGACCTTTGTTTTGCATTCCTCCTGTTGTGCTGCATCTTCATCTGAACTCTTGCTACTCAGAATGGCCGCATAGCGTTGGGTTAAACCCTGAAGATGTATATTAAATTGCTTGCAAAGTTGCACAATGCCATCAACTTCATTGGCCGTGCTGTGATGTGGCTTCACTAGCAATAGTTCGGCAGTTTTGTGTAATTTACACATCTCCAGGGCACAAGCTTCACTTAACGCGTTTATGCTCTTGGCATAGGCCTCCTCCAGATCTGCTGTTTTGGCCTCTTCAGAGCTCAGCCACTTAAGGGACTGCGACCAGTGGCTAAAATGATAAATATACTTTGATTAAAGGCAATCCTAGATGATGGGTGACCTCTCCTACCTGGTCACATCATCGAACTTGATGCCAATTTCCGCATCGGCAATTGTGGCCTCCAGACGTTCGCTAAGCTCCTCAACCTCATAATCGCCCTCGCTTTCGCATTCCAAGTCTTCCAGCTCGAGCAGCTCCTGCACCTCACTGATTGTCTCCTGTAATTGAGCAGAAATACATCAAAATTCCTCAAAAATGTAAAGGCTTGCAGCCTTGTAAGGCATATTATAAAAATTTCTACCTGGAGTTCGGTTAGTGCATTGCCGCTCACCGCATCCAACAGCGTGTCGAGCTTAAGACGCGACTCCTTGGAAAGTATTTCAAGTGCCTCGTAATGCACCAGGCCACAATAGTTCTCGAAGAGCACATCGAAGCGTAGCTGTGCCTTCCGTTTCTCTATTTGGAGCTGTTGCAGCGATTGCTCCATTTGATCTGCATCCTTTTTGGCCTCGAGCAGCACAGCACTTAAGTTGGGTTTATTTGCCTCGAGGCCAAGCAATTTGCGTTTGTTCATCAATTTGGGATCATTGTCCTGCAATATGGTCATGGTTTTCTTTCCAATCCCCTCTAGAGTGTCCAGACCAGTATTAAGAACCTTGGAGCCCAATGTTGTCACAATACCAAGAGAAAATGCAGGACCTCCCGCGGCTTCCTGCTTCTGTTCCTCATTTGGTGTGTCTAGCGTTGGCTTCTCTGAACTTATGGGCTTGGCTGCCTCCTCTGCTGCATTGATACGAGCTAGCTCCTCCGGATCGGGCACACCAATTATTTGATTTAAACCGTGGTTCACTTGGGTCGTTATGTTGCCCAATCCTTCGGTGGCTGTGCTGAGAACAGAGCTCAGCTTGCCGCCCCACAAGCCCCAACCGGAGGACACAGGCGGTGCTTCTTCCGCAGGGGCAGTTGCAGGAGGAGCTATTGCAGCTTTGACAACAGTCTCAGACTTTGATTCTGTTGTTTTTGCGTTGTTGTTTACTGGCTGTTGCTGCTGTTCGACATGCACAAATTTATCGTCATCCTCAACATCATCGCCATCGCCCCAGTCGTCCCAGTTGTCGTCCTCATCGCTCTGATCCCAATCATTAGAATCCTCATTCTGTTTTTTGGGTTTATTTGCCATTATTTTCAATTTGCACCACGTCGGACAATAAATAAATACAGTAGTACTAAAAGTGGACAGCTGTAATAGTGGCGGCGCTAACAAATAAATAGCGCCATCTCTTGTTTGCTAGCGAAGCCAGTTATGTTGACGGAACTTTTGAGTGAATTTCGTTTTCGAGTGACTTAAAATTTTTTTACACTCGAAAATGGTGGTGCTCACGGATTGGATTGAAACCTTGGACGAATTTTTTTGTGGATTTTTCTAAGCTCTCAGTAAAAAGCGCAGCTTAAGCAAAAAGCTATGAAGGGAACTTGGCCCCCAGTATAAAATCTAAAAACAACAAATTCAAACTTTTGGCGCAAAAAACGCAAATAAAACAGGTAAATTCTATCTTTTATGTTTTTAATTAAAATTTATTGATTTATACTTTGAGTTTTATTGATTGTTATATGTACTTATTATCTTCTTACTTATTGCTATTAATATTTTCATACTTTGAAATAGCTGTTTCGGTCGATTAATTAATTATTTGTAAAAGAAAATTTTCATTTCAATTTAGCTCAAAAGATTACAAAAATGCTGTTCGGTAAAGTTAATAGGAATGCTTTTGCTTTTGTAAGCGAGATAAATTAATTTTCAAACTATCCCACAAAGTAGTTTTACTTATCTATTTTAAAGTAAATTATTTTTTCTAGAAACTATAAAGTCCATTTTTTCTTACTCTATTTTAATAACCATTGAAAAATAAATAATTTATAAATAATAGTGTGTTAAATAAATTATCCGCTTAGAAGCCTTGGACTTATCTAAACCCCAAATTGGATTGTCATCAAATAAGGACAACATCAAGTACTACAGTTATATGGGTGGACTGTTGCTCTTATTAGAAATACATAAATTATTGGGGAAACTTGTGTCACCTGTGCGTTGGAATGCTCAAGTTTAGGCTTCCACATCGATGCCTTGGCATCATTCACACACACACACACGCACACACACATACGAACACATACACACGCAGGCAATTTGATGCTCAATGCATACAAATTGAATTGATATTAGTTTGTAAAATATTTAGGCATTAGAATAGCATATGCATATGTGTGTGTGTACATAGCTGTGCGTGCCAGTGTGTGTTGATGTTTGTGTAACTGTTTTTCAGCCCTGGATGCTTTCTTTGTGTCTGCTTGCACAAATATTTGCTATGGAAATCTTCTTTTTTGCTACTCACCTATCGTGCAAGAGAGACAGCAATTGTTTTCTAATTTGTTTGAATTGAAAATATGTTCATATGTATATGTTTGTTAGTTACAGGTTTAAAAATGTGCACAACGAATTTCATATGGTTTTTGAGTTGATAAACATTTATAAGTTTGCTATTTGTTAAAAAGAAATGGAGATTTGATACTTTTGATATAGTATATCTGCCCTCATCCTAATTCCCAATTGCCAACTCTTCAGGGCCTTGGGAAATTCTTTGCTAGATGTGTTACTTTTATTCCAGCAACTATCAATTAACTTTTGTTTAGTTTATTGTCATTGCAATTGCATTGTCCTCTGCTCTTTTACAGTTTCCTTTATATGTGGTTAACAGAGAACTTTAAAAACTGCAAACAAATTTATTTAATGAAGAAACTTTTATTTTACATTTGAAAATATTATTTGGGGTGTCAAATAGAATTCATTTCATAGAAAAAAGGTGAATAACGTACAAGTTTCAATGGTTTTTGAACAAAGTCCCACATATCTAAATGTGTGTCCATAAATTAGAAACGAACACAAACAGAATTTGGTCGTAAGACAAAAGTTTGCTTCCTGCTAACCAGCATATAAATTTGACAGGAACGCAAAATTAACAAAAACCAAGACAATTTACCTAGTTCCCACACACACACACGCACACACCTTGGCATAAACAAAGAATTTTCATAAACTTGCTGCATACTTTTGGGCAACAACACTGACGCACACAGATACACACACACAGATACAAGCCAAGAGACAACCACAAGCATATTTCGTCAAGGAGACTGCCATAAAATGCGTATAGCCAAAATTTATCTTTGAGCTAAAGCAAAAAGAAGACAGGAAGAAGCAATGTTAGAAAATAAAAGCGCAACTAGTCGAGTACTTGTTGTTGTTGCTGCCGATGCTCGTCCTTTTACGGCTACCGTGTCGTATGATTAATTTTTTAATTAAAATTTCTTATAGTAGCATAGCATCAAGTGACATGGGGGTGTTGGAAAAGAGAAACATTTGCATTGTTGCGTTCGCCTTAACCACTTATATGTAACGGGACAAAAGAAAAATTAAGTATACGCATTGTGTGACGTTAGCATAATTTGCAATGCTTTCCTTTTTTGCTTTCCCACAGAAACTATGCGAGAAATCATGTGGTAACTTTGAGCAATGCCAATAAAAAGCACTTGACGGCATTTCCTTATATTCAAATTTTACACGCCCAACTCGATGTCTGATAAATATTCTTACTTGCAATTTAAATTATGTGTTGTTGACTCAAGCTCTCTGTGAGATGTTCAATTGACAACGGTAAATTATGCATTTAAATTTGTGTTGAAACGTGTTTGGTAAATATGATTTGGTCAGTTGGTCATTTTAGTAATTAATATTAACAATTAACTTGACTTCACTTTACAGATATTTCGTTTTTTTGTTTTAGCTAGAGAATGGACTCAAAGTTTACCTTTCCAGACTCGTAGTTTGACTAAAGCCTTTATAAGCATATTTATTACATAAATTAATTTATGTTTAACCCATTATTATTTTATTTTCGAGTGTACATTTTTAGCTACAAACAAATGTTTGTTATTTCGATTTTTAATTCAAATAATATTTGTATATTAAATTCGCCAGTCGATAGTCTTGAAATACTTGAAATAAATTAATAAAACAAATATAATAAAGCTTTTTGAAATGTCTGTCGTATTGAAATAAAGCTTGTAGACTTATTAAGTACAATAAATGTGGCAAGTGAATGTATTCACAGCATGTGTTACATTCACACTTGAAAAAGACGTTATTCACAATCAAAATTGTTTTAACTGTGCACAAATAGATGACAACGGGTTCAAAGGCAGCTTTAACACACACACAATCACACACAATCACACACAAACACACACACACATAGCACAGAGGTCATGGAGTGTATCAACATTGGCCCAAATGTGTGATTTTGCTGGCAAAGGACATCTTTGTTGCCTTTTTCCCACAAGCAACTAATAATGGAGCTCGTTGTTGTTGTTTGTGGGCTGTTGTCTGTTGTTGTACAATGTTATTGATACCTCAGCTTCCGTTTAAACACACACACACACACACACACACACACAGACACACACATACAGACAAGGGAACCCTTTTTAGCTAGTCCCTAAAGTCTGTCTTGAGCGTCTGTCTTATTGTATGTGTGTCCTGATGACAATAAAGCAAACTTCCAGCTGTTTATTAACATGTTTCTTTGTCAATATATAGCCTATACATATACATAGATATATCTCACACACACAGGGACAGATTTACATTATGCTTAACTGACGCTGATAGGCAAGTGGTGTTTGAGTGTGTGTGTTTGTGTGTGTGTATTTACAAGCTTCGTCTTACAAGTGAAAAATTCCTTTAGGCCAAAGTGTGCATTAAGAAGATTGTTTTACTATTGTTATAATACACACACAGACACAGACAAAATACCTTAACTACATGACATCGCATTGGCAGACAAGGAAACTTGCCAGCAGCTTCTTATCCTCATTCCACCATCTCTCTTACTCTATCTTTCTCTCTCTTCTTTTCTTTCTCACTCTCTTACTTTGTCTGGCGTGCTGTCATTCCACTCAACAAAAGGATTCAAATTTCATTAAATCTCATACAAAAGTATCAAAATGCCATTGTTGTCATGACGCTCTCACACATTGCAGTTCTCCATCTTTCTCCTATCTCTTTCCACCTCCTACCTCGCACCTCTCACCACTTCCACCCACTCCCCTTTTCATACACTAAAAATAGAAGCATCGACAGGATACTCAAGACTTCGCTACGAAGGCTTCTTACATATTGGTAACTGCTTTTACTTTGGGCCTTTTATTCGATTTACGTTTCAACTTGCTCAAATTTGTTTAGTATGTGTATGTGTATATATGTACATGTATATATGTATGTTTATGTGTGTGTGTGTGTGGGGCGTAACAATCTCATGAGTTTAGTGCAAAGCATTGATCGCTATCATCTATAATGGAAAACTTAATAGACTAGACAGCACTTTGTTGCAACAAACCCAACATCAAATTTGCTTCAAGTGTTTCCCCGATAATAGCAAATATCCAGCAAAGCAGTTAATTTGTTTTAGCCTGTTTAAGCGGTACTAAGTTTGCCAAAATCCGCTCAATAAGTAGCTTAAGATTGTGTTATGTGGCAAATAGATTATAGCCATAGAGACCTTATGACCAAGTGAAGAATGCTTTTTAAGAGTATACCAGATCTGGCTAATTAAAAAATTATTAAAGGTTTGTTTGATATAAAATAAAAAGAAATACATAAAAGGGTCGTTTTTCAAAGTTAAATTAAATTTTATTAGATAGATATACTTGTATTTGAAATTTATTTCTATACCTTTTAGGTTAAAATATCATTCACACAATATTTTGAGACCTACAATATAGCTATCTTCTCAAAAAATATGAAATAAGTAGTTTTAATTTCAGGTATGTTGCTTATTTTTGGTCAATTGAATGGAATATTAAAATGCGGTTTTAAGGTTCTGTTTTGAAGAGGTAGTTTCATATAAGGAATCTTCGAAAAGTGCTTTTGTTTCATATTTATAATTGAAACTATTTCTTATTACAAAAAAACCCTTTTTTATCGTAAGGCCTTGTTTGTTTTGTAAATATCTCATTATATATATAGATGTGTATTTCTCGATTCACCCAATCAATGTTATAATGCTCTCATGGCACTTGCTTTATGTTTAATAACTAATTAGCCACGGGACTTTTAACCATAAGCAGTATACTTTATAATGATTTAATTACGTCCGCTTTCGGTCGAGATCTGCTTAAGACTAGCTAAAAGCTTATCAATTGGACATATGAAGTGTTGTTGAAGTATGATTTGTTAATCAGCAGTTGCTTATTTAAGTAATATTTAATAGTTAGTTTATATCTTAGCTGTAGTTCTAAAATTTATTTATGAATTTCGCTGGTTTAGTAATAGTTTCTTATGCTATAAATGGCACGCCTTTATTTTAATTTAACAACATTTGCTTTTCAGTCTTTTCGCTGCTAGCTTCTCCGATTAGCTGTTTTATTTCTGTTACCTGTCAACAACTTGTGCGTTCACATTACTTAGCCTCGCTAATTTACACATTTAGTAATTTACAAGATTACTTAGCGCCTGCCAACATGGGATGCCAATAAACACGTACACACACACACACACACACACACACACGTGCTATTATTTCAATCAAGTGTGTCGCGAATGTCGCAGACAGCCTCAAAAATGTGTACATTCAGTAGATGCCTAATCAGCCACCCACAGAAGATTTACAAGCTCAAAACCACCCCAAAAGCACCACCCAAAAGCACCACCCAAAACACCACCCAGAGCATGTCTCTATCATTACAACTTTTGGCAAACAAACTTTTCAAATTGCTTTCGCATTAAAAATCACTAAAATACGTTTTTCGCATCACTGCCTATCAAAATGGCGATGATGTGTGTGTGCGTGTATGTGCGTTGTGAGTGTGTATGTTTGTGTTGCCTATTTGTTTACGTTAAGTGTCATTAAGCTTTTGTCAACTCATCTGCGTTGACTGCAGTGTCTTTTGTTGTTGGTAAAAGTTAGGCATATCAAAAACATAAATTAAACCAGTTAAGTAGATGCCAAACTCAATTGAACAATACTCGACGTTGAAGAACCCTGTACACAATGTAAATATGTGCTTTTCTCTTTACTCATTAGTGTTGCCAAACATTAAACGTAAAAATGTAAAATGTAATAATGTAAATAATGTAAAATGGTTAAATCAATTTAAATCAACGATACTACCAAATTTTTATTACACATAGATTATGTGTAAAATACTGTGCTAAAATATTACTTAACTTTCTCAAACTTCAGCTGATTAAATCAAGTATGGATATCAATATTTAAACATTTTTATTATTAAAACATCGACTTAAAAGAGCCGACAAAAAATTAAAATGGTAAAAAGCTAAATTTAAAAATGAGATTTTTTTAATAGCCATTTAATGATATTAAGTATTGTATAGCTTTTAACAATGAGTCTTTGATATTGAATATTGAATAATTCAAAAATATATGTATTTGTATATCTTTTATTTAATTTTTAATATAATTTTATTTCATTATTTGCAACTTATTTTCTAGTTCTACAAGAATATCATTAATTTTCAATCTTATTTGTTAACTTTACCTATTTAGAATTTGAATTTCTTATCTATTTCTTTAAGTCGAGCTTAATTAAATTAGTAATAAAATGCAAATAAGTTTTAAATATCGATGCCCAAATCCTAATTGAATTTAAGTAAGGGGCACTTGCGTATACCAATTTATTTATGTTTCTACTAGAGATTATTATTAACGTTAAATAACCAGTTGGTTAGATGTAAGCCAATGCCAGCTTAATCCTTTTTCAAGTCCTAGCAAAAGCCACAAATGAGTGTAAAACATATGAAACAAACTTGACCACAACAAAATTGCTGTAAACAATATGTATCATGAAAACTCAGCAAACAATTTTATAAGCTTCCTGTACAATCGACAAAACCGCAAATCATTGGCCATCCGCTCTCATACTCGGCAATTTTGGTTTGAGTCGAAAAGGCAACCTACAAATTATCACCCATACGCCATGTGTGTCAAGGAAAATATTATTTTATTTGTGATTTGATTGCATTTTATTTAAAGTTACATTTATAACTGACTGCAGATTGTTTAATGTGTTCAGTAAACATGTTTTTCTTCTAAGAAAGAATAGAATTCAAATACACTGCATAAGATAATTGAAGTCTTGTTTGAACTGTATTAAAGAAACTGTTTTATAAATATCGAAAATTATGAATTTCAGTTACAATTTCAATTCCCTTGACAATTTTACGCACAACATTTTGTATGTTTTTCCAATATGAGAACCCGTAATTGACCAAGAACTCAAACCAACAGCCAGCTGTTGACCAGGGTCAGGGGCTTGGAGTCGTTGTTCACGTATACGATATCATATGCTACAGCTGCTATATCAATAACCGGACAAATGGATAAATGGACGGGAGGATGGGAGGACGGGAGGGGAGAAAAATGCAATTTTAATTAGCCAAACGTGCGACAAACGCACGTAGAACGTATAACCGCAAGATGGTGCTGCAATTAGGCAACTCACAACTGAATAAAGTTCAACCCAACAGGCAGGCAAACAGTCAGTCTGTCTGTCAGTCAGTCAGTCAGTCAGTCCGTCAGGCAGTCTGTCAGTGAATCATCGTTGTGCTACGTGCTGCTTCAGCCAAACAAAATTATGTGGCCAACATTTGCTGGTGGCGCATTTCGCGGATAACCGCTGTTGGCCATGGAGACATTGCAGGATAAACGTAGGTAAAAGGGGCTAAAAGGGGTTTCGTTCTCGTCGTTTGTTTTGCATTGCCCAAATTACTTTATCGATTTGCCCAGTACGTTTGTACAATTTGGAGTATTGCATACATTACGGCATCCATGCTGGACAAAGCGACCACGCTAACGAGCCTCATTAGTGGCATGCGTGGCAATGTGGCAATGTGACACTGCAACTGGGCCTGAAATGACGATGGTTCCATCAGATGGATAGATGGATGGATGGATGGATGGGTAGTCAACCAACTGGATATGAACGTGATTTCTTATGCAAATCCCCAAATGATGATTACCAAGAGTTTATGAACTTCTTTACATATCTCAGTCTATAATCCTTCAAGAAGTTGCGTTAGGATTAATCATGAAGCATATATTATTATTAGTGATCATATTAGATTAACAGATTTATCTAAAAGCAATATAAAATATGCAGATAACATTTTGGGGAAGACTATTTATGATTCTCATAAGATGTCACAGTAGGAATGTGTATCAATATTTTGTTTATATATGTTTATATATTCGACGAGCAGTCGACAAAAAATTAGATGTCCATTAAAAAAATATTTTAAATTAAATGTTGATATTTTATCATTAAGACGGTTACAATTCAATAAATAATAACAAAGGCGTTCATAATTTTTAAAATATAAATTATAAAGCAAAAGCTGTTTGTTAATTTTTATGAAAAACATTAAAGAACTCATATTTTCAGGTTATACAATTAAAATTGAAAATAATAGTTATTTTAGATTTTTAAAACAAAAATGTAAAGTAAAAGTTTATCCTGTTTCATTGGCTTTTCACAGGCTTCTATTTATTTTTTGGGTTTGATTTTTTTTAATTAATAACTCAAAGAGAGTTCTTAATTTGTTACATTACTCACCAAAATCCCTCGGGCTAAGATTGAAATTAATCAATAATTATTGTAGGATTTAAGCAAATTAGTTGAAATCTTATACGATTGCCCATTCCACCCAAGAGATAAATAATTCTTGTTTATTTGTATCTCTTTGTTATTAATGTAACCAATGTGCCAGCTTTTTGTGAAGAGAGAGAAGGAGAGGGACTAAGAACGAGAGAGAGACAGATAAGCAATGGAAGATGATGACGTTTCATTACGATTGAAATCAATATTCGTGTGCAGCAAATGTCAGACGAATGTTGTCTGTCAATTGAATTGCATTAATATGGCGTGCGAGTCTTAACACCATTAATTACATGGTCAATGAGTCAATATTATGACAGTAACTGCCTCTTGCAACTTGCAACAGAGCTTGACCTGTCTGTTTGTTGAAACACTGACAACGCCACAGCATAACAACAACAATCTTCAATCAATTAATTAGACCTGCTAACAGGATACATTTCAGAGCTGTTTGATTGACTGTACAGGATATATTAATGCTTCGCCTAACTAGGTGAAGAATATGATATATGTCTGTTTATATAAGCCGAATCAGAATACGTTTTCAAGTTAATTAGGATGTTTACTAGGATGTGATTTAATAGAAATTGCATTGACTTCTTTTTTAAATAAGCATTTTTGATTAGGAGTTTATATAAAACTTAGCTTATTTTTAAACAGGACCCCAAGCCGGCAAAGCTGTGTAAATTGTTCGGTAAGGTAGATATCTGAAAATCAAGGAATTTACTAGTTCAGCCTTTGGCTCTGTTTGTTTTTATTTTAATAATAGCTCAAATATTTTAAATAGAGTCCAGATATCGTAAACGATCACTTAATTTGGTGTTTAAGGTTAAGAAACCTAAATACGTTGAATTTAAATAAATACTCATAATACTCATAAGTAGACATCGCTATCCTCATCTGTCTCATCAGCACTATCAATTCCAATGGAAGAAATTACGGTTTCAGGACATTTTGGTTTACTAACTGGCAAATTTTGATCATCATCGGAATGATTTACTCGACGATATGATTGAGACAAGAACTTGCTGCGCTTACTTGTACTCTGATCAGAAATTTTAGGTTTGGTATTTGATACTTTGGACATATCTTTGGGACTAGCTTTTGGTTTCTTGTTCTCATTTAAAGGTTTGACAGACTTCTGTAATTGGTGTCCTTCGTAGGGACCCTCTTCGCCGTAACCCTGGGGATATGATTTCTCTGGAGGTTCTTGCTCACGATAATAATACCGATTGGGAATATCGGCAAATGTTTCACTGCTTTCCGTTTCATTATCATCTTCCGTTGAAGACTTTGTGGATTCAGATGCTGTATCCGTATCGTAACTATTTTTAACTTTCTTAGAACCTTCAGGTGATTTCTTTTCAACCTTTTTTGTGATGTTAGAAATTTTATTATCCACCTCAACCATACGCTGACGTATATTAACTTTTGCCTGGAAGTCTTTCGTATCACTTATTGGTGTTATGGGTCCGTGAAATTTATTCACTTTAATTGGAGATTCGACAGCTCTTTTAATATTCCTTCGGAGACTAGGTGCTTGTAATTTGATTTCAGCTTGTTGAAGCTTTTTATCAACCAGACTGCGACTAAGTTTTTTATCCATGTCACTTGGATTACTTCTTAGCTTTGCTTGGACACGTTGTGACTTATCCTTGGTAGTGTGTTTCATCAGCAATTCTAATAAAATGGGCAAATCCTTGCGATTAAAGTTTCCATTTAGTTCACGGCGTAACTTTTCACGTGATTTGTTAGATTTAATGCCTGTTTCCAGAGAAAATGTTTCCAAGGTATGTTTATAGCCGAACCAATCAAAGTAGTCTACAATTAGCTGATTAAGTAGATGGGACAATCCACGCTGCTCCAGGTCACCACCACAGAGAGATTCATTCTTGCGTAATTTTTTTTGACCATGAAGCATTTTCAGGACCTCTGCATGCAATCCACTTCGCATCTCGTCCAAAGTTCCATTCCTTTCAAAATGTAACTTGATGCTCTCCTCAATGAGTTGCGAATACGAGATATCTTCCATTTTTAATATTCTTTCAATATTTAACAATCGAAATTTGACAAACGACAATGAATTTGATGTGTGTACGATATGAGTCTGTTTTTTTAATGAATATTATAATCCCTATGCTACTTTCCAACAGGTTTACTTGGTTTTTTCCTTTTTTGTTTTCAAGTGTCTAGAAAGTTTTTGTCAAGCTTGCAGCTCGTTTATCATGTAGATAACCTTGAGTTGAAGCCAGCATACATTAGCCATTAGCCATTTTCACGTCGTTGCCAAGTTTTTAAATGTGTTTTAATCCAAGAGTTAGAGGCAGCATCGACAGGCCTTTGTGATGAGAATCGCAAGTTATGGTTACATATACTATTTTTTCGTATTTTCCTTAGAAAAACTCGAAATATCATTATCATTAATATCAAGATTAGATTACTGCAAATATTTTCCTCTTCAGCAAGAAACCTCCCGGAGTAGCAACCAAAAGGAAATGAGCATTTTTAAGCAGCTTAATGAGATGCTGCGCCTAATTAAACTTTGGGCACACTGTTCAAACTGTTTTCAGGTGCACCAAGATGCTGTCTTGGCCCAAAACGTAAAGTTGCCGATAACAGCCGACAGAGTGCGCAGTTAAAAGCCTTTTGCTTTTGTCCTTGCCTTTTGCCTTGTATCAGTTGCAAAATTTATTGCACTTAATGGAATTTAAAAGTTTGTTTACTTAGGCAACTTCAATGCCGCCATTTTGCCGTCTCATTGCAAGGCTCCGTGTGTGTGTGTGGCTGTTTTTAGGTGTGGGCACCTTTCTGTGAGTGTGTGTGTGTCTGGCGCTTAAATGAATTTATGCTTAAACGATAATCATGCAAATTAATAGTTGCACAAGGACTTTGCACACGCATCGAGCAGAAAAATATACAAAACTTTTTCCATGGCAGAAAAATAAAAATAGAAATGATCCCAAAGTTTCTGTCTGTGTTGGTTGGTTTTTTTAGGTGCGGCAAAAGAGTTGGCAGAGTATTTGAGCCAAAGAAATATTTAATAACTATTTTATATCCTCTTTTTTTATTGTTTTGAGCGTAAAAAGTTCGCTTTGCTTTTAATTTTGTAATGGAATTGTTAAGAGCTGTTCAAGCAGCCCCTTGATTTATTGCGTAGCCAAAGTTTTCGAGCTTAAGAATAAAAAAATACATGGTTAAAGAGCAGCAGCTGCCTTTAAGTCTAATGCAACTGCCGTTTAAATATTTGTTCAACTAATTAGTAAAAGTGTTGCCGAAAATGAAACTGAATAAGAGGCAAATCCAAAGTAATACTCACAAAATGCTGCGCTATTTCCGGTTTATCTCTCTTTTGTAGCAAAGCCAATTAGACAAAATGGCTGCGACACATTTCCGCTGGTTGGACTCTGCATTCTAACTGAGCCTCATGCGTTGCCTACAATTTGATCCTTTGGGTACTTTTGTGACGGGGCATTACAACAATGTGGCAGAGGATGTTACGCACAGGGTACTTTGTGGAAGGAGTTAGGAATGGAAGTATAAATTGAGATAAACATAGAGATAGTTGTAAACAGAAAGTTGTATAGTGAAATAAATAGGTAAATATAGATATTCAATTGTAACATTAAGATAAGAATCTTATTACTTAAACAAATCTTCCCTCTCTACCTAAATTTATATTCTAATTGCTTATAGTAAAGTGTTGGAATTCGAAACACATTCTTACATAGCTACTTACTACAGCTCAAATTAAATTGAATTTATTAATAATTCTATTATGTCTTTAAAAATTGGTCAAACTTTTATCCCTTAGATGTCAATTAAATAATATAATATTAATTTGAATTCTCTAGTTTTATTTCAAATTCCACAGTTAGAGAAAAATACATGAGGCTTAGAATTAATGCTAGCATAACAAAGAAGGGTTTAAGATTGTTCCATGTTCTTTTTTTCAGAATGCTTACACCCTTTCCTAGAAAACTATGTGTTTTGTAAATGCTATTTTATACTTATACAAATCACACTAAGCGTATAAAGGAGTCGGTGTTGATTTCAATGTTTGTTGGCAATTTGAACATTGTCTTTGTTGTTATTACCGACACACTTTCGCATTTGCTAATCGCATTAATTATGCGATGCTTTGCTTTCAGTTGCTGCTGGGCCTTTACTGAGCTGCAGGCAGATGGCCAACAAATTGAACAAAAGCAAACTGCAGGCGATGATAAGGAGGGACAGAGATAGATAGATAGAGAGATAGAGAGAGAAAAGGAAGGGAAAGAAGTAGCAAGATAGATGGCAACATTTGAAGCATAATTGCCTCACTGGGGAATTAAATTGAACACAGCAATATTAACAGAAAATGGCATTTTATTTCATTAATTATCAATTAGTTTTTGAAAATTATTATGCCAAATTTATTAACTGCCAGTGGCTGGCAACTTTGTCCAGCATGATGCCAAAGTTTTGACAAATTTTTATTGAGTTAATTAATTAGTCGAAAGTGCTCGAAAAGGAAATTCACTAGGAATACGAGTTTATGTATTTGTAGATACTTTGATTTCATTATGCCTTCACTTAAAACTACTTATGTGCTTTCGAATTGTCTTAATCATCGAGTCGGCCTGTGAGTTTGAGGATTCACGTAAAAGTCCAATAACCTCAGAAACTCCACCTCCGGGACGTCCTCGATGTGCCTTCGTAGCCAACGCGTAGAGTACTCCGGCACAAGCCCCTCGTTTACCCTCCCAGTTCTCCGGACTTGGATCGAGTCTGTGGTGCAAAAATTCTATTTAGACTCTCCGATTAAAAGGGGATTTTATAAATATATACTCACTTCTCGAGCATATCGAATGCCTTGGCAGCCACCCAGAACTCCTCACACTTGTAGCACTCATTGGCAATTAGCTGGAGTAGAAGGAATGCTTCTGCATTTGTATCCCTGGTGATGAATACATTCCAGGCTAACTCCGGATGGGCGCAACGAATGTGACACTTGGCCAAGATCATGCAGTACGTATGTTGATTCTTAATATCCACATCGTTAATCTGCATCAACAACTCCTCGGCCTCCTTGTAATATCCTGTGGCACATTTGGCCTGCGCAAAATTATAGTTAAACACATCATCGTTCACAAAGTAACTACGTATAGAGTTCATATAGACGAGCACTTCCTCAAACTGTTCATAGAGAAAAAAGGCAGAGGCCATGCTCTGACGTCCTGGGATTGTATCGCATTCGGTTGCCGAGCTGCCCACCAGATGAAGATTCTGTTGTGCCGTCTTTATGTGCTCCTTCTGCAAGAGATTAAGTTTAAGTAGCTTTTTAAATAAATTCTAATTTGAAATTTTAGTTTATTAAAGATTTAAATTCTGTATCATAGCAACAAATTTTAATAGGTGTATGCATACATTCTTGACGTTCTCTGCTCATCTATCCACCTCATCAATTATAAGAGATAGACCTTCCAAACTTGCCAAGAAGGTTATTTTAAACATATGAAAATAAATATAATAGTTGAACCTTAAAAATATTAATTTGAATTCAATTTCCCTAAAATCAAATAGAGTATATAACAAAATAAGAAAGTAATTTAAAAAACCAAGGAATTATATATACATATATTTAAGCTTAAATAGGTGTGCCATTTAATTTAATGAAATACCTGTAACATACATACGTTTACACTTGATTCAATAGTCCCGCGACACTTACCGATCCGAGTTGTTGTCCTAGTGCCGCATGAACCACACCCTTGAGTATGTACTCATGTGGGGATGTGGGTTGCAGCTCTTTCATAAGGGCATGTGCCTCCTGAATATCGCCCTGCTTCAGATAGTATATGGCCAGATTTAAGCGCGCCTCGGGCACTATATTAAGCAGACTTGGCAACACTCTGAGAGCTCCTTCACCATTGCGAAACACAACGAGATTATGTCGTATCAAATCCGCTCCAAAGGTATCGTTGTCAGAGATGTTTTTAATCTCCTGCTCTGCGACGCGTCCGCTGAAAAGTCGAAAGCGATTGCAGGCCTTCAGATTAATGGCAATGGTACTGTCGCCATGTTGGCCAAGATACACCTCAAGCACCTCCTGGGACATGTCATAGTAGTCGAGCTTGTAGAAGCACAAGGCCAGATACACATTAATGGCCATAAAGTCCTTGTTGTCGACAAGCACACGCTTATACACATCAATGGCCTCCTGATAATGGGCACGCATATAATGCATGGAGGCCAAACTTAACTGCTGTTCCACGCTGGGCGTATTCAAAAGTTCCTCCAGCAACTGAGCCCATTGTTGATCATCGCCCAGTTTGTGGGCAAGATGAAAGAGCAATCGCTGCTTCAATGGCCCGTTTGCAGTGCTCTCAATGAGCTGCTTTGCCTCCTCATAGAGGCCCAAGTAGAACATGCAAACGGCCACATTAAGTATCAAATGTGGTTCCTCCATCCCTTGGCGCTGTTTGATATCCTGGTATTGATTCAAAGCCTGTTGATAGTCGCCCAGGTGAAAATTGCAGTACGCAATCCATTGATCGATTTGTCGCTGCTTAAGTTCATTATCCTGCGCCTTTCCATCCTCATCTTCTGTCGCATCAGTGGCATACTAATAAAGACAAAAATGTTCAAGACTGTAGTTGAGATTCCGGTGATAAAGTACCCATTACTTTATTTAAATATAATATATATTTAATGTATCTTTAAAATGTGTAAGAATTACAGCATAGTTTTTAGACTTTAAGTGGATTTCAAACTTAAATTATTCATGACTATCGTTGTGTTTATTCGCTCCTTATTAGTACGGACTTTTAACTAGATTGTTAAGATCATATGTGCTATAGCTATAGCATTGAATGAGTCAACATTTCTGATTTCGAGTAACGGGCTTAAATACTTGCTGAGATACTTTCTACAACTGAGTTTGATAGCTTACCTCAAGGAAGGCTCTGGCTCCCGTGTAGTCACGCTTGATGATGAAATCCTCTAGAGTTGCCGGCGCTGCCTTGCGCTGTTGTTGCATGCCACCACCGCTTGCCACATGCCTCGAGCTGGCCGAGTCCGTTTTGCCACGTGAAAGTATCTATGCATAGCATGTAACTCAAGTAACAGAACTATCTCTAGTATTTTAGCTGTATTTCTTACCATTTTTCCTTTTCTTTTTTTTGTTTTGCTGAGAACTTTGCTGCGTTTACTTTCCTTTTATTTTTTTCTGTTTCCCTCTGTTTTCTCTGTTGTTTTGTTGTTGTGCCTGGGTGCTTGGTTACCGTTACGATTACGGTTATGGTTGCTTGGCAACCCAACATAGCGTCGATAAAGCAGTTCCCATGCCTGACTGCACCCCAAATCCAACTGTTGCTCCACCATGCAAATGTTATACTCAATTCTCGGTTATATTTTCAGATCTTTTTCTCATTTTTTGCTTGTTTTTTGCATACTTATTATCTGCTGAAGCGTCAAATGCGTTATGGGCATACCCTAGAAAGGCTAATACGCTTTACATTCTGATCAACCTTGAAACGGAATTGCTAATTATGTGAGCATAACATTTCTATTAATGTCAGAGGAAACATTCTATCAACAGGTGTTAAAGGGAACATATAATTTTTATGTTAGTAATAACAAACTGAATTGATAATTTTAAATATTAATTATAAAGCATATCTTTTGTTTGTTGTTTTCTTTTTAATTATATTATTGTATATCACAGAGTAACATTCAGGTTTCTGTTAATGTCAGGGTACATTTTTTAATAACATCTGCTCATAGATTCATGTTAAGGTTTATTTATGTACCTTTTTTAGAGGTAAATTTTGATAACAGTTATTTTGTAAAAGTTAATGGGACATATTCTTTAACGCACATGGTAGTAAGTTGTAAATTTGCTGATAAGTTTAAAAGCTGATTTAAGCGTAATAATAAATTTTTGTATAATTTACGTTTGTTTAACAGACGAAATGCTACTGTTAATGTTAAAGCAAGCTCTCTGTTGACAGCTAGTTAACATAAGATACTAATGTTAATGAGGGCAATCAAAGCATACTATTTTAAAGGGTATGCAATTATTCGTAACATGATACCAGAATTTTCCAGTTATTTCACATTCCATTAGAAGATTTCACTTGGATTCCACTTAAGGTGAGTTCAGCCACCTAAAGTGCAGTTCATGGAATGCATTGTTGACACACTTGCCTTATTTATAAGGCGCACAAAACTCATAAATATGCAGACAGCCTGAAAGAAAAATGCGTGCGTCACTCGACATCGCATTTCCTTCGCTTTCCCATTGCAAAGCCTTTACATTTTTCGTATATTTTCTTATTTTATCCCAAACACCTTTTGCAATGTTTTATCTGCTGACATCACAGAATGCTTAATGTGATGCACATATGTATGTTGATGGACACGTTTGTTGTTCTCGGAGCTCGTCTCCACATTATAATGCATACAGGTGCAAAATCAAATAACGATGAGAATAATATTATGTGAACGGACACCTTGATATCTTTATTTAAGTAGTAGTAAAAGGTTTATAGTTGAACTGCATCTATTTTAAATTAAGCAAAAACTAAACTCAACGAGTTGATATACTTTAAAGTGTATTTGCGTTCACATGTCAAAATACCGAAAACTATGTACGCTAGTTTCTTTAGCAACTTATTATCTAATTTGTATTTTAGATAGTCAAATTCATGATAATATTATTTTCAGGCTGTATTTGAGATGCTTTACAGGAAGTGGAACATTCACAGAAAAAGGAAAAAGAAGTACGATTTTTCTATTCGATCGAAGCAAATCTTTTGTGCATCTTTTAGTGATCCTAATTTAACACTTAAAAATACATAAATAAAATTATGAATACTCACTTAAATAATTGGAAACTTTAATTTTTAACAACTTATTTCTTCTGTTTAAACAACAAACTTTAAATGTTTAACTTTCAATCTAAAAGATAACAAAAAATATAATATAAAATTTATAGGTACTCTTCTGATTGCTATATACAAATTCTTATATATGTATATAATACCTTCTATCTCAACCAAGGTTTAAAGATTTATTAGATTAGACCTATTTCGACGCACTTTAAATAGAACTTTGATCCTTAGACTAATTCAAATGATTATTGATTCCATTCGAGAAAGTTGTTAGTTAAATTTCTGAAAAACCACACGGAAATAAAACTCAAGTCAAATTCCCGAGGAGAATTGAATATAAAATTGTAGACAAATATAAAAAAAAACAATCTGTTTGCTGCCTACAAGATAATCATAAGATACAAAGCAGCAACAAAAACAACAACATCAAGAACAACAACAACAACAACAATCATATTGGATATAATATAAAATGCGGGTATTGTGGAAACAAATTTATTTTCAAGTGCTGTGCAACGGTAACGAGTACTTGAATCATTTTAGTTGTCTGTTCTCTGTGTATGTGTGTGTGTGTGTGATTGTGTGTGTTTATGTGATGTTGTGTATTCAGGGCGCGGCCTTTGTTTATGCTACACTTTATTGCGCTTTTGCAATTTCGCGTTTCCGTTTCCTGTCAAATCAGCCATAAAAAGCAAGTCGGGCCCGTGACACCGCGCGCCTATTACATTTCGCAGTCGAATAAACAATGCCAACATCATTTGCACCTCCTTCATTATGGTGCTCGTTATTTGTCAAACAAATAAACAGCGTGGCAAGCAGCAGGGCGCAGAGTACCAAATAGGTTGACGAGGGGGTTGTCACAGAGGGGGGCGGCACGTGCGATACTGCGCTCTTTGGAGGCGTGACAGCCGAATGCTACGTGCAATTGTTTCGGCTCGGCCATGATTTTCCATCATTATCATTGCGCTCGTGTTTACATTTTTTTAGAGCATTTTCCAAATACCGAATCCTCGATACTGAGGCGAAGACAAGAAAGGAAAACAGCAAGAGACGAAGAAGAAGCTAAAGGTGGAGATGGAGACAGAAACGGAGAAGCACTTGGAGCAGGCACCAAGTGACAATTTATTGTCATCTCTTCTTTGCCTTCGTTTCAGTTCACGCTTGTTTTGCTCTCCTATTTCTCTCTTGAGGGTGTAATGATTTTTAACCCATGTAGTAACGCATTACAATCTTTTCTAATAGTGATGAAAATTCACCCAAATTTTAATAATTAAAAGTTTAATAATGTCGGAGGCTTTTTAAAAATCGACTCATCAATGCTCTGATATCTTTTACACATCTCCCATAGATTTAAAGGTCGAGAACTCTGATATATATAATAAAAATTTAATTAATTAGCTTGATAATGACAGTAGTTTTAAGAGATTTCCAATGAATCTCTTTTGTTTTAACGTAATACATTGGTTATCGTTACAAAAAAATGTCAAATAAAAATCGGAAATATCGCTATGCAAAACATTAATACATGGATCATTTTATTTATATAATTTTTTGCATATCAAATTATTTGTTCGACATTTGTTAGGGTATAAAATCTGAGACATTATTTCTTTAAAAATCGCTGATACTGCTCTGTTTTGTTTCTACACTTGACTATTTGCATTGCCTTTTCTGTTTTCATCTAGCACTTGGACAAACTTGTTTTGCCCTGCTTTAGTTCTTACATTTTGTTGCCAATTCTTTGTGTCTTTTTATTTTCATTCTTTTCTTTTTTCTCTCTTTTAAATGAAAAAAATCACATGAAAATTGCGAACTTGCGAAATGAAGTGCAAAATTCAAACGGAAATTGAAATGGCAATGACAGAGTTGAGTTCCCTTCATCTACTCGTACTTCTGACTGCCTCTCACTTTGTATTTTGGCCTTAACTTAGTGTCTTTCCTGGCCATCTTGTGTTCATGTTTCTGCTAACTCTAACCATAACCCTAACACAGTTGCCTGCAGTTCTAAGGCTTCTTTTATTTTTCTTCTTTATTTTCTCGTATCACTCCCCAAATAAAGTTGAAGAAAATGGCGATTTTCTCAAGCGAAAACTAAACACTTGAAATGTGAAAATAAATAAGAATGGACATCTTGGCGATTTATTGTATACTCTGATGATGATGATGTTCTCGTTGTCTTCGTTGTTGTTGTTGTTGTTGTTGCTGTTGTTGCAATGTAGGCACTGTACGAAGTTAAGCTCAAATGTTGCATGCCACTGAAGCATGCATAATATCTGGACAGTGTGCTATTCAAAGGGAAATAAAAGAATTGTGACTAACAAAATGATGCAAATCTTGCTCAAACTATCGAGTTACACAGCAACTAAATGTTTATCTATAAAATGTAAATATAAGTTGCATATTTACTGATACTTTTACTGTATGAGCTTAAGAATATCTTTAAAGTTTCAGCCAAGATAAATGTGAATAGAAGTTAAATTCAACTGAAAGTGCTCTCAAGCAAAAATTTATTTTGTTATTCTATATATTGTTTCTTAACAGCAATAAACTTGTTAACAAAACTTGAATTAGTCATACGATTTTAAAATGTTCTCATGCTAGGTAATTGACAGTTATATTGCTAATTGGCAATTAAAAATATTGAATATCTGAATCTTAAATATAAAAGCTAACTTCTAAGCCCACAAAAGCTTTAAAATTAATGTATGAATGCTTTTATTGCAATAAACTCGCTTAAAGTTCAATTTAGAATATTTAGAAAATACTGGCTCAAAAACAAACTAAGGCTAATGCTTTCAATGACATGACTATGAAAGCTTCAATGTGCTTTCGCGACAGAAAGCCCTATTAACGAAATTAAAGATCATTTTGAAATATATGTATGTATTATTAGCACAAAAGCTCTATAGTTTGATTGACAATTGACTTTTGAACGGTTGAAAAGCAAATGAAAGCACATGGCTTAAAAACTCCATATACCACTTTCACTACTAGGGGAACCACCAAAGGGGGTGTAGGGGGAAAATTGTCGGTGCCGCTGGACTGAGGTCACTAAATTTCAGCCAGTTGTTTGCAATTAGACGCAAATAAACTAAATTGTTTCGTGGCTCGCACGTTTTCAGCCTAATGCGAGCCATTTTCAAAATTTTGCAACACACACACACACACACACACACTAAAAGCACACACACCTACACTTACAGTTGTAGTGGAAGGTTAGCCCTGTATCTTGTTGGCCAATTGCATTTATTGGTGAAATGTTTTTGGTAAATGTGTGAAATATTTTGACTGGCTTTTTCAGCCAGCCCTCTAATTTGTGTATTTTGTACGATTCGCCTATTTGCATATTTTAATTAAAACACAAATTTAGCGTTTTAAGCCCACACTCAAAATGAGAATCACAAAATCAAAATCAAAAACAAAATCAAGCGCAAAATATTCGTATTAAACCATTTTCTGCCTAGATGTGCACTTGCAACTTTTGTGGGTTATTGAAATTGGCTTGTGCTGCATTTAGATAATATTATTTAAACGAATTAAAGTTTTAAATTAACATTTATAAGAAATATAAAATATTTGATCCAATGTCGAAGCTTAGTTGTTTGGCAACCTTTTCCACATGCTTGCATACCTTTGGTTATTTTAATAAATATTTCAATAGACACGCAATCCACAACCACATCTATATCCACACAGAAACACACACTCACACACACAGTAGTAGACAGACATAGTTTACTATCTACTAAATATTTAAACACAGCATCAGATCGTAAAAGTAAAATGTATGCAAAGTGCATGTCGAGCAGCAATCGAGGCGAGTTGTAAAAAGAAGAGAAGAGAAAATTAAAATAAATAAAAGTAGACATCCACCAAAAGGCGAAACCCAAGAAATCAAGACTAAGATAAAGGTGGATACTAGAAGATATCCTGTAACTAAGAATAAAATAATAAAAATATCTCTGTAAACGGAAATTATGTTTGTAAGCTTTGCTAACATTTTGAGTAAAAACTCGTTAAAAAAGCCTTGAAGAAGACTTTAAGTTTGATGAACACAAAGGCTGTCTATAGTTGATAGTTACATATTTCTAGGAAATCTTCATAGATATTTTCTGCTGCCTACATCATACCCAACTCTATTACGTTTATGCTTACAGAGTAGATATATGTATACGAAAGGCGGGCAAAAAAATGCAACAATATTGAATAAAGTTAGTACCTGTCGAGCTGTTGTGTTCCATCTTATGTTGCTGCATGTTATATAAAAGTATGTATCTAGACTTGTACTTGCAGATACTTTTACTACAAGCATTTTGCTCAGGCATGGCCGATGGTTCAAAGCAGTCAACGGTATTCACACCCAAAGCATCCATAGAATCATGCATGAAATAGTAACCAAGTTTATACTATTAGTGTGTATGTGTCTGTGTGATTTCTAATATAAACGCAAATATGCAAACATTTTGCTGCGAACATTTCACCACGTCTTTTCATGGCTTTTGGCTGTAAAGTAACAAAAAAACAAATCTTTTGAAATAAATATCTGAATAGTTTCGGTTGAAGGCAACTCTGTATACTCGAAAAATGTAATTGAGATGCTGTAGGATATATTGATTAGCAAATTAAGTGCTTAGATTAAAAATATATTGGATAGGTCAATTATTTAAAAAATTATTTAAAATTAGAAATACGAAATTAGAATATAGTTAGAGGGCAAAAGAGAAAGTTGTTCTTGTGACTCACAGACTGAAATAATTAAGATAATAGAGTTTCTAAAGAATAAAAATTAAATTGATTTAAGAATGGAATTTATTAACTGAATAAATTAGTATTAAGACAAAGAAGTGATATTGATATATTGAAAACCCTGAGATCATTTAAGAAAAGTTTAAAAAGCTGTTTAAGTGACATATTTTAATTGTTTAAATATATTTAAATGATAAAGCAATATATTAAACTGGAGATTATGTAGATTCCAAAGGCTACAAAAGTAATTTGTTTTAAATAATCAACTTTCTTTTTGAAGATAGCAACCTTTTAGGTTTTAAATAAAAGAGTATTAGATGGTTTAACAAAAATAAATTTGAATCAAAAGAAAAATGAGGAATCTTATAATGATATGTTGTTAATGGTAATGTTGTTGTTGTTTAAGCTGTATTCAGAGTGCATCGCAGTCAGTGGTTTATACTCTTACATAACACTCGGATTTCGTAAATCGCTTATCGAGGGGTCTTAAACAAAGAGCGCATCGAATGCAAATGGTTCTGGTGCCAAATATTGTACTCAACACACACACACACACACACACACAACAACCATGTAGTGTGCCACTCAAAATTGCTTAATTTCATGTACATCCCCGCAGTAGATCCCCCTCTTACCCTTAGCCAAACTCCACCATTGCGTATGCTGTTGCCTGCAAGCGAAAACAAATAAAAGCAATATGCACCAAAGCCGCAATATGTGCATGTGTGTGTTGGTTGTGCTATGCAACGCCACGCCCACACAATCAAGCGCCCATTTATGCACTAATTAAAATTTTATCGTTAAATCTTGTTTGCATGCATTGCAACAAGCGGCATGTTGAATCCACTGAGGAACAACGACGCCGCCGACGACGCCGATAGAGCTTGAGAGGCACCATGAGGGAGGTGCCCTTCCGTATTTGTTACACCCCTCTATATCCCCTTTCCATGCTTTACGTTGCTTTACCCCCTGCTGAAATGTATGCAATGCGCACATTTTTCGACTCGAAAATGTTTGGCAACAGTTATTTGCACTTCCGGCGATTGCCACGCCCGATGCCTCCGCTTGCTGTTGCAGGCACACACACAGCACTTACAGCATACACAACACACACACACAAATATTCGCATAAATTTGGCTAGCATTTTCATTGCGTTGAACGCTTGGCACCAGCCATTTTCATATTTTATTTGCTTTTCACGAACACATTTCGTCTGATAAGTGCCTTCGCATATCTTTCAAGTGGCAACTGCAAGGGGTAGAAGGCAGATGATAGGGAAGGAATAGGGAGAAGGGTAACTTCCTATCGCTCAGTTAATGCTTACATGGTGTTATTACAGTTGACTCATGTGGCATTGCAAAGTTTTCAGCAATTAAATATGAATTACATTTGGCGTTTTAGCTGGTAATTTGATAAATATCACAGTTACCAGTCACCGTGACAGTTACACTCGACAATTTGTCACTTTTACCCCAGTAGCAGTTTAGCAAATTACATTCGCACTCAAAAATTCAATTTTCAAACAACAAAAAGAAGTAGAAAAAAAAATCAACACTAGCATCATACATAAATGGATAAAACTAACTGACCGAAACGAATTTAGTCCAAACTTTTTGCGCCGTCAACTTTTTTAATTTAATATCAAATACATTGCGTATACGTAATTTTTGTGGTTTGAAGCGCCAACTAGGTGCTTGTGAGTTTGTGTGTGTGTGTGTGTGTGTGTGTGTAAGCGTGGTCAAAAATTTAATTAAAATGTTGCATGAGTGAAATTTCAAATTCTAATTTCAAATTGCATGCAGAATGAATAATTGAATGCAATAGTTGAAACAGTTTGACTGCTCTTTTAGTTAATTTTGTCAGTGTCTGTTATCAAATTGAAATGTTTTAGTCACCAGTTGACAATTGTACGCAACAGTTTGGGTAATCTAAATACTGCAGTTATACATTTAGACATGATCACAAAAGATGTTATATGTATGTTAAACTCATATGATAAATTACGAGTTTTTAATCTCATTTGTTGCTTATGTTAATTGGCTGTAAGAAAGAATGAGTACCGGACTTTCAATATTTATTCTGTTGTTCTGATTAAACGTCGGCAAGAAGAAAACTTCTAAACGATTTTAGAAGAGCTTTAAAAATGATATTCAATTCTTAATACCTCTAATTCTTAATATCTTTCATTCAAACTTAAATAAACGAAAATGTTCAAATATGTTAAAGCTTAAAGTTTACTAAAATTTGATACGTTATAAGTTAAGTTTTTAAATTAAGAGTGAATTTAGTTTAGCTAAAATTAATCTGAGAATTATTTTTGAACTTGATCCCCATACTTTTAAATCAAAATATAAAAATCCATGACATGATTTGACAATTTGCTATTTGTGTAAGCAAAAACCTTAAAATAAGAAAACTAGCAAAAAGTACATTTTTTATATCTATAGATTTTGATCAGATTTTTTTTTATATTAACCTTTAAGAAAATCTTTTATATGCTAAGTAAGTACAACATCTTTTTGCACTATTATTAATTAAATTTAAATAAATTACTAATTTTAATTGTATTCATAACTTATATTCTTTCACCTTTTTTATATTTTACTTATTAGTAACAGTTAGTAACAATTTAACAAAACAATTTAAATTTGTTTTCCACAATAAATTGACATATTTCGATAGTTATGGTTGTCCTTTGAATTTGATTATTTATAATTATTTTAAATGATTTCCATTGTGTTTTTCATTATTGTTGCAGCAGAATTTCAATGAAATACAAAATAACCGCAAATTGTTACCAAATGTTTGTGATTTCAAACAGGTAACGATAATTTATTTATATTAATTTATATACATTTTGTGGTGGCAAATTTGGAAGAAATTTAATATTTTTTACACTGTATGTGGTCGCAAATGTGGCATAACTTAGATGAGCTTCTGTTTTGGCCCCGTTTGTTTGCCTGCAGGTCATCAAGTCTAGTCACTTTATGGGCTTAAGAGCTAAGAAGTGCCACACCCATTTTACACACAACGCCCACTAGACCTCCACCCTGGAACTCTCCACTGGGGCGCCCTAAAAAACTTATTTATTACCTTTGTTTAGACTTTATATAACACTCCAGTTGATGGCACTTGAGCAAATGGCATTAGCATTGTCTTGTCTCCTTCTTGCCAGGATTGTTATTATTGTTGCTGTTGTTGTTGCTGTTTCTGTTTTGTAAGCCTGAGACACTTTCTTATCAGAATACAGCCGGGAGAGACGAAATGTTTTCCTTGCCTTACACTTGGCGGGTCTCTTCGCTTGATTTGTGTGCTTTGTGTGCGAGGGAGTTTGTTCAGAGTCTCGTTTCTTGTTTATACGCCTCAGAGTATGCAGTGGAAATTACATATCTGTCTCATGTAGTTGCTTGTTTATTATTGTTTATGAAAATAACATTGTGGCAGAGCCTTGTGCTGAACGAATGGACTAGTGTCTCGGTATCTGTCATGTGTCTATTACAGATGAGAGTCCATCATGTTATCATATATGAAATGATGTTTATTATGGAGGATATATCACAAAAAAAAGTGATAATTTTAAATATATTATAGTTACTTAATAAAATGAGAAATATTTAACTTAAACTCTTACAAAACACTAACAATTATAATCAAAGAACTCTTTGATATCTTGATTTATTAGCTATTGAAATTTGAAAGTAATTTATTTTCATACATATAACGATCTGAGCCAAATTTTATAAGCTATCTAAGAATGTGCGAAATACCCAAGAACTTTATAACATCCGATCTAGTGCATCATCCACGATGCAATAGGCCCAAAGGTGACCTGGTGAGTATTGGCATGGTATGAGGTTTAAATAAAGTCAGAGGGTAATTGGAATCCCTCCACAGGGTTTTTGCCCTACAGGGAATAAGCAATGGGCGCATGTCCGTTATATGTTCGTATTTGAGAACGGAGATCTGAATTTGGCTGCACATTATCTGGCCGAAAAGATGCATGAACCCTTCGAGCCATTTCCCTTTGCCTGTGTGGCCGTTCAACAGTCGGTGAGGGATGATTTTATAGAACGGCTTCGAAGTCGTTTTCGTCAGGTGAAACCTCATGTGGCGACGCATCCACACTTTGAACTTAGTCTGAATGAATTGAAGATGGGTAATGTGAAATATGTGGTTGCCGAAGAGAAGAATGCTCCTCCATTTGCCAGTCCAATACTCGTGACGGACAATGTGAAACAATTATTTTTTAGCAGCAGACCCTCGGGTGTGGTCACATTGCAGAGTTTCAATACGATTGCGGAGGCACAGAATATTTATACGATGGAGACATTAACATTCGATGCAGTACATCTCTTTGATGAGAGCATCACCAGTGTTTACGCTCTGGCATCGTCACTTCTTTGTGCCCAGTTCTTTGTAAACTGTTTTGATGTCTGTACTAAACCTATTTTACCATACTTTGCTATGGGACAATGTCGTGCTCTTCTTAATGATGGCTATCACTTGGAGGCCTTACAACTTGGCGGTGCTTTTAAGATCATTGTCTTTCCCTATACAACGACTCTGGTCCGTTCCTGTATCTGTCCAAGGGGTCAGTGTACTTGCACTGCTGACGACAAAGTTTGCGTTGGTCTGAAGAAGTAATCTGAGAAGGCGAATAGGGATAAAAGATGTAAAGTCTAAAAGTTCCAACACATCCTTCAAACAGACGTGGCAAACCAACCACAACCACAAGAAAAATTAAACTAGCGTGAAAAAAAAATGTTACAGAAACTTAACTTCCTGACTGACTGTGACGTCTGGCAGAATCTAAGAACCTAAGGAATTCCCTTCTCTTATTTAGCAATTGGACTGACATGGCACATGTGGTCCATAATTTTCGCGGTAGTTGCATTTGAATTGGTTTTACAGTGAACATTAACTACAATAGATTAACTACACTTTAAACTATATGTTAATGATAACTAAAGTAAATGTGAAAAAAATTAAAGTAAAGAATTTTTTTTTAAATGATAACAGTGGAGGTCGCTTTAAATATGACATAATATATCTCATGATACAAAATACTACTTTTAAAATTTGCAGGATATTTTTAAACATCATTTTGTCTCGAGCTGCTTTCTGAATTTGTCCCCTCTCTAGCTTTCATTTACTTGAGTCTTCTTTCTATTAGTTACTACTGTACTTGGCCCTTGCCACAATAATTTGTCTGTATTTATCAGCCCGTGTCTGGCGCTTCCGCTTTGACAGTCTCGACTGTCAGCCAGACTGTCATTTCAACATATGTCGCAGACTGTTGGTTTTTAATAAAACTTCGCACAGTTTCCCCGCGAAGTACTTGGTACAAGAAGAGGTACGAATAGAAGTAGAAGTCAGAGTAGGAGTAGAAGGACTTATTCGCCATAGGAATTGAGTTCCTACCAGGACAACTATTAAACTGGCAGTCAGCCATTAGTTGCGGCTGCTGCGGTTGCTTCGACAGTTTTTTGGCTTTTATGTGCCAACTTGTTAATGAGTTTGCCCAGAGAAGAAACCGAGAAGAACTTCATGCCAGGCAGGCCTTCTGTCATTGAAAGCAAAATGTTGTTGCAGTCTATGACAGCTGACACTCCGACTGTCTGATTGTCTGTCTGCCTGTCTGTCTGTTGGATAACTGACTGACTGCTTATTCACATTGGTCAGTTTTGTCTGCATTTTGTGATTTGAGTTTGACATGTTTTTGCCTGCAGTTTCAATAGAGTCTGGCACTGCAGTTTGTTAATTCTCCATAAACGAAACAATTTCGCATAATGTTAATGCAATATATTTAATTATAAACTTTAGTTTGCGTACTGCAGTAGCACTTTAAATAAGCTAGCTTCTTTAAAGAGTTAAACTTTAACAATAAATATGTTCCAAAAAGCTAAGCCCATAAAACTATTTTGGCTTTTTTGTGTAGATTTAATGTATATTCTTTAATTCAGAAAATGATCACAGCTTTAAAAAAATTGCGAAATTCTAGGGATTTTGTTTTTTAAAACAGCTAGAATTTAATATGTTTTGAGCGTATTGTGAAAAAAGCTTAGTCGAGATGTTTATTTGTTTGCCTGGTTGTCTGGCATTTGTCATAAATTATTATCTATGTCTGGCATTGGCATTGGCATTGCCACGCCCACTGTTTGCCCATCTGCCAAACATGCTATCCATCCTCCGCAGTTATTCCATTAAGCTGTCGAACTTGACATTTTTAACTATATCGCGGGACAGTCAATGCTGCAGATTTTTGCATTGATTTTATTTGCAAATTTTTCACCGATACTGAGCAAAAGCTCGATTTTCATACGGAATATCATTATAGCCATGGTTTGATTTAAAAATTGATTCTACATTTACAAATAGTGGATATTAAAATTTGAATATATATCAACTTTCGGAAAATATTAATAAGCGGGTATCCTTTCGTTGAAAAATTAATCTAAAATTTTTAAAGTTCGAGTTTTACTTTCAATCAACTCCTAATGTACAAAGTAATATAAAACAACACTTTAAAGTTGGTTCTGGGGTGTTCTATTTTTTTTTTTAAGAAAAAACAATTAGCGTAGAAATAAATGTGAAAAGTGACCAAAAATTTGACTTGTAAAGTTGCCAGCTCCAAGGACTAACAGACCTCAAACTTTCGTAGCTTTATTTAAACTCAACCGGGACGTCATTTTGTTCCTGGTTTGATTTATGAATCGATTTTCTAGTGCCAGAGTTCTACCTTTAAAATTGTATATTTTAAAAACTTATATACTCTGAAATCTATCTACCTAATATCTTCGCGCACAGAACACTCTCCCTTCTCCCTTTGGCACCCCTTTGACACGACACTGGAAATAGCCAATGGCCTTTTGGTTGCCTGTTGCCCGCTGTCGGCTAAAGGGAAGCCGCAACAGCAACGACAACCGCAACGGACACTTGTCAACTGTTGACGCTGTTGTTGTAGGCAGATGATGTATGTGACGTGACTTGTTGTTGTTGTGGAACTGTGGTGTTAGCTGCCGAGACTAGATGTAATGGAGTTAAAGTGCAGCCTGAGCAGAAATAATCTGTAGGTTCGTGGTGCAGACATAATCTACTTGCGGGAGGCTGCCTTTTCTTTTTTTTTTTTTGTTGAACACAATGGGCCTTAGGCTTTTGATTTTGGAATTATACATACATATACATATGTACTTGTAAGCTTCTCACATGCTGCAAACTGTGTATATAAAATTTATGAGCGTCATAAACACATACTCCAACTATTTGTCATATCTTTCTTTATTTTAAATCAATCAGCTTTCAAAGTTTATAAAACGAGTTTTCAATAAGCTTAACTAAGGATTAATTCTTAAACACTGCTTTTTAAAGAGAGGAATTTTGAATAGATTAAGGTAAATTTAAGGTAATTTGCAAGAGGAAGCAATTGTTATTGTAAACAAAGACAACATCGTTCTAAAAACGTCTTACTGCCATAAAAAGCTTAAGGATATTATTAAAAATTTTCTTAAGGTACATATAAAAGAGAACTCTAAGTATACTTAATGGCAAATAAAGTCATAGTTGAAAGATTAAATCATCACAATATATATATAAAAGATAAGAATAATTTAAATTGAGGACAACATCAAATTTTAATAATAACAATTTTCACTGTGCCTCACAGAATTTGTTTTTTTGAGTTCTAACAGAAATAAAAACTTGTTCTTATACAAATTGCAGTTGACAAGAATTTTATTGGTAAGGCAGAAACATTCAAAACCGATTGAAAAAAATGCAACTACAACTAGCAATCAATGCAAAACCCCTGACCAAATACAAAACAATGCGATCAACCGCAATCGAGGACAACAATTTGAAAAACATTACCCATACGCCATGTGCGACACACAAAACATGGCACCAAGATACACAGGAACCAAAAGAACGACAGAAAGGAGAACGAGGAGGAGTGAGGGGGAGAAAGGTAGAGAGTTTCTGCGGTTGCGGGACAGTAAACTCAGCCATGGTGCACAGTGTATTTTCAACACCTGCTGGTCAAACAAATCGTGTTCATTTCGGTACAAACACTAATTTCGACAAGGTGCAAACAAGCTGACGTTCCGAGTCTAGGGATGTGTATATGTGTGTGTGAATGGGGCATACAATGGGGGCACACACATACATACACAGTTGCATGTCACGTGCTTGCGGGTCTGCGTCTGTGTCTGTGTCTGTGCTCGGGCCTGTCGTCGACAGATAAAATGCTTTTTGAAAAATGTAAAATTGCATTTGTAACCGCATTTCATTAGAGAAAGAAAGTCAAGCGTCAGGTAGCAGCAACGGCAACAGCAACAGCAATAGCAACAGCAGACGATGTCGACTGTGGCACGTACGTAACCGAAATGCCATTGGGGCAACACAAACAGCAACGTGCAACGTGCAACTGGCAACCGGCAACTGGCAACCAGCAGACGGCAACATGCAACCGGCAAGCGGCTACCTGCAGCAAAGTCTGCATTCGCGACAGCGAAACTAACGTCATGGTCAGCGGACAAGCAACAACAAAGAGAGGCAGAGAGTGAGATGAAAACAGAAAAAGAGAGATATATAAACAGAAAGAGATAGAAAGAAAGAGAGAGAGAGAAAGAAAAGGTGAATGCCAGCCATGTTACAGTTGCCATTTTTGCTGTTGCTGTCAGAACATAAACATGGCCGTCTGTTGTCTCTCTTTGTCTGTGTGTATGTGTGTGTGTGTGTGTGTGTGTGTGTGTGTGTGTCGTCTGCTCGTTTAGGCTTTAAATGGCTTTCAGCAATGTTGATGCGGGCAGTGTGTGTATGTATGTGTGCTGTTTAGGTGTGTGTATGCGATATGCGACATTCTTACCGAAATGTGCAACATTTATGGGAATAAATGATTTGATAAATATGACAATTTGATCAACAGATTGCAGTTAAAAACAAAGCTAGGGATAAAAGATTTACAAGTGATTCAAAATCGTACACATACAAGAAAATTCACTCAAGAAATCCAGATTAAAATACTTGATATTTGCTAGAATTTATAAGTATGAAAGAAAAGAGGAAAGAGAAAGCCACTATCTAGTATATCAGCTTCTGATAGCTCATACATAGAACAAGTATCAGAATATCATTGAGTTCAGAACTAACACTCTCCCTAACAACACACTAAGGAGTGAGCTAATCTATAAAAAAGATAAAAGTATAAATTGATAAAAATGTCTTCTTTCCTTCTTTTTAGAGTCACAATTATCTTTACCAAGAGTTTAAGAAGTTATTTAAGTTTAAGAAGAAGTAATGCAAATAATAAAATGCACTTGCTAAGTTAAACCGGCAATGAAAGTAGGAGAGGTACCAAGGATCTAACTTTTAACTTTTTGATAATTCCCGTTAAATGTCATCAAAACAATCATTAAAATATATTTAAGAAAATCCACGAAAGTTTTTTTTTATTTCACAATTATATTGTCTATCTTTCACCATAGTGAGATCTACTAATAATCAGGTATTATATCTAATCCAAGCGAAAAGCAACCATTTCACAGTGGCAATGATCCCACAGACAACGAAAAACTGCAAAATCCGATGATATATACGGAGCCTGCATGATCAATGTAAAGTTAGTCAGTAGGATTAGATATTATAAGTATTATTATTATTGTGTTTTACGCACCTATCCATGTTCCTTTTGGCATGTTTCACAGATTCTTCAGTTGGATTCTCCTTGGCTAGATAGATTTGTACTCCTTGGTATACACGTAGAAGATAATCATCCCAATCGAGAGTTTTCATACTAAATTCGAAGAGTTGTTTATCCAGCGGAGATAGGATTTCCCAAAGTCTATCCGTATTTAATGTTTCATAACTGTAATTTCCTGAAGAAAAATGATAAAGTCCATTCATATTGTTGTGTATTTTGTGATACATTTTCATCATACGCGGTTTTCGACCTCGAAGCTGCAGAACAAGGTCAATAACGTAGCCAGGCAACAGATGATAGAAAAAGGTCGCCAGTTTAAATAGCCAATAGATGGAGGTGGTATGCAGGAAAGGATACCATAACGGAATTTCGAACGGGATAACATGTCGAAGCTTTTCCACGATGGCCGTTGATTTAGCATTTATTATAAGATTCTTATCGTTGGGCACATAGTTATAGATCGAAGGAGGCGATCGAGTTATTTTGCAATTACGCACAGTGGTCTTCTTGGCCGTTTGCCAGCCGCATGCAATAACTAGGTTGGTACATCTGTCAACGGGAACAATCAAGGACAGAGCGTTACTATTGAGAGGTGCAACACGTACAATACCCATTGCGGCACCGACCACCAACCCATCCGGTCCATGAAAGTTGTCTATCCATCCAGGTATGGGTTCCCTGCTAGCCCCACTAACTGCAAAGTCGTACATTAATTCAATTACAATTAAATACAAAACGGACCGTGTGACGGTAGCTTAATGAATTTCACGTACTTGCCCCCGGGCGAAAGATGCAGACCGGCAAATCATCCGATTCCATTTGGATCACCTGCTCCGCCAATGCCTTTGAGTACGTGTATGTATTGGGAAACTTATCCAACAGAGCTGGTTCCATTTTGTCAACCGTATCGTTATCCATTATTTCTCTCAAATCTAAGACTTTGTCGACACTGCAACTCAGATGCCCGGGATAAAAATTTTCCGTAATGTGATGAATTATACAATTGCAGTAGGCCGTGGAGACGTGAATAAATGCCACAAGACGATTCATTTCTTTTGCCAATTGCAACATGAGGCGAGTAGCACGGGTGTTCGTATCCAATGCCAAGTGCAACGGGTCTGTAAATTTCACTGTGGAAGCACTGTGGATTACCACATCTGCCTCCCTTTTCAGGAGCTCACGATCCTTGAGACTAATACCCAAATCTGGTTCAGTGCAATCTCCCGATATGGCCACAACACGTTCCAGCGCATTGGGCTGAGTTTGGAGTAGCACACCAAACAGCTAAACAGATGGCAAGAGTCCTAAACTAAAGGAGGTCAATTTAATAGCCAATATCAAGAAATACTCACAGGATCGGTTTTCCATCCTTCAACGCGTTCCTTTGAACTCTTTTCACGTTTAGGTCGAATTAAGGCGTAAATTCGAGAAACCTCTGTTGCCCGTAAAAGCTTCTCAATTGTCACTGAAAAACACATTAATCAACTTTTAACTAACCAACACAGTCAATCAACTTTTAATAATAAATGTGGTATATTAATAATATTTATCCACATCCAAACATTTATAGAGCAATACATGTATGTTTTTGGACTTCGATCGCAATGTGTTCAAATAATAATATTAAAATCATACAATTAGTATTTTCATTATTAAATATTTTTATAAGTTGTTATTGTATTAAATTGCAATTAAGTTTGAAGCAAAGGCTTAATAAAACTGAGCTCTATAGTTCGACCAACAAATCCAAACCTTCTCGAATATTTAGAAAATTTGAAGCTTTAATTAACACATATGTATGTAGATCTCGTCTTTTTCCTTGATATATGATTCCTTTTAAGTGTGCCTACCTCTTCCCAAAAATCCAGTGGCACCTGTTATAAAAATGGTTTTATTTCTATAAAATTCCCTTATTTCCGACTCCATTTGCAGTCTTTTTATTTCCTCACAGGATTAGCAGAAGCAATCCAGTTGCTTAAACCGAAACCGTTTTATTCAAGAGCTGAAGTTCACTGTCAAGTTTAAAAATTCCCACGTACCTTTTATAGAAAAAATGCTACTTGTTGAGTAATTACAATTTTAATACATAATTCATGCTTAGAAAACCCATAGTACATTTGTAGACCCTGTACTTTTAAGAAGTACAAACGGGTCTATTAAGTTCGTGCAAATAAACAACGACAGCAAACTTGGTAGTTAGGCTCATCTATATTTTGCGCAGCTCAAGGCTGGCTTAGAATTTGGCCACGCCCCCGTAAATCAAAAAACCTTTAACGTCTTTAACGCTAGTTCCTTTATTAAATTTGATCGCTGAATGAACGCGGAAGAAGAAAAGACGCTGCTATGTACAAAGCTTGAGGTTTGTTTGCTTTTTACCACAAAGGTCTTCTATCACCACTTTTCGCTTTTCACCACTTTTTGGTCTTCCCATTAGTACAGGGTCTCCTACTGTCGAGCTTGCTCCAGTGTAGCTTAATGCATATGTCATTCTGGGGTGTTTGTTTCAATTATCATATGTGCATTGAATAATCTTGGAGTTTACAATAATTTGACTTTCTCCTATAGTATAGAAGGAATTACTTGTGTTCATCTCTTCATTCATGACACCTTTGGAAACGTGACTTCAATCTATTGTAATCCTTTTGATTGCTCTCCATATTAGAACTGGAAAGACCCTATGGAACAATAGGAGTCTGTTTTTTCGCAATAACAAATAAGCTGCTTTAGTCGTTCTACAAATTCGCTAGTACTAAAAAGAAGAATGAGAGCTGTGTACACTACGTCACTCAAACACTGCTCAACAACAACTAATGCTAGCTACATGCGGAAAAAAATTTAGACATATGTATAACACGATGGTTCAAGGTTGGAATATGCAAGTGCGCTTGAATCAAATTCATTGAGCTTGCAAATTCCATTTCGAATCGAAAAATAAGGTTGGTCAGTGCGGCTAAGTTGTTTGACAACATTGGGAGCATTCAGCAGGTAATTCTGATCAACAATCGTGATACCTGATATTAATTACTGACACTTTTACATTTTTTTAATATATTTTTTAAAGACTTAGTAGGCTGATTAAATAAAAAGTAATCATAAAGTAAATGATTACTGATTAGTGATTGTCTGCTAAATGCCGCCATTGTTGTATAAATCAAATATTTGGGAAACATTATAGTAGTTCAAATTTAAAGCAAGCTATCTTAGGCGGGTCAAATTTAGTCATAGTCTATATAACGATCTGTGAGTTTGGTTGATATATCTTAAGAAGCAAAAAACTTGTTCATACCAAAGGTTGATTTCTAACCTATCGTTTCTATGGCAGCTATATGAATCAGTTGCAAGATTTGAACCAAATTTGGTGAGGATGTATAAAACTGCAGCAAAAACTCGGACATTTACCAAGTTTTACCAAGATAGCTTCAGTTTGCATAGAGAAGACAGAGAGTAGTACAAGGCTGAAAAACTGAAAATTTGGATAATTTTTTTTTTGCTTGCTTAAAATTTATGGGAAATTGGTTTTGCAAGGCCAGCTTAAAATACGAGACGACAACCCTTACCCTGTTGCCCCTAATGGAACTGACAAGTTGACAAATGAATGATCGAAGCACAGTTGAACAACACAAAGTGGGAAACCTCGGATGGCAGCAGACATCAGACAACAAACGACAAACATGATGGTCATGACGCGTCGACAAACCGCAGAATGTGACCCGAACAACAACAAAAATAACGATAACAACTACAATGAGAACCTGGGGCAAAAACATGAAAAGTACCGATTACCAATACAGTTAAAGCCTGGCCGTGTCTTTGAACTGGTGTCTGTGCATAAGTTCCATCATATGATATCAATTAGTGATAGTGCGGTGCGACTGAAATGTCATTTGCAAAAATGCGCATATTTTAAACATGACATACGACAGTCGAACCACTCGAACCCCTCGAACCACCCCACCCCAAACCATACCAAACCACTCATCGGGACAGCCCAAAAACCAACCGGTGGGCTATGATATCTCGCAAATGGAGCGCACTTTTTATGGCCTGCAGGTCCCCCTCCAACCTCCTTAAAACAAAGGGTATGTGACTAGTAAGAGTATATCGAATGGATGGCGAAGAAAGCGACCTGCAAGTGTTTATTTATTTGGCTGCTTCTATTCCTAGTGCTGCAAGCTAAAGCTTACAATTTAAGGCACTAGTCACTATTGCTGGTATAGAGGTAGAAATAATAATGAGATTTAACTGCTGTTAGTTTTTTTAAAAATAAAAAGATATAATAACATTGACATACAAAATTTTGTCTTTAGTATTAAGACTAATTTTTATGTTTGGAATATAAATTATTTTTTCAAGCTAAGATTTAATATCGTTTTAATATTATTTATGTATTTAATTATTTTCTGGTGGTGCTTTTTGTTTATACTTATTGTTATGAAATGTTTTTAATGTATGTAATATTCTTTCCGAGTTAATGTTCTTTATCTTCATCATACACTATAATTTTAAACGCTTTAACTAAGAGAATAGATTTTTAACGCTTTTTATATAAATCTTTGAAAATCTTTAGCATAATATCGAACACAAATTCAGTACATATGCATTTAAACTTGAATATCTTGCATTACATCTTAAATGAAGAATTTTCATAATATAATACTCAATTAACTATTCAAGCAGAGTTCAAGAAAAAACTGTAATCTTTAACTGATTGAAATTAACAGCTCTAAAAGCCAATTCATCTTACGAAAACGGTTTAGATCTTTGGAAAAGACTTTTAACCGATAAGAGAAAGATGGTTTATCGTTTTGGGGGAATTTGTATATTATTTTTTTGAACATATATTTAAAAGGAAAATTTTCTTTTAAATTATTTAGAATTTTACATTATTTTTCTTATTTATAAGGGCATTAGAATAGTCAATTTACGAGGCTCACAATGTTGCTGCTATGGTCTATTTCCTTTTCTTTGTTAGCCCAAGTTGCAGCCATAAAAACCAAATACAGAAAATGGCCAAACGACCCGATCCACATAAAATCAGCTGCACCCTTGCCCGCATCATATCAGATACAACAATGCCAATGGCATTGGGCTGCATAGTGTTGCATGCAACGTATGAATATGCAACGATGCCACCGATGATGACCACGACGAGGAGGTGCTGCAATGGATATGCATATGCAGGTGCAATCTGTACCAGACTCGCCAATTCACCGACATCAACCATTTCCAAGCCGTACAATGCTGTCAACGTTAGCCATATTCCCGGACACAGACACGGACACGGACATGTGGCTTGGCCAGCGTCGCGGTCAGGCCAATAAAATTGCAGCCAAGTGCAGCTGGGAATGATTTGGTGACCGTCGCACACAAATTGCATTTGCAGTTTTTATCGCTCTTATGTCTTTTACTCTCTCTCTCTTTCTGTCACTCTTCTCTCTCTCTCTCTCTTTTCCCTCCTTTTTTTGATGTATTAAATTTCAGTTGAATATTTGCCTGAAAATAAAACTCAAGTATTTGCTAAAAAATACCCTGTGACCTATTTTGAAAAATTCTAAAACGTTTTTGAATTTGAAAGTCAGTAAAAGCTGTCATATTTTTCAAATAACCTATTTCAATATAGTTCATGGTCTGTTTAACAAATTGATGACGTTTTGAATTACAAAATTTATGTATTTCCGTTAAAAAATGTATAAAACTTTTTTGTGAGCTATAACAAAAAACAAATAACAAAATAATCAAATAAAGTAAATATAGAGATAAGATAAAGATAAGATGGAAATAAATTTTGCTTTTTTGACAATTCTAAACAATTTATTTATTTATTAATTTGCGTCAACAAAGAGCAGTTAACCAAAAGTTAAAAGTTTTTAAAGGAAAAATATATTTTTGAATAGTAAATAATAAAAAACTAAAAAGAGAAAGGTTCAAAATAATTAATGAATAAAAATTGTAAGTGTCTGGGCATATTCCACAAGGTTTAATTAATTATTTGGTCAACTGATAAAATGGTCAAGCTTATTATGCACTTTTTTGTTTCTCTCCTCAATAAATCTAGGGTATAGGTAATAAAATGATGAGTGCGTTATTCTATATATAGTAGCTGGCTTATTGATACTTACAATGCGAAATTAATGCGCGAACAAATACGTAAAGTTGCCAAATTTTCTATTGGCCTTTTGTAATTGTTGTGGTTTCGGTTTTGGTTTTGGCCTGGTTTTGGGTCAATGCCAAAAAAAAAACAACGCAAAGCAAATTGTTATGCCAAATTTTTGCGGTATTCTCTTATATTTGGACAAATGAAATTTATAATTTGTTAAATATTTTAGACAAATACTTTAATTGCGGTCCGATTGTAAGCCAATGACACAAGCTTATTTACATAGTGTTCAAGTGCTCAAAAAAAGCGTCAGTCAATTGGCCTCTTGTTGAGCTTTGACTGCAGCTGCCACGCCCTCTGCGCCCACTCACTTTTCACAGTGACCTCCAAAACGAGAATAGCATAAAATATATTTTTTGCCACGTTCAATGCTTTTTTTTTGTATTTTATAATTCTATTTTTATTTGCAAGCGTGGACGAGGGAGAGAAATGGGAAATGGGCGTGTTAGCCTCAGGGCGTGGAGCCTCGTTGACATTTTTATTGTGCGGCAATGTGGTTTTTGTTGTTGTGGTTGTGTCGACCATTTTCAATAGTGTCCAAGTTGATTTTTGATTTTATATTGGCGTTAATGCTAGAGATGTGAGTGTGAATAAAACTTGCATAAAAGTATTTTCATATTGATTTATAGTAATGATAATTATCAATCATCTTTTGGTTTTCATTTTTGGCAACATTTTTGGGTATGAATATTATTTACCTTTTATGATCACTTCTGCGGATTGAGTTCGGCTTGAGCTGAAAAGTGTTTTTAATTCAATATGAAAGAATGTATTTTAATGAATGAGTAAATCTAAAGAATAGTGTAATACAAAGAATAATACTTCCATTTCAGTTCATCGTTTAGCAATTACTTTATTCACATTTTAGGCTTAAGTAAATATATCTGAGCCAAATCGTGCCTGACTTTCTGCCATCTCTAATCGAAGCTCGCTTGACTTTCACATTTTATTATTGAAAAATAAAAAAGAGAAATGTGTAATTTGTATTTGTCGCCGACATTTGTATGGACGGCTTTTCAATTGGAAGTCAGAAAATGTCGAGAAATTAATAAGCCACAGCTTATGGCAATTCCAATAGCTTATTGGCGACACTTGCCGCATTTTTTTTTATTTTTTTTTTATAAGTTTATATATATTTTTGCACTGCAAATTAATTTGAAGTGGAGCTCCATTCAAATCTCAATCACTTGGCAATAAAATCGAAATTAACTTTGCACAAAGGCATCATAAAAAGCATAAACGTTGCTGTGGCCTCACCGTCAGCTTCAGCTTTAGCTTTTTCTCCTCCTGACACAAACTTAATTTGAAGCAAAACCGCCACAAAAAAAAACTAATATATTTATAAAAGCTGCCTAACTTAAAGATACCCTATACAAATGACTTAAAATTGATTGTTGGACAAGTTTTCAGTTCCATATTCGATCAAAATTAAGCTAATTGTAAAAAAAATATTTTAATTAGTACTATGTATGTATAGCATAGTATTTTAGCGTTTGTTATAGGGTATTCTTGGAAAAAAGCAAAAAATGCTGTGTTGATTGCGCAGTTGGACTTTAAGCCACAGGTAGAACGCCAACAAACCGTTGATGAAGTTTTTTTCAAAGGAGCGAGCGAAGCAAAGAGAAAGGGAGGAAGAAAGTACAAAAAAAAAACGCACACAAAACGAAATAAATTGAAAATCGAGTGAGCAACAACAAGAAACAGAAGCATGGGTTGTCAACTGCATAAAAAAGGAAGAGAGAACGAAGCAAAGAGAAAAAAAGGAAGGAGAATATAACGAGTCGAACTCAAAAGTGTGGTTGCAAAAAAGAATCTAAGCTTTGGCATTCCTCTTGCTTAACAGCAAAAGTTTTTCCATTATTTGAAGATTATAGACTCTAAACATGCGCTCTTCCTCCGTACCTCACAAAAGTGAAAAAACAAAAAATTGACAAGATATGAGGGCCGTAGGGGGGAGGGGTTGCCATAGCTCTTACTGTTGCTGATGATGACGTAGCTTCGAAAATTTTCCACACTTTTATGACAGCAACATCGCTTGGGCGTTGATAAAGCCACATAGAGCACAAAAAGAGATGTTCAACTTTTCAGCAATGCATTCGCATTGTTTCAGTTTTCTCCCATCCCGAAACGTCAATAGCTTCTATTCGTTACTCGCTCTCGACCCCTGGCAACTCTGGCTGAACCAGTGTTGCATATGGTTGTCGTTGTACTTTTCGTTGCTTTTGTTATCGTAATAGTTTCTATTATCGTTGTTGTTATTGCTGCTGGTTATGACTTTACTGGTAGATTATTCAATGAGCTTTTCATTTGACTGTTCAAAACTTTATCATTAACATTCGAAAATCTGGACAAAAGGAGCTGGAGAAGAAATTATTGTTGAATAATATATTATAGCTATACACGTGAAAATGCAACTCATATGTGATAATTTAAGAACCAACACAATAAATATTTATCGCTAATAATGACGAGCTGTTGACTGGCAGTTATACTATAGAAATGCAGTATGTTTATTTTTAAGCTTAAATTTAAATTTTTGTTTGCAAAGTTTATTCAATAATTGTAGAAAAATCAAACTTAATAAATTGTATATTAAAGCTACGCTATTAAATAACTCGTTCATAAGCTGCTTGAGAGGGCAAATTAAATATAATTTTAAGAAAAAGTCCCAATCAAATTCGTGTGCTAAGAATAATAAATATTTCTAATATTCCATGGAATTTTCTTTGTTAGTTATTATTTATTAGATATTAATTAAATAAAGTTGTAAAATTTTTGCAGTGTTCAATCAGAGTGCGATTGCTTGTTAACTTTGATCCCACGAAGCCAATCAATAAATTCATCGAATTGCAGCAAATAATTGCAAATATAACTGAAAAATACATTTACCTGGCAGACTGAAGCAATGTGACAACGTCCTTTTACTTCAGCTGTAAATAATCGAAGCAAAGTGTCGTTTTGTGACGTTCAAATTTCAAACAAAGCATGAAACTGTTGCGACAAGGATGTCAAGGAACATCAGGAGGTAAAGTTCTCGCAGCTAAAATATGTAAATTCAATAGCATGGCCAAAAACTTTCATGGCAAATCAAGCGAGACGGCACAGACAGACAATGGAGTCGGATAGACAGATAGACAGACTTATGAATGCCTGAGGGCGGTGAGACAGGTGTCATTTCAATGTCTGTAGCCATGATTTTTGATTATTGCATCCTCACAAAGAGTAACTCCTTCTACCCCGACCTGATGCCATTTTTCCACATTGGTCAGCAATTGGCTTATAAGGAGCAACGAGTTGGGTTTGCCGTGTTGACGGGCTGGTTTCAATGGTAACCACCTGAAAGCCAACGAACCACAACTTTTTCTCTTCAATTCGTGTAATATCCTTGTTTCTTTTTTATATTTTTTTTTTGGAGTATGTGAAAAGTTTTTTATGCATAAAACGAGTATGAGCAAAGTTTTGCACTTCAACATAATATTATACAAATTGATGGTCATTTTCATTTGTGAAATGTATGCGGCATATTATAAATAAGTTCCACAAAATATTTGTTGAAAAAAGGTTGAAAAAACCATAACATCAAATTTGAATATAATAGAGCGTCGCATGGTCGAGAACTTTTGCACAGATTTGAAAAGTTTTCTTAGTTGTCATTTTGGCAAGTTACAGGTAAAGTTGAAAATGCAATTAATAAAGAGTTTTCTTTTTTTTTTGTTGGTTAAGTTGATAAGGATAGTAGCTGTCAAAATATTACAAAATAACTTGAATATAAAAGATGCAAATCTTCGATTTTTCTTACAGCGATTTCTTTAAAATTGTAGGAGATATTACTTAATTTTTTTCTGATTTGTGAAAATTGTACTTGGCTTGAGAACAGGTTTTTCTTTGTGCGAAAATTGTTCTTGAACTATCAAATAAATTACTTCATTTAGTTTTGTAAAGTATTTCAGAAGTACGTTTCTTATTTTCTTATTAATGTGAATCGAAATAAAATTTACAATTGTCAATAATCAAACGCCACTAATATATAACATTTTCTTATAAAGCTGCTCTTGGAACTCTTGGTATTACGATAGCTAAACTTGAACACATGTTTGAGTTGATCATAAATATGGAATTATTCTCGAAGATGAGAAATTTCAAAGAATTTCTGTTGCATACTTTTCTGGGCAGCAGCTGTTGCTGTCGCCTTAAGCTTCATCATAGATTTAAACTGTAAGTGAAATATTTTAACACGCATGTACACACACACACTCACTCACACACACATGTGTACAATACAATTGTGTGTGGTGTTTCACGCTGTCTCTTCACAAAAAAGTGAAGAAAAAGTGGAGATTTTCTCGGGTGAGTTTGGGTTTGAGTTTGGCAAAACAAGTGAAGCGCATTAAAATGCAAATTTCTGTTGCTGCTTTTCGCAGTTTTCCTTTTTTTTACTGTTCATTTTTATTTTTTTTTTTGTTGTATTGTGATTTGTGTGCGGATTGTGCTTGCGTTGTGCCATCGTTTTCACAGTTTAGTTGTGGGCGTGGCATGTTGTCGGCATACATGCTGGGCGTGGACTGCAGTGTTTTTTTTTGTCTGTTTCGCATTGTAGAAATCGGATTTTTCCGCCATGCATAATCAGTTTGCATTTTTATTTATTTATTTTACGCGTTTTTCATTTGCCCAGCGCCGTTTGTTTGTTTATTTATATTTGTTTATTGTTTTTTTTTGCCGCTCGCTTTTTTTTGTTTTTTGGTTTTTGCTTTGTGGCGCATTTTTTGTACATTGTATTTTTTTTTGGTTACTTGTTGTTGCCACTGTGTGAAGTAATTTATTTCACTTGAACACATTTTCCTTTGGCTCTTTTATTTATTTATTTGTTGTTGTCGGCGGCGACTTTGCTGAAGGCTTTGCATAAACTAAAAGGGACAATACCCTGGAATTTAAGAAACTACGTACAATTGTCTTCATTTTTTTTATTTTAGAAAACTTATTCTTTAGCACTGGAATATTGTTATTGAATATTGTTTGTATCTTATAAAATATAAATATAATATCTTATTACATTTGAAAATCAACAGTGTTGATAAAAAAACTAAAATCGAAAATATTCAAAGATTCTTTTCTGTCTGATTCTAATTTTAATCATTCCCTTTTTGGACAGGTACAAGTGTAAAGGGTATACAAATGAAATGATTTTTGACTGCATCTCTTTGTTTGTATCTTCTTTGGCCGCAATTCTTTTCTATTTTCTATGTGCATTGAGTTATAAATTTTGTAGCATTCATTTGTGCATTTGTCTATGGCAATTTTTCAGGCCTCTCCCATGCATTTTTCATAAGGATTTCGCTATGATTATTTTTGGAATGCATTCATTCATTCATGTGAGAGATTGTTTGTGGCCAAATAAAAACTGACAAAAAGACAGCTTAGCAAATTGGTTAACAGAACCTAACACTTTAAACTGATGTTTAAATTAGAAAAGAGAAAAAAGTTTGGTATTTCGTTAAGTTGATAGCTAATTTATTGATAGCAATCAATTATTTCATTAGGAGTGTACATATTACGGCAGCCAAACTCAAATAGCCATAACCAAAACTAATCAGCAAACAGTCATGAAAGTGCCAAGGCAACAAGTAAAATGCCTTTTGGGAGGAAAACCTCTTTCAACTGCCAGTAGAATCAGCTACTGTCAGTGTCAACGGCAGCAAACTTTCCCCTGCAACTGAACAACTGAGAAGGTGCAGAAGTATGGCTGTATTATTTTCGGTTTGGGGCTTGGGGGCATCAACTGCAGGGCAACTATTGGAAACTAATGTAAGCCGTGGTATACGCCTAGTTATAGTACTGTGGAATCAAGTCAATCGAATTGTGCTAGAAGATTTTAATGATCGCTTTGATTTTGTTGGGAAATATTTAATAAAGAAGTACGTATACTTAATAATGTTCGTGTGTATATTTTGATAATAAAATAAGTGGCTTTAGTTATGTCATATAACAACAATATTGAATAAAGACTTTTTATTTTGGACTGCTATATAAATGCATAAAATTTAATCTAAAATTGAATAATTTATTATCAACTTCTTTGCTGAATTTCCCACTGCTGTTAAAAATTTAAAGTGAGAGTAAAATCGAATTTACCCTATTAAACGTAATTGCATTTTGTAATTGTAAATTTTTTAGCTTAGTCGTCAATTTCGCCCACTGTACTTAGACAGCTTAAGACAGTTTTCGTTTTGGGCCCGTGGAGAGGCCAACACAAAGTAAACTTTATAGATTTCTAATGCCTCGTCGAAGTCTCAACATCTTGGGCGGCTTATGACCAGATATACAAGTGCATGTGTGTGTGTGTGTGTGTGTCTTTAGGTTGTCTGTCTAAAGACGCAGCTGCATGAAGACCGCTGCTAACTTCAGTGCAAACTGAACCAAAACTTTGGGCAAAGACCGAAGTCTTTGGGTCTGTGGCTGTTGGCAACTTTGGCTGCTTACTTGGCTCTTTGGCTGGCGCTGCTGTTGCTCAAAATTGCTGGCAAAATAATTGTGTTCGCCTTGTGGTCGTCTCATATACATATATACATATACGTATACACATGTATGAGATATTTTGGCAAATACTTATTTAAATGAAGGAAAGAATTGCAACAAGAACAATACTCGGAAAAAAATACAAAAATTGACCCAATTACATTATGTCGCTTAGCTGATGGCAATTTTACAATTCAGCTAACACATGCGACACGCTCGACACCTTTGGCCAAATGCCAAAACAATACTTTTTATTTTTTTACTTTCTTTCTGACAATTTCATAGCACTCTTTGGGGCGTCTTTTATGTTATTTGGCCGCTTTCTGCACAGTGCTAAGTTTCTGACGACAGTCAAGATTTAGAATATGTATGGGATTAAGTCTATGTAATGGCTATCACTATCTTTTTTGATAGGTTTCGAAAATAATTTTTGAAGTATACATATATCTTAATAATGATTTTGAATTAATAGTATTAAATCATTTAATTGTTATCTATGACTATGTTTTAATACCAATTAAGTAGATATTTAAGTAACATTTTGTTTGAATGTAGTAATCTTAATTTGATTTATAAATAAATTACATTTTATTAAATTTCTGACTATGATTCTCTAACGCTGATTACAAGTCAAACAATCTCAAAATCTTCAAAATAGGAAATAATTTAAAGTATTAATAAAAGAAAAAAAATTATAAATTGTTGTAAATAAACTAACAAATTTGTATAAAAGTTAGCTCTAGTTTTTAATCGTACTCTGTTTTAGTTTTAATTTTAGTTTTTCTCAGTGCACAAGTTCTTGGAGAAATACGCAGAGATAGTATGGCAAGTGTTTGTTAGCGCATTATGCTGACTTAGATGCTGCATAGTGAGAAAGCTGAGGGGAGTTTGATAGGAAGAGAGAATTCACACTCCAAGCAACCACTTTTACTTACTGCAGCTGGGAGCTGGGCGCTTAGAGAAACAGAGAGAGAGAGAGAGAGAGAAAGGGAGAGAGACAGATAAAGAAAGAAAGAGAGGAGCATTTCTACTGCCTTGGTCTCTTGTTTGGCAAGTGGCGTGCTGACAGCTGAAAAGGATTTCGTTTGCCTTGCCAAAGTTAAGCCTTAAAGCCAAGAGCTAATTTTACTTTAAGATTTACCGACTGCGACCAAGAATTTTGGCACAAAGCTGGAGAAAATGCATTTTGCTTGTGGATGGGGCAAATAGAGGGAGCTCAGCTTCACTTCGACATTATCCGTTTGTGATTAGGTGGATGACATGCAAATGTTAGAGGACGAAAGAAGAAGCAGGAGTTACACTAGCAAAGCCAACTGTAAATGTGGGCCAAGAGTGTCTGTGGCTTTAACTGGAGTCTTACTCGTATTGTTGCCAGCTTGGCACTTTTGCAATTTATGCACTCGCATTTTGACCAAAAGAAATACCATTCAACCTGCAAAAGACCCACGAAGTTTCCAATGAAAACTTTTTGGCCCAACCTCTTCGAATCCGTTTGCTTAATAATAATAAGTATCATAATTTCAAGGGGTTGTCAAAAAAGTCTTTTAATTTATGTTTGCCATTTCCGTATCCAGGTCCAACTCGAACTCCTGCTGCCTAGAAAATCAACATAAATAAGCAAAAGTTCCACTGAAACTCTCTCTCTCTCTTTCTCTTTCTTGCTCTCTGTATATACTCTTTAATTTTTTCTTTCATACTGCAGCCGCCAAGGACCAAGTTTGTCTTTTGTCATTGTGTAAGTCTCTTTGTGTGTGTGTGTGTGTAGCTGTTGTGTTTATGGCAAGTTGGCAACTCTGTTACAATTGTGCCTAATTTCATGCTTTACTTTGGGTTGGCAAACAAATGTTGTTGCATACTTTCAGGTAAATAACTTTATTAAAATAATGACAAGCCACTGGCTGACTGTCTGGCTGGCAGCTGCTGAAGCTTGCGGTGGGATTGACAAATATGGGGTGGGGGAAGAAAGCTTGACAAACTGCCAGCCAGGCTGCTCTTATGTGTTGTTGTTGTTGTTGGCTCTGCAGATGACATTGAGTTTGAGTTCAGAGGCGTAGTTAAAACAATTAATTAATAATAGGTTAATCAAATATATATGCAAAGAAGAGCTCTGATAAGCGCAGAAAGTTTATTTCATAAAATTTACAGTTTAAAATAAATTTAAAACAAATTTGAGAACGAAAAGAAATTTGTGGACAGTCCAGTAAAGATAGAAAAATATGTTTCTGGATGGAATAAGGGAAATACAGAAGAATTATCTAATAATCTGGTACTTTAAGGCATTAACATGTGTCAATATTAGATGATATTAGAAAAAAACATTTTGATTTAATTCATTAAAATAAACGTAAACATAAATGTTAAGCAAAAATATGTAATTTTAAAAGGAACCATTTAAAAATCTATATGGTTGTTAATTGAATAGGCTGGAAATTTACCAAATAATAATATAATAGATGTAAGAGGAGAAGACTTCTTTGCTAAATATAAAGTAATAATAGCTTAAAAAATTTGAAATTAATTATCTAATTAAAATATGCTTAAATTCAGAATTTGAACGATCTCGCTTGTTGACTGACTAAGAATCCTTTAAAAAAATGTACAAAAGTTTAGTTTTAATAAAAAACAACAGATTTCATGTGATCTTATCTAATATATATTTTTACGAAATGTGTTATATTTATTTAGATCTAACCCTTAGCTGCGTTCTACGTAAAGTCAGATTTGGAACATTATGATTTACACTGAATATTTAAAAATTTATAGTAAACATATTTACTTAACAAATTATAAAAACTTTTGGGAATACTATTGATTAATTAGAATTTGCAGTTATAGCGAGACACCCCTGTACAGTCTTTACTAGTAAGCGACTACTGCTCTGCGCAATAGAAAAGCTAACTTTATAAATTGTAAAGAGCCCAACTTCGAATTTCTGATGTTGCTGTTGCTTATGCTCATGTTGTTGCTGCTGATGTTGTTGGTGCTTCTGTTGCTGCTGCTGTTGCTGTTGCTGCTGCTGCTATTTCTATTTGGTGTAATGCACAAGGAGTTTTATGTCTGCAGTGTACCGAAAATGTGACGCTTCTAATTATGAAACTAAGCAGCTTGTGATTTGTTCAAGCGTGAAAATGCTGTCGACAACAGGCGGTACAGGGAGGGAAGGAGGTTGGGAGGGATGTGGAAGGTTATGGACACGGCACGACACGCAAAATATGATGGCAACTTGTAAATAAGCCGCAGCTGCCGGTGTCTCCAATGCTGCAACAGCGGGTCAGGCGAGTTGGTAACAGCACCGAAGGATCTGAAAATGGAGAAACGGTTAAAGGGAAGGTGCCCGAAAAACCAGCAAAGCCAAAAGCAAATTTTCCCAAAAATTTATGCAAAATTATTTCGTAAAGTTTGCGTTGCGCCAGCGCCCACTTTTTGCTGTTTTTTCTTGCTTTTTTTTGTTGGCCTGGCCCAGCGACTGAAGCTGAAGCTGCTTAAGCCTTTTGATGATGGCTGCCTCTGATGTTGCCGCAACGTTCGTGCCACCATTCGACGTAACTTGTGGTAGCTGCCCCATTGCAGAGTTTTCAGAACAGAATTTGAGTTTCGAGTTTGAGTTCATCGCCGTCGACAAAGTTTACCATTTTGCGCGACAAAGTGGCAAACAGTTTAGCAGAGTTTACGACAACAGGCGATGGCGTTGCGTATGCGCCGTGTTGCCCACAGCAGTTTATGCTGCCAACATCTCCCTCTATCTTCTTCTCTGTTCTTTTCTCTCCCTCTGTATATGTGTGTGTGGACTGTTTAATAGCATCTGCCATGCGGCCATGATGCTAATTACTGTTGCCATTTAAGTGGTTGCACCAAATGACGCTGCCATCAAGTTTTTCCCTTATTTTTATTTTATTTTTCATCTTTCCAGTTTGGGTAAATGTTGTTCAGGTGACATGTTGGCCAAGTTATGGCAAACTTGGCAATAGGTGGTCGCTTAGGGTTGCCTTAAGTAGTTTCTGTGCTTTGTTTAAGGTGCTTCAATGAGTCTATCATTACTTTGAATCGCAGTTGAAAGTTTTGGCTAGATTGCTATATAAATAAATAATACACAAAAATAATGGTGAAACATATATGTATTTAAGAAACGATTCAAAAAAATGACTGAAATTCAGTAATTTTTATATTTTAAAATAATAATTAATTTAAATATATATTTTATTGTTTTTAATTAATATTTAAACATTTATCCTAACCTCATCTGCTTAACGTTGACTTTAAACTAAATAAATAAAACAAATTTGAGTTTTTAACTCTTAATGTAGTTTAGAACTTTCAATTCTTTGAAGAAATTCCCTTAAATCATTTAACTGTATGCCAATATATCAAGTATACGCAGACATGGCCCGAGTATTGCATTTGGCAATTTCGGCTACAATTTTTGTAGTTTCTTATGTCTCCCCTATCCCCTCTAGCTGCTCCTAAGTGCTAAGACTTCAACAAGCTTAGCGCGTGTAATACGCGTTTAAAAAGTTTACAAACTTTGCCAAGTTTTGGATGTGTTTTGGTTTTATTTTTCTTGTTATTGTTGTTGGTGTTGTGTTTTCTGCGCTACTGCAAATTCATTTTTTCACACCGCATGCAACTTTGTGCGGCAGCCACGCCCCTTTTGCAGCAGAACTCACGCGCCTGTTTACACTTTCGCATTGCTTTCGCCGCTTTGATGTATTTGCTGCCAACCTGCCTCGATAGCAGCCTCGCTTAAACTGCAAAACGTGACCATTTAAAAATGCGCCACGTTTGCCAAAACTTTGCCAATGCCTCGAACTTTTGCCAGGTCACAAATAAAAAAAAAACGAGAGCAAGACAAACACAGAAACATAAAAGGGAGGTGGAGAGTGCAGAGCAAAAAATCAGAAAACTTCGTGACAAAGGTGAAAAGAGCAGCCTGAACGTTAGTCAGGGAAAAAAGGTGATTGGACTTGGAATAAAACTTGAACTGGGACTCGGACTAAAGAACAGCAGTCATATGCAACTGGCGCATTGGAAAATTTATGAAAATTGATATTGCTAAATGGGAAAACCAAAAAGACAACTTAATACCAAACGGTCGAGCTATGATCCGAGTATGCTTTTAATGACATGACACGTACTAAAAACTTAAAGAAAACAGAGACAAACTCATTTTTAGGGATTGAAAATAAACCATAGCCTATCTAAAGACAATGATAGGCATCCAATCTCATCAAAATCAATTCAGTTTGTTAGCCTGTTGAAGAGCAAGTAAACTTAATCAGATATATAAATTTCTGCAACACAATAGTTTGTTTATAATACTTAAAGAAAGGGTATAAGGATTATGCCACATTCCGAGAGTTAAGTCACCAAATTGTAGAGCTTTCTATTTATAGCAAAATATTCCATTTTCTTTGAAAACTATAAGAAGCTAAATCAAACTAAAATTTATATTACTTTTTTTAAACAAAAACATGGCGATATACGGAGAATATGTGATCGAGAACATGACAACCCAATAAGCAATGAAAATGTTCACATCAACTACGTGCGGGAAAAATGATGGCTGCTATTTTAGGTCTGGTCAAGTTAATTTTCTATAGCGTCACCTGTCTGCACGTCGTTGTCATTCGCTGCTTTTATTATCTCTGTCCACAAACCAATTCCTACAAAAAAGAGGAAAAGAGAGAGTGCGAGACAGAGAGAAAGAGTGAGTTGGAGAGGAAATGGGAAAAGAGACAGCTTTAATTGAAAGCAAAATAGCAGAGCAAAAGCGTTGAGGTGAGAGTTGGCTAATTCGGTAATTTGCACGCAATTGCATGAGTTGTTGACTGTATCTATAGAATGAGTGGGCACATGGGTATACAACACACACACACACCCTCACACATACACTCACATAACATATAGATAAACATATATGTATGTGTTGATCGTTAGCTTTTGGCAATTGACTTAAATGGCAACCTTTGTTGCATGTGTACGTATTGTGTTGAGTTTGTCTGTTGTTGTTGTTGTTGTTGTTGTCGTTGTTGTTGTAATTGTGGCATGAGGCAACTGCGACGTGGCGTATGCGTAATGTTCATTTGATGTGCGTGCTTCAAGAAGCAGAACTGAGGGGGTGTTTATTTAAGCAACACATCAACTATGTATCGTTCTTTTCCATAGATATTTTATGCAGCTTCTGTAGTAACTTAAACCATATATTGAATACCTTTTCTGGATAAGCTGTTTGTAGATTTAAGCTCAGAGAGTCCAGTAATACTTCAAAGACTGTGGCATTACATTGTTCTATAAAAAGCTTTAATATATACTCAAGTATTACAACAACCGTAACAACTAAAAATATTTACAGCAGCATTCAAAAATCTTTTTAGAAACATATAGAAACATAATCTCATGATCGTTGTATATAAAAATCACTACAATGTAAGCACTGTAAAGAACTTTCTAAAGGAATGTTGAAATGATGACTGATAGCCTGTAGTAATGTAGTCGCTAAGGATATAGTTGAAAACATTAACAAAAGCTTTTTAAAAATATTTTTGCTTATGCAATTTAAAGGCTTCACATAATCAAAATCCGTATAAAGTAAGTTTACAAGAAACATTAGTGCAAGCTGGCAATAGTCCTCGAGCCAACTTGCAGTGCTCTTAGAAAGCTTTGAAGGACTTCAACTATTTGTTGTATATATACAAATTGAGAATTGATGCAACTGAAAGCTTGATACTTAGTGACAAACTGTAATCAAAGTTAGATTTGATGCGTCGCTGCTTCTGTAGCTGGGGAATAGTTAACTTTAAAGTTTTTTGTGCCCAAAAAATAAAGAAACTTTGCAGTGCTTTTGCTGTGGAAAAGTTCATGACTCACACAGCAGCACAGAGGGAGCAGGATATTAACTGTTGGGTGTGTGTGTGTGTTAAAGTGTATCTGTGTGTGACACGCTGCGTTTAACACAAATGAATATGAATGCGGGCACAGGAGACAGCATAGAGAAGACCTCCAGGATAGCAAAGAGGCGATGGAGGCTGAGGAGTGGGAACATTGCGCTAAATAAAATTTAATGTAGTGCGAAACGTTTATGAGCTGCAACCGCAACTGATGATGAGAGCTGCCGGGTGAGAGATGCAAGAGTTGCCAAGAACTTGAAAGCCGAGAATCGAGAACTGGCAACTGAGAACCAAGAACCGAGAATGGAGCAACGAAGCGGAGCGTTAAATAAACAAGTGGTTAAGTGCTCAAAAAGTTGACTGGGTGGTGCCAGTAACTAGGAACCAGGAGACGATGGTTGCAAGTTCATCTTAGTTCAGCTTCGGTTTCATTTGGGCAATTGAAAAGTTACGTTCAGTGCTTAAAGTTTTGCAAGCTCTAGGCCATATTGCGTATACGCACAGGTAAATTGCATTTGACAGCTTTCACAATGCAGCTTAAGATTGCAGCAAGTCGAGAGAGTGATCAATAAACAGATACCCTGTACCTAATACTCAATCCTTTTTATGCACAGAAAAATTGTAAATTTGCATACACTTTAATAGATTTTTGTTGTGTGGAAAATAGTGGGACGGACAGCCAGAAATTGAGAGAGGTTTGAAAAGTAATTGAAAAGCAAAGAGAGATGCAAATAGGGAGGGAGAAAAACTCGTGTGTGATAGCGAAATTTCCATTCAAATATAGAAAAAACTGAATGCATTTGAATGCAGTTTTCAATTCGTCTGGAATAAGTGTATATGTAAATAATGGGTGTGTGTGTGTGTGTGTGTGTGTGCCTGTCTGCATTGCAATGCATTGCAGCCAAGAGTGTTATTGACAGCCTCATGACAGTTTAATTATTTTATAGAAGTGATTTCTGCGGTAAATCAAAACTGAATTCAATGCACTTGACAGTGAATTGTGAGCATACATACATACATGATAAATTCTCGTTCATTTAATTCTTTTTTCTTTTTAATATTCAAAAGAAAATTGTTTAGAACTTAAAAATAATATGCAATAAAGAAAAACTCGCATTAATTGCTTAGAAATTTACAGGCCTTTATAAATGTCAAATCAATTTCAATATCGAAAAGTAAATATTTATCTTCAGTAAACAAGGAATTACACAGTCAAGACTGTTGCCTCTTTCTCAGTCTCTTTCTGAGTCTGACTCTCTCTCTCTCTCTCTGTTTTTCCTATTCCAGCAATAATAATAAGACAAGCAACCTATACAGACATCACTTAAACTGTCCAACTGTGTGCCTCTTGGGGCACACTCTGTCCACCACCCAAGAAAAAGAAATAAGTTTTATTTTGCCTCTTTTTGTTTTGCGCGCGTGTGAAACCGACATGAAACGCACTTTGGCTTGGCTCCGATAGACAATTTCCGTTTCCTGTTGTTAGATGAACAGCTGCTGTAACTGTAACTGTAACTGTTACTGCTGTAGCTGTTACTTATGACGGCGCCAAAGTGATAGGCCCAATAAAACTGGCACAAAATTGTGGTCAGTCCGTTGGGAGAGCCTTTAAGTGAAATTCTTTTGACTATTCTGCCAATACTTGTTTGCCTTTATGGCCCTTAAAGTAACAAAAATATTTGATATTTCTATATCTTCTTTTAATTTACGATTATCTGTACAGCTCTTTAAGATTATTTTAAATAAAGTTTGGTTCTATAATTTACAAGAACTTAGATATCTTACTTCCATTGAAAGTTGTATATTTTTTACAAATATTAATATATTTATATGTTAAATAAAAAGTAAAGCTTATTTCTCATTATTATATTACACTTTGAAATTATGCGAAAGATTTTACGATTGCTTTATGTCAACTTCAAAATACTTACGCCACTTTGAAATTAACTAACCGATATATTAGTGTAAAGCTTTCTCTTTGCTAGAGTTATTAGCTTAGCTAGTTTAGAGATAAAAGTAATAGCTAAACAAAACATAGCTTTTTCACTGCTTTGCTTCTTTTGTACTTCTTAAAAACTCAGCTTTTTTGGGGTTTCTTATAATTATACTCTTCAAGTACCAACTATTCACAATCTGATAATTGTTTGATTAAGCTCCAAACTAGCTGATTAATTTAAGAGAGCTTTAACACGTTATTAAAACTAAGTTGGGGGCCCCACACCAATAAAAGTAGACGTCAAGCTTAACATGCAAACAGTTTACACCTGATGGACATTGCAATCAAATCGTAAAGCTCTTTGACTGAGCACATATCATTGATAAAAATCCAAAGCTGACCAGAGCATTAGTCAAGCACTTAGCTAAAGGTATTAGTACCTTCTTTAGCCCCCTTACTCCCCTTTTGGTCTTGGCGATCGCCTGTTCTTTCTGGTGAGTTGGTCAATACGGTTTTCGTACCTTTTAATGCGTTTAAGCGCATTTACTTTGCTTTGCTTTGCTTCAAGTGCTTACTTGAAATTCAGTTCAGAAATTGCCGGTCAGCAGCTGCTCTTTGCCACTTGTTGCTCCAACCTCGGAATAAGCTTAAGCCCCCTCCACGCCCCCCCCCAGTCCCCCACATGTGAGCTGATTATGTTAATGCCGTGGCCCATTTAATGCGTTGCCAAGTCAAACAGCACTTGCGGCTTTGCTTCAAATTGAATTAAAAAGTTGAACTGAAAGCAGACTGCCAATTAAATTTAAACTTTTCAATTTTATTGCAATTTTATGTCTCGCAATCGGAAAAGGTGAAAGTCCAAGGAATGTAAAGACATTTTAAATTAGAGTGATTGACTAAGGGGTACTCTATTCGTAAGCATTTATAACAAGAATAACCTTTGAGGACAATCGCAGATTAACAGTTCTACTTTATGAATAGTTCTGTGTATATGACGGGGATTAAAAGTTAATGGTAGATACAGGGAACAAATATGTATTTGTTCTTTACAATGCATAGATATGTTTTTGAACATAAAAATTTATAAAGTTATAAAAAGTAAAAAAAAAACTTAATCAGTGTTCGGTGGGAAGAAAATTAATTCTTATAAATTATTATAATTTACTATATGCTATTTAGATAATGTATATACCCTTTATAAAAGCACAATTACAGATTATAAATAAGGACTCGAATTTTTGGAGTTGAAAAAAAAAATTTTAAAAAGGATCAATTTATTTATTAATAACTAAGTGGTGTCTATATAATTAAACCTTCCACTGCTTGTAACATACATACATATGCCCAAACTTATTATACCCGACTGGACACCATTAACAGGCAGGGTATAATTAAGTAAACCGAATTATTTCAAGTCAGTTTCTGAGAATCGAAAGGAAAGATTATTAAGTTTACCAATTATTTAGAATTAATAACAACTTAAGGTTTGATACTTTGCTGTAAGTTTGTAATACTAATAATAGAATAGGTAGATATTTATATTTCTAGGTGAAAGCTTAATAAACACTTATTTACCGTTTCTTGAAACTTTTGTTTCCTTCAGCCTCTTATCTTAAATGAAAAGCTGCTTCGAAAGTTGACCTGCATTTAAAGCTGCTTAAGTGGTCGCCAACCCTCGAGCAAAGAAGTCAATGGAATGTTGTCCTCACTCTCTCTAACTCTCCAGGGGGAGGTGCATAGGAAAGGGGGCCTAGCGGTCTGTGAGGCAAACAAAAATTCATTAAAATTTTGCATATTTTTAAAACTTGAGTGACCCGCGTCGCGCCTTGGGGCACTTTCGGCCTTTAAAGTTCGCTTCCTCCCCACAACAACACAAACAAAAACAGAAACAACAATTGTAACAAGAGCAGCAAATTCTCTTGTTTATGCCACGTAATGTGGCAGCTTAAGTCTGTTGCCCTCGAAAAGTATGCAACAAAATCCTCTAGCCGAGTGTAAAATTTAAGCACACAGCAAACAAAGCAAGCTGAAAAAAAAAGTTTTTAATATGCGGATAGCTTTAATTAAATATGTTTTCCACTTGGCGAACCCAAACAAACCGAAAAGAAAACAAAAAAAATATATATGTATATATATTAACAAAACAAAAATTATAAAACTGTGTCTGTGTGTGGGTGGGTGTGTTTACACTTTGGTTTTGTTTTTGTTTTACATAAACATTAATGTTGTTTGGGCGTAGCAAACAAACCAAACTGTATTTTCTTTCTTTCCTATGAAATACTTGTGTAATTTTAGGTTGTTTTCTGTTGTTAGTTTAGAAAATGTTTCGTGAAATATGGAATGGTTTGAAGAACATTTTAGAGCCTTTTCTTAGTATTACTCTTTTTGTTTTATGTAGCATATATTTTCAAAAGAGTCATCAAGTGAAAAAGTAGCTGGAATATGAAACACTTTTCCAGGTATTTTTAATTAACTACACAACAACTTATAATTAAGGTAATTGTATTTAATTAGTTACATAAACTGCCTGCTAATCATTGGGTTTTTCTATAGAGAGCTCCGTTTGACTGATGCCTGCTGTGTTATTTTGTTGCTGAAAATGATATTGTGTTATTTATTTAATTTTCAGCGCTTCATTTCCATTATCGGCTGTATGAAATCTTTATTATTAATTTCATAATTAAATACATATTTTCTTATTCTCTTTTTTATACACTCATTGTATTCAGTGACGTTTCTGTCTGGGCTTTTCTGTTGTTGGTGGTCTGGTCTGGTCTGGTCTGGAAAATGTGCTGAAAGCCTTTCGCGCTTTTTTCACATTGATAATAATTTATTATGAATTTCTTTATTATTATTCGGTGTCGCCAGCTTCGATTCAGTGGGCATTGTTGTGTTGCTTTTTGCACTCTTCTTCCTTGCGCTTTTCCCTCTTCTCTTCTCTTCTCTTCTCTTCTCTTCTCTTCTCTTCTCTTCTCTTCACCACTCCTCGTTCATTTCGTTTGCCTACAAGGAAGTTTAAATAAACATAAAATGACGACACGCGCATGAATAAGGCAACAGCTACGACGTCTGCATATGCAGCATATATAAAATTTATACCTATCACACACACTTCGACACGCTTTTACGCACATACATACACTCACACTCACACCCACTCACACACTCGCTCAGCTGGCATATGAAAAACAAACAAATTGACATGCCAATGCCAAAAATGCAAACAAAATGTATGTATGTATGTATGTATATGAAAGAAGGGGATCTTTTTGCTGCTGTTTGGTAAATGTTTTAAAAATTGTTGTAAAATTCATCGGATATGAAAATCTAATGATTTGTAAAGTCGCCGATAAGCGTAGAGCGCCCTCTGGCGCCAAGAATCAACAGCAACAAAAACTCTTGTTGCCTTCGTGTCGGGAAAAGTGTGAAAGGATTTTCCGCATTTATTCAAATATTAATATTTGCTTTTTATCCAGCCCATACATATGATTGCGATTGCGATTGGGATTGCGATTGCGTGTGCCTTGTGAAATTATTGAAAACTTTGCATCCAAAAGTTTACCCTGATATATCCGAAATGTGTGTGTGCGTGTGTGTGTGTGCGTGTATTCTCTTATGTTAGGCAGTTTCGGGAACCCTTAAGTTTTCCCTTCTCCTTCCCATACGGAGTACCACAAATGTTTGCAGAAGGAATTCAATGGACCAAAAACTTGCCCCAGTCTAGAGTCAAAAACAAAATCAATTCAAAGTTTTGCTACGATTTTGTGTTCTTTTTCAGTAGGTCAATCCCAAAACCCGCCTCCACAATTGATGAACCATCTGGGTCCCAATAGTTATGTATGTGTATAAACGGATTAACAGCCATTATGTAGTAAATTATGCATCTGAGTTCTTACAGTTTTCTCTCTCAGAGAACTTTGCAAATGTATTGTGTAAATTGTATTTATTTTTAGATTTATATTTTTGCTCTTAAGCGAAATCTCTGTTCAGTTTCAAGCGTGCGGCATTAAAAAATATTTACTGTGTCTAGACTTTGCTACGCATAAATCAAATGCATCGGCCAAAAGACTCGGCAACTGCAGTTTTTGGTCACAAAAAAAGTCAAATGAAAGGAAAACAGAAGTTCTTAAGAGTGGAGAGTTCCGGACTAGAATATACCCTGCACTAAACTAGTTTGAATGAAAGAGGCAATCGTGAATTTCACCTCTATTAAGTAAGAAAGATTAAAAGGAGCGAATGAAGTTGCCAGAAAAGTTAAAACTTGTTTTATTAATTAAGGCCAACTTTATCTTTATCTAAATATTTAAAAATACGATGATTTCAAAAGAAATTAAATTTAAGAAAAATAGAATTGCCCAAAACTTTGTTTTAAAATAGACTAAACTTTTCCATTTTCTAAGTCAATTATGGCATTGTATAGTGATTAGGCATTATTTTAGGGTAGAACTGATTTAAATAGAGATAGAATTTAATCATTGTAATCCTTTCTAATTATCATATACTTTGTATATCTCAATATATCTTTCTATATATCTTTCAACATAGTCGTTTAATTTATTAAAATAGTTACAGGGTATATCTTTATATCTTTATAAAAATAAATAAAATTGTAGCCATAATGTAGTGAACGTTGCATGTGTGTGTCTCTCGGTTGCGTATACTTAATGTGCAGCGTGTGTGGCGTCAAGTTCTCTCAAAGTGGCAAAATGTACAAAGACTGTTTGTATGCATGTGTGTGTGTGTGGGAATTTTATAAATTTTATTTATATGCTTTCGAGTCAAGTTTTTAGTAGGTTTGCTTTTGGGTTTTGTTGCAAAGCACCGCAAATGTGTTTAAAAGTCAATGCAAAGAAAAACAGGAAATGGCAATTAGTTTGGTCAAGTGGTGAGCATTAAATGTAATTTAAGCTTTTTATCGACTTAAAGATACATTTGGAAACGCAATTTTTGGAAAGTAAGTAATAGGTTTAGTTCGATTGATCAGAAAAATAAGTTTATAAAAAGTATTTTTGATTATAGTTTAGACTTCCGTTTAATGCACATAAATTTGCTTTTTAAATTAAAATAAAATTCAGAGACTGGAAGCCTTAAACACTCCTATTGATATACTCTCTTTGGATTAAAACCAAAGACTACTTTAACTCTGTACATCATGCTATCTGATAATTTGGTAAAAAATATAATTCAAATAAGAAGAGCTTCTTAAGTGTCTTAGTCGCCCCGTCTCAAACCGCTTGGATCGAGTATAAATCGCAGTCCGAATAGAAAACGATCTGTGGGCAGACTCATGACCACACTAAAGCCCATCTGCAGTGGAATGTATGTCAGATATCTGAAAAATTAATGAGATTGTATAGAAATTTGATGAGTATAGGGATAAATAAGAATACGAACCGAGTCCACGTAAAACCCACAAGGGCATCCGAATCGATCATGCCACTAACAGCACAATTCCAGAAATTCCATTGATAACATATTCTGGCAATGGTTTTTCGAGTGCTACGATTCCAGGCCAATAAGTTGGCCATTTGAATCTGTGGATGAACGCGTTGCCAATAGCTGACATCCAGACCCTGACGCGAGGCAGTTGCGGCAAATGAATAATTGTGATGCGAGTAACTGAGAGTGTAGAAAAATATATTAGTTAATCAGATCTTATTATATAGTTGGAACAAAGGAAACAAACCGCGCTGCAAAAGCCAAGTCTGTCATGAGGGCTTTGGGTTCGTTCCACTCCAAAAGAAATTCACCACCAATGGCCCAGTGCTGTGTAATGGAACGCATTCCCGAGAGGGTGCAACGTCCATTCTCATTGCGTACATTGTAGAAATTTGCGGTCCAGGTATCGTTAGGACGTGTCCACTCTATGGTATACTGGGAATCGACGGGAACCTCCTCGGCACTTTTTTGTAGAGCAGCTTCTAGACGCAGTGGCTTGAAGGGATAATAAATGATATTCAAATTGGCTGCCAATGTTGTTGGATGAATATCGCCAAATATTGTGGGTGTTAGCTAAAGGAAATCTTATTTATATGAAATTACACTTAAACGCATTTCAACTTGCCATGAAATCATCTGCCATCCGAAATGTGTAGAGTCCTCCAAAACGAAAGCCGCCAGCTCGAACGTGGCTTAACAACCAATCGGCTGAAATGAACTTGTTTGGGGCCAATCGATGATAATATTCCAACTCAACGCCATCATAAAACTTGGGCATAACATTGTGGGCTAAACTGTGCAGGGATTGCACATTACCGGGATTCTTGGTATTATTAATACCGCCATAACGCTCAAAGCAGGATGGAAACTTGTAGCCACCGAATGGTGGACAAGAATTACAGGACATGCCTTTCGGGAAAATCAAACTCAGATCCAGATGATTTTCTCTGTAAATGCAGCGTTAACAGAAATGTATTCGAATTCAAATTTTGTGCTTTTTTGTTTGCTTGTCTGGAAAATTGTTACTGTATCAGAATATTTGAAGTTTTCCACACTTAACGAACAGCAAACGAAATGTTACATGGATCTAGTTTTCAAATCGTATTTCAAATCAAAAATTTATAAGCAAGTCCCAACATCAGCTGACAATTGTCATTTTATGCGCCATTTCCGCATGTTTTTCCTACTGCTCCCTTCTTCCCAAAAAAACTGTCATCCTTTTCGTCCTTTTGGCACACCATTAGGCGCATTTCACACTTTTTACATTATTTATAAGCCATACACTTTGCCTCGCTTCTTTTCCCACTCTCTCGCTTTCACACCCTCTCACTTTTTCTCTATGCTTTCTCAGTCTTCTCTTCCTTGCTCGTCTCATTGGCGATTCGTTATCTGATGAAATATTTAAAGAAACCACGAGTCTGTCTGATTAAGTTGTAGTCGCGTTGTCGTTAAAGCTTCAGCGCCGAGGACTTCTCTAGAGCATAAGGATGTAGTAAGCTTACAGTGGGCAGAAATCAACGAAAAGTTGCACAAAAATGTAGACAATAACTAAAAGTATGCTACAAAAAAAATTATATTATGAAGATACATATCCTAAAAAATGAAAATTTATTTTTCAATATAAATGAATCAAATCCAAACGCGAAATAAATAATAAATAAATACATTAGCTGAAATTTGTATATGCAAAAAATATTTAGTTTGAATTTATTCAACTAACTAATCATTCATTAATGTTTATAATTGCTTTATCTAATCTGTATAGTGTAATCTTATAATTGAAAGAAAACGAAATTTTCTTATCAGTTTATGTGAAAGTTGTACTAGGATGTAGTATTCTTTTGTGTTTTTTTTATTAAGTTTTAACACGAAAAATTAACTACAATTTCTCTAAGTGTATATAAACTTTGTGTCTTTTTTGTAGATTAGATAATCATATTGTTATATGATTAAACCGAGCAGCTTAGTTAATTCTCCACTTAATCAACAATAATGTTAATGAGTCATACAACAATTCAATAAGTGATACATAAATAAATATTTTAAAGTTTGATTGCCACTACACGTTGATGAGTATGAGGAGCTGCTGGCTTAAATACTACTTCGCCGTTAGCATCCTTGTAGTCCTCAAATGCCAGGGAGTAAACACATTCCATTCCCAAGGCTTGTTTTTGTCGAGCCGAATAAAAGCTGGAACAGGAGGCAGCCATCAGAGGAAAGCCTTTAGATCGACCCACTTCCATTAGAGCAGCAGCAAGACGTGAACCTATTCCCTTTCCTCGCATGGAAGGATCTACATTGGTTATAAGAGAGTATAGCAACTTGGAGACTCCGTAATGTTTATAAAGATTTGCTTTCATTTCCACTTCGGCTAAAAACGTAAGCGTACGTTTGAGGTGGCATTCATCCATTGCAGTGGCTATCAACTGTTGTCTCTCCAAATCAGTGTATTCTTGACTGCCCGCGAGGACATGTCCTACAATACGTCCTTCATTGTTCTCATCGATTGCTACCAAGCAGGTACCTTGATTTATCAATTTGGTGTGATGGTCATGAATATTTTGTTCTCCAAATTGTTGTGCCATGTCCTTCGTATCCTCCCCAACAGAAGTTAGAACTGGTTCTCCATTATAGATGCGCCCTTCGATATGCTTATAATCTTCCAAAGTCATGGTACGTATGAGAATACCATCTTTTGATCCGAAATTCGTAGACATGTTGTAGTCTTGATATTTGTTCTTGAAATGCTAAGTTCGCCAACAAATTTCGTCAACTAAATGGCAAGTTCTCTATCACAATCAGTAATTCCCTTATCAGCTTATATGTGCCCATATGTTTTTGTTAATATATTTCACCAGTTTAACCCAGTAAAATAGAAGTGCAAAATGTCGCAGATTATGCTCGGACTTGATAAAAACAATTCTAGTCAGTTTATAGTCAATTTTGGACATGATAACGGTCACTTTTTCTAGTCAAAATCAAGTGATTAATCAGCTCTGAGAAATCAGCTTATAAATCCAAATATTATTTGTTATGCATGTTGTTATTCATGAGATGAAAGTGCAAAACTATTTGATTAATTTATTCTATTTATTTCAAGACCTCTTTTTAAATATAATGAATTTTAGGCTTTTGGACCACATATTTCTCTCCTCCAGCGCACAGATTGCTGTACTTTGTATCTCGTGTGCGGCAATTGACACCAGGACTCATACCCCAATGGTATATCCTTTGTCCATCCTGATTGACGGTGCTAAAAACGCAGCTGAGTATTATATAATGATAATAATTAATATTGTTTAAATAGCGCAAAACGGCGCATCCAAACTTTGTGTTGTGTTCGATTAGCAGCAATGCGGCTGAGAAGATGCCACTAAAATATGATCAGGATTAGAATTAGAATTAGAAACAGTATCATTTGTCAATTTAGAAAACTTTACCTTTCCTTTGAAAAGACTGCCAAATTCAGTGTATCCAGTCTCGTTAAGCTGCGAATATCCGCGAACCAATTCTGGGCAATTTCCTGAATTGTTTTGGCCATATTTTTATTAGAATTCTCGGGTATGTATGCTTGCATACCAGCTAGACTACCCATCAGATTGAATTTGTTTGAACTCATGCAGGGTCTGGGAATAACTTCACAGCGGCTCACATCCAATTTGGCAAAGTAAGCTAATTCCGAATCCCAGATCATTCTACCCATACGAGCAGCTGTTGGCAAATTATTATAAACTTTTCCACCTGCGACATTATTTCGTAGCTTATTAAAAATGTCTTGAAGCATATATCTAAAGTCCTTCTCCTTCAACAGCTTAGCATTTGCAAAGCAACGCTTAATTGTCTACAAGAAAATTAACTTATTTCTCTAAATTAATTACGACTTATTCAAGACTTACGCCTTTATTATCACAAGGTAAGTTCAAGGTGTAACAAGGACCCACTTCACAGTAGGAAATCTGACTTACAACTTTTGCATGCAACACAGAAATGACACTCAGTAAACAATATATTGACAGCAATTGAAATGTTCTCATTGTCGAGCTATTGCCTTACTACTTACTTGTATTCTTGTTCATATCTGGTTATTTATAGAAATATTCCACAATATTATGGATCTGTTTTAAGTATTTGTTGTTCTTGTTACTATTGATCAAAAACAGTTGGGAAAGTTAATATCTATAAGCTTGCATTTCTATCAATGGTGAGTGACAGACAGAGACTAACAATGAATTGTTTATACTCTTCGAACATTTGAGAATCATTAGCTAATAAATAATACAGAATTAAATTTGTCAATATTTAACTTCACTTTTGTATTTACGAATTTTCTTCAGAATAAACTTAATTGAAAATTGAGTATTAATTGAAATGTTAATTAGGCGCTTAAAACGCAGATTGATCGATTGAATGATAGACTGTCGGATTGAAGGATTAATTGTCTGAATTGCTGAGTAGCTGATTTTATGATTGATTTCCGGATTAGTTTTGATTGATTGACTTCAGTATTTATTCATATTTTACTAATTAAATGATTGACTTGTGGACTGCTTTATTTACTAAATGATGATTCGAGAAAGCATTTTAAATAACAAAGCTAAAATGCTTTTGGTGAGGGTATAATAGGAATGACAATGTCGCTACTATTGGCCGTCTAAGCCGATTTCCAGTTGAGTTCATGAAAGCAAATGCAAAAGTTGTTTATTCAACAGCTAAGTCGCGGCTTGGACTTAAGCATTATTCTTTCCTTTTAAGAATGAAGAATGAATGTGGCAGGGGGTTGGGGAGGCTTACTCGTCCATTACTTATTTAGATGTCGCACTTAAATTTGTCACTCCACCAACAGTCAGTGTTCACCCATCCCATCCCCCCGTTGGTGACTTTGGCTCTCAGATTCCATTTCCACTTCCATTTGTCGCCATTTGCTTTAATTTAATATGCTAAAATATTGCAGGCCGCATTCGCAATCGCTAAATCAAAGCGCAGCGACCACAAGACTTTTGTTAACCACAAAACAGAGTAAACAGTCTACAGAGAAATAGAAAGAGAAAGGGAAAGATAGAGGAGGAGAGCCAGTTGGCAATAGAGATGTATAGTAGATAGGGAGTCAGGGAAACAGATAAATAGATGGGAGAACAGAGACAACATTATAATCATAAGCAAAGAAAGCAAGTCAAAATACTTTTAGCAATTTCTTTGATTTGTTTAATGTAATTTAATTACTGGAAATGCATCCTACACAAATCTATTTTAAGCTTATCTCTTTATATCCTCTTCATAGTGGGAATTGTTTAACAAGGGAATTATAAATTTGTGCAGTCAGGCAAAGTACATTCATATTATATTCATTTTCTTTCTTTTTTTTTTGATAAAAGATTTGTTTGTATTTATGTTGAATTATATTTAGGATTAGCTTTAAGCTGGCAACAAGGTCATAGAGTTTTCTCTTCCTTTAATTTTCTCTATATACAAATTGAACTCTAATTTAGCAAATGTTTTTATGGTTTTTCCCAGTCAATGACAATTGAATTTTCATTATGCACAAATACACTTTTGTCAGTGCGCCCCCAGCCACGCCCCAAAGCGGCACACATTTAACTTATGCACTTTTTCAATCAATTGGCATAGTGTGAGTGTGAGTGTGCGGTGAGGTGTGGGCTGGAAAGAGGTGTAAGGCCGATAGAAGGGTTAAAGCCACGCTCGATACAAATACAAGTATTTGGGAGCATATAAATTAAAATTGAAATATATAAATGATAGGAAAAAAAGCAGCAACACTTAAAATATTTACTGTCCTGGATTGTGGAAATTGTAAAACATTTCTCATATGTACGAAGTATCAAAAAAAGTTGGAACTGTTAAAGAATCGATTGTACGACTAGTAGATACTTTATAAATCAATACTTGGGCCTTATTGAATAAAATTTTAGGGCAATGTTCTCATCTGGCCTACAATCTTACGGTTTAGATAAACTTACCGAAAAGGGAACAAATTTAAATTGATCTTGACCATAAGGCTATTTGAATGAAAGGCTTTAAATTGATGTAAGATGAGCGTTTAGTTGTATGCATATGTCAAAGCTGTTTAATGAATATCTGGGAGATACCCTGTAACTCGATAAAAATATGCATTTATATTTAAGCAAATACAGGGTGTATTGAATGCTATACGAATAAAATTGAAGCGTATTGAAATCTACAAAACTGTTTTTATTTGTATTTATTTATTTGTTTGGTATATTTTTTTCATGGTTGTGTAAAATGCTTACAGACGTGTTTATTTTTTAAATTGATCATTGTTTTTTATGCATTCTGCAAATAATTTAATTTTATTTATTGCGCGTTATAAAAAAACATTCGCAAGAACGCATTGGAGGCGAGCGTAATAAATTTTAAATATTTTCTTTTGGGTTTTTATTTTTTTATTACGTATTATTTTTCATTACGCGCATTTGCATTGATGAACTTTTTCAATGTTGTCGTTGCAGGGTAGAGTGGAGTGGAGTGGAGTGGGCGTGGCAGCGTCAGTTTGCAACACTTGCAAATTCGTTATCAATAAATGTTATTTGTGTGTTATGTAAACTTGTTGGATAGTCCCGGGAATCAACTTTCAATTTATTTGGCCCAAAATGTGCAAAGTTCAGAATGTAAAGCGCTAGAAAATTGAATGAAAAAGATTAATGTTATATTTAAAATGATTTTGTTTTATTCCTTTATAAATAGGAAAGACAAACACTTTATAAACCAACAAAGTGGGAAAAAATATACAACTATATTTAATTAAAGTTTAACCTCAATTAGCAAACAAATCATATTCATTTGTGGCTGTGTCATTGACATCCTTTATTCTATAGTTTTTAAGAAATTAATTAATAAACACGCCAGTTTCACGAAATTCAAAGTGCAGTTAAGGGTTTGGCTTGAATTCGAAATACAGATGTATTGAATATAAAAAGGGACAGACAAACAGAAATTGAAAACATTTAAAGTGAACACAAATAAATGGAACAAATTATTTACTTTCATGAATTGTGAAAATTGTTAAACGTTTAAAGTATTAGAATAAAGTCAAATTATGTACAGATGTTTTGAATATAATAAAAACAAACAAAAAATGTATTTGACTGTCTTTAAATCATCAAAAATTCCCTAATTAGTTCAAGCCTGGGATTATTGCAATAAAAACATAATTAGATTCAACCTTGGAGTTATCATAACAATAAGCTGATTGTAAAGTAAAGTTCAAGTCATTAGCACCTAAGAGGACTTTAATTCTCTTCTTTTGAAATGTATCTTTTGTTGAAATTCCTTTTATTTGAGCACTTCATATAATTTTGCTTTCTTAACTGGACTCACACAGAAACAGACAGACCAAAAGGCAGAGAGATAGGAAGAAGAAAGAGAGACAAAGGGACAGACAGGCCGGCAGATAACTGTAATTTCCAGAAAATTGCCAAGCTGCCAGTAAATAGTCAACACCATTGGACACCTTTGCAAGGATTCGATAGGTCCTAAGCTACACCCACTTCACACACACTTTGACACACACACACGTACACATACTCTTTATTTGTACATATAAAAAATTGAATGAAAAACCCCATGTATGTACATTTTCGCCTATTTGTTGGCGGTCTGAATAGGCGCATTGTGTATGGATTTTGAACTGTGCTGTCAATACCATCAATAGGAGTTGATCCTCTAGGCGCCAAGTACGCCAAGTAAGCTGCTCACATACATACATATAAAAGCGGCCACCGGGAAACGGAAAAAGGTTTAACAGCTGCGTTTAGATGGCTGAAAGAGTCGGCCAAAAAGGAATGGTAAGGGGAGCGTCGGGGAAAGCGTAATTTTAGCTGGACGTAGGCGATATAATCATGGAAATTGTCAGTACATAATGCCTCAAAGGACCTCATCGAAGCCGAAAAGACGGAAAAGGCTTTTTATTCGCAACTTTGCTTACTTTACACGCTTGACTCGAGAAGGAGAAGTCTCTTTGCAGAATTTGTAGAGCGGAAAGTAATTTTCATGCGCTTTTTTTTATTCGCAACGTTCCCATTTCTTTTATTTTTTTACGAGACTCCGGTTTTGCTTAGTGTCCTGCCCCACAGAATCTTGACAACAACAAAAAATTCAACAGGAAAAGGGAAAATGAAAAAGGAAAAGTTCACATGCCGGCCGCACTTTGATTTTGTTGTCTGACATTCTTTGTTATTATTGTTGTTGTTTCTGGTGCTGTTGTTGCTGATGTTGTTGTTGCTGCTGGCGTTAGCAAAAAGCAACTTTTGCACGTTTCGATTGTGTAAAGTTTTTATGGCTTTTTGATTTTTTCACTTATTGGCCATGGCCAACTGGAGTGGGACTGAAGTTATCAGGAAGCGGCGAGCCTTGGCCGCTTTTCCCCTAAAGGCACTTAAATAATTACGAAATAATGGATGGGCGTCCAACTGGAGACACTTTACTGTAGCTACTTGGCCGAAAAAAAAGAACATTAAAGTAGAAAAAAAGGAAGAGAAAAAGATGAAATGGTTTTCTGGCTCTTCAATCGCCGCTTTATCGATGGCCATAAGTAATGCAAATCGTGCCTAAGTGCCAACAGGCACTAAGAACTCTTTCACTCGGCAATTTACGTGAAGAGTTGCTCTTCCATTTCAATCTCCATCTTTCTGTCATTGAGTCAATGGTATGCAAATATTGTGAAAAGCGAAAATCAGTAAAAGTGCCTCGGGGGCCTCAGTTTGTCATCCCTTTGTGTAATGTGTGTGTGTATGTGTGTGTGTGTGTCACTTTGATTTGTCGCCCCTTTTTGTAAATATTTAATGGACCAGAAGTAAGAGGCAGCTTGAAGTTGAAGCATGTGTTTACATTTCAGTTTACTATTCAAACATAAGTTTCATCAGACTCTATACCTCTCTCACATTCAACAATAAAGTTCAACAAATTGAAGCTGAAGGTGTTTTATATAAATTTAAGTACTTGTCCTTCAGATACCCTGAATCTTTTTATAAAATTTATATTCGAAAGCAGTTACATACATATTTATAAACAACAGTGCTATTCTGTAAGAAATATTTTATTGAATAATTAATAAGTTTATTTTTGAATCATGATGATAATTACCTGATAAATAGGATATATATTTTATATTTTATATTTATTATATATTTCATATTTAATATTTCTTGGAAAAAATCGCTTTGATTTGTTTTTTAAGAATTATATCTCTACCTCTCTTTGGGGTTAACGAACTAATAAAAACAAATGAAAAGTGTATGGAGAGTTACTTAAATTGCTTAAGCTCCTTGTTACATATACTTTCACAAAGTTGCAGGATCCATCCTGACAAATTTTCGTCAAATGGGAAGTAGAAAGTGAAACAACTGTGAGTCCAACCACATTAAAAGACATTTCAAAGCAATAATTTACTTAAGCTTAATTAGCTGGCGAAAAGTTAAGGCTAACACTTTTGACAAACAACACTCAAGGATACATCTTTTATTAGTTTCGGAAGAACTCTATTAAATTGTCATAACTGCAAATTTATTGTGACATTGGCAATAGAAAGAAAGAAAATAAACGAAATTGCCAGCTGTGCTCGTTGATACCTTTAGGATATTGAAGTTGGTTAATTTACAGTGACTACAATACGCCAAATATGCAACATAAATAATGTTGAGCATTCGACATAAATAACTAACGATGGCAGAACGGACGACGATCCAGCTGCTCTTATGTAATATACTCGACAAAGCTGCTGAGGAACGGGGGGTGAAATTACCCCTGCATTTTCTCAGTCCTCTGTAACTGTTACAATTAATTAGAAACTAACAAAGTTCCACTTGGCAAGGCGCTAAACTTGTCCCAGCTGCCACCAAGCCAAAGACTGTCGCGTACATAAAGCGCTTTTAATTGATTTTTGTGTTACGTGCAATGGCAAATTGTCCTCGACTCGACTCGACTCGCCTTGAATCGACTTGACTCTGGCATTGACTCTGCTATGGTTGTGGCTGTGGCAGCTTCTTCTACTTCAAGTAATCGTTCATTCATTCATTCGAATTGTAGTTAATTAATAAATTATTCCATGCGATTGAACTAACAATGGAAAGCTGTTACTTTTGCTACGTGTCTGTCTCCGTTTTCAGAACGAAACATGGACTTGGACTTCAATTATATTCTCCCTTTGTCCCATTTCCATCTGGGGTAGCACTCACACACGCTCACGTTTATAAATTACATTTTTTGCAATTAAACACATTTTATGTTATATGTGAGAGAGAAGCGAAGTGCTCCAAAATGTTTACGGCCGGCACATGCTGCGTATACGCAATGTGATAAACTTGTAAGTGTTCAAAATGGCGACTATTCAGCGAATCCGAGTATTCTTTACGCTGTTTAAGAGAGATATGACCCGGGGTATTAACATTATGCCCCTGACCCCTGCCCCTCTTTCCGTTCCTTTCCTTCTTGACCAATAAATTACATTTTCGTTTTATTTCATGTCCATTTTGGGGTCCCAGCTTTGGACTCTCAAAGTTGGATCAGGTGTGCCGCACATATTGGAAATTTATTAAAAGCAGAGAATTAACTTTGCGAACATTCTTCGCGATTTTATGTACGATGCTTTGTGGTCAAGTTGAAATTAATTTTGTGGCTTGAAACCAATAAACGAAGTTTTGATTTAAAAATTAAATGCACAAATATCTTGAATTGGATAGTTTTGTCTTCTTTGAATTATATTGATATTTCAAGTAACTTGTTTGAATTTAAATATTTTACTCTTGTTTCAATAGAATTGCAAAGCTCTTAATCATGGTTGAGACAACCAAAAGCCAAATGAAAGCTTTAAATTGTAAATCTGACTTAATGTTGGCAAAAGTCAAGTGGAAAACATACTATAAACGGCATGCGGCATGCGGCAGAGCTCTGTTGCACACAAATTGCATGAAACCGAAGGCAGCCAAATGAAAAATACAATTTTCATAAAAAGTAATTGAATAAACAACCGCACAACAACAACAACAACAACAACAACAAGAGGATGTGGAGACAGAAGAGACTGGAAGTAAAAGGCATTAGTAACAGATTACTGTCAGACTCTGAAGGATTCGGGATACAGTAGTTCACAGCAGGCTCAGATGGTCCAGCTGGCCCGACTGGTCCAACTGAGCATCGACATCTTGCCGAAGGACCAACAAGAGTCATTAGCAATGTGACCCAGAAATGAACTAAGCCACATAAAATTTTATGCTGTTTGCAATAATAAATTTAATTAAAAATTTTAAATTGCCTGAAAGAGCCCCCAAAATGTCGAGATGGCATTAGTTGCACTCACAGACATTGGAGTGTCCTTACGGCCTGCATTCATCGACTTTTCTCTGTAGTTTTGTAGAATGAAACTCACGTTTTAAGCCTGAAATCGGAAGTTCCCGAAATGCTTTTCAATTAAGTTTTCAATTGCCTTTTTTTTCGTTTTGCCTCTTTCTTTTTTTTTGCTCCACTTGCAAGCCATAAAAATCAATTGCTTTGGTTTCTTTTCCTTTCCGACTTTTATGAGCGAGTTACTTGCAGTTAATTAGAGAATGAAAGTGCTACGGCTAATCAACTGAAAGATGCTCAAACTCCAACACCAAACCGACACCGACTGCAGGTCGAAGGTGTTGTCTTCCTGTCAAGGAGTCGACGATGACGTCGCCGATAAGCCGGCAAGCCATATTGTAACGGAAATGAGAAAACGTAGAAAAAAAGAGGAGCGTGTAGAAATGAAAAGAAAAGAAATCAATGGAATAGACAGATATCAGGGTGGGGAGATAATCCTAAATGATTGCCTCGATGATGGCTTTTGTGTATGGCCAAAAAGGGTTAACTAGACTCCACATCCTCCTCTAATAATAGATTAAATCAAGTGTTAAAGCGTGTGCAAGTCAACTAATGGGAGTTAGCTTAAAGCATAAAATATGATATCAAGTACGTATAATCAGAATATACTGCTTCGTTTGCAAGTGCAGTCTTCTTTTTTAAAATCTCACTCAAATTTATTTCAAAGAAAATTGAATTCCATTTAAATAATTTCGATATCGTACTTAAATTAAAAACTTGTTTTGATTACAAGAAAATATCAATTAATTACTTTAGTAAAATAAATTTGTTTATTGATTATGTTTGGTTAAAAGTGTTTCTTTGGTTTTAGACAAAAACTACGACAGACACAATTTAGCTGAAATTTAAAATCTAATAACACTGAACAATTTGCCAATACACGCTTTTATAAGGTGCGCATCTTTTCCAAAAAGCTGTTAATAAAATCAATTTCCCGGGAGTTGAGACGTTTTGCTTGGTAAATGCTTTCCTCGTAGTTTTTCTCTTCATTTAATCGTTTATAAGCGATGGCTCTATAGAGAAAAGCACGCAGATACTTTGGATCCAATTTGGTTAATATGTGATTGCACTCAATAATGGCGAGTTTGAAGTTGCGTAGTCTGTAAGGAATATTATAATAAATATTTTTCAAAAATTTTGAAGGATCGTGACCCACTTGAGATAACAGCAAGCGCGATTTAGATAGAGAACTGGCGTATCCTTGATATATTCTAGGCCTTTGGTGTACATTTCAATGGCATTGTTAAATTGATCCTTGCGGTAAGCAGAGTTGCCCAATCTGAGAAAGAATTTATTAATTTCAGCTGAATAGGAAGTGTAGCTTCTCTTTTTTCTTTGGGAAAATCTTCACTCACCTACGAAAATTATTTGCCACTCGCTCACGTTCAATACGAGTCTGAGCGCGTTCCTCAAGAGTTTGATCAATTTGCCGCATGAATGTAAACTGATTTACGTTGGCAACTGCCTTGCCTTTTGTTGATCTGGCCCTTCTCGTGGATCTGCGTCCTGCACCTTGAGAGTGACCTCGAGATTGAATTAAAAAGTTATTATCTGTTACCTTTGCGCTAATATCGACTTCAGGTTGCGGTTCCTTTTTTTTACCCTCTCGCTTGCTAAAAAACAATTGCATTAAAGTGGAAAATAATATTGAATTTTGGCTTACTCTTCCATTTTGTTGGCATTTTGCATAACATCCATGAATTGTATCAATTCTACAACCTTTGATGGTTCATTGAGGAAACTTTCATCATATTCGGGATGGTTAGGACGATTCATTGTCGTGTATATTGTATTTGGTTTGGTTTCGTTTTAGTTCTAGGTTTTTTATTGTGTTTTTTTATTTTATACAATTGTGTGTATTTTATTGTGTGATGTAGTTATTTGAAAGTTATTTCCATGATTGCAAATTTTATTTCTTAATAAGATCATCTGTAAAGAGAGTTTGAAATAATTTTTTATGAATTAATATCAAGTTTCCTACAGGTTTTTATGGTTATTTTTTTAAATGAAAAAAAAAATGTTAATCTGCTCCATTTGCACAGGGGCTCCACCTTCTGTCGGTTGCATCTGTTGCATCTACTTGCCACAAATTTTTTTTTAATTATTATTTTTTTAATTTGAATTAAAATTGCATCAATGAACCGAGTTTAATGCACGCAATTAAAAAAGCAAGTCGGGAAATTGCATGGAATGCATTTAAAATTCCCGAGAAAATCAGAAAAGCGAATGAGCGAAATCAATGAGCGATGGCAAATTGCAAATTGCGGTAACAACAGCAACAACAACAGTAATAGTAGCAATGCCATCAACACCAACAACAACAACGATGACTGTAGATTTGTAGAGAATGCAAATAAAAGAAGTTGCAACCGAATCAAACTAATGTGTAGTTGTAAACAAGGCTCCTCCTCACACACACACACACACATACACACACACACACTAAAACATTTCCCTGTATGTGTGGATATGTGGGAAGCCTGTGAAAAGTTAACGCTTAAAAGTTTTTCGCGCTAATCGCTAATTGCTTTGAAAGACAGTGTTTGGTGGGTCACAGGGTGGTTCGAGGTGCAAGGGCTGGAAAAGAGGATGAGGAGGGGGTTAAACCGGGTTTTCAGCTTTCGTTGTCACTGTAATTGTCGCTCTTTAAAATGCGCAATTTGCAATGCAAATGTACGCATTAGTTTTAGTGGCAACAGCTAACAGCAGACACCCGCCGACAGATGGCGCCAGCTACATGGCCGCTCTCAAAGGACTATTGCCATCCTGGGTAGGTAGGTGGGTGTGGAGGGGGCGTTAGGATTGCCTTTTGCAAAGTGTTTGGCAACAGCTTAGCGTGCAATCAATTAAAGTGTTTTATTGACACTTTTTGCACTCCCACACATTGCAAAATCCAATGGAAAATTTGTCAACTAAAATGAGACACACATACATGACTTTTTCAATAGATGGGAAGGCTAAAAGTCAGCTACTTTGATGTCTGTTAATCAAGTTTAATTCAATCGATTCAATATCTGATTGAGAGATTTTGATATATATTGAAAATTTAATATGTGTAAAGTTATATTTTTTGATAATTATAACGATAATATTTAAAGACTCTAGTGCCATAATTAATAAGCTTTAATTCGCAGCACTATAATAAAATAAGTAGATAAAATTTGTAGATATTATTTTAATCTTTTTTTTAAGTATTATTCTCTTATAGTTAGTGTGAGAAGAGGTTATGGACTTCAATTGGACTTAGATTATAATAAATAAGTATCACTTAGAACTTGTATTAAGGTTCAAAAAGAAATTTTAAATAAAAAGGTAGCCCATAAAGGTAAAACGTTGCCTCAGAATTAAAACAATGAGTGGACTACATATTTTTATCTATTTATAACTATAGTTATATCTCAAAGATAAGAAATTAGATGTAGATTCTTAGAGATATCACTGGAATTTTAGACCATTTTCCAAACTCGTTTTTGCCGCTGGGCTATGCGAACTGACGCACTAAGTAAATGTTGCAATTAGTTGACTTAACTTCTGCCACAAGTATGAGAGACAATTGGAAATGTATTGGGGCGCAACAATGGCAATGTGGCAAGGAAATTAAGTGTCCTTTACGAAAAGGGAATTTATTTATGGTTCATAGATTAAATACTAATTAACACCAGGCCAACAGCAAAGGCCAAAAAAAGCAACACACACACACACTCACACAAAAGAGTGCGAGGTATTTGATTTATGCCAAATGAATGCTGAGACTCTCGATCTGCCTCTGTCTGTGTATCCTGTAAGGATTAGAAGTAGACAACGACAACAACAACAACAACAACAAGAGAAAGCAAATAAAACAAGAAAAAAAGAAATACAAAAAGCAAACACAACATTTGCCTGGCACTTTTGTCTGGGCCATTGACCATTTTTCCATCATGGGATAGGAAATGGGAGAGAAAGAGAGGAGAGTCTGCCTCTGGTCAGCTCACTGCGTATCTTTAGCTTAATGCCATAAATTGTGCTTAAATTATTGGGGTTGGTTAACACACACACACACACACACACGCACGCACACACACATACATACATTTTGCGGCATTTTCTCTTTCATTTCGTGTATTTACTTTGTGTGTCGTTCAACTTTTGTTGCTCATTTGCTTTGCTTTAATGTCCACTTAACCAAGGCTGCACTTTCAGGTCGCCACAGAGTTAAATGAGTTTCCACAACCTGGAAAAAAACACATACAAAGCTTTTCACACTGTGTGTATTTTGTTACATTTTTTCTTTTTTAAATTTTGTGAATGTGATTCTTGAAATAAAAATAACTTGAGACTTGAAAACGCAGCAGAAAACTGACTGCAGTCAATGTAAAGTTGCTACCCATATCCCCATTTTCCCCATTTGATTTTCACAGTGTTAAATGTAAATTGTTGCGTATTCATGCGGCAGTCGCCTTTGGTGTGGCATGGAGTTGCCTCTGCTGAAATTTATGTGTCTGCGTTGTCATGAGCTGGGGCACATAAAAAAGCGGCTCCAGAATCAAAATCTGTCGGGCATAATCAAGCGAGACAATGCGCCAACAATGGTCCATAGAGTGCGCTCCAGGAGATGCCTCCCAGATGGAAACAGGTAGTTTGAGTGGCATGATTACCGTTGGCCATGGCTTAAAGAGTACTGTCTTTCATCCCTGGCCATCCCCAGCAAACGTTTTTCGACTCGACTAACGACCAACTGTCATTTAATTGGAATTATTCAGTGTTGCCTTCGATGTTAAAAACTGGTTTAATGCACAACATTGAGCGAGATTAAAGGGCGCTTTAAAAATAATTTCACAATTTTAAAATTTCATTTAACTGAAAGAATGCACAGGTGACAGACTAAATCAGTTTATTCTTTAAAATAAAATAATTTTGAAATGAATATTTTAAATAATTTTCCAGTATTACTAAAATGTAAATTATAAATATTTTCACGCTCATCCAAATTTCTAACACATACACATTAATAAATAATATAAAAAAGTGTGTAAACAAACAAACAAGTGTGCATAGTTATTTTGGTGGAAAGAGTCTATCAGGAATAGCAATAACGGTGCAATGTGTCACTTTGACTAACCTGTAAATTTAAAATCAGCTATTTTAATGATTTATTATAGTGTTGAGAGTCTCGTTTAATAATCCATTAAGCGGTAAATGATTGAAAATTAATTTCATGGCACTAATGAAATGCAATCCAAATGTGCAGCTAAATGTTTAACCCCTGCAATGTTTATAATTGAAATAAAAGACAAACTAATATTTGCTCAACGACGAGTATATACTCTTACAGGTTGTTGTATTTGGTGACAGATTTTTACCATGAGAATTTCATGGTTTAGTCGATTGAATGAACCTTTTGAGGATATTATAGACAAAATTATAGTTTGTTTAATTTTTTATTGGTTGGTCCTTCAAATCACTCGAATACAAAGAAAGAATGTATTTCAAGTTTTAATATGAAATCCCTGATTTAACATACAAAAGTTAAAAGTTACATACAAGTTATAATACCTTCTACAAGGATACAACGATTTATTTTAAAATTGATTCAAATTCGTGACAGTATTCTTTTCATTCTCTAGAGCTACCTTCCTCTCTCTCTCTCTCTCTCTCTCTTCTCTCTCTATCACTCTCTTTCTCTCACTTTCTCCTACTTGATGTCTCTGAAATCACAATTGCGGTAAAAAAATGAACAAAGGCTTTTGGAATTCACTCGTTCATTCGACTTAATCGAATTAATTAAAATTTCATAACAATTAATTTGCAATAAAGGAAACCTCGAAACCTCAAATCGCATGCTTCAAAATTTGATTAATTTTCGGCTTAATGTGAAGCATGTGAGTGTAATTGAGGGCAAATTCAATGTTAAATTTATTTCAATTTAATTATAGAAATAGTTCGATTGAAGTATTGAAATGTGAGCGGTTATTTCTCTTATTTTATACAAATTAAACATACACATGTGCAAGTAAGGTGTGTGGGTGTGTGTGTCTGTGTGTGGTGGGCAAGGAGGGGTACTTTATGCAAATATGTGCAATTAACCAATAATAATAAGCATCATTAATAAATCAAGGCAGAAAATGATTCGCCATCAGCCGAGGAAATATACAAAGAGTACCAATGTGGTTATTCCGTTTTTTTTATGAAAACAATTTTGCTGTGTGAGTGTGGATGTTGTGTGTGTGTGGGTTTGTGTGTATAATGTGGTCAGTGAATAGTGCAAATTTATATGTAAGTATCTTTGTGTCTGACTCAGTATTGTATTCGGGCGTTGAGCAGTCCAATTAACTTTTTAAAACTTGATGCATGCAGTTTTATTTACCGTTTCCAAACCATCAAAGCTTCCATTGAATTCACATTCACATTCAAAAGGAAATTACACTTATATTCAAATTTATCTATACAGCAGTTAACTGCCAATTTGAATGGCATTGATAGTTCACAACTATTCCCTTTTATTTCTTGGAATAATACTTGAATTGTGGTGTTATTTTTTCGCTTAGGTAAATAATTATGATGCATGTTAACAAACTCATCAATTTAAATACTGTCAAAACTAAAGCTAAAATCCCAGCAAGTTAAGACTATTAGAGCTAATGAACCAAGTCTTCTCATACCGCCGATAACCTCACAGGGTAGCAAACCTACCTAAGAATATTAAGTGCTAAGTTTTTGTATTCTGTAGGGTTATTGGCCCAAGTTCCTGTATAAAAATATAATGCAAATGTAAATTAAAGAAACCTGTATTTATTATAATACAGAAGAAATTGATAAGCTATTTTTAATAAGTTAGACTTAACATTGAGGAGCGTAGATTTTTAGATATCTTCCAGCTTTGTGTTTCACTCTATTAACCTTCATCTGACTTTCTCGAATTGAAATAGTTTTTATAACATAAAGAATCAGTCTATATAGAAACTATGTTAAAGATCAGCTCAGCATAGGGGGGACTAAGATAATAGATATTCTTATTCATATGTTTATGTAAAAATTGAAGTACCTTTCAATCATGTTGATCCTTAATCTTTGACTGTCAGCAATCTATCAAGAGGTTTTGCATGGTGAAGTGCATTAAATTCCGGTTGGGCCAGGTTCCAAATTCAATTTGGCCGCTTCTAGCTATAACTCATCTATCATGGAAGTCAAGCCTTGGACACGATACAACACGTTACAACACGTTGCGACTTGTTGCCAAAGGGAAATTGCGCGTTGCGAGTTGCACAAAAGCAATTAAAACGGTTTTGTTACCATGTTTCTTGGCTGGTTTTTTCCATCTCCCCTAAAAACTATCTTTATAAACCATCGTATGCTCTATCTCCCTCGGTATGTCTCTCTTTCACTCCCTTTCTGTTCCCTTTCTAAGGCTCTTCTCTGTCGATTATTTGTCTCTTTTCTGTTGAAGCAGAGAGCTTAGGAAAAGTTAAGCGCATTCTTTTTCAATGCTTTCTCGTAAATTTCACCATGGACGTTTTTATGTGTGTTTGGCGGGCACTTCAAATAATTTTCTGCACTAAAAATTTATTGCAATTTTCGGTAATGAGAGTGTCGAGTGCAGCAAGGGAAGAGCAAAGGGTAAAGCAAGAAGAAGTTTACTTGGTTTTGCAATATCTTAAGCTTTAATGTTGTTAGTGTTTGCTTGACTGTGGTTTTTCTCTCTCTCTCTCTGTTCGTTGTTTGAACTTTGTGGCATTTCCGTTGCATTTCTTTTGTCCGACTGTGTATGAGTGTGTGTGTGTGTGTGTGCGTCCGGAAACGGAAGTTTTTAATGTTGCCCACTGACCATTGCCGTGAGCCGGCTCTTGCCTTTGCCTTGTTGTTTCTGTGTGTTCTCTCCCCCCATTATTTCCTTTGCTCAGTTGAAATTAAATGTTTTAATGGTTTACCAAAAAAAAAAATAGAATAGAAATAAAAAAAGAGTTGCTTAAATGCTTTAAAGTTAACATGCTTACCGTAGCCACACCTCCCTCTGGCTTTACTCTTTCCCCACATCCCTTTGCCTAAGTGCAATTCGTATATAGCGCATTTTACTCTTTTATTTGCAGGTTTTTGAAGCGGCTACCCGCATTTTTGTTGTTTTGCTGCTCTTATGCCAAAGGCCTAACAGAAAGCCTGCCAGTTCGTGGCTGGGCAAGATAAACACACACAAATGCACTCTCAACATACACACACACACAGAAATGCAGTGACGCACACAAGGGCGTATTCAGTTATTGACAGGGGTTATGAGACTGCCCTAAATTAAAGAAGAAGTATATTTAAAAACAACAACAAATCAACAAACTAAAAATAAACAAAAATATATAAATTTTTTATACCTTATGTTTTTTATATGTAAAGAATTAATTATTAAGAATCAATTAATAAAATTGAATATCGGCTATGATTTTTAATTACACATTTTTGGATTTTAGTTATAACTTCTTTAGAGATACGATTTTCCCATAAAAAATCTCCACATAACTAGTATATTGTATTATTATACTAGGTATTACATTGTGTAAAATTTTTTATATTTATTACAAGTATACTCTTCATGATAGAGTCGAAGGAATTATAATTCTTTTATTGCAGGGCTACACCGAGTTATGACCTTCTTTAAATAAGATAAATGAGCTTGTGAAAATGTGAATAAAATTTGGAAACTTTTGAATGCCGGTGGTGAACTAACTTTTTGGAATATTGTAAGCAAAAAAAGAACTGGTGTTTTTTGACTTGAAGGAGCGTTTTTTTAGCATTCTTTGTGGGGTAACGAAAGAGAGTACAGTTTTTTGTTTCGTTTTTCCAAATATTTGGTTTACTATGGCTCCTAAAAAAGTGTTGAGTTAGAGAAAAATATCGTATTTTAGTCTTAATTTACTTATTTTATTCTGAATATATACTTAAAAAATTCAATCCAATTTTGAAGATGATGTCTAGAAAGTTAATCCATGAAAATTGAATAAACAAATAATTGTTCGTCACTAATTTATATCCTGGCTACGCCCCTGGACACACACATACACTGCCACACATACATATACGCTCAAGTGCGTTTTACGTTTTAGCCAAAATGCATGTCGCTCGTAAATCTCGCGCGTGAAAACATCAGTTGTTGTAGCCCTTGTTGTTGTTGTTGGTGTTGTTGTTTCTATCGTTATCGTTGTTGTTGTTACTGGCTGTCTGTACTGTTAGCACAAAGTTAGCCATGACTGCGGTGCTACAGTTCTTCTTCTTCCCTTGCACCAAGTTGTTGCCTTAAATCCGTTTACAAATCTGGGCATAAAATGCACAATATGTGAGGTGAAATGTGTTTGGCATTAGGATTGAATGATACTTTACCCTGTAATTGGGCATATTACCAAGTGAGTGTGTCTGTGTGTGATGCAAATACGAATCACTGTTGGCCAATAAACTTGGGAATTGTTAATATGCAAATGAGTAAACGGAAAATAGAACAAATAGTCAACAGTGTTCAGAATGAGTTTATAGTTGGAATTACTAATATTTTGGATGAACTAAAAAATCGATTTCTGAAAAATACCTATCTTTAAATGTAGAACAAATTTATAGATCAAATCATGACTAAAATGACATTCCGCATAAAAATCGGGTAAGATTTGCCAAAGTTACGCGAGTTTGAAATCTGGTGACCCTGGGGACTGGAAACTTTACAAGTCAAATTTTTTGTCACTTTTGGCATGATTTATTACAAAAAAATGAAACTCCTCAGAATCAACTTTTAAGTGTTCTTTTATACTAATTTAGGCACCAGGAGTTGATTAAAAGTACAAAATCAAGATTTAAAATTTTGAAAATTTTTTTTTTCTGAAAATGTAAAGGGGGGACCCTTGTCTAAAATTCCAACAAAATCGAAAAAAATACGATTTCTGAAAAATAACTATCTTTAAATGTAGATTAAATTAATAGATCAAATCATGACTAAAATGACATTCCGCATACAAATCGGTTTAGATTTGCCAAAGTTGCGAGAGTTAGAAATCTGTAGACCCTGGGGACTGGCAACTTTACAAGTCAAATTTTTGGTCACTTTTGGCATGATTTTTTACAAAAAAATAAAACTCCACAGAATCAACTTTAAAGTGTTCTCTTATACTAATTTAGGCACGAGGAGTTGATTAAAAGTACAAAATCAAGATTTAAAATTTTGAAAATTTTTTTTTCTGAAAATGTAAAGGGGGTACCCTTACCTAAAATTCCAACAAAATCGAAAAAATCGATTTCTGAAAAATAACTATCTTTAAATGTAGAACAAGTTTATAGATCAAATCATGACTAAAATGACATTCCGCATAAAAATCGGGTAAGATTTGCCAAAGTTGCGAGAGTTTGAAATCTGTTGACCCTGGGGACTGGCAACTTTACAAGTCAAATTTTTCGTCACTTTTTGCATGATTTCTTACAAAAAAATAAAACTCCTCAGAATCAACTTTAAAGTGTTCTCTTATACTAATGTAGGCACCAGGAGTTGATTAAAAGTACAAAATCAAGATTTAATATTTTGAAAATTTTTTTTTCTGAAAATGTAAAGGGGGTACCCTTATCTAAAATTCCAACAAATTCAAAAAAATCGATTTCTGAAAAATACCTATCTTTAAATGTAGAATAAATTAATAGATTTATCTTGCAAACAAATCTTTTGAAAAGGGATGCATTTCTGTACTTAACTTAGACAGAATGCTGATTAGAATAGTGTTACTATTAATCTGTACGAAAATAGGCTTTTATTTTTTGCAATTAATAATTAGCGTAGCTTTAGCTTTAAAGGTTAGCAACTATCAGACCTTCTTTACACTTAATACCCTGTAAACATATCTCTCCAAAAATCGTATATATCTCTGCTTCTGTCTTCAGCTCATACGATCTGTTGTCAAATATCTCACCATATATTTACGTATCTTTTTGTACCACTGATGTTGAATGTTGCAGCTGTCACAGACATGGTTTCCACTTGTGGTGGTGGTGCTTGTGTTGGTGGTGGTGGTGGTCTCACCACAGACGGCTTATAGACCTGACCAGCCGTAGCCCCCATATGTCGTTCAACCTCAGCAACCGCCGGATATTGCCGAGCTGCCCATTTTCTATTTGATTTTCTAGCGGTTTTTCCTTGTGTTTTTTTTTGTTTTTTGTTTTCTAGCAGCTTTTGATGTTTGCTGTTTGTTTTGGTTTCATTTTTAATGCTCGAGAGTCTAGAGCAACCCTTGCGTGCCCCCACCTGGGGGCACTTCAGATGAAATTAATTGCGTGGATCGAGTGGCAACAACTGGTTGCAGAGAGAGAGGGAGAGAGAGAGGGAAAGTAGAGTGTTGCCAAAATGTTGACGCATGCTAAGCCAGAATCAAACACACACACACACGAACACACAGACAGAACCGCAGAGCTCCACAAGTGACAAACGCAAACACATTTGCCGAGGCTATCCGCCAAATATTGTATCTGTATCTATGTCTGCGTGTCTGCATCTGTATCTGTGAGTGTGTGTGTGGCGAGCACTTGACGAGATTTGTTTATTTGTCTAGGCGAATGACCAGTCTGTGTTTGGATTTGTCGTCTGGCAAAATATAAAATAGAGAAAGAAAAAAATAATGCGAAAGCTGGGATAAAAATGAAAGTAAAATGCATATAAAGAGCAAATCTCTCGAAAACAACAACGCAGAAAACTCAAATCAGTCCAGTTCTTTTGTGTTGTCTGATGCATAAAAAATATGATGACAGACTCGACCCGCAGAAAACCTAACTCTCTGATACGGGCTATTCGTCAAAGCAATTTTCAACTAAATATGACAATTGAAAATAAACAGAAAAATGGTCGAAAAATTCAGAAAATTATGGATTAGGCATGATTCTCTTAACATTATATATTCTGTTCTTTAATGATGGAACTATTAGACGATATAGAGGTCAAATTGACAATGGGGATACTTTTATTTGAATATTTTGCAAAAGTATATATAGAACAGAATTTGAGTGCACTTAAAATCCACAACTTTATTGCACGATGAAACAATCCCAGTTATGTTGTTTAAAAATCGCAGAGTCATAGTGTTTGTTCTTCGGGCTCCACAATGATCAGTTAGAAAAAGATATTAATATAACGTTAAGTTAGGTAATATTGTGAATTGGATTGGACTGGATTCGAGATCCTAAACAACATAGTTGGACTGGGATAATATTAAAAACTATTAAGGTGAAAATGAAAAAGGGAAGCTGTTAAGTAAGGGTGAAATTTAATCTGCTTATAAATCGGTAGAATATATAACTATGGGTAAATAACTTTTTTAACTGTGTTATTGAATAACTTTTTAATTTTTATTAAAATAGAAACGATATCACGTCCAGGAACACGCTGGTCGCATTAATACAACCAATTTGTATGTTTTCGCAATGCATTTAATGAAGTGCAGTATTTCAGGCACGTGCAAATTTTCATTAAGTTTTGCAATTTCAGTTTTTGATTGAATTTTCGATTCCTCATCAAATGGTTTGCTTTGATTGAGTGCACAATTTGTTAATTCGATTTGCCATCTATTGCCATCTCGATTCCACGCACGCATTTACCAATCGGCATGTTCGTTGTGTAAGCAGGAGAACTCGAAATTAAACATATTTAATCTGATTTAATTAATTAATTTGCACGGTTTTGAATGTGAAATGAGCCGAAAGTATGAAGTAAGGGCTATTAATTATGCAAGAGAGTTTCTCTCTTTTGTTTGTTATTGTTTTTTAGTTTTATTTTTGTTGTGAATAAATTAATAAAGATTGTTTTTCAACATTATACATTTGAGTGCACGTATATTATTTATGTGTTTAGCTAGTCGATAAAAAAGTTAGCTTGCATATTTTAATGATAAAATAATAGTAGCAATTGTTGAAACAATTGAATTGCGTTTAACAAAAAATTAACTACACGCATATTCTCTCTCACTTTCTGTGTCTCAGTTTAATGGGAAAATGATTTTAATTCATAAATTAAATAGAATACATATTTATGTGGAAATTCTAGTCGAATGACCATATTTGGTAGTCATAGATTAAACTTAAGTTGAGCTATTAACAAACCAAGTTCTTCCCATTTGAACGGGGATCATTTGCACTTAACTTTACTTTCTTTGTATGATTAAGTGTTGTATTTTTTGGGTATTGAAAATTTATTTCAAATAGGTATGTCGAATATTAGTATTATTGTATATTAATAAAAATTCTTCAATTCACATCGTAACAAGTTAAAGTCCCCCCCTGGGCTACGTCCATGGATTAGGCCATTAATTTGTACCCACGCCGCGTAAATATTTATACGCAATTGCATATGTTGAGGCGCTGGGCAGGATTTTCGGCATTTGCTCATTTGTGTAAGTCAACACAATTTCCATAATGCCAATGTCATGCGTTGGGTACAGTCAAACCCCCCTAAGCCGGATAGCATCTACATTTGCCACTGAGGAGGGGGCAAGTCGCAGCTGGAGCAATTGGATTTCTGTGCATAAGTGTGTGTATGTGCATATGTGTGTGTGTGTGTGTGTGTGTCTTTGCTTCGATGCCGCCAGGATATTTGTGCATTTTGATTTATGCATTCGCCTTGGCCTCAGCTTGGCTTCTTAGTCTACCTGTGAGTGAGAATGTCTCTCCATCTCTTTCCCTCTCTCTTCCTCTCTGCTTCGCCTACGCTTGAGGCGGTTGCATTATTCAAATTGCGAGGCATGCAACAAACCAACAGACAGAGTCCCCCATGGTTGCCCCCGTTGAGTGATTTAGCGTGTGCCTCGCCCGTTAACCGCAATGCAATTGTAATTACCCGAACTGCTTCCGTACACTTCGACTCTCCCCGATTTCTTCTCATTACATTATTTACCCCCTTCTACAGCCCCGTTTTACAGCTTTAGAGCCAGCCACGCCCTGCTGTTTTTCAGCTGTATTTACTGGTCGTGGAGCGCGTTGCAATTAGTTCCAAATCATAAACGTGGCTTCCGTTTGGTCAACAGTTCCAACAACAGCTCCATTCTCATCCCATGACTCCCTTCCCCTTCTTAGCCCCCTCAAATGACTGCACAATTGCGTGTAAATTTAAAATTTTAATCGTTTTTGTGCACGCACTTGAACAACAGCAACAACAATCGCTTTGAAATTGTATGCAATTTTTGTGAAATGCATTTACAGGACTTTTGTTAGAATGGAGATCGCTTTGTGTTTATCCTTGTTCAAGAGGGTTGAATGCCAGCATTTAATGTTGAAAATTTATGAAATTTTAGATTAAAACACATACAGACTTATATGTATTGTTCATTCATACTAGAGGATTCATTCTCTAAACTAAGACTACACTTTTATTCAATCAGCTCCAAATAAATATACGGGAATACTTTAAAGCTGGTTCTGTAAAAAATTTATTGTATAAATTCATGCCAAAAAATTTAATTGAAAAGTTGCGAGTCCCAAAAGTCAACAACTTGCAAAACTTTGTTAATATCTTTTAAACATGCTTTCATTTATAAATTGATTGTAGACATATCTCAAATGATCTAATATAAAAATCATGTCATTTAGTACATTTAAATTCCTAGTAAATTTGCGATTATAAAAATATAAATTTCTGTTCCAATAGTTATGGCTTACTGTTATTGAAGATACAAGTTACTTTTTTTTCCTTCTATATTTATAATAATAAATATTGTATGCTTACGTATCAGTTGAGTTTGTTGTGTTTACTTTAAATTATTATAAATTTAATTTTTGTTCCCAATAAAGAACTCCTTTCTCCCTTGCTGCCCGTTTTCAATGCGATGGTCATTCATTTGCTGCATTTCCTCTGCCAGCTCATACCAATGTGATTGTGCCTATCTGGGTGTGAGTGTGCGACTGAGTGCATATCGCATTCATAATTTATACGCATTGTCAGCATGCGCAGGTTGGCAGCACACTCCATACTTCCCTGTCCCCTCCTCAATCCATTCTGATGTCCAGTTTTCCCTTCAACCCCTCAAACAATTCACGCAATGCGCATTCAGTCGTTACATGCGATTGTTTTATTTACCAGTCCCATGAAGCATTGTTGCATATTTAGCAATAATAAAATATTTAGTGGCATTGCAATAAATTTATTATCATTGCTGCGGCTGCCACTGCTTTCCAAACACACACACACACAAACACACACATACATAGAGAGTATACAGATACAGATTGCAGGTTAAATATTATAAATGAGCGCATAAAAATTGCAGTTGGCTGAGATTTGGCTTGGTACACAGGGCGTATTATGAATTTCTATACAAATGCATTATGCGACAGTTTGACACCCCTTTCGGCTCCCTCCCTCTATACACAGGATTTGCAACTTTGATCAACAAACGGTAAAAAGCCTTTTCAGCTCCTGCCCGCAGCATGTGGCAGGTGAGCAAAGGACAGTCTGCATTCGATATGAATGCAGGTCCATGCAAACATATGATAAATTGCACACACTTGGCCATGGCAATGGAAAGGAGCAGGAATCCCAATGGTAGGGGATTGGCATTTCTGTACATTTCAAGTACCTTTTGTTGTGCATTGCGCAAACATTTGACTGGAATTTCGCACATTTCTTGAAGGGAGAGCTACAAAACCAAGCCAAAAGCCAAGGCGTTCTTTTACCTTGTTGAGGTGTGTATTTTAAGGTTGATAGGCCAATTAAATAGTGATTTGTTTTCAGAAAATAGTTTCTGTATTTTTTATTTATTCTGAAAAATGGTAAGTTCAGTGGAGAAATAGTCAGATAAAGGTGAATCTAATCGTTTAAGACAGCGAGGTGAATATGTTGGAGTGTACTAAAGGATATCTTTTAGACCATTAGTCTCAGCGAACTATTGCATAAAACTATTAAAAAAAATAATACTGTGACTTTTATAATATTGAGGCAGCAGAAATCCGCATTTATAAATTTTATTGAACCCACACACATGTGTATAACACAATATTTACTGGCACTATGGTTTACCGGGTACTTGTTAGTCGAGCACTCTTAGTTGAAGTTCTGCATAATGTTTTTATTGTTTTTCTTTTCATAAATTACCGTTTAAATGATAATCATAAAATATTTTGCAGCTATCGTGGAGGGGAGTCCCTCTCCCTCGAGGGACAGACTGGTGAGAGACAGAAATTGCCTGGGATCGGATGATAAATGCGCTTAGGGTCGCGTTGAGTGTCAATTGTGTGAATAACAGTTAAACAGTTAAACAGATTTACACTATTTATTGTCATCTCATGGTGTCTGCTGGTGTAATTATTTATTGGCAGATTTAATACAATTCAATAAAGTTTAATTCAACATTTAAGTTATCATTCAAATTAGAGCGCAGTCTTTTATATACGACTTAAAAATGCACTAGTCACTAGGATAACAAATAAGTTGAACTACAAAGTTATAAAAGAAGACGTGAATATTGAAGTCTACAACTTTTAAGAACTATAATTTGGATATGTTTGAGCTTTTTAAAGTTTTATGCTCATCAATTTTTGTCGACGATACACAGACAGATATTTTTGGCGATTGATACGGGATAAAGTCTATCGGATACACAGGATCATGGCCCTGGATTGCAGCTAAGCAGCTCACGTTGCTAAAGGACTCAGTTGGTCAGTTGGAGCACGCAGTTCCTTTTGTTAATGATACTCTTGCTGAAAGCTAGCATCATCATCATCATCATCTCATCCACATTCTCAACCTCATCATCATCATCATCATCAAAAGGATGCCAGCCACAGCCAAATCCACAACAACAAGGATGTGGAAAGAAGCGGAAAAGAAGAGAACAGAGAAGGGGAGGGAAGGGAAGCAACCATTTTGTGGATTTATTGACATTCTGTGATGTTATTAAAGTTGATTGCCAGAGGCTGCTGCACGTTTTGGCTTAGACGAAGTGCCCGCCTGGTCATAACTGTATGGGGAGTCGGCTTCTCCTATTGTGGCATCAACATGCAACTCAGCTGCAACTACAACTCTATCTTTCTCCCTCTCTCCATCTGACTCTCTCCCTCTCTCTGCATGTATGTGCATTGCAATCGGATGAGAAGCAATTTTAGTGCGGTCAATTCGAAGGAAACAATGGCCAGGATAACACGAATTTTTCGACTGTTGTGCGAGGTAAAATTGCGACAGTCAAAGAACCTGAATACAGCCACAATCAGAGAAACAGAGAGACAGAAAGGCAGATAGAGAGAGAGAGAGAGAGAGAGAGAGAGAGAGAGGGAGAGGAAAAGGGGTGTGTCATTGTCATTGCCATCACCATCATCATCAAGTCTAATATGCGCATTATTGGTTTTTGTGTGCCAGGACCCAAGCTGCAGTTATCCTTAATATGCCTTGCATGTTAATACGTTCATGTCCTCGACTATCCCATCCTGTTTGTCCTCGCCCTGGACACACAAAGTATCCGGGCTACACTCAACATGCAAATATGAAATGCAAATTCTGTGGCACCATATTAAAAATGTTACTCTAACTATACAATCTCTCTCCTCCCACCACACTCGCTTTTGCTTTCTCCCTCCCACCCACTCTGGTTGCTTTTGGTACAAATGTAATAAAAATTGCGTAGCATACAAATCCTTTTGATCTTATTTTTTAATTTAGCATTTTATATTTAATTTTTTGGTTTTCTCTCATTTCTTTTTTTTTGTAACTGGGGCACAACACATGGCGTATACGCAATACGCAATAAGTGTGCCAGGCTGCTGACTCAATTTTGTCTTGTGTGTTTGGTAAAAATGTATTAAGAATTTTAAATGAATTTGTAAACGCCTTTTCCTTCGTTTGTTTCTGTTTAGACGATCCTGCAGAAAAATTCATAAAGTACATATTAAATTTTCATATTAATATGTTTTGTTTTTGAGCCTTTGTTCCTCTTAACTTTATTTTAAGACAAAATGATTTGATTTTTGCCTAACATACGAAGTGTTTGCTCAACAAAGGGAATTTCTTTGGGAAGAGTTTTGATATTCAGTTCACTTTTCAGCAGTTCCTTCCAAGCAAGATTCAATGAACGTATACTTAATAAATTGCTTATTGAGCATCGACGAGGAAAATTAAACATTAAATAGAGATTGTGAAATTAGTTATTTATTTATAATATTTATTAAGTCTTCCTGACTAGGATGCAAAAATATATTCTTAGCATTCTATAAGTTATTTATATATATCATAAAAAATGTATTTTCGTTTAAGGTGGAAGCAGAGATAAAGATAAAAGTAGGCTTATTAAAAATATTCAAAGTACCAGCTGCTACTTCAGAACGAAAACAAATTTTAAATATATTTTTTCAGTGTTGGGATAGTAAAAATATAAATTACATTCATTTGGATACAATGAATTGTAGCGAATGGGTTTGGCTATGGATCTCAATACTGCGATTTTTCTTCCAACAAGTCTACTGGCTGTTCTATTTACATGTATACAATCTTAAAGAGAAGTTCTTAGCAAAAGGCAAGATGACCTTGCAACATATGGCACAGTTTAATGAGAACTACCACTGGATGAGGACCTCAGTTAGATGTATAATTTTCAATCCTGTCGGTCCTGAAAAGGCTACTATATTGGGAGATGATACTGTCACTTTATTCCCAGACAAAAATACGAGATCTATTCAGTTGCGATTTAACAAGCAGATCAACATCAGTTGCGGTGCCTTTCGACCCTGGACAAGAAACGCGTTGGCTGTGGGCGGGGCCGGAGGCGTCTGTTTGTGGCAGCAACATGATCGCTGCTTGGAACCTCAACCGTTGTGGATCGGACTCAAGAATGAAGACTTTGTCTTGAATCTACAGTGGCTGCAACATGGACATAACTTGGCGTGTGCTTTGCTGTACGCATGTTGCATTCAATTGTGGCAACCGGATACAAGGCAAGTGTTGCATGAAATTCAGATGCTACATCCTGAAAGCTTTCGTTGGTCTCTGAGCTTTAAACCGGACATTGAAGAGCTCTTCATTTATTTGAGTAATGATGATAAGGACAATTCAAACTACAATAACTTTTACGAATGGGAATCGAAAATAAACGGAAAGGAAACACTTCAGTCTGCCTGTTGGACAACCGAGGGAAATTTACTTTTTGTGGCACGCCAGAGTTGCAAGGTCTTCTGTTGCATTCCTTATGCGGAGAATGGCATCTTCCTGAAGCCAAATGACGTATGGCCTATTGAAACTCCCCTTGATTTAAGTTGTGTCAAACTCCATAAACAAGAATACGATTTAGGGGAACCTCAGGCTATAGCTATCGATCCTTGCAATATTTATGTGGCAATACGCTTTAAAAGGCATCCGGTTGTTCTCCTCTGCTTGCATCTTGCCGCTTACGGTTGCAAGGTGAAGTTGAAACCTTTTAATTTAATTAATTGTCTGCCAGGAGTTAATCCCACGTTCATCACATTTGCATTCGATGATCATTGCGAGAAGACCAAACGCTCTCTGTTTATCGGTTTGTCATCGGGAAACGTGCAACAGCTGCCACTCAGGAATATAACTGCCGAAGAGTTACGTCTAATGTGTCGGGATGATTCCACGCAATTTTTTAAAAAATCTAATAATAATTGTTAATATTTTCATGTGCTAATTGCCAATTCTTAAACTATTAAACATCAAAAATGGCTCAATAAGCCAAAATATGCAAAAGAGAATACGACTACTACATTGTTCGAATAGACGAAGATTTCAGATGATGGTGATCAAGGGATCATCATGAGTTATTGATTAAACTTAAAACTCTTAGGTCAATTTTTTCAATGTCATTTGATAGATATCCTTAACATTTGATATTAGTTTCTATGTATTTTATGTTAATTGAGACCGTATATAGAAATTTGAAATATGGGCCTTAGTGAGTGTTTCCTTTTAACACTTTGGCATTTAAATTGATCTGGTTGAAATATCTAACTGAATTTCAAGTTTCGCCGTATGCAATTTCTTTGATGCTTCGACACTGGAGTAGACATCCGTCCGAAGTGATACAGATTGGATTTGCATATAACAAATTTTTTTTTAAGCTTTAACTTCGGCTCCGCTTAGAACCTTGGCTATGAATATGAATAAACAGGGTTCAGATTTCTTTTTACATACCTCACTTTATTGTAAACATTTTAAGCCTTTCAAATGTATATTCCAGCTGGCTACAGTTATCACTCGCAAGTGTGTTCTTAACGGAGTTTAACGTCTTTCAAGTCTTTCTGTAGCTTTAATGGTTAGAACATTTAGTGCAAACCGTTTGTAAGTTAGCGGAACAAATGCCTTTGGCTTAGAAACAAATTTCCACAGAATTCCACTTTTCATATCGCCAATTTCAACAACAACAACAAAGAAACACACACACAAACACATATACGGGCCATCAGAGTTGCACAGTTTGTCAACATGAAAAGGTTAACAAGGTAAATAAAACATGGTAAAGCAAAAGGTGACAGCATGAAAAGAGAATGCGCAAAAAGAAAGAAAGTAAAAAAGAAAGAAGGGACGCAGACAAAGTCATGTAAAGCGGGCACACAGACAAACAATGTTGCATGCAATCTACAAAGGCAACTGGAATGAAGGTGGCGCCACAAACAAGCTTTAAGGTGGCAAATCTCAGTTGTAGCAGGCGCGATGTTGTACGTGTTTATGTGTGCGTGTGTGTGTGTGTGTGAATAACAACATTTTAAGCATGTTTACTTTTTATTTTGCTGCCGACGCCAACGCCAACGTTTATGCAATTTATTTCTGCATTCCCCTCTCCATCACCCTCACTTCCTTTGTCCCTCTTTATCATTCTTCTCAACAGCAAACTCCAACTTCAACCCCAACTCCAACTCCAGCGTTAGCTTCATCTTCATCAGCTTCAGCTGCCTCGTGCTCCATTACAAAGCATGCCCAGCGGCTGGGCCAGGTATAATCTTTTGCTTGTCTTTCACTTCAGCGGCAGCAGTCGAGACTCGCGTCCTTTGCTCAACTTTTGTCGGGCAACAAATTTTCCTATACCCTCACCGATAAGTCTCTCAGCATGCTGATGGCGTTGAATAGACTTTCTAAGAAACAGGAAAGCCTGGCCTAATAAGTGGCCTCTGTTTGGACCTGAAGTGATTTCTGGTCAAGACTCGAAAATATTTCACTAGAATGTTCTAGATTATCCCGCAATTATTACTTTTGAGATGTGGATTCCAAAACCACTTCAAAGAAATTATTGATACTTATAAAGTTTTATAGATACTAACAGAAATTTAAAATAAAAGGAAGCTAGTTTTTGGTAACACAAAAAAGTCTCATATTGTCAAATATTTATTGATAGTTGTCTTAAGTTGTGTTTATTGTAAATTCACTAATTTATATTTATAAAAAGGCATAAAAAATGTCTATATAGAAAAGAGTATTTCAGGTTCGCACAGAGAGCTTGAAATTCACGGCTCAGTTCATATTTCTTTTCGGCCAAAGAGGTGAAAAGCCAAGTTAAAAAGTCAACGCTGAGCCTGCGGCGATCAGCGCTTTAACTTTAACTTGAACTTTTGCCATAGTTTGTCTGTCTGTGAAAGAGCAAAAAGTGAGAAAAAATGGGAAAAATCTCGAAAATACTTGCAACAAAGTAAGCGTAAACGTTAGCGTAACTTTAAAGTTAACAACAATGGACCATGTTACATTAAACTGGCAGTTGGTGGCCAACAACACCTTGTAGCCTGGCATGCCATGCCTTGTCTTAACTTCCACTCCCACTTGGCCCCGATTGCGGCAGGCACGCGTAAACTGCTTGCTTATGCAGCTCAAGTTGCCACGCTTGACACATTTCTCGGGAGACTGCCGCACGTCGTCCAGTTGCCGTTGCCGTTGCCGTTGCTTTGCCGCAGCTGGGGCAACTTGTCAACGCAGTCATCAATGTCGTCGTGACGGCATCAGAGCCTGTAAGTATGCCATGCTTTTGCAATGTTCGCACATTGCGACCCCACGCCACTTGCCACTTGCCACTTGCCACACACCACTAGCTGCTTGCCACCTTTCGCCTGCAGGGAATCCGACATGTTGCATGCCACACAGTGGGTTTCTGTGCCAATGACCACAGCCAACATGCCAAGCACTGAAGCCCTTGCTCCACAATGGGGCACAGAGCCACTTGCAGCGACTGCTAACAAATATTAATGAGCAAATTCTGGAAAAACGTGAGCAACATTTTGTGAAAATTGAAAATAATATGCGTCAATATGGCCATAGTCATAAAAATGACTATAAAACAAAATGATATTTTAATGCAACGATACACACACTTCAAAGCTGCTTCTAAATGGATGTCTTAGATAAGAGATAAGAAGAGGGAGAGAAACTTAGAGAAAGCAAAAATAAGAAGGAAGCAGAATAGAATACAATCTGCGTATTATATGAGAAAATTTGTGGATAAAATTTGTCGAATTTGCAAGGAGAAAACTTGGAGGTCTTTGCGATTATAATCCTGTTTTCCAAGTAAGTTTATCGGAAAGCCCAGGGATGGAATAATAAATTTACCAGATTTTCTAATTTACTCTTTATGGCAAAAAATGTCCTAGTCCTGGTTGCAAACAAGGAAACCCTAGTTACAATTCATCTGCTCGAAACCCATTTTCAATTTTAAATATTAATAATTAAATGTTTCACTTGCTATGTTTCACGATCGGGAATCGTTTATAAAATTGACACTCTGCATAGAGTTTCACAAATTTAAATATTTAAACCGATTGAATTAAAATTCCTGCACAGTCTTAAGCTCTCTTTGCTTCCCAAATACCCAAGTCGTATAACATTAATGATAAATCGCTTGCCATATTTATTGCGCAAGTTTTTCTGCTCATTAGTTTTGTCGTGATTAGTTTTTCTGAACCCCTTGGCGTATGCGTGATTTTTATGATTATTGTACTTTTGATTGCCTTGCGCTGTGCCAAAAAAGAGGAATAAATAAATAAAGCGAGAATATGTATAAAAAAAACAACTTTGGAAACTGCAGCACGTGCTGTGTGGCGTGTAACATCGGCTCCGTACCGAAATGAAAGGAAAAAAAAAGTTGCTGTCCCCACAAAAGAGTCACGTGCAAAAACTTTCTTAATTTAAAAGAAATTTTCAAACAAACTCAATTAAATAATTTCAGGCGCAAATAAAGATGTGTAAGTCCCCTTCCGTTGTCTAGAAAGGGGAGGAAGGGGGAAGAATACATGTGGTTTTTACAGTTTTTTACAGTCTCCCCACCCGTTTCCGTTTCCGACCGCATTTCCGCCTTCGTTCTGTCACTTTTTCGCTCGTTTTTGCAAGACAATTTTAATACCACAAAATTTTAATTGAGTTAATCCTAAAAACCACATGCTGGCTAACGAGCCAGATGCTTGTCGGGAATTCCCAGTCAGAACTAATTTGTCCAAAACGTAGATGGGGAAGATGGGTTGGTTCATCATTGCGGAAGTTGCATGTGGAATGTGGCATGTGGCAGCTTGGACATGAACGTGAACTGCAACCGCATTTAACAGCTGCACATAATGATTATTACTGTTCGGCAGATTAGCTTAGTTGGCTGTGCGCAAACTGAACTTGAAGATGTTGAAAATGTCATAATACTTAGTACTATAACTACAAATACACACACTTACTTACTTATATACAATTTTAATACACATTCAAGAATACACAAACCGAAATGTCCGCCACAAAACACAGCGAATTCCAAGAGAATTTCCTACGTCAACCTTCGAAGGTAGACGATATCATAAAGTTCTTAGGCGAAATGGAAAAGTCTAACAAAATGGAGTGAGTTTCATGGTCAGTTCCACAGTTGAATGTATAATCTTTAAAACTATCCCAGAGGAACCAAGGAGCCAGAGGTCAAAAAGGAGATTAGCATCAGTGCGAGTGTTACTGATACAAATTTCCTAGTCATAGAAAGAGCCCAAAAGGCCGAAAGGACCGAGAAAACGGAAAAGATCGAAAAGACTGAAAAGAGAAACAAGAGTTCGTATAAGAAAATCAACATTAGGGCAAATATGAATCAAATGACATTCATGAGACAAATTGATGTTACCGAAGAGGAACGAAAAAAGTCTCGAGAGGAACGCATTCGTGTAGCAACTAATTTTCGCAGGTAATTGAAAATAATTCTCATTTATTCGATTTCTAATATCTCTCCCAACAGACTGGGAAATGCAGAGTATCGCAATGCGAACTTCGATAAGGCCATTGAGCATTACAAAAAGGGTTTGAATTACATAAAAGATTCACCAGTTCTCTATGTAAATTGCAGTCTGTGCTACATCAAGTGAGTTGCCCCATTTTCCACTAGATCTTTGATCATATTTTTTAATGTATATATTTAGAAAACGTGAATACAAACGCGCTTTAATTGATCTGGATTATGTGCTGAATAATCTTGATAACTGCTGTCTGCGGGCATGGTTATATAAGGCGAGAACCCTAAAGAGAATGAATGATGAAGATGGCTACAAAGAATGCGTTGATAATGCTCGTAGATTTAATAGATCTAATTTGGAATACATTGATCATCTTTTAGAGAGAATGCGATCTGATTTCTGAAACATTTGAACAGACGGATTACATACAAATACATAGAATATTATGACACTTCTGGTTTATCCAGATCTTTTAAAAACTTTTTGTTCTTTTACTTTTACTGATTCAATGCTTTATTTTAATTATGTTGTCATTAGCTTCTGCTTAACATTTGTATTCTTTTTTCGTTTTTCCAGTTTTTCTCTGATTTTTCTGGGATATTGAAATCGGTAAGACTCTTCTCATATTCTTCTGACAATTTTATGCACTTCAATTCATTTACTGTCACATGCAATTTGCCCATGTTCACCCTCAAAACTTTCATAAACAACAACTTGAAACTGAAAAACAATTTAGAATCAAATAAGAGAGAGTGTGCTCGACTATAGACACCCGGCGCTGACTAAATTAGCCTCAACTATTATTGGTGTTCATATTCACATGTGAATTTAAATGGAGACATCAAAGATCTAGATTCTTGAATATAAATGCAAATTGGAACTCATATGGTTACAGGGTATACCCGATACGGAATAGTCAAAGAAAGAGAGGAAGATAGAGAGAGAGAAAGAGGAATTCTGTGGCAAATGAAATTTGCAATTTTTGCATAAATTCAATAAAAATTCCTATTGTCATGAGAATATTTGCCAATACAATATACATGGTACGTTCATACAGTGGGAGCTGTGCTTCCCATTTCTCTCTATCTCCCTATCTCTCTCTCTTTCTGTCTCTCTCTTACCCTCTCCCTTTCCCTTTTTGAAGGCAGCCCCAACTGCAATTCCAACCACGATAAGGGCCACTTATACGCTTCGTTTGGGGCACGTTTCACCCTCTTCCCCCATGGTGGCTACACCACAAAAGACTGACGCTGCGGTTGGCTAGATGGCTGTGGTGGGGGGGAAAGGGGTGCGTGGTTGTGTGGTGCGGTGGTTAAGGTGGCCACAGAGTTTTCAATATGGCGCCAACACCATTTGCATTTGCTTTGGCAGAAGCCTTGCAGGTTTTGCCCCATAATGAAATGCAGTTCAAATGCTTTTGGTATAAACTTTTGTCACAACTGTGGCAAAGGGGGCAACGTTGTTGTTGTTGTTGTTGTAGTTGTTAGAGTTGCTGTTGTTGTTATCCCTGTCGTTGGATTGTAAACTGGCAAACAAACGCAACGGAAATGCCACAAAAAGGGTTTCACTGTTTGTCAATTGTGTGCGGCCGCCAAGTTGACACCTAAACCATTGAAAGGACCCTCCTTCCTGCCACACTGTGTGCCATTTCCCTTGGCACTACTGACACGCTGACAGAGTGTGTCCATGAGTTCCCTTTTCGCATTACATCTTAGAAATGCAAAAATCCTTGTGGGCTGAACTCTAATCAACGTCAACTGCAACGTCAATTGCAATGGCAACAGCAAAAGCAACTGCATTTGCAACTCCAACTGCAAATGAAACCAGGGGCTGAGTTGATGCCACGCCCTCGCTTGTAATCAATGCTGTAAACACTTATTTTTGTGGTTGCAAGACCTGTAACCGCAACTGCTCCCCTTTGCTTCCCATGCCCCTTTGTTGTCGTGCAATTTTGTGGCACAGCAAAAGTTTGTCGCCTTCCACAACAGTGTCCGGATATTGTACCAACTTCTGGGTCTATTTCTCTTTCTGGTCATTGCTGCCATTCCCTCGACACTTGTTGTTGTTGTTCCTTTTCTTGTAATCAGATCGGAGGCTCATCCTTGATAACGCTTTTGGATTTTCTTGTTGCAACATTGCGGCATTTTATAGGTGTGACAACAGGCAACCTGCAACTCTCAGTTAGTCCTACTGTTAGGCTTGGCATGGATTATGTTTACACAAATATAAAATTGTTGTTGCAATAAAGGCGAAAACTGCTTAATACACTTTCCTTTAGAAATTCTAGCCGTAACAGTTATACAATTTATTTCAAAAATCAATAAATAGCAGTTACTTTTCTCTTATATTAATTAAATCCACAGACAACAACTTATTACTTAAGTATTATTATGAATATTTATGGGAAATAAAATTAAAATTTTTTTGTATTTTAATTAATATTTTTTTATAATTTTCGAGGTTTTGAAATTTATTTCAAAATGTTTACCATTAAAATCAATGTCTGATTTATAGTTAAAAGTGTTATTATTTCTTTAAATCAGGGATATGTTTTTATTTTTCTAAAATACAAGCAATGATTTTTATTTATTTCTTCATTAAACAAGGCATATATTTAAATCATTTCATGAAAAGTCTTAATATAAAAGTCTTGTTCAGTAATCTCTTTTAAGCGATTCAGATAAACTTATTTAAATTTATTAAAATTGTTCTCTATTTTATAGTATTTATTTATATAAAGAAGTTAAGTGTTTGATATTAAATGTGATTTTTCAATTCCATTGCTCAAAGTCAGAAATAAATGTGTGCGACGACCAGAAAATTATCCTTTGAGAAATATGTTGACTCCAGTTTATACGCATGGCTTTAGGCCATCGTCAATAAACTTATTCAAAAATCTGACCAACATGGCTGCGGTTGATCTCTCTGTTCACCAGTTTCCACTCAAAGGGGTTTTCAAGCGACCACATTTATTTCTCTAGAGGATCACTATAAACCCATTTTCAAGACAAACACATTCAAAACTATATTTTCACATTTTCAGCCTTGTTGCTTCTTTTACCCTTTATCTCCCTCCCTGTCGGTGCTGACAAGTTGTCCAGTGCTGTGTTAAGTTTGCAGATTGTGGTTCGTGGGTTCGCATCTCGACAACGTCTTGGCCAAAAAGTAATTTGGCCTTTATCTGTATTGCGGTTTAAACAGCCAAACAAGACCCAAAACCAACAACAACTTGGTTGCCATGGGGAGTTCTGCCTTCATTGGAGTTGGGAGTTCAAACGGAAGCAGCTCTCCTTTCGAGTTTCACCATTGTCTTTCGTATAATAAGTATTTGTTTGCTTACCATCGTTCTGGAATACCCTACAACTCCACAGAGTCGAAGGATTCTTTAAAGTATTTCGTTTTGTGTCAATTAAGTATAGTTTATTTACTTACAAACTTTAGATTGAAATAATTAGTTGATTTCTGTTGTATAAATAAAATGAAAATGTCTTTATTGATTATGAACATTATAAAGGAAAGTTAATCTGGTTTATGATTTGTATAATAAAAGTGGGAAAATTCTCCTATTTTGAAGTAAAATATTTAAAATTATGTATTTTAGATTAAATTATTATAAAAATGTTCTGACTGAATTTGATTTATGATTTAAAATATTTAAAATTATATATTATTATAAAATTATAATTATCTTAAAAGTGTATTGACTGATGGAATCTTTATATTCTTATTTTTATTTAAATACTCGACAAATGACAGTAATTCTTTTTATTTTGAATGACCCATAATTATAAGAGTTAATGAAAACTATATTTATTTGTAATTATTATTTGTATATACATATATTATATATATAATTTTTTTAAATTTATTTAAATTACCTTATTTATTATTGATCTATATACAGACATTTAATGTTTAACAATTTCAAGTAAACTGCGATTAATTTATTTTACAAGTATTTTTAGGGTATTTTAAATTCGATAAATTTTTTGAATATTTCTTCTTTTCATATTTTGTATACTTTTTTTTGTATTTTTGAGCCACATCCGGGACTCATTTTGGCCGGGCTAAAGCTGGAAAAGTTGTAGATTTTTGGCCAAGTTTTTAGCTCGATGCGTGTTGTTATTTTGTAGTTGGTCTCAACGACGTTTAACGAAAAGTGAGCTGGCCGACCATCAAGTTTTTCATTAAGCCGCATTTTCAGCAGTTCTCTCTTGCGTCTTTTTTCATTTCCCCCTCTTTACCCTAGTAAGAAGCACTTGACACAGGCACTGTCATTTGGGGCTGGCAGTTCATTTAAAGTTCTGCGTATCCCATTTTAATTAGCATGCCAATTCTTTGGTTATCTGCCCGGAACACCCCATACCCTGTATTTCTACGTAAATCTCAAAGAAGCTTGAACAAGGCGAATGACCAAAAATCTATTGACACTTTTTCGCTTTATTGAATGTTTATTTGCTTTGTTGATTTCGATTTTCTCCATCGACTGCTTTGCGAATTTCAAATGCAAACAAAAACAACACCACCCAAGTGAGGATGGAAAGAGGCGGGGGCAAGGGGCGGACACATCATCAGTATGTGTGGGGGCGTTTTATTCGCTGGGAGTAGCTTAAGGCACTCACAAGGAGAGTGGAAGCACGGAGAAAATTGGAAACTATGAGCACGCCTGCAAGCAATGAACGGTAAATAAGGGAAATCTATAAGACCATGCGAAGTATCTCCATTTTATATACCCCTCCCTGTCTGAAGGGTGGGAGGGAGAAGTGACTCTGACTGTGACTGTGCCTGTGACAATGACTGGACAAAACAAACAGTAAACGAATGAAAGGCACAGACAAATGCAACACCGTTACGTCTATCTCCGTTACTGTTACTTTCACAGTTACTGTTACTGAATTAGCAATTGACTGTCGGGTGTCGGGTGTCCAGGGTATCAAGAGTTGGAGTAACAATACCTGCTGTATGTCTGTGACTGTGCCATTTCCACTATACACTCAGAGGAATTCGCGACTAATAGAAATATATATAAATTCACAGTGAAAGAAACAGAACTTTTCCAGTTTTACTTTACATTTTGGAGTATTCAATAATATATCTTGATGCTAAGTGAAGAATTTAGAAGAAGTTAAGGAATTTCACCCCTTAGGAATCGGGCGTAAAGTAAAAGCCAGAGCAGCCCTGTATGAGTATTTAATGAAAAAGAATTGAATATACTCCGTATGACTTTAGAAATATATAATGCTTTCAATACATTCTGTATAATTTCCAAAATATTTTGGAGAATCCTGTAAAGGCGCAATGAAAAGCAAGCTTAACTTTTGTTTTAAGCTGTAATTATATTTATAGCCGGATTTAAAATAAAAGTTTCATAACTACTAATTTAATTTAAAAGAATTAAATATAGCTTATTTCTAGCTACCAATCATCTAATATTTAAATTGTTTTTTAATTGCTTAACCTTGACTATTTAGCAAAGAGAATCTTAAAAAATGACTAAACTATTTCGTGCATACCAAAATGTTCCAAAGTTTTTCTACCGTGTATTCCATAGAGTTTTAGTCAGCTACCATTTCATGCACACAGACACACAGACATACACTGTGACAGCTAAAACTATGGGCCCAGCTAAAAGAAATGTATTCACGTTGCTTTTTCATTATTCATGACAACTTGCTCTTGGCCGTCGACTGTTCAAGCTCTTGTAGATGTAACTGAGCCAAAGCAAACAGTAAACACAGACACAAACACAGACTGAGGTGGCAAAAAGGTGGCACACACACACACGCCAACACACACATACAAGCGCATATACTATAACAAATAACAAAGATGACAATAAAAAGCAGTAAAACAATTTCCTCCCTCTCCATACGACTTGAAGGGAAAGTCAGAAAAAAAACAGCGGACGCAAAGGAAACTAATATTTTAAGAAAACAAGACACGGACATTTATGGGAGTAGCTGAGTGGAGGAGTGGAGGAGTGGAGGGGTAAAGCAGCTTATGGGAAGCTTCCACGTATGTGTGTATGTGGTGGTAACAGGGGATGGCGCACAAAAGCAGGCAACAGTTTTGTTTTTGCTTTCTTTCGGGTTTTCGCCCTGCGCAAGTGGCCGTCGTCAAATTCAAGTGACATATTTAGACAGCTAAGCGACTCCCAAGTGTAGCATCCACACGACACAAAGCAAAGGTGAAGTGGCATTGCCACAGAGCCGCAAACCCAACGGCAGCAGCCGGCAGCAATTTTGCAACAGCGAACGAACCCAAAAAGTATGCAGCAGTTTTTTAAGCATCCCTTTTTTCTCGTATTTCCTCTATGCAACGCGAGGGGTTATTTTTTGTGGCAGACAATCCCCCGACAGAACAAAAAAAAATATAAGCAACACAAAAGACTCACATACAACGACGACAGTTGCTTTTAATAATAAAATCATTGAGCATCAAAGCATAAAAATCAGTCAAGTGCAACATAAGCTTAAAGACCACGTCGTGTGGGGCTGTTTTTTGATTTGAAGGTAACTTCGAGCTACCTTAGCTACCCCTGACCCTGTCTTCAGTTCGATATTACTCTAGAGTACTAGAGTATTTTCATCTCTTCTTTTTGCATTTTTTTTTTATGATTGGCCCAACGAAATGAATGTGATTTAATGTTATTTTTACAGCCAAATTAGTTGGCTTTTGATGTGCGTTTAACTTTTTGAGAGCGATGCCTTAACTTTAAGCCAAGTTAAGAAAATTAGAAGAGATACCGCACCGTAAATACCCTTGTATATTGAATTACTGTATAATGTATTTAAGCTAACATTTAATCAGAGTAGTTAAGACTGTAAATAAAACTCTTTAATATAATTAGTTATGATGCATTGAAAGGTGAATGAAATAAGATTAGTTGAAAAATAGATTCAACTGCTTTAAAGCCCTTGAATGTATTAAATGAATCTAATTGATTAAAAATAAAAAGTAAATGAAACTTTTAAAACCTTTATTTCGAATATAAGAAGACGCAAAGAATACGGTACCTTCTATATTCAGTTAGTAGTTTCTTTTTTTTAAATTTAAGGAAGGTTTTTTTTTTAATTCGTAAGTAAAAATTAAATTTTTATGTCATTGAAGTGAACAGAAATCAGTCAAGTTTAGACTGAATACGAGCTCATTTAACATTGAATATTTGTAAGAATATATGATTATGTTTGATTCAGAATAGTATGAAACTAGATTTGAAATTTGATTATACAATCTTCAATCTGCAGACAGATGTTCATCAAATTAGGTCTATAATATCAAAAAATGCTCTGCAAGGGTATAAAATGTCGGCAACAGTTTATTGAGCACGCATTTGTTGCGTAACTTCGACTGTGCCACAGAAGGCACAAAAGGTGGCACATGCAACCATAAAGCGACACCGTACAACCGAGTTGTGTCTCATGGTTTGCTCGTCGTGCAACCATAAAAACTCATAAACTGTATTCAAAATGTGTATGTGTGTATGTGTGTTTCCTGAACCACATAGCACATGTGTCTGTTCTGTGTGTATCTTTAAGATACATTGCCAGTTACTTTAAGTTGTGGCAAGAAGAAAAGTTTATGGCCATAGGGGGGCAGTGAAAGGGAAAAGTTAAGTCAAGTGCAATCATTTCAAGCTGCTGCATTCGTAATTGCATGAAGTACTCACAAGTACTCACAATTCATATGCCTAACTCATAATGTGGCATCTGCTTCCATTGAGGCAGCTTATATCGAAGTGTAGATACAAGCACTTGACTCTGATGCCACTTAATAAACAAAAACAGGCCAGAGAAATGTGTTTACTCTTTCCACAATTCATTAACTGTTGGTCAAATGTTTTAACTACAATTTTATTACGTGGTTGATACTCATGAATCATGCCAAGTAATTAAATAATCTTTGTACATCTAAATAGGGTACACTTTAGTCCAGCATTCTCTATGGTAGCAATTAAACTTGTTTATTCTAGCCAAGTGCTGCTCAAAACACAATTTGTAAAATGTGCCATGAACTTTAACTTCACAAATGAAAAATGAAAATTGCATACTTCAAGTGCAGAAAAGTGGTCGAGTATCAAGTTTTAACTGCATTGATAGGCAATTTTAATGTTGATGAGAATGAACAAGTGTTTTAAGTGTTTCAGAGAGAAATTTGGCATTCTTATCTTGAATTTAGGACTTAACATTAGCTTCTTACTTACATTAAGAAAATGCCATTAGCACTCGAATTGATATTTATTTAAAAATTTTATTTACTTATATGGTTGGCAATTGCAGCTAGAAGTCTGATCGCATTTTATTCAAAAAATTATCAATATATTCAAAGCTTGGTCTATTAAATTCACGTGCATTATGAACACATTCTTCACAGCCAGCCTCATTATTCAATCGTTTAAGAGTTCCCGCCTTATAGAGCCATGCCCGCAGACAACAGCCATCTATATGATTCAGCACATGGTCTAAATCTAATAAGGCACGTTTGTACTCACGTTTCCTAAGTGAATAGTGTCAGATAATTTCAATAGATATAAGATTTTACCCACTTGATGTAGCATAGACTGCGATTGACATAGAGAACCGGCGAATCATTAATATAATTCAAACCCTTTGTGAAATACTCGATGGCCTTATCAAAATTAGCTCTGCGATACTCTGCATTTCCCAGTCTATTGTGAAAGATATTATTATTGAACTGTTGGATGAGAATTCATTTCAATTACCTCCGGAAATTGTTTGCCACATAGATGCGTTCCTGTCTGGCTTTCTTGCGTTCCTCTTTGGTAACATCAATCTGACGCATGAATGTCATTTGATTCATGTTTGATCTTAAGATGTTCCTCTTGGATAGACTTGTGTTCCTTACAATATTCTGACGTTCCATAACTACAAAATTTGTATCTGTAACGTCTGCACTGAGATCAACCTCTGTTTTATCCTTGCTCGACTTTGCAATCTCATTAAGAAACTTGACGAGATCATCTACCTTTGACGGTTTGAGTAGAAAATCCTCGTGTAACTCACGGTGAATATAAGATGACATTATCTATGATTAAGAGTATATTTTGATATTGTATGTTATTGTGTAAGATAAAGTTTGATATATATATTTTGGGTAATGAAGTCATTCTCTCAGCTAACTTTGCTTATTGCTTTAAAAATGTTTAGCTGTGTTTAATAATCTCTTACTACATGCTTAACTTGTTCCTATTGCTATCTTAATCAGATGTCAATTGTACAAAAACAAATTGATTTATAATTTAAATTAAACGTTTCTCTAACACAACAATGAACAAGATAAATACCCCGACCATTTAGCCCTAGAGAAACAAGCCATTTAGAAAATTTAACTATGTAGCTGGAGATACCAAACCCTTTAAGCAGTTTTGAAGATTTTCTCTTAACCTCCCACCGACGGAAAATCAAACAAACCAACAGACAGAGGACATTGGAAACGTGACGTCTTAATGTCAGACTCCTTGCCAAGGGAATGAGCCGCAGTTTACTCAATTCTATTCCCATCCCCACCGCCTCTTGTCTGGCATTTAACTGGAGGCCAACTCCATTGTCATCCTTCGTTCATTCAGTTGGCAAGTGTCCCGCATAGTTTTTCCTGTCTGTTCGACTGTCTGTCTCTTTGTGTGTTGACATCATTTGCTTTGTACTTGTTATTTTCTACAAATTGTTAATTATTTTCATTGTGCTTATTATGAAACTTTTCCCCTTCGCTCGAGTTCCTTGCGCTTGTTGTCCTTAAGGATTTTTGGCATTTAATTAAGCGCAATCAAATTGACATTTTAAACAATTTAAACAAGCAAACAGACGTCACAATTGCCCCCCCCCCCACCACCAACCACCATTCCACTTTATGCCATTAAAATCGACGACCACGCCCCCTTTGGCCGCCTTGCTTTGAGTGTTTTTTGGGGCGCATATTGAAACGCTTTATGACCAGAGGCCAATTGCCAATGTTTGCTGCTGAGAGAATCCTGAAAGCTTTGCTGTCTCCGCCCCAGAACAGTGAGAAACAAAAATCGATAAAAGAATGAGGACCAATCCCCTCCTATTTTCTCCCTCTGCCGGCACCTCCCTCCATGAGACTATTAATTATGTCTTTTGCCGTTTTGTCGCATTTAAAGACGACGCAATTAAGAGTCTGGGAGGAGGGTGGGTAATGTATACTCAGTCACTTTACTCACTTCCCTCAGAGTCACATAATACGTATCAATGGACACGACATGGACATGGCTCCTGTCTCTCTTCCTTTTCCCTCTTCTCCCCTGCCTGCTACGTGACCAGCACAGTAATTCATATGAAAATTTAATTTGTTAGGCCTAACATGCGGATTCAACGAGGGAACCAGAAATCGGAAGAGGAGAGGTAGAGGAGAGGTATGTTAGAGGACAGAGAGATGTCTGAGTTGGTCAATGAAACCAAATGATATTCACGTTTCCAGCCGCATGTGAAAATAAATATTATTAGGTTGGCCCGACTCCCAGAAAAAACATAACAGGAGAGGCTGAAGTCACAGATATCTTAGACAAGCCGAATATTGAAATTTATATTTATATAATACTCACCAACATTTTTGAATACGGAAAGTTACTCAATATTCATATGCATATTAATATATTTATGTAAATAATAAGATATAAAAAGATTTTTAATACCTTAACTGATTATACAGCCAAAATCTTCTGTAGAAAATTATATTGTTGTAATACTAATTAAATAAAATAAAGAGAGGAAACTTTACTACCTTTTTAATTAAAAATAGTTAAATGAGATTTTCCAGACTGTAATTTAGATCCTATAAACTTTATAGAGCCCAACGTGCTATATTTGATATAATTAATTATATACATAATTATAAAACAGAGATCAAGAGTGGAGATTTTTGATTTTTTGTAGCTGCATTTATTTGAGGTAGATTTGATGAGGAAGTAGATACCCTACATGTGCATTCTCATAATTATAGGGTTGCAATAGCTTTAGATGACATCATGAAAAATGGGAAATTATTGCATATTTGGCATAAACAGACAAACGATTGCGGTTTAGCTTGTTTTTGTCACTGTCAACACGTGGAGAGAAGCCGCAAAGTATGCAATTCACTATTTCCGCTTTTCAATAACATTTTTTTTTGATTGAACGTACCGCAATTTGAATGATATTTGGTTTTCTGTTGGTCAACGCATTGACATATTCTTCTGGTCAACAGCTAAAATATATTGTTGTTGCTATTTGTTATTATTATTATTATTATTTTTGCCTCTGTTCACTATTGTTTAACCAAACTCGACTGTTTATTTGCCTAACTTTCTACTGCATTGATCTACGGGCACTTTGAATGTAAGCCATGTATTTAAAACATTAGCTTAGCGAGGCAGAAAATGCAATTGAGTTAAGCAAATGGTCAAGACAAGTCAGTTGAACGACTTGGCAAATAAGGTCCATTGAAATAATTAACAGGACAAGTTTCAGACTCGGGCTCAGGCTCAGACTCAGGCTTTTCATTTGTATGGCGATTACCATTTGGCCCACAGTCTGTGGTTGCTGGTGCTTCTCGGCCAAACTTTGGACAGCATTTTAAATTTCATTAAATCTGTTCACTTCGTTTGCCAATGCAATCAACATTGCGAAAATGTTGAGAAAAATCAGTAACAAGGCCGCATTTCATTTGCAACGCCTCAAGTACTTGAAATCTACTTAGACCCCATTCCCTCTCCTCTCCTCTTCCCTTTCCACTGCCTTATTCCCCATTCTGTTGGCAAGTGGCAACGCTTAACCTTACGTAATTAACTTGCTTTGCGCTTGTTTTTCATCTTCTATTCTAAGCCCTTTCCAAAGATAGGGCATGCCCGCACTCGCTTGATCTTTGGATCTTTGGATACTTTGTTAGGTATGTTCTGTAAACCTCTTTTAGATCAAAATTTAAAAATTAAACATAAAAGGTAAATTATGAATTAAATAAATAAAATTTAAAATTATATTTTTTCATAATTTTTTTTTATTTTAAAAATGATGTATAATACATATTTTAATGAATTTCATAAAATATTAGGCATAAATAGTATTATATAAGCAGGAGTTTACTTATGTCAAAATCTCTAAGCAGTTTAAAAATTTGCTCTTCATTAAACTCCATGTTACAAGTAAGGATTAAAACATTTTAAGTATCGATTAGAATTTACTCCCAGCTCGGACAGTGGTCAAGAAAAGCTTATAACTAAATTTATTGTTGTTGTGTTTATTCCCACACACGAGTAGGGTACATTTTATTCGTTATATTCTCCTGATTTTATCTTTCTAGTTTAGTTTGTCTCTTTTTTGGTTTTTCCTCTCACTTCTTTCTCATTCTATTCATTTCTTCCTTGTTTTTACTGCGTTCTTCTTTAGTTTGATCCACTTTACGCGAGGATTTTAGTTTAATTTCTTGCAGTTTTTCAACGTTTTTCTTTGAGGTTTTCTCTCGTTTGAAAAAAGACTCAACAATTGATAAAGGGGTGTGAGTAAGGGACAACCATGACGAAGGCGGTGAGTTTGTGTTGCGCTTTCGCTTTTCTCTAATTTCTTTGCGCTATTTTTCACAAATTTTTTTTTCAACCATTCGACGTTCTAAGTGAAAAAGTAAACAGAAATCCATTAGCTTGGCAATCATTGACGGCGCCGCCAATGGCAATCTCTCGTCCCCACCTTATCCCTCTTTGCCCACCATCTATCAGCTTTCCCCTTGCTTGTGGCTGGGTGCAAATGGGAGGCAAAGGTCAGTGTGGCGCTTATAAATTGCCGCCATCTGTGAATTTGTTCTAGTTTTTCATTCGGATTTCGTTTTGCGGAATTCGACAATATTTCAGCAAGTTTATAGCAAATGTATATTTGAGATTTCAAGAGAAACATTTAAATAAATAGTGAACTTATAGCTAAAATGGAGAGTGTGCTTATTCGATGTCAATTTTATAGCCCAGATCAATCGAAGCACGTATGTGCTCCTTCAGATTGATATAACCATTTCGAAGTGACTCTTGGGTAAGAAACTCCTTGACTTTGACCTCATTCTCACAGAAAACCAAATTGTCTGTCAGATCGATGAGATGTTGCAAATGCCCTGGAAATCTGTAGAGTATTAACAACGTTGAACTGGATGCATCCGATTCTCGGCACAAATCACTCGACAACTTGGAAATTCCCTGAGCTGCCGTATAATCCAGTCCAGTAATTCTATGTCCATCGATCACCACAGTGATCTTGAAGTCCGCCTGAGTGCTGGCTTTCAGCACTAGACTCCGTAGATGATTGATTGCTGGAAAATAGATTCCATTTCCTGGAACTACAGATATATATTGCATATCGTCCAGTTCCTTAATCTTGACCACAATTTCTGGTCGTGCCCAGAGGAAGAGAAGATGTAATGCCGTCACAATGATGCTCACAAAGAGTCCAACCTCGACCCCAAAGAGTACACATACAGAGAAGCACAAGATCCAGACAGCAAAGTCTCTCTTTGACTCCCTCCACAGTCTCATGGGTAACTTGAAGTCCAACAAAGTGAAGATCGAACAGATCAAAATTGCTGCCAATGTCGCTTCGGGTATATAGCTAAAATAAGGACTCAGATAGCCCAACGCCAACACCACAATTATGCCTTAAATGAATAGGAATAATTTTATTTAATTAATTAAATTTTTCTTTTTAGGGTTTCTAAAGTTTCACCTACCCAGATACAAGTTGGCCATGGGAGTCTTTAGACCACTTGCAGTGCTGATGGCATATCGAACAAAGGCACCTGATGAGGGCATTGCCTGTACACAGGATCCAAAGATGTTACACAGTCCCACGGTTAAGAGCTCATGATTAGTATCCACCAGACCCTTAGGAGCTGCAAATAAAATATTTACTTACTGACATGCTCTACCAAAAAAGTCAATCCTTTTTCGATTTAACTTAGTAACTTTATCGCAGAATACAAAATTTGTTCCCTTGAGAGGTAAATAATTTTACACCACATATACTATATAATATATGGAAAGAGTCAAATGGTTAAGTTTAAATTTAGTCTTCGTTAATGTGAAAGTGTTAAGACTAGGTCTCAAAAATTGTACTTACTTAGTTTCCCAATTGAAATGTTGGTCAATATTCCCACAATAGGTATGACAATTATGCCGACGCTGAGTTCACTCAAAACCTCCCAGAAGCTGTAAGTATGTGTAGGAGTTTCAATCGTCAAGCTGGGAAACGTGAAGTTGGGTAAACTGGTGTGAGCATTCGAGCTGAGGGCATAGGGTAACTTCTCTCTGTATCCCAGCCAAACGAAGGAGACAATTCCGGCGATAAAAACAAGGAGAGCATTTCTCGAGGTGGACAAATATCGACAACAGATCCGTAAAATCTTGCCACTTTTCTCATTGTGTGCCACACGCTCCAGCAACTAGAGAGAAAGAAGTTGAGAATTGAAAAGCATCCCTCGGATAAACTCAGATACTTACCCCCAACAAAAGGAGAAACATGATGGCACAAGTTCCCATTGTGAGATCTCCCATATTGGCTTCACTAATGCGAGAGCTGAGAGTTCGTACAGAACTGATGAGACCCGGTACCAAATACTTGATGCCCAATAGGACCTTGAGCTGGGATTCGATGACTAACACAGCAGTCGCAGAGGAGAAGGCTTTGATCACCGGCATTGAAATAAACTCAAAAATGAAGCCTGCAATCAATTCAATCAATCATAAAATGAGGTGTCAATCGATTGGTTTTTAAATGCGCAATTAGCGGAAGGAACTTTTTGTGAAAGGTGTGAATTGGATTGATTTACATTCATACTCATTGATCTAAATCAGGTTTGTTTATTTACCTAACCATGGATTAAATGAAAACTTTGGTTAATTTAATTGATATGAGATCTCGAATTATATAGACGGATATTATGGTGCCAGAACATCGATTATTATTATAATTATCGTAATAATTACTGATTAAAGATACTTTAATAACTGTAGAACTGAGGAACCTTTGGTTAATTCAATTGATATCAGATCTCGAATAATATAGACGGATATTGAACATGAACTATTATTATAATTATCACAATAATTACTGATTAACGATACCTTAATTAATCTAACCATAGAAATGAGAAACCTTTGGTTAATTCAATTGATATCAGATCTCGAGTTATATGAACAAATATTCTGGCGCCATCGATTACTATTATAATTATTGATTAACGAAACTATTATAATTGCTATTGTTTTCATTTCATTATCAGGCTGCTAATTGATCGACCCAATAAACATTTGACAGCCTTTCCACCTCCCTGCAATGTCTATTTGTTTGCAAATTACTCAAGTTACCCTTTTTCTATCACTCTTTCTCTCAATCACTCTTTCTATCACTCTTTCTCTCAATTAGATTGATGAACTGCCTCAAATCGGATATTACACGTGCCGCTAAACAATTTCAACCATCCAAGTTCAGAGTCTAATAAAGATACGTATAACAGACAATGAAGTCAAAAACTTTACTTTTTTTATGTATCTACTTAGATATGATTTCTACAGAAATCTATGAAAGAAAGCGAGAGAGTGTCCGATTGTGTTTGGTCACCCGCATCGAATGACAACAATCAAGCGACTTACGAATCGCACTTAAGTCAATTGACAATGACAATAAAACGCACAAGACAATTCAGACTTTTACCAGATACCGGTAGAGGAACTACTAAGCTATGTATGTAATTCACACTATGTATCCGTACATATACTTTTACAGGTACTACTAATATAGTCCGCAATGCACTTATACATCTTCAAGTGTGCTTAAAGAATCACTTAAGAAGGTTCTCTTCTATTGATTCTAAATTTTTATAGGTACTTTTCAATATACTTCTAATGAAACTCGGTCGCAGTCAAAGAAATTAATATTACACAAGGTACTCGATAGTATTTACAGCTTCTGAATGAGTATAATAATTTATATAGGTACTTCTCTGGTAGCCAGTTTTGTACTATGGTAGGCACTGCACTTTAACAAATTATAGCTACACAGAAAAGATTCAATTAAAACTGAAGTGTAAAATACTCGATTCAAGCTTGATTTTTTATTTATGTTTTTAGGATAAAATGATTAATTGTTAGAATATTATTACTAAAATCGGCTAATTGGTCTAAGATATTTAAGTCAAGTTCAACATTTTTCTAAAAACGAAATCAAAAGCCTTACTTGAATCAATAGATTCCCATTTGGCTTAAGAAGATCCGAGATAACCGAACTTCTGCTTCGAATATTTCTTTCTCTGTATTACTCACCCATGCGCAATGATCCCATAATGATCTGGACAACTCCACTTAGGAAGGTGAGCAGGAAGGCAAACTCAATGGGTCGTCCGACGGTGAACTGTACACTGACTAATGCCACCAGACTGGTGGGTCCAATGATGACTTTATCAATTTTGCCAAATACCAGATAGATCAGCGGTCCTATAAAGGCCGAGCAGAGGCCATAGCGAGCTGGAAGACCAGCAAGCAGGGCACATGCAATGCTCTCGGGAATGATGGTGAGGCCGAGTGTTATGCCACTTATAAAATCATCGATACCCCATTCCATATTGTAGGCGGGCAGCCATTGAAATACGGGCACATGACGCGACAGGGCGCGTCTCCATTTACTGGGAGGTGGAACTTTTTTCTCTACTGTATCAGCACTAGAAATGGCTTTCGGATTATTATTCGTGGTGAGGAGACGCACCTTGGTCGCCCTTTCTTCCAACTGTGGCTCCTGCTCCAACTGCGGATACATGATGTGACTTTAGCTCGGACTTTGACTTAGATCAGGTCTGTTTCGAACGAGTCGCGGCTTGATAATGATGTTGATAGCAGAACGCGAGTCGCTGATCAACGCTTATAATCGCACATCTCGCAGATTCCGTGTAGTCCCAATTTGTTTGCCTTAAGTATCAGAGCATCGGTCACATCTCAATTGCCAGCTGAGTATCCAACAGATACAGATACAGATACTAAGCTCTACAGCTGAGTTGAACTGCTTATATTATATGTATTTAATACCAGCTGATTTTGCTCTCTTTCTCTCTTTTCGGTCTGTCTATGTTTTTCTTTTTGATTTTCTCACCTGCTTCAGTTGTTGATCTTACAATTTGAGAATACAAGATGCTAACTGTTCTGTGCCTCTTCGTGGCTAGTCGTACCAGGGGCTTGCCCTTTACTGTACGCATAATTATTTGATTCAATGTTGAGGCCAACCTGGTACTTTGGTACAGATCGTGCTTCGTTTGGCCAGATGTCATGATTTGCTAATTACTCGTTAATTGAACACCCGCCGTGTCAATTGTAACACAACTCTGTAAATTGTCGCTTTAAAGATGACAACATTTATTTATGGCACTGTAAACAGTGGCGTTTTTCAATGACGTCAATGTCAATAATTCACTTGGTCAAATAGTTTTAACTTCTGATTGTTTTAGAGGTTCTATTGCATCTCAAAGTAAACAATTGAAATAAATAAATGCGACAATTTTAATAAATAATTGCGACATAATAATAAAATTCCTTTTTTCTATTCAAATTAATTTCAAGAATTTCTTAAACTTTTCAACTCGTAAAAAAGCAATCCGTGCAGAGTGTAATTATGGCCACACATGGCGTATGATTAATATTTATAATTCGTGCTTTTTCATTTAATGTTATCGTGCTCTCGGTGCGTGTCTATGTTTTGAGTTATGCAAATGGAATTCTTTTCTCTTTCCCCCCTAAAAAACTTTGACTGCAAATGAAGGCTACGAGATGAAGAAAAACCAGAAAATATATTATTTTAAATGGGATGGAGGGTTACAGGGGAGATGCCAGTTGAAAAGCCATATAAATTATGTGCTAATTTCAATGTAAATTTGAATTACAAAGTTCGGATTGACTTGAGCACATTTGTATGTTAAGTGTAAAGTTTGATGCAATGACAAAAATTACCAAGAAAAAAAAAGTTTGTTTTATTCTAATATTATAAGATTAACATTTTAGTACACTTATTTTGCTAAAATTGATCTTTTAGCTTTTTGTCCTAACTTTCTACCTGACTGTTGCATTTTGCTTAGAAATCTGAAGTAGTAAGACCTATTTACTACTCCACATTCTTACACCTCATTTTGGAGAGCGTAGCGATCCGTTATTGGTGAGCGAAGCGAGGATATTATAAACACACTTATCTGGGTATCTTTCTGATCAATTCAAACGGTTGTAGGATACATTGATTAGGAAGGCCAATATAAGCGGTTTTTTAGTATATAAAACTCATATGTGTATTTAGCGCTAAGTCACCTCATTTGTTATGTAAAATCAGATTGTCGCTTTGGAAAATTCGTTTTATCGGATTTGTATGAAAATTTTTGTTGTCTATAGATTCATCCGCCGAGTTGCGAAGCGCAAATCCATGCAAATCTCTTTTCAATCACAGCTCACTCGCTGTGCATTTCATAAATCTATAAATACGCAAATTAGCCACCAAACAATTCAAACTGCCTGTCAATATTATCCGTTGTCGATTGGCAAAAAAAAAACGAATGAAAATGTGTAAAATAATTAGAGCTTAATGCATTTTCATATCAGAAACAAAGTGCAGACCAAATAGTTGAAATCGTTCTGAAATTGAAAATCGTTATGTAAATAATATGCGAATGGAAATATGCACAAAATCAATTAAATCGAAATGCAAATGACGCCATGTACATAGAAAATCATAACAAATTAGCCCTAAAGCGTGATAGTTATTCAAATGTTTCTGTTACAAGCTCGAATGTTTGCTCGAAACTTTTTGGGTAAACAACGGTGCGTATACGTAATTGGCATAATCTTATCCAATTCGGCCTCTTCTGCTTAATTGTACAACCAAAATATCATTAGCTTGTGTTTAATTTACACTCTATGCTAAAGATAATTTTTCAACTATTGTGCAAAATAGACAATTTGGGTGAAAACTGAAGAGGCTTAAGATTTTATTGGTGAAAATGTAACATACATATATTTGAAATCTGTAATAATTAATCTGATATAACAAAGCAAAAATTGCGCAGTCATTATTGAGTATGTTATTTTAAAACTAACACCATGAAATTTAAATAAATATTTGTAGTTCTACTGATTTTAAAAGATATCTCTTATCTGCGAGAATATTAAGATGCAGAACAATATGGGATATATTTTTGTTAGAACAGGGTATCTCATAGTTTCCCTTTTATATTTTGATTTCGTGTACGTGCTCGATAGTTATCTTAAACCGATAAGTTCTGCAAGCTTGTAAGATCAAAACCAATTTGGTGTAAGTTCGTTAGATGCATTTTTGAAAATTGCTTTTCAAATTCAAACTGCAACATTTTCGCACGTATTTTCGCACCCAACAACAACAGCAACAATAGCAGTAACTATAACAACAATTGCAATAACTGGGTCTAAGAAAACTTTACAAAATGATGCACTTAAAGTTATTATTTCAGCCGATTATTGCAACTGCCACGACGCACGATTGCACATTTAACGATGTCTTTACGACTGTACTGTGTAGGTGTATAAGTGTGTTTTGGTGTGTGTGTGAGTGTGTGTGTGTGAGAGAGAGTATATGGTGCACAGCCATATTTAAATGAAATTTTAAGTGCCTTAACATCAGCTTCAGTTTCAGTTTCAGCATCAACTTGCCAAGAGGCAGCCACAACACACCATCATCAGGTGCAAGCAGTGGGAGATTGCCTGATTATTATTTCCAGGCACACTTCGTTGTGGCATTATTATAATGACTGTTGCAGCAAAATTCACAACGCACCTGACTCGCATACTACACTGTGGAAAGGAAGTTGATCCAGAACTGAGAGCTGAGAACTGAGCTCAAAGCTAATGTTCTGCCAGCTGCTGGCATTCTTCCATTAGTCGACAAACAAATAAACAGACAGGCGGACAGTTGGACAGATGGATAGACAAAAAGGCATTAGATGACTCTAGTCCAGAGCTGAGTAGTTTGTCTGGCCTCAAACAAGATGCCAGACACAATATAAATGTCAAAATGTTTTCGCTTTTAATAATAAAATTTAAAGTTTCTATTTTTATAACCCTTTGAAACTAATTTTTCTTTTTCTGTTACACCATCTCTCTCCCTCTATCCCTCTGTGCTCTTTTCTGTAGGTTCTGAATGGACTATCAAATGCAATTTCTACGCCCAAAATGTAATCATAAGCGTGTAAAGTTAAAAAAGAAACTTTTAAGTATTTCATTATAACTATTCTTTACCATTTGACAGTTTCTCTGATTCATAAACAATTCTTTTTGCTGCCAAGATAGATAATACTAATTAAAATCGCTGGAAGCACTTTTAATTAATACCTTAGCTCTTGTCATTTCACTTTTTTTTGTTTCTTTGTGAAGATAACCATTGATTAGACTGGCTGACGTCAGCTAACAACAGGTGAGAGTATGAATCATTCTGAAAAAACAATATTGCCTCTTTTTTCAGATGCGTCATCTCATTTCATGGTTTGCAAATTGTCTATATGTTAAATAATATTGCACTTCAAAGGGGGAAAGTTTTCTTAATGATAAGAGCTTTAAATATTAGCTTTTTTTCTTAGAAAAGAGATAATGAAATGATAATGAATTAAATTATAATCTAAAGTGTTCAGGTAAATGTTCTTGTCTAGTAAAAACTCAATACTTGCATATGAAGCACTCTTAAGATGTAAACAAATAAGGATTTAAGATTGTGGTCAGACAAATGTAATCTAATTGTACATATGTAAAATGCGTCTCGAGTTGAAGAATCGAGTGCAGTATGCTTGACTAGTAAATACCTTGTACTTTTATTTGGAGCACCCTTAAAAGCTGTATACTTAAATTCGAACTTAAAGATTGCTACTACTCAAATGATGTGAGTGGATAATTATAAGTGATATACTTAGCCGAACTAAGTGTGCTTGATTTGTGAATATCCTGCACTTTTATCTGAAATCCCTTAAGATTTTGTGTAACTTCTCGTTGTGGGTTTATCATCAAAATGCAAATGATTATTTGCGAAATGTAAAGTCATCCTCACGCTCGCGAGTATAATTAAAATCTTATCACGCATCGCGGGGCAAACACACCTGCCGGAATCATAAAAATATGTATATAAAATATAACTGAAATTTGGAAAATTTGAAATTAAACGAATTTTTATTTTAAAGCATTCTTTTTTTTTCGTCTTTTCGTTAATATTTTTTATTGACGCGGCATTGGAGCGTTTGCAATTGCCCATATAATAAAAGCCAAGCAAATATTACGTATACGCCGCGTGTAGGCAAACAAAATATTATGGTGCACGTACACAACTGCCACGCCCACACGCCCCTCCCATTTGCACAAACAGAGAGATCCACTCAAATGCGACGCCTTTGATTTTTAGTTAAGGGCAACGAAGCGCTCGACGATTTTGCCAATTTTGACAGACGCCGCATTATTTCCGGCAGCTGCCACGCCCACCTCATATGTGTGTGGCAAATATTGAAAATTGTTCCGTTTGTTCTATTTTTGCTGATATTTTTGGTGCTGCTGCTGCTGAAGCTGCTTCCAAACGTGCCATGGATTTGTAATGAAACGTGCGGCAAAGAGATGGAAAATACTCATACGCCGTGTGAACCGAACATTTTTACGAGTGTTGTTAGGCGTAATTTTAATGGCTCAAACATGCGCAGGCCTCCCATCTCCCATCTTAGCCAAGAGCCCACAAAAAAGTTGGCACGGATACCAAAGTGTTTTAGGCAGCAGCCAAACACACACCCACACACACACACACACTCGCACACCTGGAGTTTGGTGTTCTACCGGAAATTTAATTGTGTGCGTGCTGGCAGAGTTGAAATTCGCTTTCCTTCTGTCTCTGTTCACTCTGTTTGTCGTTTTGTGTTTGTAAACAGGTGTAAAAATAAAACTAAGCCACTCCCCCTTTCCAAACATCCTCGACCCGCACATTATTGTGCTATATTTGCGTTTATTTTTATGATCATGTCGCTCGTTAGAAATAATGCCAATGCCAACACATGACGTCTATGTGTTACAGTGAAACTCTTCCTACACTAAAGACTGAGGTCTCTCAATGGATTAACGGCAATTTACACCCCAACCCAGCTTCCTCTCTCTCTTTCTCTTCCTTCTGCTCCGCAGTTTCTCTTTCGCTGTCAATTGTCTATGCCAGCCTCTTCTATCTTCAATTGTAATTGGCATTTTAAATGTTTCCACAGCTCGGTTATTTTTTCTGCCGCGTTGAGAACTTAATTAATTGTTTTAATTGTGGTGTGTGTGTGGATGTTTGACATGTTTCGAGTTGAGTTCCACAGTTAATTGGAATCATAATTTAATGCAAATGACTTTAATAACAGAGCAAAGGAGTTACTCCTACTAATAACTATTGAAAAATAACCGTAATAAGCGTAATATAATTTTAATTGTGGGAAAGGGAGTGATGTCACAGTCTGTCAAGTGGTAATCATCATTCAGCTCATCAGCACTGACCGCAACAAGGACCTCAGCCAGTTAAGCTAGACCAAATGACAGACAAACAAAGCTTCCCTCCATTCCTCCAATCAACGCTAATAGCAATCGTCCTCGTTTGAGTCTCTGCCTCCCCAATATATCCTCAAAGTGCTTAGAGAACCTAAAGCCAAATGCTCAAGATTCAAATGGAGACCCCTAGAATCACACAGCACACTCATACCCATACACGCATACACACACACACGCACACATACCCTCTTAGAAGGCTATTAATTAATTTCCCAGTCATAGGCACTGCAGGCCATAGACATTGACATGGAATAGGACAGAAACACCGCATGTCGTTGACATCTTCGTCAAAGGCAAAACCAATACTCAACCAATTGGAATTGTTGGATATCAGACCCCCAATTAGTATTGGTATCTAAAATACACGAAGAGCTTATAAATAGTAGAACTAATTAAAGCAAGAGCTTGACGAAGGCGAGCTTTCAACTATCGATAATCTTGCTAACAGCATTCAGGTGCTTTCAAGGCAAACAACTCTCTCTTTTAGGAGTAATCCAAAAGTTTACTTCATGATGGAAATAAAATGTAAAAGCTTTCAATTTGGCCTAAACCGCTTATTTATGGTTCTATCTATGATTAATTATACAATGTTTAGTAAAATAAAAATTAGACAATATTTAATAATACCATAGCATTAATTTTCATCTTGTATGATTAATTCAACATACATATTTCTTTGAACTAACCAACTATGGTAATAGAACTGGCTTAATTAGTGTACTTTATTTCCAAGATACATACATCAAGGCATGCTTTCAGCTTAAATCAACACAAGCTTTAAAGTGCTTTCAAGCCTTACTCTTCCATTTGTAATTAATCAAATAATATTGTCTTGAATATAATGTATATACGAATTGTCTGACAATGAAAATTGATGCCAAGGAAATTGGCTAAGACTTGAACATTGGGCTCAATCCGCAAGTGACACTCGAGAGGAGTGTTGGTAAATACTGAAATTGTGTGAGATTTTGGGAGGAAAAGTGGAAGATATCTGTAGCAATGCTATCAAACAAATTGAAATCTTGCAAAATGTTCGCACTCGAGCACTCACTGTTCTGTGTCTGTTTGTCTTAAGCTATCGACCAGAAACTCACCCAAAATTGGCAACAGCAATTTTCTGCGTGTGTGTGCGAAAGTGTGTGTTTGTGTGTGAGTGTGTGTGTGTGAGTGTATAATTCAAGTGGGTAATTTATGTAGAGCATCAGCTATCATGCTGTGTAAATTGCAGCACTCCAGTAAGCATTTGCATAGATTTGACTGTTGCCAACACAAAAACACAATTTGATCTCCAGCCGAGGTAAAACGCATTTTGTTTAATTGAATGTGTGCTTGTGTGTGTATGAGTGTGTGTGTGTGCGTGTGTGCTCTTCTTCTCAGGTGGGGTAATTGAATGAGTCCAGGCATCAGTCATTTACATTCAATTAACAGTTGTGTGCCAACCGCATCTGAATTGTCATCTATGAGATACAGATACTTGTACTTGATATTATGACTTTGTCCCATTTGCATAAATATTCATCACAATTTGATAATTTATACCTGATGACTGCTTTACAAGTAATAGAATTAAGCGAACTATAACTATAATAGGACATTGTCATTGTATCTTCAGAAATACAGGATTAACTTAAAGGATATCGATCAAAATTTCCCAACGAAAACAATTGAAAATCAATTGTGTTCAATAACAAATTCAGATTCAAAGTGATTTCTTGAATTCACAATAATAATATATATTCCTATTATTTGTTACTTAGTTATAATATGTTATAAATAATTATATATGTACAATATTTATTATTGAATTTACTTTGTCTGAGATTGTCAAGTTACCCAACAAATAATTTGTAGTGCAAATTGATTAAATGAAAATAAAATTCGGGCATTTCAAATTACGATCAAGTTTCTGACAAAAATCGGTTTTTCAGTTCTAAATTTCAATTGTAAAAAGCAGAAAATAAATAACCAACAAGTTAACTTTTGAGGATCTTGTGTTATTATTGGACTTGCTGGCAATGATTTTAGCAGCTATTTAATCGTTGTAAACTTGATTTCAATGCATAAAGAACAACAACGCCAAGAACGAAGAAGACGTTGAAGTAGAGAAGTAGAAAAGTAGCAGAAAAACAACAACTCTGAGATTGTAAGCAAACAATGTAACCAAATTGTATCAACAAATAAACATAAACAAACGAAGGACCGCAACGAAGCAAATCGAAGGGCAAAGACTGAAACTTGACTGAAGATAGAGGAGAGGAAAAGTGGGGGATAGGTTGATAGATGGGGTTTGCCGCGGGTCAAGTGGCAACAAAAGAAATCCTACATAGAATAAGTGGGCAGCAGGAATAAGCAAGTCACAAGTAAGGACGACCCCCTATTGAGCAGGATGCGTGTAAATGCCAAGCAAGAAAGTGTTGGGTGATTTAGTCCTTTGTGGCTGAGTGTAAGGAGTGTAAATATGTGTGTGTGTGAGTGTGTATGTGGGTTGATTGAATCGAGGCAAATAAGCAAACAAGAAATCAACAACAAGCACAGCCACAACAATTGGAGAGTTGAAGGGAACCTCAGCTAAGCGAAATTTGATAAGTGCATAAAAAGGAGACAGACAAACAAATGGAGGTCCAAAGGATACGCTGCTATCCGGCATGGAACTTGAAGTATTTGACTAATATAAACAAAGCAACTGCAATCCACAATCTTCAGTCCTCAATCCTGAATCCTCAATCCGCAATCCGCAATCCTTCAGAGCTCTTCGTATTGTTATCCTCACGTGAAGTCTCAGAGCAATTAAGCGTCTTAAGGAACTGTGTGAATTTGTCATCAAGTATCAAGCATTGCTGCCAACCTGTGGCCAGCTGACAAAGTGTCCTTTTAACCTGGTCACAACTCTTGAGTCTTCCATCTACAACTCTTCGATTGACTTTCTAAGTAGTCGTAGTTAATGCTGTTCCTGACATGACAGTTTGTTTTGTTATCGTTATCAGACAGGTGGAACTCGATAAATGCAATCAACATTCAAGCACACATTTCAGATACTTAAGTCTGCGATTGATGTTCGCATAGAGGACAATTTGAATTGAGTTCATGTTGATTATTTCCCTCTTATTTCGGTGTAGTTCACTTATTTCCTCTTCAACATGCTTCAACATGAGGCTATGGAATATGTTATCATTCCATATCAGCATTTATATTTAATCAGTTATCAATTGAAATAAGTTTTGTTGTCAATTTACGTTGATTCGAACTATCAAAATATATTTTAGATAGCTTTTCAATTGAGTTTTCACCTTATTAATGTATTATTATTTTTGTTCTAATCATTTTTCTAATGAACTTCAATAATAAAAAAATTTCAAAGTTTTTTGTCAATAGTTATTACTGAATTGATGATAGAATAATGACCACATATTTATTTTGATTTTTTTATTTGTCGTTCTTATCGTAATCTTAGGCATATTTAAGTGTTAACATTTATTTGATAGTACATAGAAAAAATGGTAAATATTAAAACAGAGCTTTAAAATCCAGTCGTCTCATAGCGTCTTGCTATATGAGTATTTTATCTCAGAGCTTATCAAAAGAGATACCATCTTTATACTCTTTTCGAAGCTGCTTAAATTTGTTGTATTTTTTCTTGTTCAGATCATTTTTGGCCACCTTTGAAACCGATAGTAAAAATTGTAGCTTCCAGTTCAATAAGCAAAACGTCATGTTATTAATTGATAGCCTTTATGATTAATTTATACCATTATTCACAATAACGATAGTAATTATTGTACTTTAACGATATCGACTGTGGGAAATGGGAAGAGGTAAGGGAACTCAGGGAATTAATTAATAACATATCGTAAAAACAAACAATATTGAAAGTAAAATCAAGTCGGAATGCTACAGCAGAGTGGGCTCGACTGTGAGATACGCGTTAGGATTGTCTATGATTGAATACAAAACATATTAATTCTATTCATTGATACTTTACCCTATTCATCTTAGATACCCTAACCAGAATTTGTACACACAGCCATTTCCGATTTTGCCGATGTCTTTAAATTTGGTAGCTCGAGCTCTTGGATTTAGTCATGGGTCATATGCTAATGTTGATATATTTATATATAGCATAATTTTATGTGATCGACCTGTTAGCCACTAAATTATTATCCCCTTAGAACTTACCATATTGTACCGGGTCTAATCAGACATTAGTAATTTTGGGTAAATCAATCAGTAGGCAGTGCCATTATAAAAACACACTCGAGTTTTGTCTGTCTGTCTGTCGATAAGGTTTGCCTTGCCAAAATTGGAATTGACAGTGCGTTCGACGGGGCGTATGATTGATTTACAACGCACTTGTAAATTAGAAAAAAGCAAAAACTATTCGTTCATGTTTGTTTGTTGTATCCGTTGTTGTCGTAGTCGTCTGCGAAATGTATTCGAGGTTTTTTTTTAGTTATAAGTGACCTGTTTGGTTATCACATGTTATCTTTGGTACTGTATTGAGTTTCATTATCTTATCGCGAATGCCTTCAACATGTTGGGTACAAATTAAAGCTTCGATATTTCTGAAATGTTAGTTCAATGAAAAAGACACTTAAGCACATGATATTTCCCTCTAGAAGTGTTTTTTTTTTATTTTTATTTAAGTTTATTTTATTTTTTTACCTAGATGCGTCAGTTGTTTGTTTGTTTGTTTTTTTATTGACACAGTTTTCGTTTTTAAATAAACACTAAAAAACTAAATAAAAGTCGGACCAATAGATTTAACGAGCTAACCATTTAGTTATTTCTCTTGTATCGCTTTAATTTTATACTTTTAGTGCGCCTTGATCAACAGGAGCGCCAGGGCCAGGAAACCAGATATCAGAGGCAGCGACTGGGATGCCGAGTTTCTGGTACAACTGTAACAAAGAAAAGATATAAATAGATTAGAGTTGATGAAGTGCTTTAATCTTTAATCTATCTATGAGTTGTTAAAACTCAACTATTTGAAAGATCTTTTTAATTTGAAAATTGTTTTTTAAATTTTATCAATTCATACACTTTTCTTCAGTAAAATAATATAAAGGAAAGTATCTAAATTTGTAAGTTTATTAAGAAAGTATCTAAGTTAATATCGGGAGAATAAAAGATGATCCATAAATTTCATTTTCTTTGGGGAGAAAATCTTTGGAGTCTTTTTTTATTTCGAAGCTAATGTTAAATTATTAAATTTTATATTGATCTTTGGCTCTTTAATATAAAACATTTTTGATAGATAGAAGTCATTTAAAAATATGATATGTTTAAATAGCAAACTTACCCTTGTTGGACGATGGTGTTGAGGGTATTGTTAGTAAAGTCACTGTACGACGCGGATGCCTCATTGTTGACCATCCTCAATTCGGTGGCATTGAAATTACCATCGCGGCCTAGGATGAAGCCATAGCTGGTCTTGTAATCAGAGGCATTGGTATATCCACATCCGACGAGATAAGTGTTATTGTTGTACGGTGCAAGGAACTTGATGAACACATGGGTGTTGGCATTGAAGGTGACATTATAGCCAGTGTTGGCATTTGGTACCAGAGTCACATTCACTGAAGGCTCATTGATATTCTGATACAGTGAGGTTGGTGTGCTCGAGTGTGAGGTATTGAAGCTTAAGGTAGTGTTATCCTTAAGGAGCTCCACTTTGAACTCCATGCAAGCATCGGTGTTGTCACTTGGATTACGGGCCATTTCCAGCCATCTGCCGAAGAACTAATGAAGAAGCTTTAGACCTGATCATCCGATAGCTCCTATAGTATATCACTTACTGCGGTATTATTCCAATCTAAACTTGACGTAATCTGACTGCAATACAGGGGCTTGGGTGTGGCATCCTGAGCCAAAGCCTGTCCAGAGATTAAAGCCAAAGCGGCCACCATAAAAATCACAATTTTGCACATGATCACGGGTTTAATATTTGTCTTTTTTTCTCGGCGATTATTTCTTCTACACTTCTGTTTAGTTCGAACCGCGCGAATATTTGGTTTCTGGCACGAATCGATTCGTTGAGAGGGTCTCGTAATACTGTCGCTGCGCCCTTTGATAATGGTGTCTTTTATAGCCATGTGGCACACAGATACACACTCAATGTATCTCTTGTTGGCCTTATCAACAACCACACCAATACATATTCACAATCTTCGGCGCAGCTTACTTTTGTCTCTGGCTGACGTCTCTTATCTTATTGTTCAGTTTGGCATACTACAAATAAATATATCTACACTCATATATACTATATGTATATCATTTAATTGAAATGCGAACTGTCTAAAGACTATGACTAATCGAGGCAGCTTACGTTATCATACACTTGTATCGTGTTCAAGTACATTTCTTGATCAAAAATTCCCCTGATTTTTGCCTCAAAAAATGTCCAGCTCTTAAAGACTCTAATTACCAACATGTGCCCCTTAAGTCTTTCTTTTTCTTGGAACTCCCAAAATAGATGCATATGTAGCAAATAATAATTGATAGAGATTTTTTATCAGAATAGCGTCATAATTTAATGTTTTGTATTTCTTTTTTGATATCATTATTTTGACCATTATCATTTATTATCTAGCAAAGATATTACATTTTTCCACATAAGATAAATAATTTCCAATGATAATTGTATATTGTGTTTACAAAGAGACAGTCACCTTTTTACAACTTCCTTTATAAAGTTTTATCTTGTATATGACAATTGGATTGCTTCTATATTGTAAATACATATAAAGCAGAGGGATCTTTAAATTTATTCTCTAATTGATAAAAACACTAGTTCAACAAAATTATAGATATCTTTGAATATATGTCTGTTATTCTTTCTCCTTTTAATTACATTACTTTATTTACTCAGAAATTGCGTATATAAATAATAAATACATATCAATTAACAGTCTTGCATGGTTTGAAATCGATAAGCTGTCTTATACGATTTATGGATATTATTACAAGAACCTTCTTAATTAAAAGAGCACACTACGGAATTCAGTTAGAAATGTTATCTCTTTGCTTATCAGACACATTGACTGAGTCAGCATTTACAGGTGCATTTATACCGAGCTCTATAAAAAAACCCAAAGACAATGCTCAGGTCTGATAAAATACGATAAATGTAAAAATCAGACAACAGTTAAAAATATCCACAAATGTTTGTAAATTTCTTTTGCTATCTAGAATTGATATAATTAAGTGTCTGACGCGTATTTTCCCCTAAGGAAATAACTAATTTTTATGAAATTGTTATTTAGTAATGCGTAGTACGTTTCCCAACACTGCAAATGAATCACTGGCTTACCCAGTCATAAAAGAGACAAATAAACTAAAGGAAAACAGTTTTGCAATTCTTTTTTTTAACAACAGTAAAGTTAACACAGATGTTTGTCAACACTGGCAGTTGTGTAATTACATGTGTATTGATATATGAACAAGTTTACTTTGTTGAGTTTAATGTAAATTTAAGAGAACTATTTAGTAAGGTGATAAATTACCAAAGCAAAAATGGCATAGAAGACTGTAAAAGCCGTCGAAGGATCAGCTCCGTTTCCAGTACAACTGTAAGGACAAAATATAGGATAGTTTATTTAAGTTTAAGGATGTTGAAAATGGGTATCATACGCACGTTTCATCTTGAGTTATTAGAGACATGCTTCCATTTGCAAAGTTTTCATATTTAGCTGAGCTCTGACTCTCCAAAGAATCTAAGAAAGCTGTAGACAAGGTTCGGTTCCTAGCGATGATCATTCCAAATTCGGTAGAGTTATCGGTAGCATTGGTATAGCCACAAATGAAAGCAAAGCTCGTATAGTCGGTGTCCAGGACTTTGAAAACCGTGTAAGGCGTTTGAGTTGGAGGATTCGTATAGCTAAAGTTGTAGCCTGTAGGTGCTACAACGTTATTAGCAACTGACAGAGTCGCATTCATAGTCTGATTAACCCATGGATATAGCGGGGTATTCGAATAAGTCGTATCGATGAGCACATTATCAGTATCCGTAGTCGTACTCAACACTGTCACATTGATTTCTGTGCAGAACATTAAACCAACAGGTTGACGTGCAATCTCCCACCAAATGCCCGCGAACTAAAGTGGAAAACAATTTAATCAGGACTGAAATGTTATATTCTCCTGATAATATTCGAAACTTACCTTATCCAGATCGAGGGCCATGCTGCTGCTCACATTACAGGCTAATGGCGGGGTCGGGCTGGGGGTTTGAGCTCTAACTTGACCAGAAAGAAATCCCAGTATTAGGAAGACAGAAAGGAGTCCCCATCCTAGTCGAGATCCCTTAAAAGACATTTTGCAAAGGTTTTGCGTGTGTCTTGGATTCAGTTACCAAAGCTTCTGACTCTAATAAGTTCAGCACAAGGTGTGTCCACTCATAATTGACGCTAATGAGCTTATAATTAATCATATGATATCAATTGCTGTGGGAAATAGAATCACATTCAACCAGTGCTGAAAAGTGCACAGTTAACATGCCCATACGTATGCTTGCAGTGTTGGCTAACAGTCAGAAGGCGCGTGGGCACTTAACAGATTCAACGAATCCAATCATGTGATGGGTGCTCACTGAGTATTTAAGACCTTCAACTGCAATTACTATCGACTTCAGTTCAGCATGTTGTGCAACTAATGATATCGTATTGAACTTTGGTGATAAGTGAATAGATCACACCTCAAGTGGTCTGCAAACATTCGGACTTGAAGGCCCAAACGCCACATAAATAAATTTGATAAGTCTATGGATGTTCAATTCTAAGACTATTTTTCTATTGAACAACACTGTCTTTAGATCAATTTATGACAAAGTATTTTCGGTATTCCCTAAACAAGAGTTATCTGTTAAGAGCTGTTGACTCGTGTTAAGAAAGGCTGCAAAATTCTAAAATATTTAAGAATTTTAAAGAATAGTTCAAAGCCGGCTCGGTGAGATTCGACATAGGACCTATTTGACACCTTGATACTAACGGTACGTAGTGATTGCTAGTTCAAACACTAATAAACAGGTCGTTTAAATTTTAAACGAGTTACATGTTGCAGTTACAAGATCCAAAAAGAACTTATTGTTCTTGCTAAAGGGAAATAAGTGGGTGTTGAAACTTTTTTGGTACAGTTGACACACATTCTGTGTCACTCGGTCATAGGCGTGTAAACGACTCCCGAGACACTCGACAACTTTGCACGGCAAACCATATTTCAGCTACCCATGTTGTACTTTGAAGTGGGAGTAGTGCCACGCCCACAGCCAACTTTGTTACAGGCAGTGTAGAGGATTCAGGTAACCATGTATGGAACTCTGTCCCTGTTATTTAATTAAAACCTATTGCAAGTTGTGCCCGAATAAGTTGAGAAAAGAGTTTTTGGCATGTCTTAATAATTTAATTGGGCCATGTGTGAAATTTTAATGAATAGAAACGCACACACACACATATACATATATATATGTACATATGTACACTGGGACCAAAAAGTTTTGATTAACCCAAAGTGGAGTTGAGTTGAGTACAAAATAGAACTAGTATCTCTAGGCTAAAATTCAAAAACTTTTGTATAATTACTTTTGCAGTTAAGGAGTGCATAAAATTTCAATTAGCTATTAAAATGGGTTAGAAAAACAACTGCTTTTTTCTAGGAAATCTGCCAATAGATGATTTCCTTCAAGTTAAAGTGACAAGTGATCTTAAGAATATCTTTTTGATAAGACACGCGCTTATATTCCTAGAAGTAACTTTGATAAGACATGTTATGCGGGCTTTTCGCCATTAATTGAAAAGTGATAAATATCAGATTCGTGGCGGGAATGATAACAATATGAATCCATCAACGCTAAAAACCTATTGTGACCATTGCAAAGGCGCTTATGATAGGAGACAAAAAACAACAATAGTAGTTATATAGATGACTTCACCTTAACTCAATTTGTTAAAGATAAATTAATGTGGTCATTTCTTGGAAAGTCATATTTAATATACATACGTAAGTATTTGCTTAGTTTATCATTACCAAAGACAAAGTTCATTCTAAGGACAATTTGTTTATACAAATGTATTTAAAGAGATCCCAAGAATGCAGCTTTGCATTGTTGTCGAAAAACTAGCGAATGCCAATTAAAATTTCTCTTTATCAAACGTAGGCGAAAATTTGCAAAAGCAATTGACAAAAATTGTGTCTATTTATAGAATTAGAAATAGAAAAAAAGTTTGAGCAAAGCTCGACTTTCATTCCACATGTCTATGTACATAGTATTGTTATTGGCTTAGGTCAGTTTTCGTTGAATGCGACTAAAAGTGGTTTAATCCGGTTCTCTTTCGTCGCAGCAATAAACGCGAATTGGTGATTTAACACAGAATATGACATTTCTACAAATTATACGAGTACACTACAAATGCTATGAAATTATTCAAAGAATTTACTTAGTAAGTCGGAGAATAAGAATGAAAGTATAATCCATTGAAGCTTGAAATAACATTTTATAAAAAAATACCTTACCAAAAAGAAACAAGTTCTCATATTACATGTGCAGTCTTTCAAGTATTTAACTTAATAAATCTTTTAAAAAAAAGCTACAAGGATAAAAGTACAATTTTATTACTTCATAGTTTTGTTTGTAAATACCGCCATAAAGTTTTCGTACATCTCTCTGTGTTCTCCCAAAAATATGTGTTTTAAATAAAAAAGAAAGCGATGCGTATACGCCGTGTTGACAGGGAAAAACTCCACATCTAAAATAGAAGCTCAATAATTTTTAAAAATTTTTTGCCTAAGCCAATCAGAACAAAATAAAGAGAATCAAAAAAAATGTCAGTACGTCAACAGAAAAAACTCGAGGTCCCAATTCATGCGTGCATACAATAATATAATAATAGGTGAATTGAAAGGCAGAGTAAAAGCTTTCATAATTTTGTATATACAAATTTTCCAAAATCAATCTTTAATCAGTAAATTGAAATATGCACTCTAATTACCGTACTTCATGCAAAGATTTATCACACACATTCTCCTCTAAAGAAGAGTAAGTGTGAGTGTGGGTGTATTTATTTAATTACTCAACAAGCTTTGATGCTTTCATTAACAGTTAGCATAAGAGTTAAGTTCCCTGCAACTGCAACTTTCTCTTGCTCAAGTCTCAAAACTACGAAGCTTTTGGAAAACTACAACCGCAGCAACCACACGTATGTACATGCATCAGTGTTGCCAGAATTTGATAATAAGAAGTAGCTAGAAATAAAAATTATTTTTAAATATAAATATAAAAATACTTAAGATACTTTTGCTTTTTAATAATATTTACATAGTCTTATGTAGAGACGAAAATTTTTTAAAAACAATCAAATTTCTGGCTCCTTAATAGTGTTTCTCCAAATTATATTGTTTTAGTCAATATAAAAATGGATAAAACTAGCTACTTCTTAGCCAAATTTGCAGCACTGACTCACACACGCACACTCCCATCCCAATTCGGTAAAATAATTAAGTTGTTTATCTTAATGCAAACATTTCTCTTACAGCAAGTAACTGTTAATTGCACTCTCAGCTCTTTATGCAAAAAGTAAAAAAAGCTCGTAACAAGAACAAGGAGTGCAATGCAAACTTTCTATTAAAGTGAAACTAGAACAAGGCACACATACGCACATACTCACACACGCACACACACATCCCAGCCTGTGTGTAGAGCTTTTCTTCTTTATCTTCAGTTTCTTCGACTTCCTTTGCTCGTACTTTTGCTCACTCTCTTTTACTTTTGTGGCCTCTGCTCGCTCAAGTGCGCATTGCGCAAGCCAATTTAAATTTTAAAATAAGCACATTAACTGCATGCAGAAGCGCTGAAAAGAACGCACACACTCACACGCTCTCTTAGCCCCCTCTCTCCATACTCCATATACACATATATGTATGTTAAGTATGTTTTTTCTCTGTCTAACACGCACAACGTGCTCATATTTGATTTGCTGCAGATTTACGCCTGTTGCTTACATCCTCCAACACGTGCAGAAAGAAGCTGACAAGTGACATCATCGTATTACATACAGGGTATGTAAGAGTCGGAATTTCCAATGTTGATTTTATTCGCCCATCCCTTTGCTAATTAATTAAATTATTGATATTTTATATTCATAATTTGATTTTAATTATTATCCATATCTGCTTATAGAAAGAAGAACTAATTGTTAATTGTTAATTACAAAAAATTGATAAACTAACTATTTGGCATAAGTGCTAATCATTTAATGTAATTGATATTAATGTACGATTAACTGGCGTTTAACATTATAAATTCGATTAAATCGTTTGCGTTTTCATAAAAGACAGATAGAATATAGAGCCTCCATAATGTTTTCTTAGTTTCGGTATACGTAAGATCGATAGACCCAATGCTGATATGCTGTCAAAGTTCGTATATAAAAATAAATAATAATACTAACTAAAAACAATTTATTTACAATCAATAAATAGTTATCGATTTTGTAGGTTAACATAAATGCCTAAAAAGTGATCGATTAACATTAGATTTTCTTGGAAGAACTACATCAAATTCCATTACGAGTTATTATTGACTTGTCATACTATATACAAAAGACTTCCTGATAGGCTTCTCGTTTTCTCAGTTATGATAAGGACAGTTTAAACTTTAATGATTAAAACTTTTGTACTGATATTGATAGTTTTGGAAACCAGGTGTGCTATATTACACGTACATAAATTCCTCCCAATGATATGTAATATTCAAAGTAAGAACCTAAGAAATTGGGATAGTTTGAGCTGAAAATATATACAAATTATATAATAATAAGTAAAAATATATGAAATTTAGTATAGTTTAGCCCTTAATCAATTAGGTTTAATAGGTATAGATTATGTTTAGGGTTGTCAGGCTGCTCGTTTGTCACTCGTTCAATGATTGTGCTTCTGCATAATTTTCAATATCTCAAGATCGGTTTTGTCGGATATCGGTATGGGGTATGTACGACTACAACATTTAGGGGTATATCCAAAAATCACAACAATGTGAACGTGTCTCTAAAGCATATTCTATGGCATATTATTCTGGCTGATGAGATGGACAGTGAAAAATGTCTGCTATGCTACACGTAACGGTTAACGCTTATCGTTTAACGGTTATTTATTGGTTATAATCGTACGCTATGTACAGCATTATTGGGCTCAAGGTCTAGTTATATAAGTACGTATCTAAATACTACTAATTATAGGATACATTGCATTGTGCTCATATATGAAAATTTAACATTCGCATCGTACAGCTCGTTCCTAGTCTAAATGGAAGTTTTAACTTGTTTACAGGATATTACTTGAAGGAAAATGGGTTCGTTTCGCATGCTATTTACAATACTGATACAACCTACCAAGTGTTTCTGTCAGTGGGGTCCATTAACAATTGGAGCCCCTTGACTTTGTTTAACGGAAGTTCTAAAAAGGTTCACTCGATATACCTAATGGGTGTTTAGTTTCACATAGTTTACAAGCATTATCAACTAGTTTTTTTTTGCGTGTTTGTTAATAATAATAGTTTTTTATACAATTTATTGCTATGACAATAAGTAAAATATGTTTTCATTTATTTATTTTTTAAACAGTCTTTTGAGAACCTTCAATGGGGCAAAGGCTATGTTAAATGCAATTTCTTAACTGAAAATAATAAAAATGAAACCAGAAAGTAAATTAAAAAATCAATTTAACAAAAATTAATATTTCGCGCAAATTTGGCCAATTTATGTTGCAGCCTAAAAGTATGCTTTACTTTCTGCTCATTTTCATTAAACGTTGCGCACAAGAAAAAGTATGCAACAACTTTTAGAACAAAAACTTTCGTTGAGTTTTGTCAAATGCAGCTGGGGAAAATGTTGAAGTTACATCAACAAAATGAACGAAACGGAAAAATGTTTAAAGGTAAATTTCTGAAATGGAAATAAAAATCAAATTGAAATAAATGAAAAACTTCAATTTTGTTTGTAATTTTTGTAATATTTTGGTATATTTTTTTGCTCGTTTTTCATGTTTTGTTCTTTGCTTAAAAACTAAAATAACAAACAAAAGTTAAAAATCAATTCAAATGACATCAAATCATCGTTTACAGTTAGGATAAAAAGTTCTTCTTCTTCACTTTCATCTGCTTTATAATTTACGTTATAAATTAAGTTATATTATTTAGATTTATATTGTAGAATTTGGCAATCACATTGGAAAAACACTTAGACGCTATAAGTTCTTTGCTTTCTAGAAGTTATAACTTAAATTATGCTGACTTTTCGCTTAACACAAAAGCGAAAACTTATGGCAACCCTACGCGTATAGGATAAAAAGGAGGGCAAATTCGTAACCCTAAGTTAAATATACATAGATCTATTGCTTTTACGATGTACACGCAGCGGAGATAGAGTTGTACTACACTTACACAATACACTATCGATATTAAAACTAGAACTGTACACAGTTATTGAGAAAGCTTCACATTATTTACATTTACAGGTTCAAGTCGGAATTTCGAGACATATATACCTAAGGATCTACGCTGGCTGACTGGATATTTGGCTAGAGGATGGATTATTATTGTCCAGTTGCGAGGTGACCGTCGAGCAGGTGCTGCTGTTATTATTAGGACTAGTTGCCTCATTGCTGCTGCTGCCGGAGGCAACCAATGTTGCCGGAGCTTTTCTACCCCTATGCCAGCCAAAGCTCAATGCTGTGCTCAGTTTACTCGGCTTGGGATGTTGAAGTTGCAGCTGTGGCTCAGCCAGATCGTAATCCTGTCGCCCAATGGAACTGGCAGGCGTATGATGACTGTACCCCGAATCGGAGCCAAAGCTTGAATCGCCATAGGGTTGGCGATAGTCCGATGTGGGCAACAGGGTAGAGGCATAAGGACGCGTTGATCCCCCAGGACCAGCACTATCATAATAATAGTTGGCATTGTACATCGGCTCTGCATAACCATAAGCCGGCTCTGCAGCCATGGGAGCAGCATGGATGCGATGATGTTGATGCTGATGCGGCGCCAGGCGACGATCCACCAGACGAGGTTGAGTCCTTGCTCTCATTGTGGCTGCCATTAAGCCATTGGCGCTATTAGGAGCATACTGTTGCACAGTGGGATACCTGATGCGTTCCCTATAAATCGTGGATAGTGGAGCAACTGGCGCCTGACTCAGCTGGGCGTTAATCCTATTCCTGCGCTCCACCTCATGCTCTAGCGTATTGTAGAATTGCGGCGCCGTGGAACGTGCCAAATATCCAAGGGACATCATATTGCTGCGATTGTCGTAAAGCGGCGCCAGATCCGCAATCTCCGCCGTGGAGCTGCTGTTATTTAGTTCATCCTGGACTCTTTGTTGGCGACTGCGCGGCGTTCGTCTTAGCTGACTGGGATTACCTCCAGTTGCAAGTTCATTATTATTGTTGTTGTTGTTACTTGATGTGGATGCACTCGCTGTGGATGCATCCTGACCCGTCGAGGAACCTGAGCTAAGAACACTGTGACGCTCCTGCGGTGGCAACTGTGTGCCCGCTGTGGCAACCAGAGAGGTTGCCACTAATGCGGCCCCATTGCTGCCGGCGGGTCGCTCATGGTAAGGCGTTGCAACAGCTGGCACGCCTGCTGCCTGTTGACCCGTGGCATTTGCCTCCTTGTGGAAACTGCACTCGCCTGGCAGCGACAATTCATCCTCGGCGAAATCATCATCAGAATGCAGTGGTGGCTCCGATTCCCCATCGGAATCGACTCGTCCAGGTCCCAATTCCTCGTACACATTGTCATTGGAACGATAGGGATCCGGGCCGGGAGAGGAGCTCACCAGGAACGGAGGTGAACGCGTCATCGGATAACCGCTGGGATAATGTATGCTCTTGCCTTGCAGCAGCTGTAAGAAATAGAGAGGTAGAAATTAAGTTAGTTGATGTCACAACAATTTTATAATCGAGGAATTCAGATTTCTTAATTTTCAGAAGTGTGTAAAGAAAAAGAAGTAAAAGAAGAAACCGGACGAACGTAAAATAAGAAAAAGAAAATTAAGAATATATTAGAAAGATACTTAAATATTAAAAATTTCATACGGAATAAAGTGATTGACAAGCGAAAGGAACGAAATAGGAGCCTAAATGTAGGCTAGAGTGAAAGAGAGAGAAAAGAAATGCAATAATTGGAAAGTGTGTGCGACATTAAACAGATTTAAGCCAAGGATTTGCAGACTTAGCCATTGCCTAAAGGAGCTGTTTATCAGACAATAAAATAAACACGCACTTCACCGGAAAGAGAAGCAAAGATATAGAGAGTGAGAGAGAGAGAAAGAGAGGGTGAAGCGAATAAAATGGACCATAAAGAGGCATCAAGAAATATGAAAACGGAGAATAAAAAGCACCAGGACAAAAACGCCCGAGACATTGAGAAGCAGAAGCAGAAGGAGGAGGAGGAGATGAAGAAGGAAGACAAAACACGTTCTCGCCTCCCGAATCCCCAAAGGCGTCAGAGTCGTAAAAATGGCACAAAAGGCGCACGAATTAAGCCGAAAGGCAGCAGGAAGATATCATATGTATATATAAATATGAACTGGAGTGTGTTTATGGGGAGGAGTCCATCCAGAATAAAGCAATAGGGACATCAATGAATGAGTCAAGCGCATAAAAAGGATAAAAAAAGGGCACTAAGGAAATGTGGTCTCATTTTACACACACACACACACTTTTTGACAATTCAATTGTTCAATCGATGTGTGTGTGTGTCAGTGTGTTTCTGACAAGTTGACAATGACAGTGCAATGTTTTGACAGGATTTGTCGAAATGTTGCCTATCGCATTACTTAAAAACTAAACTCAAAAACAGCTCAGAAAACTTCCTCCTGTACGACAATTAAAGAGATTGACAAACAAAAAGCAGGACATGGACACAGAGAAAGAGAGAGAGAGAGAGAGAGAGTGAGAGAAGAGTATAACAATACTAACCTCAGCATGTGGATGCTGCTGATAATGATGATGATGATGCGGATGGTGCAGCTGATGATGATGCTGTTGATGATGCTGATATTGATGATGCCGCATTACGAGCGGTCGATGATGACCCAAATGTGCATCAGGATCCTCGTACATGGCATGATGATGATGTTGCGACCCATGCGTGCCACCTCCACCCAGTGGCATTGCCCCACTGAGTGCACCACGCGTTGGCGTCTTACAGGGCAGCAGATTTTGTACCTTTCGTTTATTTCTGCAACGAGAAAAGAGATAAAAATTTTGGTTAGAATTGTTGGAAATTGAAATAAATATTGCTAGAAACATAGATTAATTTAAAGCAGCTTAAAGCAATTAACTTAACTAAAAGTTCAAATTGTTTAACTTTTACTATGGATTAATTAAAGTCATTCCGTTAAAGTTTAACATAAAAGTTACAGCTTCCCTCTCTCATTAAGCAGCTTAAAGCTCTGTAGTGACATTCAAAGCACTTTAAAAGAAGTGAGTAAGATTGAAAGAACAGCAGCTTAAAGCTTTGCTTAATGAATCCCATAAATAAGAGAGAGGCAATTCAATCAAGAGCGAGAGAGATTCAGATACTTTAATTGGCCAAGCAGCTTTAAGGCAGACTTAAGCTAAGGAAGCAACATTAAGAGCAAGAAGAAGAGATGCCAACTCGAATAAAGATGATGACATTCATGAGGTTGTTCGAGAAGCATCGCCAGCTTAATAGACCCATAAGTATTCGGTCAGCTGAGGATGCCAACGTAAGATAAATCGATTTGTAATGGCTGCAAAATAAGGCAGAGGCGTGACAGAGACATGGGGACGTGGCTAGCCTTGATAAATGCCAAGCTGGCCCAAACAGGTAAACAGCCAAGGCAAAAGCAAAGCTTCAGTTGATTAATAAAAAATGCGAGACCAAAAAAAAGTAACAAGAAAACAAAAAACGCGCCTGAAAGTGCGACACATAAAATTCAATTTAAATAAGCGGCAAATGAAGGAGGAGAACAAAGAGCAGAAGAAGAAGTAAGAGGAGGAGGAGAAGAAGGAGTCAAGCACAAGCACAAGGACAAGTTAAAGTAGAAGGAAGGATGTCAAAATGACAACAGCTCGATGGAGATGAAAATGGAGTTGGGGGCAACCGCGTGCCATGAAAATAATGAACATAATTAAGTGTTGCCCATGGCAAAAACAACAGCAACACCAACAACAACAACATAGCCCTAAAGATGCCTTGTAGAAGACTCCATATGGCAAACTCTCAGTGCTCAGTTCACAGTTCCTTGAGTTGCAAGTATCCTCAGTTGCCAGCATAAGCATAATGAAAAATGTGAAATTAAATTGACGCCACGTAGCATGCCCCACGGGGCAGACAGAGAGAGAGGGAGAGTAGCAGGGGCGGGGAATGGGGGCCTGTCAGCCTGTTGTAATGTCTTGTAGGTAAACATGTTGCGATGTCAAACGGAAGTCGCTCGTAAAAACTCTCATGCAATACCTCTGCCCCTTCTTCTTATGCCCCCTTTCCACACCCCTCCCTGCACAGAGAAAAGCGAAAGCTAACTGTCGGAGCGCATCTGATTGCGTGAATGAGGCAGGGGCATCATTTATACACATATTAAAAATGCTAGCCTACTTTCAGGCACACCGCACTGATATTACACAAAAAAGAACGACAAGTAAATGCTCTCTATAAAGAGAAGAAGAGAAACGTTTACGAATATCCCAAAGGAAGTATAACTTTAAATACTCTCTCCAGTAACAGCTGATCAACAGAAAGTTGACTTTAACTCAAATCAAGTTACTTTTGTTATCCTATTTGTTTATCTTCTCTCAATCCTTCTTCTCAATAAGTAGTAAAGAAATAGTCATTTCGTTTACGAATATCAAGCAAAAGAAGAATTGAAATAAAGTCAAAGCCCTCTAATGAGAGTAGATCTGCAAAATTTGTCAAATTGCAGCTAAAGTCAGTGTCATGCTTTCATAGTGAGGGCATAATGACAACACACACACACAGACTGACAGACAGTGTGTAAGTGTGAGTGTATGCTGAGGTTAAGAGTCGGTGTCTGAGCCAGTGAAGTCAGTTGGCTGAATGCCTGTTTACTTGGCTAAGTCGACAGAGGCAGGATAGAGACAAAGAGAAGAGAGAAGAGGAGACTGTCAGGCGTGCTGCGTTGTAAAATATTCTTAAAAGTAAATTAAATAATGTGGCATGCCACAAGATGACACACAGCGGCAAGAGACACAAAAAATGTTAAGAGAACAAAAAAAATAGAAAGTAGAATGCTTTATCCTCCCTCTTTCCTGTTTATTCTCTTTCTCTTTGACTTTAACTTATTTCATTTCATTTCACTTACGAGGCGTAAAAATGAAAGCAAAGCGTGCAGATTTAATGTATCTATGTGAGTGTGCGATTGTGTGTGTGTGTGGGTGTGCGAGTGTGTGTTTTAACCCCTTAAGCGTACTGTTTGATTTCTAAGCATTATGGCCAGCTATTCGAATGGACGCAACGTCCCTGGAGTGTCGTACAATTTGCCAGGCCAAAAGCAAAGATATTCGAAGAGAGTGAAGTATTTGTATGCCAGAGGAAAGCGGATAGTGGATAGGGGGCAGGGGGAGCTATACCTTTGGGGCAACATCAAGAGAGCAAGGGTTTCCTTGTGGCATAAGCAATTTACAATAAAAAGTAGCTGAGGCAACAATCCGATTGTATGTGAGGGAGGAAGGGAAGGAATGAAGCGAATGTTACGAGAAAGGTTCACATTCAGATTCAGTTTCTGTTCTTTTTCCGTATTCAACTTGAGGAGTTCTTCTTCTTCTTATATGCAAGAGAATCTTTTATTTATGAACTCGACTCGAAACTTGGCTGGCGGCATACGCTTTGGAGGGTTGCACGTCGCACAGTGGGGAAATTAGGGCGTGTCGCGTTGCAAAAATCATTTTTTCGATGCCTGCGATCAGAAAAAAAATGAATGCATCCGACAGAGAACTCTCCACAGATGAAGAATCCAAAAGGATTTTGAAATCAGGTAAAAATTGTGGGCGGTACAGCCCCTCAAAGTTGACCTATTTTCGAGATCGTGCACAAATATGAACATTTCTACCAAAACTACCTACTTTGAAAGCAAATTGTAGACAAAGTATGCAACCGATGTAAACAATTTTGGTGTCATCTGAAAAGTAGGTACATTTTTAGGTAAATAAAAGAAAATTAAGTTATTCGTCAATCTACTTTTCGTACCGGAGAAGTCTGAAAAGTACACTAAAATAGGGCTATTTTTGACCTTTGGTAGCATATAACTTGCAAGCTTTTACGAGCTTTTATACCAAACTTTGTAAACTGGTAGAGGGAATATTCCTCTAACTAACCTATATAACTTCGTCTGCCCGATCTTGCCCGATTGCAAGTTAAATGAATAAAACTGACGCAACATCGCAAAAAAGCGCGCGGCAGGCTGATGGAAGAAGAAGAACGCAATTCAATGAACGTGCGTTCTCGCTGTGGTTGTTTGTCAATATTGCGATATAATGAGTTATTTTAACCCGCACCTGTTTTATAACCTTAAAAAGGTTATTATTAATAAGTTTTCTACCACTTTAGGGTACTATGGCAGGTAAAAGTACATACAACATGAATGCACTTGGTATGAACTTGTAATTTGTCTTTGAATTGAAGTTACAACCTGCATATATGGAAATTACTACCTATATTTGTTAGCTTTTGTGTTTTTTACCTAGATAGAAAAAGGATCTATATAATGGCTTACATTCAATGTTAGCTGTCAGTTGATTTTTGACTTAGCCATTACATATCGCAAGCCGCTTTTTAGTGAACTGTATTTCTACATATATACTTTAATTCAGAAGAGAAATTGTTCCTATGGCTTTAAAAAAATTAGCATGCGTGGAACTTTCCAATAGCAGTGATAACACTGATAAATTTACGTTGAAACTGTTAAATAAATTAGATGTTTAGATGAATTATATAATTGAAATATATCCCAAGAAGAAACTTACTCCTACGTTAGACAGGATTTTGGCTCATGGCAAAAAATTAATTGAGTATCAGTGTTTACCAATTGGAGAGCTGTCTGAAGAAGCCCAGGAATGCAAAAACAAAGACTACAAAAAGCTAAGATACTTAAATACTTGAAAAATATCCCGGATCAGACAGAATGAATACCTGTTTAATATGCTGGCAGCCTCTTCAGATCCACTTATCTCAGAGTTTAGACACGTAAGATCGCGCAAGGACTTAGAAGAAAGATATTATAGTTCCGAAATGTTAAGTTTATTGAATATTAATCCCAATGTTGAGAAATATTTTGAAGAAAATCAAAAATAAACAAATAAAAAGCACCAAAAAAAAATTTTTTTTTTTAAGTATAATTGGGTTAATGAAACTATTTTAGAAATATAAAATAAATGTTAATTAGAATAAAAAAACATATTTTGCATAAAAATAGTCATTTTATTAATGTTTAAAAGCGTTAAATACGCCAAGCAAAAAGGTAGTCCATTTTGACCACCTGGCATAAAGCACCCTGTAGGGCTAGCACCCTGTATGGGTATTCATTTTAAAGCTAAAGACCTCTTCTATTAAAGGCTTTTTAAATTTTGGAAATATCTTAAGTGGTTCAAAAGATATGATTTTTGCAATGCTAGCCGCCCTAATTTCCCCACTGTGCGTCGCAGGCACGTAAAAAACTCCAATGTAGTGAGAAAATTAAACTACAAAGGAAAAAGTATCTCACAATGTGGCAAGGACTTTGGTTTTTGATATGGAAATGACATTAAAAAAAGGGGTAGGGGAAGGGGTAGGAAAAGGGATGGAATATGTGGCGACTGCAGTCAAAGTAAATTTCCAACTGCATGCCTTAGACATGTCTGTGGTTTTAGCCGCTTTTGACCTGCAACTCACCAAACACACAACAAACATTGCGGCTTTCCAAAATGTTGCAATTAAACTGTTTACTTGAAATGGAAATGGAAACTAAAGCTGAATTGAGGAGGAAATGAAACGTACTCAAAGTAAAGTAAAGTAAAGTCCTTTCCATTTATGAAATCATTTGGGTTTTTTGTGGGTCTACACTTGATTAAAAATTGCCAAGGCAACAACGAACAGTAAGTAAAGGTGAAGGTGAGGGCGGAGCCATGATAAGCACAAATTGTGATTGTTATTGCATACTTCAGGGCGTTGTTCCCCTTCAGACCTTTCTCCACTCTCCTGAGTGTGTTGTCATATGTTTGTGCGAAGAAGGCAAATGAAATTGCAGGCAGGTGAAATTGATTTTATTTATTTAGCAGTCAACATTAATGGCAAAGCACACACACACACATACACTCGCACGCACACACTCGCAGGCAGCCATAACTTTTGTGGTTACCAGGGTTGCCAGGGGTTCTACCTATTTAATATGCATGAGCTCTCGTGCCGAGCTCTGAGCAGACTCTTAACTTTAATATATTTAAGGAAAAAGAGGAAAACAGATAGAGTGTGTGGAGGGGGAGGGGGGGCGGAATGAAGAGCGTGCGTTTCCATTTCAACTTAATTTATCATTTTGCAATTATTTGCTTTAAATAAATTGTGCATATTTATTTAAATATTATTAACTGGCAACATTGTTAACAATTTACATGACAAGCGCTTCAGATTCAAGCCGCACACAACATGTTGCATACCACACAATTTAATGCAATTAATAAAGTTCAATGTGCAAACATTTGCAAAAAAACATAAGGACGAAGGGTGAGAAAATATTTCAACACTCTGGCGGTTTATTAAAATAATTAAGGTAATTACAACTCATAATAAAGTCAATTTATGGTTATTAAACTGTTGCAAAAAATAAACAACGAAATGGGAAATATTTTGCAACAGTTGCAACAGTTGAAAAGCATTCCCTTAAAATATCCCTAATGGAAGGAAGTCCTTTTGGTACTTTTATTTACCCACATCCCTGAACAACTTTAGATTTAATGTGTTGACACTATGATTATTTTATTTGTAGCGAAAAAGAAAAAATAACACACAACAAATATAAATAAAATTAGTTTGTATTTTATTTATTGGTTTTTCTGTGTGTTGCACACGCAACACGATAACACACACACACACCACACGCACACACACAGACATATTTATTTATATTCATATTTATTTGCCTGTTTGTGTGTTTTGGCCCATAAAGGCAAAAATAATGTGCCACATCATAAATGCCACAAAAATGGCGCTAGCCTCAAGCTGTTAATGTTGTTGTTGTTGTTATGCTGTTTTTTTTTTCTCCTTCGCTTCTTCCTTTTTTTGCACTGGACATTCATAGTAATTTACACACACACCCACACACACACATCACGCACATGCAGATAGCAAATGGGGCAAGTTTTTGGGGCAACACTTAAAGCATCAGATAGCCGAAGCATCTCTCTGTGTGTGTGTGTTTTTGGTTGTGTGTGTTCTGGTCATGGCCAAAACCTCAGAAATGATGAAGCACAAAAGCAACAGCAACAGCAACAACAACAATATTTTCCTGTGTCTGTGTGTGGTTTCTATGTTGCCCTGCCACGCCCCCTCAACTCCTATTGTCGGACTGTGCGTTCGTGCGGTCAGTAAACTTTAATGAATATGTATGAAAATCGCTTGTAGCAACTGCTCAGAAATTCCCCCTCTTCCTCTCCCTCTCTCTCTCTACTATACGATAACAGTGCCATGAATATTGTCCATTTTTGGGCGTTACAGCAAAATCGATTCTCAGAAGTGCTCTTCTTGTTGTTCCTCTCTCTCTCTTTCTCTCTTATACTTTGTTGTAACATGTTACTTCAACACTTGTTGATGGTAATGAGAGAAGAAACAAGACGAAGTTGCTGTGGGTGGGGTGGGGGGGGGGCAGAGGACTTGAGTAAAAAGGCTGTAGCTTTAAGCAACCTGATTTGTTCAGCATTAAAGTCAACTCCAATCACAGTCTGTCAAGAGTTAAAAGTTAATTTCTTTAAATTAAAAAATTTAGTAGAAGTATTTTTAGAATTTATAGTATATACATATTATACGAATAAATTTTATTTTAATTTTCGTTATTGAAAAAACATAGTAAATAAAAATTGTAAAATAATAGTGGTCGTTATTGAAAAAACATAGTAAATAAAAATTGTAAAATAATAGTGGTAAATAACATAGTAAACAACAATTAAATACCAGTATAAAACTCCTTTTTAGGAGTCTCCATATCTCAACCAGATCATTTCTCTATGGTTAAATTTGATCAAACTCATAACTTTTAATTGTGATCATAAACTGATTTAAAAACTGCTTGTGCACATTGAGGAAATGAAATAAATGCTTAGCTTTTTAATTCACATGCAAAGAGAGCAGAAAAAGCACTTTTAAATTTGGTTTAACCATTAAAATGAATAAACACACACACCCCCACTCACACACACACACACATACACACAGAAAGGCAGGGTAAGTTTTTAAAGCCAAAGTTCTGTTGTATGTGAGAGGTAAGAGTCCGACTGCCTGGCTGCTGATATCAGAGTTGCAATTTTAGCTGTCAAGTAGCTAGATTTAGCAATTTAGTAATCGCAAAAGCTAAATATATTTGACCTTTTAATGCAGAACACGTAGAAACATTCTGGGAATGTAAAACCAACCAATTTAAACTTAAAAGTCACAAAGGTTTTGTAGTTAAACTAATCAACTAAATTTAGCACTTATTTAGAGATTCTCTTGGCAAGTTGAGTAATATTTCAGCTATTTCTAGCTAGCTTATATGATCAAAATAGCTTAGAGTGCTGGCAACACTGACTAATATCCGTTCACCCGCTTACCGCTTACCGCTTAACCCGCTCACTCTCTCTTTGCACTCTCTTTAATGCCGGCCGTTTGCTGTGCGTGCAAAATTCTTTAGCTTTAGCTGTTCTCTCTCCCTCTTCCTCTCACACATGAAAACTACACACACCCAAGCAGTGGAATATTCACCGAGTTGTTTGTGTTTGGTTTGGTTTTGTTTCCTTTTTTTTTTTGATTTTCTTCTTTACACTCTTTTTTTTTCTTGTTCGCTCTGCGTTTGCTTTGGCTGCGGTTATTTCTGCTGCAGATTTCATTTGGTTTACAATCTGAGAGTTCGCTCTTTTTTTATCTTTTTGTGGAAAGTAAATTGTTTTATTTTTTTTGTGCTACCAAAAAGTTGATGTAACTGTGTTTGCATTTGTAAGGATGTAAGGATATGTGGAAAGAGAAATGGGGAGAGAGGGATGGGGAGGGGGAGTAGTGGCCATTTCTCACGCTATTTTTTTACATCATGTGTATTTAAAATTTCAATTTAATTTAGTTTTGGTTTAAGAGCGCGCACACACCAACACATACCCCCACACACACACACATACATATATGTAGGTCAGCGCTTGAAAGTAGACTACATTAATTTTCGTTTGGTCGCCATTGCCATTGCTGCTGTTGTTGTTGTTGCTTGTTTGTTTTTCTGACTTTAGCAAATGGGTTTTTACAGTTACATCAAACACTCACAAACACACATGTGGAAACACTTTCTCATGCATAGTTTATAATGCTTGTACGCTTTTTGCAAGTATTTGTGCGCATTGCATGCATTTTTCAAATGGCGCCAAATTTTTGGATGACCTAGCAATTTTCAGGTTTATGAATTTGTGTTATTTGCAGTGCAATAGTTATTTATATCCAGCTTTATTATTATTATAATTAAAGCAGTTGCCAGCTGGGAATCTATCTCTAACTGCAAGTTGGCAGTGAAAACTTACACCCCATTGTTTGGTTGGCATAAATCAGAAAGTAAAGACTTTAACATACCACATGCAACATGTTGCAACGCCTGCAATTGTAAAAGTTGCCCAGAAGGGGCCAAAACCACAAAGGGGAAAGAGTTAAAGCGGCATAGTCAATGGCAATGATAAGACTGCAATGTGTGTGGACTGCAAGTGCTGCCAACTTTTGAACAGCTAAATAAGCTGATTTTAGCTATAAAAAGTCTAAAAAATAGCTGATGATTTTACCATAAGTAAGACAAATGTTAAGACAAACTTTGGATAGATGAAAAACTAGAATCTTTGGCTTTTAAATCTACACTAATTAATAATTTTTTGTGTTTTCCTACGCAATTGCCCTTTGAAAAAGGTCAGTTTTGACGTAAAAAATGCTGATGTGACAACACTGCTGGGCTGCAGTTGTGAGTGTAATTGAGTTATGTCAAGTCAGAGATCGCTGAAAAAGAGCTCTTAAATATACTCTAGAGAGAAGGAGCGAGAAGAAACAGTCTGTACTGCTTGCACCTACGTATGTTAATTATATTGTGTTTACTTACTTCCAGACAAACAGTGATGAGATGAGCACAATGAGCACCAGGAGCAGTGAGAAAACCGCAATCATTGCTGAGGTGGCCAGTGATTGGCTGCTGTAAAGGCTGGCATCCAGAATCTGTAAGATAAAAAGGGAAATAGAATAATGAATAAAGACAAAGAGAGTGAGTGAGTGAGTGAGTGAGTGAGTGAGTGAGCGAGTGAGTGAGTGAGAGAGAGCATGAGTTGAGGTTACTTTGCGTTGAGTGAAAAGTAAAAGTAAAAGTAAAAAGTTCAAGACGATGCAAATCACGAAGCAACTCAAACACAAAGCCATTTTGCATACCAATAAAACACAAAAAGGAAACAACAACAAGAAATTTTCAGTAAATATGCCTAACGAAATGCAAACAAAAGCGCACGCGGTTGTTAACCTTTTTTTTTATTTTTAAAAAAGGAAGATGGCCAATTTTCCTTTAGCAATCATGGAAATTTAGGTCAACAAGAGCTGAATTGGGAAAACATATTTCCCATCAGTATTAACTGTACTTGACTTTTCGCTATAAATTCCAAACTATAGTCTGTCAAAGATAAACTTTGAAATTCTGTATTTTTCTATGCATTTATTATTGTTATTCTATTGTTTTTACTAAACAATTGGATTTTCCTTTTGCAAAGTGGTCAAAAAGTTTTGTCGGATCTCTGACAAAAACAAAAATAATTCCATGCACCTGTCATTCATCCAACACAAATGCACAGAGATAAACACACACATGCACACATACAGAGTGAGAGACAATCAGATACGCATCATAAATCAGTCAAAAAACATTGAAAAATATAGTTTGGTGAGAGAGTGAAGAGAGGACAAAAGCTATGCTCAAGAGAAATGAGGTCAAGCTTTGACAGCTGTGCAAATAATTTCGCCAGCCAGTGTGTGCACAACTGTGTGTGTGTGTGTGTGTGTGTGTGTGTGTGTGTGTGTGTGTGTGGGGAAGCCAGCGTATACACACATGCATTTATACACATATGTATGTAGGCCAGACTTTAATTTGTAATGCATTTTGTGCATACACTAATTTATTAACAAATAGGTTTTGTATTTTCGTTGATTTATTTGCACTTTCAACAGCGTTGACACAGTTTCCCCCACCCACCTTTTTCCACCCTCTCTCTCTCTTTGTCACTCTCCGTATTAATCATTTCAGATGCCATGTGAGTGTAAACAAACAGACAAAGAGGGAAAACAAAACATAATCCCGCTCCCAATTCGAATTCATCCAAAAGCGAGATAAGCTATAAAAATATTGACAGCAGCCGTTGCCTCATGGCTCAAAATTGTTTAAACTATTGAGAAAGGGGCAACTGGTAGCTCCCCTCCTCCATCCCCTCTCACTCCCCATCCCTCTACTTCTTTATTTTTCATATTTTCCCTGCGCTTATCATATCATTTTTAAGAAATTGTTTTGAAAACAATTTACAGACAAATCGCCGCTGCGAACGAAACTGAGTCAAACAAATAAATAACAATAAATTAAACAATTATGCGAGAGCCAGAAGGGGAACAGTGGGGAAGTGGAGAGAAGGGAAGTGTTGCATTACTTTGTGGGGAGAGTCAGAAGTTAAAAAGAAGAAGAAGAAAAAAGTCTCAAAGCTCTCATTGCGCGTAATCAAATTGATTAATGAGCTTCGTCGCAACGTTGTGGCAGTGTTGTAAAGTGGTGACAGGGGCCGGGGCACTGTTACCCACAAGTTGCGGAAGCTGCGTCTCTTTTAAGGCTTATCGAGTGCCCTGCGAACTGCAATCGATTAACGAATTACTGAGTGAAAATTACGTGACGCCAAATTTAAACGTAGGAAAATATTTCATTTCATCTTCATTCAAGCAAATGTTTATTTCTTGTTCTATGTCAAGAAACCCTCTAAAGTTGTTCAAGTATTAATAATATATACCATAATGTAAATGTATGTCTCCTAAATATTCATAATTCGTCTATGCTCGACTGTAGCTCACCTACACATTGCGACATTAGATTTTTTTGGAAACGTCTAAAGCAATAATGAAAACAATTTCTTTTGTTTTCTTTTCTGTTTCAGTACGTTTTTCCATTCCCTCACATTTTCACCGCAGGCAGCGTCGTGATAATCGATAAATCTATATAAATAGGGAGCAGGGGGCAGGTTACCTATTTGTAATGCTCGTTTCGAGACCGAGACAAACAAATGAGCTGCCTGAGTAGCCCGAGGAGGGAGTGAGTTGAGGCTTACAACTTGCAACTGCCGCCGCCGTCAGCTGCAACTGTGGATTATGAGAGTGTTGAGATAAAAAGTTAAACACAGAACAAACTATGGAGTTGCCCCTTGAAAGAGTAAAGAGTTGTGCTTCTTATTGATAACACCAGCGACAACAACTGTCCTCTGTTTGCTCAGATAAGCGCGCTTGTTTTTACCAGTAGGAAAATGATTGAAGGTTTTCCATCCAGTTCCAGTTGAGTGGAGTGGAGTGGAGTCAAGTCGAGTCTAGGTAGCCACAATCATAAATTTTTTAATGTGAGTTGAGGCCGGAGATAACGATAACAGTTTGAACGATTTATGTGAAGGCAAATAGGCAAAAGTAAACACTGCCTAAAAAGTGCTGCCAACTTGTGCGATAAAATAATTAAGCCACAAGACATTAGGCCAAAAATGCAAAGGAAAAGGGGAATGTGAATGTGAATGGGAAAAACGAGAGTATATAAGAAATTATGGCACAAAGTTTACAGCATTAAAAGAATGGAGATTAACACAGCAGCCAGGCAGTCAGGCAGCCAGTGTTGCCAAATGCCATTTACTGGTGTTGCCACAAAAACTTTGTAATCATGAAAAATTCGAGATCCGAGGCTCAAGGGCAATGCCAATGTATAAGGAACATTTCCGAGTCGAGCCATTAAGTGAAATGTGACCCAATTTTCACAGCTTCCAAGTAGAAGAGGATGCTAAACAAATAGGGTTGCCAAGTCATCAAAATCAGTTGTCAAAACGTTGCTGTTGCTGTTGCTGAGCAAAGTCGTACACCTGCTTGCAACTTAAAGTTAACAACTTTTCGCACAACGCGTTTTCATTTTCCTGTGTCTGATGAAAAATACAAAACTTTGCAACTCTTACTACCTCTCTCTCATTTTCTCTTTTCTTTGTGAAACAATTGCAAGTGTTGGAGGCTTGCAACAAAGCACGTGCCACTTGCAGCCAGCAACAGCAACAACAACTTTGATAACATGCCGAAAACTTTTCTACATGCACATTGCATGTGTGTAACGCCTTTTTCAACACTAACCGAATGGCAGTGTTACCCAACTTCGATTTCATAGCACGTGCATATCGACTGTACTTCCTCTCTTGATCTCCCCCTCCTCCCACCAATGGGAGGGAGATTTTACAGCCTGTGTTTATGTTGGCAACTTGACGCAGTTTTGTAACCACTTGACAGTGCAATTGTTTGGAAACAACTTGTGATTGCAAAGCATTCGTCTCCCTTCTGCCAACTCCTTTTATCTCCTACTCTCTATCTACATCTTTCTCTTTTCTTCTACAAACTGTAAGAAACGTGAGTAAAAAAGATGGTATATTAATGGGAAAAGTAAAGCTATTTGTAGTGCTGAAGTCTTACCTAAGTAGTTTTATAATAAATTTTAAAACTATAGATAGGATATAAGGAAAAGCTAATATGAGAAAAAGGTAAACCGAAATATAGACAAATTAGTTTTTCATCTCTATAAGTAGTTTCTATATTTTGAATGTTAATATAAAACGGAGAAGGAAAACAACATACAGTGCTAATTGTAAGTTCTTTTTCATTTGTGTAAGGAAACTATTCAAGGAATGATAACTATTGAAAGAAAGGCAAAGAGTGAAATTGACAGATTTGCTTTTGGTCTCTATAAGAAATTTCTATATATTTTATATGTATATATAAATTCAATTTTCTTATTGTCACAGCAAATTTCCAGACGATTTTTCATTCCATCTTCAGACATCAGCAGCTGAATGTTGTGTGTTTTGTGTGTGTTTTCCCTGTCTACAGCTGTGTCTGCTCTGTGTCAACTGTAAACAACATCAACAACGTTTCTCTTCTTGCTCCTTTATCATCTTCATCATCATCTTCATCATGATATTTGCACCCAAAAAGCAGACTACAGAAAACTATGCAACATTCCTTAGACAATGTGATTTGCGAGCATTCGCACGACATTTGATATCAATGTCAAGACATTTGCCCTTCCCTCCCCTCTCTTTCCCTTCTCTCTCTTTTGCACTCTCCGTCTTCTCTCCTTTCCTCTTTTGGCACTTCTTAAGTCCTTGCTAAATCTCTGCTTATTTAAAGCGATTTCTCTGAACATTTTGAAATATTTTTGCACAAGCTGCAAAAAAAGAAAAATAAATGCCAAAAGAAGAAGAAAATAAGAAAGGATTATTTGGCTGCCACGCCCCCTTACAATCAGTGCGTTCGTCTGCTGCTATTTCTCTATATTCCTCTTTTTTTTCCTGCACTGCTTGTCAAGTTCTTGTTGTTGGATAGGGGGAGGGAGAGGGAAAGAGGAGAGAGGGGAGGGAGAAGTTCGCGACGCGTTCCAAATTTAATTTCGCATGTTTGACGCGTCGTCTTCCAATATATATATATAGTATATATGTATGTGTATGTCTGTAGCGAATCCTTTGCGTGATGCTGCCACTTCCGTTTGACTTTAAAAGATTTGTATACCCTCGCTTGCCAGACATATAGTAGGGTATATTGAACTATTTAATTGAACAATAATTTGAGAAAGTCTAACTTAAACTATTCAGTATGTATTTGTCTATTTAGATTAGTTGAATTTTTAATTTAAACTGTTAGCTTATCAAATGTTACAGGGTATCTTAAGGTTGAGCATATTTTACTTACTTCAACAGTTGACAATTACGCCCACACACACACACACACCCACACACACACACACACACACACATGTTGCTCTGCCAAATTGGCACAATTCCCGTTAAACTTATCAATTTGATGAGAAAATTTCACACACACGCACTCGAGGAATCCTCTCTCATTCCCCCTCGTTTCCCCTCTTTTCCCCTCTATTCCCCCCTATTCCCCTTTGCCTTCGTTAAGTTTACCTGAGTTTGGCATTTTTTAAACGCTAATCCATTAAATTGATGCTGATGGCAATTGAATTTAAGCTGCTTCGGACAGATTTCAACGAATTTACCTCAATGGCAGTTAGTGGAAGCATGAAATTGCATTTCGATATACGATAAACGATAACAAGAACGCAACTTATGGGAATTGGAGGAAATAATTTGAAGTAATACTTGAACATTTGATTTAACATAATTTAACTAACCAATGATAGATTGCAATAAAGAGTGTGAGAGAGGGAGAGACAGAGAGTGCGTGAGAGAGAAAGAGTTTGAGATAGTGACAGTTTCAAGTGGCCACACACAAAAAGAGATCTATCGTTATCTGAGACCACACAGAGAGTTGAGTTGAATTTTTTATTATTTATTGAAATTTCCATTTTCTGTTACATAAATGTCGAAAATTAAGTGGAAAACACTCGAGTTTTCCGACCGTGTTGGAGCTCCCCAAAATAAAAAATAAAGAAACGAATATGAAATGAAATGAGAGAAAACATGATTTTTTTGTTTTTTTGTTTTGGGCACGTGAGTCTCATATGGTTATCAATCCCAAAGTGTTGATGTGGAATTTGATCTTGTGTTTTTTTGAAGTCTCTTCTTCTATTTTCATTTCTCATTGCCTAAACAAACAGACGAGAGAGAGATTAGACCGAGTGCCGGGTTACAGTTACAGTTGGTTTTCCACTTTTCTAGCTCCTTAGTTTTTCAACAACAACAAATAATTTGTAACAATTTCTCGTGTAACCGCTGACACAATCTTAAAGGTTCCACAATGTGAAGGGGGTTGAATTCGAGGCCATATGTTGCCAGGGCCAGGGAACATCCCCCCTCCCCCCGTGCAACCCTTATGGCTTGAAATTGTTACCAACTACTTGGGATGTCCTTTTTCTCTGCTCCGATGCTTAACTTTTCATTGTTATTGTAATTTGTAGGCAGGGTGTTTGGCCAGACTCATAATGATGACGTTTTTTATTATATATATAACAATTTCTCTTTTTACCATTCTTCTTTTTCTTTTATTTTTGGCTGAAAGAAATTCCAACAACAAGAGCAACAGCTGTTGCTCTGGCAACAGTCAAGACTCAAGACTCAAACAACAGCTTTAAAGTGTCTCCTTGTGGTTGCCTGTGTGCTGTGTGGGCGTGTCCAAAATGGGCGTTGAATTCATTTCTTTTAAACGCAACAAAATTTAAATGGCTTTAAAAGTCTTGCAAAAGTTTATGCAAGTGAAATGTAGAAAGGAAATTGTTTCTAACAAAAAGAAAGAGAGAGAGAAAGAGAAATAGAGAAAAAAGACTGCTACAAAAAAGTTATCCTCACCATATTTGAAACTTGAAAGTTTGATTTATACAGATAAGACTTCTAAGCAGCAAGAAGAGAGTTAGAAGCAGAAAGACTGTTAACAAATCTTGGTATAACATAACATATAAATATAAAAGAGGAAGCTTCGACAATAACCTATTACATAAAACTTAAATAAAGAATCAGATCACATTTTGTACAACTGTTACTGTTAATGCCAATGTTATGTTAACTTTTATGTTAACTTTTACAGCATCTGCTAATGTTTTCTAACCAAATTGTGGCAGATTTGCAGTAACAATACCTCAATCAAGTTGAAGTGTTTGGCACTCGACTTTTAAGCACATGCAACATACACGACACGCCCACAGCCCACAGGGCAACCTTGCAACTCTGCCACCCTATTAATAAACAAAAAAGGGGCGCATTATTGTTAGATGGAATAATGGAATCATGCAATAATTCAATAAGGCAACATAAAATTCTGACACCTCTCAACAATATCGCAACAGCTGTGGCAAGCTCATTAGACAAGAGAGGGTTGCAACCCTGTTGGGTTACACCATACTAACAATAACTAGACACTTACCGGCATCGCTTGGCAGACATCACTGTCCCATTGCTGTTGCGCCAATTGATCCTCGTTGCAGTCTTGTGGCACCACCGTGTATGCGGCAAGGGCCGGTGGTCTTGGCGGTGGTGGTATGAGAAACTGTGGTGGTGCTGCCAATGGCATCCCAGCGCATTCATCGCACTCGAACATCAAGAGATCCGCGTCCATGTTCATGGTATCCAACATTTTCCACATTTGTGTTGCACGTTTTGATTTCGAGTGATTTTCTTTTGATTTTTATTTTTGGTTGATTTTGGTTCGAATTTCTTCTGTGTGTGTGTGTATGTGAGCATGTGTATGTGTGTGTGTGTGTGAGTATATGAGATCGTGTCAAATGCGTTTCCTGATCGCTGTCATCTCGCTGGACAGCCTTCAACGGCGGCGACGCTGCAAGGAATCAAAAAAGAAAAAGAATTATGTGATTAGTCGAGGGATTATGAAGTGTGGGTTTGTCCTGTCTGTCTGGACAGGACAACAGCTGGCGGCATCTTTGTGTTCCTTCTCCTACTCTTTTATCTTCTTTTTCTGGTTTCTTTGGCAACTTTGGCAACTCATTAGCTGGCAACTGTAGTGCGAGTCACGTAACTAGCCTGATCCTGATCCTGGTCACACTTCCTTTGGCACATGCAAAAACTTTCCTCGCTCCCCCTTCCTACCATTTCACACCTACCCCTAAAACAGACTGCAATGATCTCCCTCTAACCTCTCCCAACGGGGAATCAAAGAATCCTCCCCATTTTTTGTTAACGCTTCATGTTAATTTTTATTGATTTTGCTTAATGCGTTTCTATTTTTTCCATATTTATTTTTATTTTTATTTGCTTTGGCTTTTTACCGCTGTTGTTATTTTTGTTGTGCGTGTGCCCTTTTCCTTTATCCCTTCCCCTTTTTATTACTGTTTAGCTAAATATACATTTTCCTTTCTTTTTTTGTATCCCTAAATCTGTCGACTCATTGGCAATTGTTTTAACCCCTCTGCAGTTAAAGGTTTTCCTCCTTTTTTTTTGTTTTTTTATGATTATCCTTTGGCTGCGGTTCTGTTGTTATTTTTCACACATATGCTGACAAAATAATTGAGAAATCGTTTAAAGTGGTTTTTTGGATATTCATATTTCCACATTTGAGGAGGAATCTTTTGCCCGATAACTGTCAACTAGATTTGATTAGTATCTATTAGCTAACTTCGTGAATAACTTCACATTTATTCACTAAAAGTTAATTTATTTTCGTTATCGTTTTATCGTTTTCTTCAATTGACATTTGACATTTATCGATAACTAGCAGTTTGATAGCCTACTTGATTCAATAAAGAATTAACCGATTGTTTAAGCCGTCTGTTATGTGGATTAAGTCCAAGTCTAAAGGTAGACTCTCAGTTACTTTGAAAATCTTATCGCTTGCGTCAAGTGTCTTTTTATCGATAACTGACAATCGTTTCGAAATTGGTTCAATCACAGCAACAACAATGCCATGGTCTATCTGGGATTATGTAGCGGCTTAAGCTCTGTCTACCAGCTACTTGACAGCTCGGGGAAAAACTCAAGAGTCCGCGCCGTCTGCAGTCCGAGAGGCATCAACAACCATGTGGCACTGACTGTGGCTGCTGCGTGGGGTAAGCAAAGAGGAAGAGCAGGCCAAGGAGGCAGTGGCAACGGCAATGGCAACGGCAATGGCAACGGCAATGGCAACATATGTTGCCAGTTGGGCCATTTAATTAGCTGCAGCAGAGAGCTGACAGTTGTCAGAGAGTGTGGCACTGAGTGAGTGAAGAGCAAAGCAGATTGAGAACAGAGAGAGATAGAGAGAGAAAGGCCAAGCAACTGATAAGATCTTGAAAACTACAATCGGTTGTTGTTGCTGTTGTTGTTGCTGTTGTTGTCTTGCAATCAAATGTAAGCCGCTGTTGACATTGGAGATTAAAAGATATTAAAAAAGGAAGACGACGAAGCGAATCTGACATACAATGTTGTTGTTGTTGCATGGGGCAAAAGAAAGAGACTGTGGCTGAGACTGCGGCTTTGACTGAAACTCGAAAATACAATGACAGCAGATAAACCGACAAAAAGACAGACAGACAAAACATGTCAAAGATGAAATGTTGTAAAGAAAATTGAATTGAATTGAATGCCATTGAAATTGAAATAAAGTCAAACTAATAAATAACAAAAAAACTAAAATACTAATGCAACATTGAGTTGCAACATTGATTTGCAACAAACTGAAACAAGCAAGTTAAAGCTCTTCTTTTATTTGGTGAAAATCGATTGAATCTGAGTCTGAAACTGTTTGCTGATTAGCTTTGAAGCGAGAGACAAGAAAGACCAGGAAAGAGGAGAGTAAAAGAGTAGAGAGGAGACAGACAGACAGACGAGACAACGAAATCGATTTGTTTCGAGATTAAGTCTGGGACGCATTCAACGTCTCCGTCTCCTGGGAGATTGGGAGATGTCCGACCAAGCGTAAAGCGGAAATGTTATGGACGCGCCAAGGAAGCGCAAATGGAAATCAAAGTACGCAGAATGTGGAATGAGAAAAGAATGAGAAAGGAGAAGAAGAAAGAAGTAGGAAGTAGGTCCTGCTGAGGTGACTCCAGCAATTAGCAGTAGTGATAAGAACGAATCAAAGCGAAAGCGAAATGAAAGCAATTAGATAATTGGCTTAAAGTTGAGTATGAGAATTGAGATTGAGATTGAAAGAATCTTTTTTATTAACAGCAGCTGCGTTCGACACTCAACATTGAAGCACTCACAATCAGAGAACTTAGAGAAGAGAAGAAATATTGACTGGGATTGAGAATGAAATCCTTTTTATATATAGAGAGACAACAAACACTTCAAGCCAATTAAAGAAACTGGCTCTTGGTTAAACCTATACATCTATTTATCGATTGAACTAGGCTCACACTCTCCTCCACTTTCCTCTCCTCTCCACTTTTCTTCCACTTTCTCCAAGCTGATTTATTGTCGGGTAACTTTGACTTTGCACTTGAAATAACAGTACTTACAATTGCAACAGAGGGAGGGGAACAACAGCTGTCTACAATTTAATTGAATTGTTATTCTACCGAAAGAAGGCATATATAGAATTAGATACTTTGATATTGGGTAAAGCAACATAATTTCAAAATTAGCTGGACAATGCCAGGGGTTGTATTGGTTTTTTTGAAAACTATCCACAGTTTTCCTATTTTCCTTTTTTCCTTTTTTTTTTGCCACGCATTTAAATGACTCAATCGTTGTTATTGGAAAGCCAAACCACGTCAGGGTCAGAACAAGAACCCAACGCAGGTAAAAGAAACACATTTATTAGCTGCAATGATAAATGTGTGTTTTTTGTTCATTCCTCTGTCCCTAGGATCGACATATGTATCTCTATCTCATTCTGTCTCTGTCTCATTCTATTTCTGTCTGTCGTAGAACGTGTAATTTTAATTCGTTTTGGGTCTGGTTGTAGGTAAACTATTGGTAACTGATATGGGTGCGTTACCCAAAAGAAGAAATCAACTCTAGTCTAGACTCTGACAGTTCAGGTAGTCGACACATTGAGAATTGAGACATTAGATGTAGTTAGTATTCGGTATTCGGAAATTGCTATTTTGTATCGATAAGTGTTATGGGCACTGCGGGATAACATTCTCAAATGTAGAACAAAGGTAACAGGAGGCAGTAAAATATGTTGCAAATTAGAAAAGGGAATTGAAAGATGAAGTAGAATGAAAATTAGAACTGAACAAGTTTTATCTGTATAATAATAATAATAATTTGCTTTATTTGCCGTTTGAAATTAACATTTTGCTTACAGCTAGCTTTAAATTGTGAATCAGAGTTTAGATATTGCATCTTTACAGCTGAGATATTAGCAAGAATTATGTTTACCTTTGAAGTTATATTTTTTTTCATTGAATGATTAAGGAAAAATTTGGCAGAGAAAAAACTTAAATTTGAACTTAAATACCAACTTACTAGATAAAATAGAATGAAAATTAATCAGAACTGAACAAGTTTTATGTGTATTGTATTAAACTATCCAAATTAAAAAACATTACCTTTCTTCACTTCTTTACTTTGAATATGAATAGGAAACTATACTAATTATAAATACTAAATAGCTTGAGTTTTTGCTTAATCTTGGCATATTTTTTTGTACTTTACTCACTTTAAAGCTCTGCTTGTTAAATGAAATATATTCAAGCACGTGCGCCTCAGAGCAAGCTACAAATTATCAAAATCTCTTATAAAATATGCGTAGAAAAAAGCGAAAAGAAGAGGAAGATTTAAAGTAACTTTGCCTTAGTTTACATATCATTTATTATTTGTATTTGTTGTTGTTGCCTGTCCAGTCGAGGTGTTTTTGGGCTACTAACATTGTCACGCCCCCTGGCGGCCACATTACGCAAAACTTTTAAATAAAGCAAAGCGCCGTTGTTCTTGTTTGGACAAGCACAAAAGGAGCTGAAGAAGATGAAGGAGAAGAAGACGAAGGAGACGGAGAAGTGGAAACAAAAGTAGAGGCAGAAGATGACGGGCATGTCACATCAATGTCACTCAGCATTAAGAGTGAACGAAACCAAGACAGAATGAGCGTTAGTGAGTGAGAGAGAGAGAGAGAATGTGAGTGTGAGCGAGACAGTTGAAACTACAGTAAGCATGTCCTGCGACGACGGCTGCGATAAAGTTTCGTTCCGTTTATTTCTGCCTCTCTCTACCTTCCTCTTCTCGCCCGCCTCTCTTCTCACATCCCCCCGTGAAATCTGCCTTTTTTCACGGCTTTCGCTTTTGCTTTGCCCTCCTCCTCCTCCTCGTGCGAGAAAATTACAAGCGTATAACAAATATTTTCTTTACAGATTTTTTATTTTTTTATTCCTTATGCTACTTTATTTTTTTCTTTTTTTGATTTTCTTTTCACTCATTCCTCAACAAAATTTTTTGTTACAAATTTTCGCGTGCGCTTTGTTTTTGTTTTTTCCTCTTCTTTGCACATTTTGTCATCATCTTTGAGTTTGAGTTGTGTTTATGTTTTTCTTTTTTCTTTTGTAAATATTTTGTGTTGACTATTTGCATAAGGTGCTTAGTGCTTAGGGAGTGTTTTCCATGGAGCTTAGAGCATATTGGAACATCATTTTAAATATGTTTTTATAATTCACAACTGGTTCTAGCGCTGTCAACTATCTGCTTAATAATATAAATAAAATTATAAATAATATAAATGCTTCTCTCTATTCCCACGGCCATGACTTTAATAAAGCCATTAACTCTTTGACCAGCCTACAAATTTTGTGTCTCAACTTTTATAAAATATATTTCAGGTGGAAAACAACGCACTTGGCATACTAATTAAGTGGATGGCGTAGCGTACAGAATTGGAAATTGAGAAAGGGCAACCGCAGGCGGCTAAACGAAATAAATTTGAAAACAAACAGCAAACGGAAATCCTGTGAGCCTTTTTTCTCTTTTAACCAACAAGGAGTAGGGGTAGGAGTAGGAGAAGGAGTAGGGTAGGAGAAGGGTCAACATGTGTAGCAGTCATGTTTCCATTGGGACTGTGTGGACAATTAAAATTCAATTTCAATTTGCCGACAGGTAAGTCTACAGTTCAATTTAAAGCACACATAAGATACACAGATACAGATACAGATACAAGATACATTTAACCTTTTTAGCAATCCCAAAATCCACACATCCAGTGAATGGTATCTTTTTTATGCGTAGGCTGACAAGATTGAGTTATTATTTATCTGCGCATCTGTGGACTGCACGGTTAACAGCTCATTTAGCGCTTGTATCTTGTATCTTGCAGATACGCAGATACAAGTTGCGGTATCTGTGCCCACTTGTCGTTGAAGCATAAATTTTATTTGCCGCAAATTTATGAGTTATGAGCCTTGGCTTATTTACCAAGGGATTAAATAAACGAGAGGAAAGACCAAAGAATAACACAGAAAAAATAATGAACTTGCCGCCAAATGTTGCAAGCTTGCCTTGTGCCTTTGCCCCTCCACTTGTTGCGCTTCTCTCTGCTTGCTAATAATTTAAACAAATTTACTTAAAACAAAAAGTGTTGACACAGAAAAGAAAACACACATAAAGTAAGTGCAACATATTCCCCTCTCTCTCTCCCTTTCTATCACTCTCTTTGTCTCTGTCTCTCGCTTAGCTAGGCAAACAAAGGTGTGCGAGTGTGTGTGTGTGTGTGTGTGTAGATGACATAAGTGCTGGATATTTTTCATATTTTTCCTCATTTTTTTTCTACACATTTTTTCTATTTGGTTATAATTAAAGCTTTTTGGCGGCGCTTTTGTTGTTTCTTCAACTTCAACAACAAGAATCAAGCGATGGGTTTGTCTTCTTCTTCAACAAAACCTCTTCTTCTTCTTCATTCTTTGTGAAATGATTTGTTTGTTTGTTTGTTACTTGTGTGTGGTTTAACGGAAAAACGAAGAATGCACGTTAATCAACACTTGGACCAAAATAATAACACTTGAGTTGTTGTTGTTTATTACAAACTTTTTATTTGGTGTATGTGTATTTATAAATTAAATTTATAAAATATAGAAACAACACTTTTCACTAGGGGCATATTTTCTTTCTATAACCATAATTTATCCAATGTAATAGCTATTCTCTTCATTTTTAATTCCTAGAATCAACAGAATTTCCAATCGAATATTCAATATGTTTGATTTCCTGCCTTTCAAGATTCTTCGAATAATATTTTCTAACTCATTTCCAGAGATTTACATATTCTTCTTCTTTATACTTTTGTTCACAAGTTAAAGCTCTATTAAAAAAACTCAATTTCTTTGATTTCATGTTGCATTGCATTCGAATTTCACAACAAATAGAAAAAGTGCCTTAGTTTCTAACTGTAACACAGAGCGACCGCGAGAGTGTGAGTGTGAAGAGGAGAGAGTGTAAGTGATAATCTGCAGCTGATGTTATTGTTGTTGCTGCTGATAAGCTCTCTTCTCCCAACCCACACTCTCTCTTACTCTCTTATTCTCGCCCACAGGCTCAGCTCAGCTTTTGAGCTGCGCTTAATCCGTTGACACTCGTTGGCAGCTTTACTCAACAACTAACTGTAGTTGTTGCCCTACACTTTCTTTAACTTCCACTCCAACTGCCGCTCCCGCTCCGACTCTCTCACTCCTTTGTCAAAGGGAAATGCAAACAAAGTTCAAGATCCCTACGCTCAGTTTAATTTTTCTTTTCTTTATTTGGAAGGCAGCCAGCAGCTTTTAATATTCCAGTTGATGCTTGGGCCGAGGCAGAGACTTACCCGCTGTTTTTTAACTCCCAAATTAAAAAGGACTCGCGACTTTTCTGTTGTTGTTCTTTCTGCTGCTGCTGCTGCTGCTGTTGTTGTTGTTGCTAATGTTGTAATTTGCTTTGACACTTTTGGCGTAAACGGGAGTTTTGCTGCCGTTTTTAATTAAGCCAAATCCAATTATAAAGTATAATTATGCTTATTGAATTTACGTTTTTTGCTTTTTAGACACAATATTTTATTTATATGTTTTATTTTGTTATGTTTTTGTTTCAGTTGTTCACACAATATCGAACACGTTTGTTATGGTTGTTGAACATTTGCTGGTGCGATTTGTATTATTTATTTATTCACTTCAATCCACAAATCATATTTCAAAAATTTTCATTCACACAATTTCACGTCTTTCAGTCTTTTGCGGTTGGAAAAAAGTTTCGTATTCGTTCATTCGGAAATTGAAATTACACGCGAGACGCACACGTCCGTTGGCGGCGACTGCGAGTCAAAAACTGAAACTGAAATTCAAAACGAGAGACGACGACGGCAGCGACAACAACGCAACGATGTTGAACGATGGCTGCCGGTTTCACACACACACACACGCACCCTGTCGCACTCTCGCTTGCATGTCGAGACACGCTCGCTCGTACACATTTGTTGCCTTGCAACATTCGTTGCGTTCATTTTGCTTCGTAAATGAACTCCACCTACGCGTAGTGCTCTCTCTAACTCTTTCTCTCTCTCCCTGGCATTACAGTTCTAAGCTAAACAACAGTTGAATTTGAACATTGGTCGCTGATTGTTTGTTGCTGCTCTTCTGTTGCTGACTTTACAATAAATTTTATTTTTTAGCGTAATTTGTTTACTTGCTTTTAACCTAAAACTTATGTATGTACAGCTGTTTTTTGATTTTTTTTGTAGTGGATCAAATTACGCCTACGCATTCAGATATCTATAGAAAAAAGCTGTTTTAAAAATTGGCAGGTTGTTAAAAGTTGAAATAATTAATAGTAAGCACTTTTAGATATCGAATTTCCATCAGACTATAAAATTGATGGACCTGCAATTGATAATTGTGAAATAGACATGAGCTCATCCACTCAGCTGGGTAAACAGAACATTTAAGAGAAGATATTATTTAATACCCTCAGCTTAATTCCAATAAATCCCTCGTCAAAACCTATGACGAATATGCAACGGCAACAGCAACAGCAACAACAACAGCATGCCACAATATGATGCTGATCAAGGTCAATGTCTCGCAGTGCGCTTTTCCAGCCCCACCCCTCCCAGACTTTATTTTTTGTTCAGTTGCTGTTTTTCTTCACTCATTTTGCAGCATGTAAAGTTACAGGAATAACAACAACAACAGCAGGCAACCGGCAACAGCAGCCCATTTTCGAAAATTCGAATTTCGAAAATGAACGCACGTTACGCTCTCACGTTGCCGCTCTCAGTGTTGCTTTGCTCTCAGCATTTGTATTCACAGAGCGCACGCTCTGCTTGGCATGTTGCAGCAGAATGTTGCGGGCTGCATTTCAAATGTTGCTCAACACACTTGCAGTTGGTAGTTAGAAAAAAATGAAAATTAATTGTTTACGCATTTTTTTCGCACCTCTGCATTTTGTGTTTACGTTTTACTTTCACCTTCAGCTTACTTACGTTAACCCTTTGTTTTGTTTATCAACATTTCTGTCTTCCCCCTTCCTTGCTCGCCTGTTTATTTTCAATGCAATTTTCTTTTTCAGGCGTTGAAAGATAAATAGTAGGAAAGTGGGAGGGGGGAGAAAGAGGGGCCAATCTTAAGAGATTTTTCTTCCTTCAAAAAAATTTATAATAAATTGTAGGCTGTCGACATGTTGCAAGGGAAAACTTGGTAAAAGTCGCGACCTCTGAAAAATATCCCTACTAGACTCTGCCCCTTACCCCAACCCCACCCTCCACCCCCTGCCAAGACTAGCGGCTTGCCACAGAACTCATTAGGCGCGTCAAGTGAAATGTTTGTTGTTGCCACATGTAGCGCCTTTTTTGGGGCAAAATTCAACCCGAAACACATTAGCAGCTCATTTCATGCAACATGGCCGCAAATTAAAGGCGCATTAGTGGCTAAAAGTGGGCGCAAGAGGCGTGGTCACAGCCACAATGGAAAACTAAAAGAATTTCTCAAGAAGACCCACGAAAACAAACTAAAAGATACGTACAACAAGATAAAAGTATCTGTGAGATGCAAATGAGTTTCACAAATGAAAATGTATTTGTATCTACCAATTTTCCATACCAAAATCTAAATAAGAGTATTCATTTAAAAATACTTCTTAAATTGTATTATGCATAAAATTAAAATGTGAAAATGAAAGTTTAAAAGATAGCTATTAAAAGTTTATAGTACTAGATTCAAATGTATCTGCAGCTCCATTTTTGGCTGTATCTGTATCTCATCATTTTGTGGAGTTTAGTTCAAATTTGGTTTTCCAGAAAAGTTACAAATCTCGCTCGACTGACTAATTAGTCAACCAGTTGTTGTCCTTTTCATGTATCAGATACAAACACACGCAGAAACACACACACCCACACACACACACAAACAGCTGCAACAAGACTCGTGGTTGGCAGTTATTATAATAATTAATAATTCTAGGGATAATCCGCATGTTTGTCAAAGTGATATGACCCCAAAAAGAAAGAAAAAAAGAGAAAACGTTTTGCGAAACTCGAAAACAAACACACCTAGCAAAAGATACACACACATGCAGATTCGGATGCAGATACAGATACACTTAGATTTCAATGTGTGAGTGTCGCCTAACCCAAAAATAAGCCGAAGATTTTTGCCCACAAGCAACAAGAACAATTTTGAAAATGAAATGCTCGCACATCTGCATAAGTATCTATGTATCTGTGAGATACATTTTGGGGCATGGCAATATAATTGCATTAGACATTTGAGCATAACAAAAGCGAGAAGTAGGAAACAATACACGCATTCCATGCATTGCTAGACTCGTCCATTTGTATCTTTGTATCTTTGAGGTTGCACCCGAATTTCAGCTGTATTGCGATATTGCGATATTTCAACTCAATGGAACTCAATTAAAGGTGAAAAACATTTTGTATTTGCGAAGTTTGTGCTGTGATAGTTAGAGTTATAAATTGAGAGTATTGCAGATCACTTTGGATAACTACTGTGTGGATATCTTTGTATCTTTAGCTGCACTTTAATGAGAGTATCTTCTTATACTGACATTTTTAGTTAGTAAGTATAATATTTTTGCTTAATCAGTAACTAGTCATAATGTATCTACAAGTAGATGCCACATAAAAAGGCCAACGAAAATTACATCATAGAGCGAAAAAAGTCAAATTCTTTTATACTGTTTACTCTTCTCTTATCAATGTCTCATCAGTTGACTTTATCTGTATCTTTGTTAGCATATAATTAGGAGATATGATTGTTGAGAATTGGTTCAAGTTCAATTCTCATGCAAAGTGAATAACTTGAATGTAATCTTTTAAATTGCAAGTAAATATTTATGTGTTCATATGTTCAACTTGCAACACACTTGCTGGCAACAGATAACGATTGTCATGCTGCCACACACACCTCCTCCCACTGTTTCACCCCCTCCCATCATGTGCCAATTTCAAGTGCAATTATAATTTTTGTTTGTCATGCAAAAACAGCAACAAAACAAGAACAACAAATAACAATTGGCAAAACGACAAAATGAATATATACACAGAAAAATATTATGTGTCTGTGGCAAGAGACACGAGGCAGGTGGAAGGGGAGTGGGAGGAAGGGTAGTCAAAGGGAAGGGGGTGTAGATTGGTGTGGTAATGTGTCACGCCCACAATCAAAGTGGGTCACACAGACACTGTTACAATTTGCATATGCATGACTGTGTGTTTGTGTGTGTGTGTGTGTCCCTCTGGTCTTCTGGCTAGGTGACACCTTTCCCTCCTCCCCCAACTATACTCCTTTGGGTTGAGGGGGATGGGGGGCAAGAGGGGAGGCCATGACACTACAGTTTTTCAAGCTATTCTAATAAATTTGGTTGTAGGAAGAGATGGCCAGCAAATCGCCAGGCTGAAATATGCAAAGTCACCCAGCAGGATATGCCAGGATATGCTATAAATATATACATATATACATATATATATATTCTATTTGTGTGTGTGTGTTACTCATAAATCAGCGCCCAACTGTGTGACGTGGCCAGTAGAGAATCGAGAGTCGAGAGCTGAGAATCGAGAGCTTTGCCAGCCGCGCTTCCTGTGCATTGTCCTTGTGACATCCATGTGTGTCCAATGTGTAAGTGCACTGAAAACAATACTTGCCATAAAGTGGATCTAAAAGGAGTACAATTTTATTAAGTTTTTGTGCAAGAAATTAATAACTATGTTAAATAGTTATTATACCAAATTCATTATTTTATAACAATTTTACGATAAACAGATAGAGAACTTATTCTCTGAGTGTACATAGTTTTAGCATATTTGCGAGTGGCTTTTTCTTTACACACTCGATGTAGTAACTGTGTGTGTGTGTGTGTTTCTTGCATTTGCATGCATATCCTTGATATGCCTTTGTCGTCCTGGCATTATTCTAATATCCATGTGCGGCATGTATTTTCGGATTCAGTTTTGATCTGGCGACCTTTCACTTCCTCACACACAGATACACCTACACACTCACACACCCACACACACACTTTAATTTGCATATTGTGTGTTGTAGCTACATGACCTCACCTGTACCATAACCCCCCAACCCCCCCCCCCCAACCACCCTAGCTCTCTACCTTTTCTATCTTTCCCATTTGGCACACATTTTGTTCGCTGCATTCGCTTTGTGGTCGTAATTAAAGGTGTTAATGCCGTTGATAATTACACACGCCATCCTTTAGGCCCAAGGACTCTTCTCTCTCCCTCTCTTTCTCTCTCTCTGCCCGCCCTTGCCACTCGACTATCAGCATTCCTGGACTTTTCGGCCAGGCCAGAACTATCGCGTTGACCATAAATTTGTGGCGCTTGCTGGTCACATTTTATACCCTTAAGTAGTCGCTATTTATGGGTGTAACCAGAGACAATAATAGGTCTCATTGCACTAGGTCAGACCCCCCTTCCACACCCTCTATTAACCTGTGGGAGAAAGCTGTTAAATGCTTGCCACATTTATTCATTGCGCAACATTCACTTAATGCATCTCCTTTAAGTTATTTAAGTAATTTTATTCAAGAGTTTATTTACTAAAGCAAGTCATAATTATCCTTAACATTTATAAGTTGTGAAATCTATCCGATTAGATTGCAGATTGTAACAGACTACAAAACTCTCAAATGGGTATATAGAAAACATGACATTAATGAAACTCTTTTGCTTTGCATACAGGGTATATTCGATTAAAGATGAAAGAAATTTTAAATCAGTTGTTTTTTAATCAAAGCTTCCTTTGTCTTTAAAATATTGATAATTAGTTTCTCATTATTTTCCTAATGTTTTATTGAAGATGAAAGAAATTTAGAACTTGGCTACTTATTTGCAATTGTCTTGAACTTTCACAACAAATATTTAGCCAAAGGCATTATAAATACGTTTATTTCCTTCCCCTCCTTCTTTTACCAGTGCATCCCCCTTTTTCTCCTAAAATGCCCCCCTCTCTGTGGCATTGACACTTGCCCACAAAACTATTCACAGTTCATTGGCCTCAGTTGGAACCTGGTGGACCGCCTGTGGCTGCAACATATGAAATTACAATGCGAAAGCCCAGCAACAGTTGTAGGAAGAAAGAAAGAGAGAGAGAGTAAGAGAGAGAGTGTGAGAGAGAGATGGAAATAGAGTGAGAAACCCATTACATGCAGTCATGTAAACTAATTTAAAAGGCCCGCTGCTTAAAAGGCAACCCACAAAATCACCACCAAAAATAACAAAAGACTTTGATGGGGTACAGGGTTAACTCCCCCTTCTCCTTCTCTACCCCCTGCCCATGTCCTTTACTATGCCCCTGTTTCTTTTTCTATGCCAACTCTGGCAACTGTCAGGGTTGACTTTGCTAATGAAGAAAAAGCAGCTGTCAGCTGTGCATTACAAGGCTGGCCAAAGACATTGCAAAAACTACGAAATTCAATCACTCCCCTCGCCTACACTTCCCCTTATTCCCCCTGCCTACATTTCCCTAGACTTTCAACTGCCCCGCAAAACCCACCACCGATAAGAACTGTCTTCCCACCTCCTCCCTCCCCGCCCCACCAAGAAAAAAAGCAACTGACCCGCGCCCAATGCAGGTTAAAGGCGTTAATGCACATTTGTCGACCTCGGGCAGAAGGGAAAACCGAGCAGGAGGATGAAAATGGGTAATGGAATACAGGGGGAATTGGTATCGTTCTGTAACAAGTGTCAGACATTGGCAAAAAGTGTGAGAAAGACAATTTATGAAACTGTTCGCTTTAGGGCAACAACAACAACAATGAAAGCAACAACAATAACAACAATGAAAACAACAACAAGAACTCTGAAAAAAGGACTATAAAATCAATGAAGAAAAATGTTGCAAACTGGCAAAAAAATGAAGTTAGATGAAGCTATTAACAGATTAACCGAAGTCGAAATACACTCACAAATCTATTGAATGATTTTAGTATAAATCTTTATAAAGATGATGAGCATATCAATATTAACACGATATTAAGGCGAAACTAAGGCGAAATCTTCGATTCATTCAACTTTTTTCGTATTAACTCAACCCTTTATACTATAGGTAATTAACTTCCAAATATATAAAGATATTTAAGCTGAAAAGTTTAAAGAGACAATTAAAAGATCGGGGCGAAATTTAGGTGAAATTGAAAAGGGAACCAAGGCAAATTTACTAATTCTCTTAATTCGCTTCTTCCAAAAGTTATCCCTTAACTAGATAGACCAGCTCCTTCTATAAATATACTTAGAAATCGATGAGTGATTGCTTGCAAAGATAACAAAGAAATCAAGATCAAGATTTATATAAAATCATGTTTCTTAAAGTAAATATTTCCCGTTTTTTTACTATTGCTAGTCTCCTAAAATCGAATCAAGGTAAAGTCAATGCAATGAAACCAAAACTACCTCTGCAATGTATCCAATATATTTTATAACACAGCCTTTTTCCAAAGTTTTAGAGACTACAGAAGGAATATTCAAAGGCATGGACTCTTAGCAAGTGTATAAGGCAAGGAGTTAGACAAGAAAACAAGTCACAGCAAAATCAATTGAAAGCAAATTATAGTTGCTGCAGTTAGATAAGCAATGGATCCCATTTTCCTCTCCCAAAACGCCCCCAACAATCCCCCTAACTGAGTTATGGGACAAGTGTAGAATGGAACCAAGAAAGTAAGTTCATTTTTTTCTGTTCGCATTCTAGATAAAGTGTCGGCCCGAGGCGGCAGGACAATTTAGCTGAGCACAGGACAACAAGAAAAACAAGTTTTTGGGGTCAATTTGCGAGTGCAATGAGAAATCTGAGTGAAGCTCCCGCTTAACTCCCCTTGAATCCAAAAAGGAAACCCAATAAAAGACACACAGGATGGAGGAATGGGGAGTCTAAGAAATTGAGCTGAAATCTGATGATGAGCTGCATTTGTAATTATGCCAGGCAATTAAACGATTAAACGGAGGTCGAACTCGAGTTCGAGTGCGAGTTCGAGAAAATTGCCAAACGGAAGTAAGAGAAGAGAAGGGGAAATGTCAGAGATTTATAAGGTGGAACAAGCGACTAATTGAACTGAAACTTGGTATGGACAGAGAAATATAGCTGACTACCATCCGGAAAGAGTTGACAGCTGAAGATTTGAGTAAGTAAGGAAAATAGAAAATAAAAAAAATATATAAGGAAACTTTATGATAACCATAAGAACTCAGCTCTCATCTGCTACTGCTTGGACTTTGCAAATTGCAAATGCTGGAATAGAAAAAGGAAAAACTCGATGCTTGTCAGAGATAAACCTAAGAATTGCATAGCAAAAAGGGGAGAAATCTGTGGGAAATCTCTTGGTATTTAGGCCAGTTTTAACTGCCTAGAAGTGCAATTGTCTAAAGCCTTAGAGAGTGGTTAACTTTGGAATATGCGTGTGGTAAATAGTTCTCACTTCTTTGTATAATCCTGCAGGCTGATAGTTTGTTTCGCTCTACGCTTTTAGACAGACAAATCCAGAACAGAAAAGCAGGAGACACGGGGAGCAAAAACATTGAGAAACATTACAAGTCCTGCCTTTTTGGTAAGGATCAAGCAAAAACTTTCATTTATGTGCAACGCACGGCCATAAAACTTTCTGGTCAGACCCGAAAAAAGAAAACAAGAAATAATTCGGAAGTTTTGGGAAAAGTGCGAGTGTTTGTTGGCCATATGATAGGAGGATAGTTGAGGGGTTACTTTTAGGGGGAGGGAAAGGGGGAAGAGTATAGTTGCAGCTGCAACTGGCAAACATATTTGGCAATGCGGAAACGGAAATATTTCGCACCATGCCGAGACAACAATAAGAACTTTTGGGCCATTTCAACGGCTGACAAGCTACTCCTCCACCCCTCCTCCTCCTCCTCCTCCTTCTCCTTTCTCCCCAATACACACTCAGAATGTCTATCTATCTCTATGTCTCTCCCCTCAAACACATAATACTCAATGCTCGACCACTCACAGTTTGTCAGTACTTTTGCAGGTTTGTCAGTTGGCCTGACTGGTCTGTCTGTCTGTCTGTCTGTCTATCTGTGTCTGTTTGGGAAAACTCTCTGGTACCCTTTCCCCCTCCTTTCCACCCCTCAACACAACTCAACTCAACTCATCTCGTATCATTTCATTTTCTTCCTCTTTTTTAATACATATTTCTAAATGCATTTTTGTTGTTCAATTTCAAACTGCTTCTGCAATTTTATTTGCCGTTTCCCTTCGGCCCACCCAATGCCCATTTCTTTCCTTTCTTTTTCATACTTTTCCTACAATTTTCCTTTGCTTTTTTTTTGAGTTTTTTCCTTGGTCGCTTTGGAAATGCGATAAGCAAAAGTTTTCAGGCACGGTTTGCGGTTGGAATTGTTAGATATTTGAATCTAATTAGGATATAATGACAGTTTTTTCTAGCATTCCTCTAGCCACAGAGCAGAGAGAGAGAGAGAAAGAGATACAGAGTAAGGGGGATAGTTGCAGTTGTTCTCTGCTTATCTCCACAGAGAAGAGTGAGACAGATACAGATAGAGTAAGGGAGATAGTTGCAGTTGTTTTCTGCAATAGGAAATTCTTTAAGCTTTTCTTTGTTACATATTCTCTTTTCGGTATTTAGTAGTATTTGAGGATTTTCATTGTCAAATGATATGCAAATATCTTCTTCTTTTTTATTTTGGGTATAAACTTTTCACTCAACAATTACATATTTTTCCGAAATCCTTTTCGCTTTTGGCAAAGCCATCAATAAAATGCAAAAACTTGGCCAACAAAATGGACCTCCTGCTGCGTTACGCGCGACAGGGTTGCCATTATCACAGAAAATGCTGCTCGCTTTTCTATGGAAATGGGTGTGAAGGCATAACAAAAAATTGAATAATTTAATTAGAAATTGCCACTGCTGTCGCATTGGACAACAAAAGCGAGCCAAATTGGCTGCCAGGCCAACTGACTGACTCAAGTGAGAGTAGAGACAGTGCCGTCAAAAAGAGTTGCTCCTCCTGCCCCTCGTTCTTGTTGTTGTTGTTGTTGTTGTGACTGACGCATGCAGCAAATTTCCCAATGTGAGAGGTGGGAAAAAAAACGGCAAAAGAAAAGTGACAGCTGCTCTGATGGCCTCCAAGGCAGACAAAGTCGAAATGGCTAAGAAAACTGAAGAGGGGGAGTCCCCCAGGAATCGGGAGTTGTGGAAAGTCGTATTGTGGAAGGGGGCAATGCAAACACTTTGCGAGTGTTGCGCAGTTTAATTAAATTTTGAAACATTTTCAGCAAAAAGCACTTTTTACATTGCACAGCAAATTATTCAATTGAGAAATTATCGCTGAAAAGAGATGATGATGGAAAATGGAATGGAAAATTAATGAATATGAACAGAATTTTTCCTCTGTCTATTTCGCTTTTTCTGCTGAAAACTTAACTGAATTGTAGTCAATTTCAAATTAGCTAGTAAAATCTAATATTTCCCCTGACTATTAACAAGAAAGTGTTGTTCGACCATTTTAAAAAATAGTTCATGGTAATAGATTTGCAACAATTGCCATAAAATTATGTAACAAATTCCAAATATCCTTTTTTTAAAGTAAAGTACTTATCGTATTTAGATATTATAAACGTCAAGTTACCTATGAACTATATATTTAAAACAGTTCAGAAATTGGGTTTTTGAATAATCATTTATAATGGCAATTTCACCCCACATATTCCTGAACTTATGAAATTATATAGAATATATTTTGTAGAATTTTTTTTGCATAGATATTTCATAATAAGTTTTAAGCTTAATCCATACCACACTAAACTACTTTCAAAACAATGTGAAGTGCAACTTTTCAATACACAATATGCAAATATTATATTTTATTTAACCCCGCATGTGCTCATTGATTGTCAATCAGTCAGTCAATCATTTCGTTCGCACGTAGAATTTTATCTAAACTGAATCCATTTCTAAAGCAGAGACACATTAAACCTATTAGTTTGTCACTGAGTTTGGTGTGAACACAATTGTTTCCATTTGGATCAGAGCCTGATTATCACCTTTAACAAAATAATCAAGACATTTTCGGCATTAGGCAACATTAACAAATGTGGCTCATTAGGCTGTCTTATCAGGCAAAGCACTTTTCCTTCTGTGTCTCTCTACGATTCCTACTACCTAATCCTTTTCAGAGAGAAAAGTAGTAGAAAAGTAGCCCATTAAATGGCAGTTCATCGATGGTATTTGTCATCATTGTTTGGGTCGTCGGTTGTTGGTTGTCGGTTGTCGGTTGTCGGTCGGTTCAAAAGGTCAATAAATAATCAACTTGCATTGATTTCGTTTTTCGAAACAATTAAGCCAACAATTCAGAGTTAGCCAAGAAATGATGGTGTCACCGCAGCAAAGGTGACACCCGACACATTGAATTGAGTTGTACTCTGACCCTATTGCTACTTCTGTTCTTACTGCCTGCTTAGTATGTTGACAAATGATAGGCCCAATGGAAAGACAAGAAAAAGTGCTGACTTGGGAGCTGAATACCTTATGTGTAATCCTTTAACCTGCCGCCAATCGACAACAACTCAATTTTTAAGGTCAAAGCACGCCGCTCATCTTGGGTCCCCGGGATATAATGGGCACCCGATTGAGACATTGTGTTTCGAGGTTTTAGAGGTGAGTCTGTGATGCTGACAAGACAGAAATTGTCACAGGTAGACAGGGCATTGCCACAAAAGGCAACCTCAAAGGACATTTTCACGTCTGAGCGCACAAAAGGACCAAAAACATATAAGAACTCATTGTGCAATTGGCACAATTAAACACTGCGGCGGCATCTCACATAATTCCCTGTCTATGTCACTCGAAAGGTCTCTATGATTTCTGCAGAAATCTGCAAAGAATCTGGACAAGTTTTTGAGGCTTTGATTTTCGAGGTTGCGGCACGACTTCAAAGTGGAACATTGTTGCCAATTGTTTGATTGTTTGGCACAAATGTTTATGCTTGACTGCGAAACAAATAACAAACAGTGAAAGCGGCATTAGTTGAATCAACACATAGAGAAAGCGACAAGAGAATGAGAACGAGAATGCGAATGAGAAAGAGGAAAGCAACTCCTGGGAAATTCAGGAAACTCAACAATCTGCTTGGGTCAACAACAATTTAAACCTGTGCCAAAAAAGCCGCGAACTCAAGTCCGTGCCGTGTCGTGTCGTGTGAAATGCAAAGCTTGTGTCAGAAAAATGTGAAAAGAAAATAATTAAAATTGATGTGCTGCGGCTCCAGAGAGACCTCAACTCACACACACACACATACGCACACACAGAGTCCAAGGACTCGCGTAAATATTTTGACAGACATTTTCAAAACTAAAATGCCAGGCTCAGACCGCGAGGCAAAAACCCAACCAAGTTGTGGCTTGGAAAGCTGCTCACTTGTAGCATAATTTGATTAAAATTGCCACGGAAAGGCCAGCAACACCAACAATAGCAACAAAATCCGCTACAACAACACATGTCAGAGTATAGAGGAATATGTTATAACATCGTTTTTGGCTTGGGTTTGAGTTTGAATTTAGTTGAATGCGTGGAGTGTTTCTCCAGAGGCAAGCTCGGCAAATTCTTTGCCGCCTTTGAGAATGTGGCACGTTCTGACAATACGCGTTGTTTTGAGTCCAGCTTCACTTTGATATACTCTAAATCACTTCTATCTAAATATGAATCTGACAATTTACCACTAGAAATGTTGAGATATTCGGGTTTAGCGAAATTTTTAGTAATAGTTAATACAAAAAATACTTTAAAATTATAATTTAGAGCTAGTTTCATTTTTAAAATTGGTTTTTTGTTTCTATTAAAACGATATGAAATGATATATGAATATTTAAGTAAATACTAAAAACTAAATAATTTATTATATACATAAATAAATATATAGAATGAACAAATTGCTAAATAAATTAATCGAAATAAATGGCTTAGAGCAATTTATAAGATAAGGCAAAGTTTAAGTAATAAAGTCTGTAAATGGTAGTCAAAAATCCATTTCAACTACATAAATACTTTTCATGCTTTGGTCTTAATCAACTAAATAAGAAAGTTAATATTTACAGATCTAACTAATATTCACAGAATGACAATAAGAGCATCTATTGTGGGATTTAGAATAGTCAAACTTAAAAAGTAAGCAACACAAGGATAATTTCAGTTACTCTCAAGCAACGGGATATATATTCAGATATTATCTATACAACAAATATTAATATCTGCTATCTATTTGCTTGCTAAGTATAAGTGTATATCAAATTATAGCAAAAGCAGTGTATCAGCAGAGCATCTACAAGTCGGTCCATCAAGTCTACACGTATCTGCTTGGTTCGTTTTTATGACGTATAATTATACCCTTTTGGCTAAAGCAGCTAAGACGGCGGCAATAAAGATACTTCCCCCAGGGGTCGCTTCCAATGAGCCATAAACTTGCATTGGATTTAGTTTGATTTTAATATGTGTCGTGTTTAAATATATCTTTATGCCATGAGATTTGGAGTAGGCAGCTGAGGCAGTCGAGTATTGTATCTAGAACAGGCTGAACGCCCACTCAGACGACACGCCCACCGATAACCTTGTCACCTCAGTGGTACCGCAACGGCACCGCAACAAATTAATGGCCAAAATCGGGTTTGATGCACTCCCGTGGACACTTTCCACTCAAATTAGACGCAAATTTAACACACCTCGGCGAAAGCTGAAGGTGTGAGCAGCAGGATATAGGTCGGGTCAGTTTGGGCCAGGTCAGGATATGCTAAATGTCCTTGGCTTACCTGGAAAAGGCAGCATTCGCACATCATTATCGCCGGTCGACCAATGCCATTAGCAGCACATTAGTTGCGCTGTAAGTCTAAAGTCGAGAGGAACTACAGGTACATCACAGGATTTAGGATAATACCTAGACTGAGCTCGGGGTGTAACCTAACCTCAACTAGAGAGGTACAATATTAGACAAATAACAAGCTGAATTCAACGAGAGACAAATATTTTTTAAACATAAATTGGTTTTTATTAACTCAATCAAATAAACTTATGTATACATAACTCTAAATCATTACATTTGAAAACATTATCGACAACGAAGTGTTGACATATAAATTTAAGAACATATTGTATATGATTAAAATAATATAAAATAATTTATAACAATAAATCGACAACGTCGTGTTGATATATAAATTTAAGAACATATTGTATATGATTAAAATAATATAAAATAATTTATAACAATAAATTCACAATATTCCTTATTATAGTAAAATCTGTTATTCCTAAACTAAACATTCTCTTAGAGCGGAACTGGAGCGACAAAAGAAAGATGAACTTGTAAAGGAATCGGATATTCAAACTTCTTAGAGTGGACATTGAGCGTTAAGGAAAGTTGACAGATGGAATTATTAAGACTTAGGATCAATATAATTTGAAGTTCTACCCTCCAAGTCTAGTGAAATCTAAGACAAACTCTTCCCTAACATTTGTAGTAAACAGTTTAAAGGGGGCTGCGATACGGAAGAAGGAGAATGCGGAGGAGGATGGACGATTATATTGAGGCGAATGGACGGAAGTGTGAACTTTTATCAAAGCTGGATCTTTTAAAAAAGTTGAGCTCTGTGTATTTGGATGGCGAACTATTTTGGGATGTAACAAAATACTTGCATTGACTGCAGTAAACAGTCAGGAGTTGCTTGTAGTTCTCAAATTTTTCAAAGGTGATATTCGGTATAGATCCTACAAGATATTTGGAATTTCAGACCAGATGGAACATCAAGAAACTGCTGGTGATTCACTCGCATATCATTGTGGCATGAAATGTATCACCTTTGATCGGGATAATGATCGTAGTTCGGAAAACTGCGCCGAACACAGCACTGCTGAATTGTGATACGATCCTGATCAATTATCATATGAAGGAAAGTTATTTGGATTTCAAAGATTCGCTCTAACATATGTTTTAATTTCTCGGGTAAATATAAAGAAAATACACATATCAAGGGCGGCATTTGAAACACTTTTCGTCGCTCCACTTTCCCCGTAAAAGAGCCGTAATGATGATACGGCCAAGAAAGTGAATACTAAGCCCCTTAGAATTCACTTTCGTGGCCGTACCCTCATTACGGGTCTTTTAAGGAAGTACTAAGACCCCAAACAAATGCTATTAAATGACGCCCTTGTTTTATGTTTTGTCGTTATATCTGGCCGACACGTTCAAAGAAAATTATAAGCGAAGCTTTAGCAAACCAATGACATTTTTCCATTTCTGAAATAATCAGAATCTTACCACAATTTAGCAGTGACGATTTCGGCATAGTTTTCCAAGCTACGATCATATCCCGACCAAAGGTGGTCTATTTCATGTCACAATGATTTGCGTTTGAATCACCAGCTGTTTCCTAGGCGTTTGTTCCTTATTTTATAAAATTCGAAATATCTCATATGTTTCATACCGTATATCACCAGTAAAATCTTTCAGAATCACAAGCAACTCCTGGCTATTCCTGTAGTCAGTGAATTGCCTTTGTGCAGTCCAAAATGAAATATCCATCCAAATATCCGAATCCCCTTTTCTATGGCTTCCAGAATCAATAAATGTTCTCACTTCTGTCTATCCCCCTGAAAATAGTCGTCCAACCTCCTCCCCGAGTTTTCGTATCGCAGTTGTTTTAAAAAGTTTCTGAAGTTGGAAACAGTATGTCTTAGATCCCACTAGGCTTGGACTCTGTCCAATTGATTTGATAGAAGTTCAATTTATATTGATCCGACTCCTTAATAATTCCATCTGTCAACTTCCCTTGACGCTCGAGGTTCACTCTAAGAAGTTGAATATCCGATTCCATATCACGTCCAAATTTCTTTGGTTGTTCCAGGTCCTCCCTAAGAAATTGTTAAGTTTATGAAAATTTCAACATTAGAGATCTTAACTGAACTTGAATAATTGGAAATTTGTTGAATGATGTACAATGCTCACGAAAACAATTTGCAAAATTTGCAACGTTCTCTAATGGAATTAAAATTTTTTATCGATATAGACTCTTTTTCCTGTGGGACACTGTTAAGGACCGGTTGATAATTTTATCCTCCCCACATTTATTGTTGCTTCCAGTTCAATTTGAAGTTTCTTCTCATGATAGTGCTCTCTATGTATCACTACGTATACACAAGTGCAATGTATTAACCATTTGCTGTTGGCTTTATGATCCCATCTCCATAGAGACTGGAACGAGAAGATGAAAAGATTTATAAATTCCAACAGCGGGATATTAAAGCTTAAAGAAACTTACTGTATTTCATAGTTGAAGTTTTTAGCTTGTCCTTGGTAGAGTAAGATTGAGTACATTTATAATCAGCGCTTTTATTATACATATATATAATATTGTTCCGCACCCGAAGTATATTTCTTATACGGCCGTATGTCAGCAATGTCTCGAACGACTTCTAGTGACTTTCGCAAAAAGCATTTTGGCAAATGCACTTTTCGCATTAATGTTGTCTAGTTTATTGAACATTGTCTATTTCCACGGTATTATTAGCTCCAATATTTGCCTGGAAAGTGACTGGTATTATTGTTGATAACCTAGTGCTGACCCGTGTAAACGACGGTAATAATTGTTGCTCCTCCTTTATACCCCAAGGTGGTCTTTTGTGAAAACCCAGGAATGAGGTTATTTACACCATCAAAATAGATCTTGTATTAAGGGATTGACCACATTCCTGGCAATGCAAGAAATATTTAGTTTTTATAATTTGCTACGATTCAATTCATGATATTTTGTTAAAACTGGGAGCTTGTAAAATACGAACCCTAGTCTTCTGATAGCTAAAACACAACTGAACTGATAAAGAAAAGACCGCACTGTGTGAAGAACGAAGAGCGAAGAATGAAGAGCGAAAGTTTCGTTTGCTCGGGCGATTTTTTAAAATATTATTCTTATCGCTATGCAAACAGTTGAGCTTACGTTTCCGTTGTTTTTTATGCTTTTTTATGGTGCAGCTGCGGACCCAGTAGGAAATTGGCTACGCTGGTTTTATCTTGCTTTAAGCTGACAGACCCTAAAGAAATTTCGATAATATCGGTGGTGTTGTATATAATATGTTTAGTTACTTTGAAATTAATTGAGCTAAAATAAATAATTCTTTGCCTAAACTAAGTTAAAGTTATATTTTAATCAATTAAATAATTTTATATTTCCAAGAAATATTTAAAACTTCTTCCAAATTTGGTGGTCAATAATAGCGTATTATACGTCCATCTGACTGAACATAACCTTAGTAGCTTCAGAAATATTGTAGCCTAAAACCATTTGAAATTTAATCAAGTAAACATAGCGAACTAAAAATAAGACTGCTCAGTTTTTGTGGCTTTTTTAAGTGTGTGTCTGATAAAGTTTAAATGTGTGTAGTTTTCGGCGAATCGAACCTCAAGAAATAACGAAGCCTCAATTTAAGGCCGCCTTCTAACAAAATGCCTGATAATTGAGTTGTAGACATTACATTTATGTTGGTAGCATAACCAACTAGACACGCAACTTCATTTTTTAGAATAAGTAAAACCTTCAAATCAGCCAAATAATGAAGTAACCCCTATCTAAGCATATGACAGCTAGAAGATATTGAGAGCTAAGAAATGAGTGAGATTCCAGGAAAATGACTTTAAAGTTCAGCTACAACTAATCAGGAGAGTTCGATATTCGTTTTTCTTTTTTACAATGAACCCAAACAAATCCCGAGGCGATCACAATGCTACGCTTTAATGGCTAATTATAGACAAAATAGTATATATCTCTCTCTTTTTCTCTCTCTCACTTATTATTCTGTCTCTATTTGTGTGTCACGCTATGATGAGTTGTCATAAAATCATCAGTGTCAGCCTTCGATGGGTCTCGGAGATCTGTGGCCGTGTCAAAGTTGAGGGACAGACGTGTCGTAATTGATTTTTATGGTCTTTGTCATTGTTCAGCCTTAACAGAATATGTGTTGTAAAATGACGAACAGAACCAAAGATCGTAAATCTGTAAAAGACAAGTCAGACTCTGAGTTCGTCAGTTAGTTGGCCAATTTATTGGCTTCTTTCTGCACATTTATGACCTTGAGGAACAGCCTTGAGTCTATCACATGCTGCGTTCTTGGGTCTCATATTGTATTCAGTTTTCAGTTTTCAGTTTTCAGTTTTCAGTTTTCAGTTTTCAGTTGTCAGTTGCCAGTTACCAGTTACCAATTGACAGCTCTCAGTTGCCCAGTTCTCAGTTGGTTGAATTACCGAGCATAAACAAATTATTGACGGTTTGTCAGCCCTGAAACTGTGAGTTAGACATCATCTGGCTGAGGGAACACCTAAGGTGTCAAGGTTAAGAATCGCCTGGAGTAGCCCACATGATTCTATGGTTAGCCAAATGTTGGTAGAACATGGAGATCTAAATGTTAGCTACGCTGTCAGTATTTGCGGAATTTTTGAGGGTCTCTATCGACTGTATAGCTTAATTTATATAGATGTATGTTTTCTAGATTAGCTTTCGTTTCAGAAATTAACAATATTTTTACTTAAATTCATTGAAGACATAGCATCAATTTATCATTTATATTTCTTTGCTTATTCATTTAACTTCTAAATTTATTTCTAAGTATATTATAAAGTTATTTAGTTATTATTTTTAAACTTGAAAATAAAACTGTATAAAACAATTGTTAACTAAATCATAATAGCAATCATAATAGCATGATCCAAACTAATAATAAATAATAATAAAATCTGATAACAAAAAGGATTTTTTGTTTTTTTATAAGTTTAATAGATATTTTACTATTTAAAATTAAATTCATCTCCAGAAGTTATTTTAGGGATAATAAAATGAAAAAATAAAAAAGACAATTCCAGTAAAAAGTTACTTTTAATAATTGTGAACCAAAAACCTGGTATAAAACACAAGTTTTAATTGAATAATATAACATTTTACACTAAGAAGTTGTTCAGAGATAAAGTTTCAATTTATAATCAATATTTCTCGTTTTTTTTATTTGTCTAGTTTTTTCCCTCCCATCAAAAGAATCTTTAAAAACCGCATTCACTTTTAATTTTGACTTATTGCAATATGAGAGTTTGACATTAATATCAATTCTATCACAAAACGCACTATCGAAAACCTACCAAACATTTGACCCAGACAACTATTAATTGAATCAATTGCAATCCCAACTTGAGAATTCCCTTTCCCTCTCTCTCTCTCTCTCTCTCTCTCTCTCTCGGTCCCTCTCTTTACTCACACAAGACTAATAAGATAGCAAACAATAGCCATGAAGAGGGAAGAACATTTTGGGAGAAGAGTGTGTCGAAGAAATATTAAAAATTAACTACAAAAAATAATTTCCCATAAATTCTCGTTAACGTTAAATCAGCCCTGCTCTCCCGTTGCCTCTATACCCATCTCTCTCTCTCTTCCTCTCTCTGTCGCCCTCTGTCGCTTCTCCGATTCTCCTGGCCATGCAATTTTGTTGTTAGCGCTTCACACAGCCTAATTAAAAGACAAACAGCGTGTTGTCCATAGGAGCGGATGATCATGGGGACATTTATTGATAAGATAAGCTACTACTCCCCTCTGTGCCTGTCTCCCCCACTCCCACATCTCTCCCACTCTTCTCTCTTCCCTCTGCGCATTGATCTCTCCTCGGACGTTGTCGGCGCATCATACAATTTGTCTCAAATACAAATATCATTTGTTAATGTCAGGCCTGCGGGCGGGAGGGCACAGTCTCCCTGAGGGTAATATTCCAATATAGCATCTCTCTCACTCTCCCTCTCTCTCTCTCTTCAGCTTGCTGTAACTTAATATGCATTTTAAATGCAAGCGTAAACATTGATAGCATATTGATGACAATGGAAATGAGGATGATGATAATGTTGATGATGATGATGATGATGCAACTGCCGCTGACCGCTGATAAGAGTTGCAGCCGCTGTTGTTGAAAGCAACCCGCAAAAGTGATGATAAAAACAAATGAAATGCAACGCCCTTAATTAAATTTTGCCTTTGTGCTCCTGCTCGTGCTCGTGCTTGCCCCATTCAGTTGCAACCTCTTTTGCCGCTGCCTGTGTTCAGTTTCCGTTGCAACTTCAAGTTTAGCAAACACGAAGATCAACTAAAGGAGTGTATTTGAGTAGAGAGAATAGGGGAAAGATGAAGTTGACTGAAGTTTTTAATGTCTCAATTTTGGTTGCCTCGAAGTGGGGAAAATGTCTTCATAAAAACCACGCTGCAACACACAAAACGCGCGTTAAATGTGCGATCGTTAAAGGGAATTGTGAATCGCGCGCACGGGTTGCATGCCCCCGTTTCCCCCTACCCCTTTCTCCTACTCCATCAAGTTGGTTTTCGAGTTTTTGGACTGTTTTATGCCTGGAAGCTGCTGCGCTCCTCTGATAGTTGCTGCACAGTGGAGCAAAATATTGAAGAGTGTTCGAGATCTAGAACAAGATTTCGATTCGACTCTTGGTACAGGTTCAAGGCTCCACTTAATTCTACAAAATATGTATTTTTTCGTAATATTATGCTTATAACTTTTTTAAACTTACTCTCAAGTTAATAGTTTTGTTATAATTTATTTTACTTAAATACGTTAAATTTACGGATATTTTTCAGATCCGAATTGGAAATTGTTTATTTAAAAAGGTTTTTCCTAGCCCTAAAACTCGAATCGAATTGGTTCTACGAGGATCGGTTAAGAACTGCAATTCAGCTTTGATTTAGACCACTGTAGCAGCATTCAACGTTGCTGTTGCAACAAGTGCTGCACGAAAAGCACAAAAGAGTCTCAACGAAGAAGAAGCAAGCCCCCACACAACACACGACTGCAACGAAGACGTCACGACACATCAACAACAACAACAACAACCAGAACAACAACCAAAACAACAACAACAACTCGCTTAAAATAAGTCTCTTTTTGCCTGTGATGTGCTCAAAGTGTTGCCTGTTCTCCCCGCTTGTCCCACTTGCCCCTTTACCCCTTGCCGTTGATCTTATCGGCAATTTGTCATGCAAATATTTTACTACTGCAGCATCACGGCGACCACAACATCCATAGAGGTGAGGAAGGGGCAAGGAAATATTGACGGTGTGTTTTTTAGTGCCTTCTTGGCTTTTGTAGCAAATTTTTTATTAATTTCTGGGAACAATAAAGACAGTAAAATATGAAATACATAATTATCATAAAAATACCCATTTTGCACAATTTTCTAAAAAATTTGACTCCGATCATAATTGAAATGTTTATATCGGGTACCAAAAGGTAAAAGAATGATATAACTGAATCTGTCTAAAAAAGGGATTTCAAAAAATTTAAGATATATGTATAACCTAATGCACCAATATCAATATAAATCTGCCAAAAAAAATGCACAAAGAATGAAATTGCATTAATATAACATAATATGAAAGCTATGAAAGGAGAAATAATTAAATTGCTTTGAATGATCCTACCACGTTAATACTTATTTGGAATCTTGTGTTATTTTGTATGTAAGTCTAGTTGTTGGCAAAACAAATTTTCGCTCAGGATGTAGATTGATTATTTTTGGGTACTTGGCTGCAAAGCAGACTGAGAGAGAGAGATAGAGAGCTAGGGTCTCTTGGGAGGCAACTGACGAGGAAAGCCGCCTGATCTACTCAAAGCACAACACACAACACAAAATGTGTCGATTAATGCGCTCCAGATGTTTCAGGGAACACTCTTCAAACAGAGAAGACAACAACGACGATGACGATGACTGGAATGCGCCTTTGATTTGTAGCATTTGTCGGAGTCGAAGCACTCTGCAAGTTCTACTTCTTTAATATTTTTTTCTTTTTCATTCCTTATAGGGGCATATGTGGTGGGTGAAAAGAGGCAAAGGGGGGAGGTCCCATTGGAAGCGAGCGGACTGACACTGATGAATATCAGTCGTTTGTCAAAACTGAATGGAAAACTGCCTCGACTTGGGCAAAGGGAGGAAAGTACATACTGTTTGTAGAGGGAGGGATGAGGGCAAGGGCATAGTATACACCTACCGTCCGTACTTCCCGCCCTCGAGACACACTCACTGTGGGGACTATGACTATGTGTCAATGAATGACGCCAGCATTGATGCCGACGCCAAAGGAGACGCCGTCATCGAAGTAGATGTGGACGTCGAAGTCGACGCAGGCATCAATAGACACCTTTGGGGCTGTCAGTACACGTAATTGTGCAACTGCTTGGAGTTGGGGAAAGTGCTTCCTATGTGTGTGGCATTCAATCTAAAGCCATTATCTTCAAATCGAAACTGAGTTAAAATTAAATAGAAATTTAAGTTCTGAAAATTAAACTGAAGAAAAGTCTAATAATATACTAAAAACTACTAGAAAAAACTACTAGAAAAATAAAATTAGAATTTTCCTATGGATAACTGAAATTATTATATACATGTATATTTATATAAATATAATTAAAAGTTTGTTAATTAAGATCAAGGTTAAAGGTGAAATTAGAGTGCCAACATTCACTAAATTCCATAAAAAAAATCATAAAGGTTTTTTGACAAAAATATTAGAAAAATTGTGTTATTACTGACAGCTGAGATGACTTTAAGGCAAATTTGAAATCAAATATTTTGAATTTAAAAGTTTGTCAAATAGATTAAAGAACTTCACATGGATCATCTAGGAAAATTCATTAGAGGCTTCTACAACAACTACCTGACAGCTGTGGAAAACCACAAAATAAGCAACACATTTTTGGTATTGGATTAGAAGAAAGGCCAGTTCATAAGGCAAACATATTTTGGAGTAAACCATAGCGTACATCCTGATGAAAACACTTGAGTTTTTCATTTCAAGAGTCTCAGCCAAGTGGAAAATCGACCAATGATGAAACAGACAGACAGACAACAAAAAACAACAGTTGTTGAAATGAAATTGAAAAATATATTTTAAATACAATAAAATATCTTTTCGTGCCCCTCTCCAAAGGAAAAAAGGTATAGAGTCATTAAGATAACAATCTGTTGCTGAAAACTGAAACTGAAAAGAGAAAAACTCGATGAAAACTGTAGCAGAAATTGTCATTAAAAATGTGCAGAGAAAACAAAACAAAACAAAACACAACTGAAATTAAATGGACAACATGTGTGCGCAGGATAACACAGGACCGAATAGGACAACAGTTGGGCTGATGTGTTTATGTTTACTGCAACAGAATTTCAGAAAACCCAAAAACAGAGCAGAGAAGCTGACCAAACGCTGACAATTTCTAATTGACAATAACCACAAAATAAAGAGAAACGAGTATCAAAAAAATAAATATTATTTTGTTATTATAATTTGTTATTTTTCTCTATTTTTTATTTTTGCAAATACCGCAACAAAAGCCAGCAAATTGTTGGGCCATGACGAACCGTAAATTTGCCGATTGAGTGGCAAGTAGCAAGTGGCAGGTAGCTGGTAGCTGTGGCAGTTGCAGTTAACTGTGAGAACTGTATTTGTGAGTGATGATTGAGTGGTTGTGTCACGCCTAAAGGTCCCAGAGTTAGTTGGAAATATCGCAGTTAGATTAGGACACGGTTAATATTAGTTGCGCCTTTGGAGAAACCAATGCGGAGGAGGAGGAGGAGTTGCAACAGATGGAACCAATGGACTTTTGCAACCGCATAAATTAATTTGCAACACTTAAGAACAGAGGCATTGGGATAGTTGCAGTGCCAGTCCGACTGGGAGGTCCCGCTGGGTCTCAGAGCGTTGACAGACCCTGTCTGTAACTCAAGACCCAAGAACCAATCGCTTGTCAACACAACGGGGCAACAACAGCAATAACAACAACTTTCAGATTGATGGCTGTCACAAAAAATTGACATAACAAATGTCACTTGAGGCGAACACCGTTTCCTGTGGCGTCTTTTAAGATACCATACTTTATGAGTAAAAGAGAAACACATACACAGAGTGAGCAAGAGGGAGCAAAATATTGTTTGGTTTCCTCAGTTATAGTAACGCAGCTAATGTTTGTTTTCATAGATTTTTTTGTCAACTTTTGTTTGCCCCTAAAAAATAATAAATACCCCAAGATTTCATGGGGTTGTTGTAACATGTGTCGCTCACCCAACGAAGTTCTTGGAAAATGCCAAGGAACGCATTCTGCTTTTTTTCCCTAACAAATTACAGAGAATGTAACAGATTTTTAATGTAAATATAATTGCATAATTGTATAATCTGTGCCACATGTAGCAAGACTTTAAGGGGAGCGCATCAAGAAAAAGGAAGTGCATTAAGAAAAGTCACTGAATACGAAATTGTGTCTTAAAGAAATGTGACAGATTTGAAAATGAAGGATAAAATTGTCAAATATTTAAGACTGAAGTTGACTATAAAATAAACCATATTTTGTGTGTGATTGAGGAAAGTTGGAAAATACAATGGCACTATTTATAGAATGTAGAGTATTTGTATTTATTTATTGTTAGATGATATACATTTGATGAGCTTGTTAATAAAACAGTAGACATAATGTAGAGAATTTGTATTACAATAACTGCCGTATGTGTTATTATATGCTTAACCCATAAATTAATTAATTAAATTAAAGTTACAAACTATATGTTAAGTGTGTGTGTGTGTGTGTGATGTTTATGAAAGCGAGTTGAGTACAGGCTTGAGAAATATTTTAGAATTAAAAGTGTCTTCAATATCTTCAGCCTTTGTGTCTGTTTTTTGCTGACATTATTTGGCACAATACTAAGGCTTAACTCCTAATTGATAAAATACTATCAGCAATCGCTCTGATCAATATCACAAGAACTTGACTTGCTTGCCAGTCATTGTTTTATTCCCCATTAAAAAAAGAGAATATAGAGTATATCTTTCCAGCAGCTGCCAAGTAACAAACAGAGCTAACCACGCCCCATTGACGCCCACAGCCAATATCTCATTCGTGTGCTAATCACGAGAAATTCAAACGAAATCCAGAGCTCAAAAGAGAGAAGCGAAGGGTGTGAGAAAGAGAAGGAAGAGGCAGTAAAACAGAGTTGGAATCACGCGCCGTTGAGTAGCTGAACAAAGGATCATCGAAAAAAAATATAAAAAAAATAAAAATTGGGAGTTGTTTAGCTTGGCACCCCCGCGGGGTAAGCGGTAAGCGGTAAGCAGTAAGGGGATCGTGTACGACTGACGATTGGAATTAATTTTGAAACACTTCAAAAGGCAAAGAACGCAGACAACGACGACGCCAAGCCCACACGTCTCACAGACACTGGGATCACTGGAAATAAATTAATTAAATATGCCCACAAAACAGAAAAGAGTCTCAGAACCCGAGCCAGATCCAGGCTCAAGTCGGAGCACAAAAATCAGGCTTCCAGGCCCAGGCAGTCAGTCAGACATGCTGCAACTTCAACATTGTTTACGTCAAATTTTCAAATTTAGTTGTTAAACCCGAAAAACGAGACAGGGACAGAGACAGAGACAGAGCCACAACCAGGTTGCGCTCTGTGTGAAACCTGACAGCCAGCAGCCGAAACCTATACCAAAATCGAAACTCCGACTCCGTCTCCGTCTGAGATCGAAACTGAAACCCAAACAAAAGGCGTCGAAGCAGTATCCCAAAACGGGGCAGTCAAAGCAAAAAGCAATCCTCTCTTTCCTTTCATAATTATGGGTTATGCAATGCCAAAAATGGCAGCAAAAGGCTCTGGCAAAAGGTTGGCCGTTCATGCAACAAATTTAGACATTAGATGCCTCAGCCACATTGCCACTTATTGGCAATTGAGCCAAAGGCTTCAAACTCCATGCTCCATGCTCCCTGCTCCTGACGCTGTCTCGTCTCAAAATTGTTGCTGGAATTTGTTGCTGTTAGCAGGTAGCAAGAGATCATGCACTGTTACCAGTTTTAGCATGTTGCGGATAACCTGTCATTAGCTCGGCCACTGCCACAAGGAGGCAATGCAACAGACACACAACACACACTGCAACATCAGCCATAGCCTTCTGAGTGCTGCAGGCGTTGCTTGTCTCGAAATTGAGACATTTGCAACCAACACAAATACATACTTACATGCCACAACATACATACTTTGCCACAATACTTGCAACAACAAGGTCTTCCCACTGCAAGCATGAAAATTGTTTCGGTTTTTATAAACAGTTATCTGAGAAATCTGATCAAGCTTTGATTATTTTAGCTATCAATATGAATATGTTATTTATCTTTATCCATAAACTTTTCTTAATTGTTAATATTTTTCAATCAATTTTAATTTTTAGAAAGTTGAGCTTCCTTACTTCCTTTTTGAGAACATACTTTACTTATTGTTTATTTAGTTATAGTCTTTCTAATAAACACATTACATCAGAACAGCTTGAATATTATTTCCAGGAAGCAGTGTTTCCTAGTACTTTGTGCTTCATAAGTAGTACAAACTTTTCTGCAATTAAAAAGTAATTCATTTTTTGTAATTTGTTGTAAAAAAAATATTTTTGATACCTCCAGACCGATTAACTTTTGTTTTAATTTCAATCTGAAAGTTTAAATTTTAATTTCTAGTTTTGATAAGCTACACATCTTATAAATTATTGTATTCCTTTTATTTTAAATTATCTTTTAAGTATAAAGGCATATTCTGTAATAAATAAATGAAATGCAGTATATAATAATAATAATAATAATAAATAATGTATGAAAAATAAAATGAAATAATTATATGCATTTTAAAGTTTTCTAGAACAATAAGACATTCAGTGTTGTTAAATGAAATTGTATTGAACAACTGACAAACTCAATGTATTCAGCAGACTTATTCTGATAAAGAATACCAAATAAAGTAAATAAAATGGATCAAATTCTGAATTTTAAAAGTCTATTATAAGACTGACTATACAGATGAGTTTCTGGCTAACAACTTGTTGGTATTGCATCCGAATTGCACCAATTGTGGCAGCAGAGATGGCAGATTGTCAAAGTGCTTCAAAGTGAAGGAATATTCAAAGTGGATGCAACTATTGTGCATGACAGCAGCGTTCAAATTGAATGGCCCCCGAGAGCAGCAGCAGCAACAGCAACAACAACTTCGAACAGAGGCAGTGGCAAGAGGCAAGTGGCAAGTGGCAAGAGGCCGCTGCCTGCTGCTGACTTTTTATGGTTGCGGCTAATAATGCAATTTGCTGTTGAATGTGGCAGCGGTTGTGGCAGCGACTGCCTCTGTGGCAGTGGCAGCTTCTTGAAGAAGTCGCATCATTTGACAAGACATTTATGCGGCACTTGGCGTTTGCCATTGCTAAATTAGGCGCAACTGGCAAAGTGGCATCAGTTGCAAGCCCCACTTGCCACTTGCCTCCACATTTTTCTCAGTGCGTATGCAATTATTCAGTTATGACAAACATTATGCATTTTCCGTGATGCTGATGTTAATGTGATATATGCACCATATGCATTGACAAGTTGCTGCCGCTCTTGTGGCATGTAGCATGCGACATGTGGCATGTGGCATCCTCAACCAAATTACCAACTTTAATTGTATTGCTCGCAAATTTAAAATCAATAACAACAAATTTATTTTACAACTTGTCTTGGGTATTTTTTTTACTAGTTAAAGTTTGCTTTTCCACTAGAAATATCCCTCTTTTTTACTCGGAAAGTAAACATTTAATAAAAGTTTCTATTTAAACCAAAAGTCAATAGAATTATTTAACCAAGCAACTAGAACTGGTAGAAAAGATTTAGATTTTAATATAACCTTCTCCAACATATATTTCTCAATCCAAAAACAGAATTAATAGCGTACTTTCCCACTATTTTCTCTCCTCTCAAATAAAGCTAATCATGGTATATTTAACTATAATATCTTATAAATTCTTAAGCTATTTATTTATGATTATAAATACTTGAATATCTTAACTCTATTTTAGTTTCCCACTCGAAATACCCCTTTTTAATCTTCCCTCTCAAACAGAGCTAATCAGGAAGTCTTCGTATCTATAGGCATATTGATCTATTACCATCGATGCCAGACATTTCTCATATCTCATATCCACACTCGCTCGGTTTCCCACTGGCTTCAAGTATCCAATTACCCCCAAGTTCTCTGGGATTACCCTTTTCCCCTTTGAGTTTCCGAAGAGACAGTAAAGACATCGCTCAAGCAGCGACAACGAATGTAACACAACATGTCAACAAGTCTCTTGACTGCATTTGATGGTAATTGCCAGAAAGAAACAAGAGTTGGGACAAGACTTCACCTGACTACCTTCTATAAATTATTGAAAGTGAGCTACGCTTCATGTGGTGCCACTCGGTGGCAACACTGCCTGTATCGCGTGTCTTGGCCACTTACCCAGCTCACCTGAACTCAACTCAACTCAACTTAACTCAAGTCAGTTCATTTTTGTTCAGTTCAGTTTTCCCCATCTTAAGTTATCTGATCATATGGCTGAGACTGAACTTGCTTGGCCTGGTCTTATGCAAGGTTTATCAGCGAACATCTGAGCATCAATAATGTCTTTATTTAAACAGAGGGAGAGGACAAGATCGAAGGTAGATTGAAGAATTCAGTGTTGACACTTGCCATAAAACCTGGCTTGAACTGTGTGTTGACCTTAAGATTTCTGGGAACACAAACAGCTCCTTGGCAGGTGCTCCCTGGTCCCTCTTCTCTCAACTGCCCAAAGGTTTATCATTATTTATAGAGTCTAGTTTTGACATCTTCCCAGACTCCTTTTACTTAGTTGTTGATATGTTTGTTTACACGGGCTAATTTCATGTTCCAATTATTATTTCTCGGACCGTGGAGCAGATGTATCTACATATTTTCTCAATCTCCAGTTAATGTAAATCGCTTGTTGCCCTGTTGACTGCCAGTCTGCCTTTTTATCCATTTCCCAATCGCGTGTTCTTGTTGTTTATTATTTCGGAGTACTCTGCTTTATTAATTCGGGGATTTGGGGAATTAGCTGATGGCTTTGAGTCTCATTCAGTTTGCTGTTTGGTTTGTTATTTGTTTGCATTTGAAATGGACACGAAATGAATTCGCTTATAAATATGCATAAAATTTATGCCACAAAATAACAACAATTTCTCGGCGTATCTGAGGAAAAAAAATATCAGCATGCCATGTCCTGTTTATGACGCTTCCACTCCTGGGAAAAGCTGCAGAGATGAAGCGAAAAAATATCACAAAAAAGTTAATAGGTTATGGGACTTGACATGGTCAGAAGCGTTGCCAAGTTTACTAAATTACCAAAGTCAATAAAATTGTGTGGGTCGAGTGGATAAATTTTATATCGTTATCATATCAAGGATGCCCTCACGTCTGCTCCATAAACCAAGTTGTCCAAATAAACCTAGAATTTATCCAAGTGGAATATTAATTTCAGGCTCACTTCATAAAACTCCACACACTTCCTGTAGACACTGGCGCCAAATCATATTTCAAATATGTTTCAGAGTTAAGAAAAATAAAAACAAATTCCAAATTGAATAAACAAAGGACGTGACCAAGTGACAGGGCTACTGATCGAACGATCGATCGAAACGAAAACGCTGATCGTTAAACATAGACTATAGAGATAAGATCCGATCCGATTCGAAACGAAACGCAACAAAACCCAAGACTCAACACTGAGTCCAATTCCATTCAGGTTAAATTGTCAACGTTTTTATTTTGTTAAGCAGAAGGAAGAAGGAGGAACCAGCGGAGAGTGCCAGGGCAAAGTCAGAAAACAAAAGGAATTTATGACTTGTGTCACTTTCAGCACCATCAACTCGTAACTCAGTCGCGCAGTTCCAGCATTCCCCCATCTCCAACTTGAATTCCACGTATGTGCGCTTCAAAAATTAAGATACAAACATGCTCAAGGAGCAGGAAGATCGCATCTCATTGTCAGACCCAAACACACACACTCATACACACTCATACTCATGATTGTACCCAGGCAGGCAACATGCCACAGTTGAAGGCGACACTTGTGTGAGTCCGCAATCGCTCAAGCGTTAAGGCCTGACGTTCTCCTTCTGCCTTCTGTTCCTCCTCTTCCTCTTCCTTCACCTTTCCATCCCTTCGTGGAGATAAGTGCGTGGCGATAAGCGCGACAGACGACAAGCGACAAACGACAAACGCTTCATTGGGGCTGCGCCTGCGCAAAATACCTGTACCTGGACAAAGGAGGAATCGCTTTTCAAGACTTGAGATTCTCCTCCATCTGCAGCTGGGGCCAGAGGCACATCGCAAGCTATTCAAGGAGCTTGAACAATTGCACACTTAAATTGCTGCGTGTAACGCACTTGGCCAACAAAATGCTAAAGGCGCCTACTGAATGCAAGAGGCGTAGTTTTTAAAGGGAAACTGTAAACTCAGCCTACACATATCGAAGAGGTGTATCAACTGAATACTTGGGAGAGGTAAAGTATTTAGAGTCTTCATTTTTAAATGCTATTCACTAAAATCCAAAATACATTATTTAAAAAATAAAATAAAACAAATACTTTTACTACCAGTTTTACAAACCACCAATTATGTAGAAGCGTTGAGGAACATTTAGTTACCTGGAGTCATTACCTAAATACATAGTACATATATTCGGATATTTTATTTTAAATGGTCGGTCATATTCCTATTTCTAATAAAATTTTCTCTTCTATAATTCCATTATTTCTACTAATATTTTAAGTTATTAGCCTACTTAGTTGATAAAAAAGGAATAACAATATTTGTAAAGCTGTAATGTATTTTGAGCCAAAGATATAAGGTCCCATTAAAGTTCAAGTTCCCATTAATCCATATCTCTAGATTCTACAGTATTGACTTGTCTTACTTTGATAAACTAAAAGATCTTCAAGCGGAATGTAACTTTGATCTGTATATATTCTATATATTGATAATGAAACAGTTCCTTATATCATCCCTTTTAATAACGTTTTAGCTAAGTCCCTGCTCTTCTATCAACAGAGTCGTTTAACACGATAAGAAAATATTTTAAAGGATTTTTAATTGCTTTCAAGTGGCCGACCAGAGACACTCTTGTAAATATTTGTCTGAGACTGTAAGGTTGTTGACAATGTATAGATAGATCTGCAGACCCAAGCATTATATTATATGGCAACCACTTAAAAGGCAACTATCCTAATGAAGTCCTCATTGTTGAGACACACGACATTCCCTCCGATGGGTAGACAAATCGAGCACTTAGTCTTAAAATCATACTCTCATGCAAATACTTATGATCGCTATCTTGTATTTTGTATTTTGTAAGTGATAATCATCATTAGGAAACAAATTGCCGCGATTATCTAACAGTTTAGTTGAGTTCAGTTGATTATGTCAAGTACAAGTACGAGTACTCAAATGAATGTATTCACTACACATGTGAATATCATTTATAACGATGGAATCAATTAGTGTCAAATGACAACCCGCATACTTCACCACTCAACCTATATGAGATACTCGTGATTATACTCACATTCTGTATTCTATTCAAAATCTACATTCATTTATTTAATATTCGTTGCACATTTGTGCATTTTATTTGCATAAGCTCGAAATCCATTTGATAAATATTCAATTAGCTGCTCCCCAAAAACTATTTATATAACTTTTCTGGCGTAGATAATTATGCAAAATCTGGGAATATTACAAGCATTTAAATGCGCAAAAGCAAAAATGCAAGCTAATTACTGACAAAGAGATACCCTGTAGTCAGCTCTAATTACATGGGCAGCAGTCAATTAAAAAGTATGCAATCTGTAGTCTAATTATAAGCAGACTCAGTGTATATCACGACATGTTCTGCTGGCTTAATATACCCTTTTCTAATATCTTCCGAGTACTGAGTATCAAAATGCAACGCATGAAATTACAAATTAATCGAATGCGATTTGCAATGCAAAGTAAATGCATTGTAAATTATAATAATTATCAGAAAATTCTTCAGTTCACTTATTGTTAGTGTGTAAATGCAGGTCTGTCGACATGTGGCGCCCTCTGTCGGAAGAATCAAAGTGCCGCTCTTGACACAAAGAAGACGCTAATTACCTTATGTTTAGCGCTCGTTTTCTTCGCACTTCCTGTCGTTAATTCCGTTGAACATTTTTATTGGCAATCGAAATGCAATTAAAAGTCATAAAAAGTGTGAAATGTGAAAAGAAAATCAAATATGTTAAATGAGGAGAACAAAGAACGGCGCTAAAGGTCTCCGATATTTCACACTTCTAACGATTTGACCCTTTTGAGGAAACATCTTCAACATTTGGTGTGAACATTTGGTGTGAACTTGTTAAGCTATGAAAGGACTATGGACAGCTGAATAGCAAATGAATCTCAATAAAAAATAAATAAAATTTTTAACACTTTCTATTTAAAAATTTAACAAATAATATTTTGAAAAAGAGTCAATCTTAAGTATTGTATTGCAACTAATAGGAAAACGAATCTTATAAAACAGAAACTTTATCTTTAATATTTTATTCTACTTAAAATTTATTAAAAATTGCTAAAGAGAAAATGAATCTCAATAAAAAACTTAATAACATAACTCATATTTTTTAAATAAGTATTTAAAAATGTAAAAAATAATATCTGAAAAGAAAACGAATTTCAATAACAAACAAACCAATTTCCCAAATTTTATTGTTTTTAAAAATAAACAGAAAAATAGCTGAACAAAAATCGAATTTAGTTTTATTCAGAATTAAATTATTAAAAAAAAAAAATAAATCAAAAAAAAAAGTTCTTAACAACTGACCCCGACGTGATTTGAACACGCAACCTTCTGATCTGGAGTCAGACGCGCTACCGTTGCGCCACGGAGTCGGTTGAAATGTTGCCGTGTCAATTGTCAACATTAAGTGAAATCCTAACAAGTTATTGATTTAACAAACATTTATTTATAGGCTACCATTTAACGGCACTCAAAACATACTAAATTATGCAGAGATAAGTAAAATATTTATATAAATAGAGATTATGAGAAGCTCGTTATTAAACATATACATACTCATATCATGACAATTTCTATAAATAAATTGCTTATCTTACTTAAGTGCACTTGAATTTAAATGTTTGCAAAAAACTCAACTTAAATTGATTCAAGTACGAATAATTTAAATGTTATTTACTTAGAAACAGCAAAATGTAAATTTGTGATGACGAAATTGACTGTCCCCAGGATTCATGGATTTCTACTATTTTTTTCGTCACTCATTTTATTATTACTATTTCCCAATCTTTCTACTACTATTCTCATAATTTTTACTACTATTTTCAATATTCCTAATTTTATCATTTCTACTACTATTTCCTAAACTTTTTATATTTTACAGTCTGCGTTATATTTATTTGAGACTATTTACTAGCAAAATAATAGTAAGTAGAGCAAAAATAGGTAATCTGTTATTAGAATAATATTTATTATCAAGTAGCTTTTAGTAAATTAATTAACATTAACCTGCTAACATAGAATTATTTTCAGATACAAACAAGATTTCAGTCTCTACGATATCTCATCTCAAATATGACATATGCCTCAAGTTACTGTAATATCTCATTCCGAAAATGATAAATGCTTCAAGTGTGCTGTAAAGTTTTGATGAAATAGCTGCACATCTCAAATATCTTTAGGATTCCCGAGACGCTTCAAGTTCATGAGCAATTTTAATGATTTTTTTTGAAGGCTGCAATCAGAACGATCTTAGGGACTCCAAATAGAAGAGAATGATCAATTGGAGAGAAAATTCTCTATGCATGTAAGTACTTCTAACGATTACACATTTTATGTGCACTTTTCAATCTTTACGATGGTGCCCAGGGCACCTCTTTGCATACCAATCGAGAGCCCCCTCAATATATTTTAACGACACTTGCCACATAGAACAACAGCTTCAACATAAATTGTAAATTTTTGTTAAATGATTTCTTGGTCATATCTAAATCTAATAAGTGAACGTATATTTGTAGATACGATATGGATATATATAATTTTTAATTTCTTTTCTTAGGAAAAGTGGTCATAAAAGTAAAGGAGCGGTCATAAAGCAGGCCAATCCCTCGAATCCCCTTATAATGCCATCTCTCATATCAGCCTACAGTGCCTCTTGTATTGTTGTGGCCAAAAGGTGTGAATTTCTCGAGCATTTCTCCGAGCATTCCCTGATTAATATGAGTCAGCGAAGCAACAGACTGCAGAGCAATGAAAATGAGAAGCTAAAGAAATGGATAATAAAATTATAAAATGAAATGTTTTGTTCCATCTTTATTATACAGTATAAATTGTTGTTGTTGGTGGTGTTGTTTTGGCTCTTAAAACAGCTTCACCCCAAACAGTTTTCCTTCTTTTTTATGACAATTTTTAAGTTGATTTTTTAGAAAGTTTAATGCGTGTGTCCTTTTCGTATGCGTGAGATGAAAAAATGGAAATGGAACTTAAAATGAAAATGAAAATGCTAAACTTTTTAATGCCTCGATATGATTTTAACAGCTGAAGTACAGTTGCTACAGTTACGAAATAAATCGTCATCGACTGTTATCGATAGTATCATCATCGGCCTCACTTCAAAGGCAAATGCCACTTGAGATTGCATCAAACTACGACTCGAACTCGAACTCGGCTTCGGACTCGCTCTCGGCATGTGGCACACATGTGATTGAGAGTCGAGCCTAATGAAGCCATTAGCAGCGCCTTATCTGCAGCGTCAGGATACCAAAAGGCATCCTTGGCAAGGCATCCTAAAAAAAGGTCTTTTGTTTGCAACAGTTTCTTGGGCAACTAATACGCCTAAATTAGATCAAGATCAGCTCGGGGCCATAATAGTACGCGTATTGGCAGCTGTTCTTCCACCGAATCCAAGAGGATTCGGTAGACCAAACTGAGCACCCTTCGTTTGTACCCGCTACCCTCTAACCACTACTCTCTACACTGTCAGTCTGACTCTTGTGGGCAGGCAGACAATAACTCTACTCTAGACATCTCTCTGTCTGTGCTGTTTCAATATCTTCATCAAATTGCGTCCTTTGTTATTTGGCAAAACTCCAAATCATGATAGCACCTGATCTTGACTGAACTGGTCATTAGGCAATTACCAAACTGGAATTTAACGTTGGCCAACAAATTCGCATGGGAATCACGATTACTGATAGAGATAGAGACAGAGAGACAGAGAGAGAGAGAGAGGGACAGAGAAGTTCCTTTCAGGTGGTTTTCTCTTTGATCATACATAATCTCAAACTGCCTCCTTGCCACACGCGTATACACATAAATTGCATAAAAAGTCTGCCACATCCTGCGCTTTACAAATATTGCGGCACTTGAGCACAAATGCTGCATCTAATGTGCAACTGCAACATGCTACTTTCTACTCTCCACTTTTCCTTTGGCAATTGCAACTAATAGTAGAGTTTTACACTCGAGAGAACTCCACATTAAGAGACCCTGTACTTATTCTTAGGCAGACGATGTTCAAAATAGTTTCTTGAATACATTTTTAGTTTATTATTCGTTCGTGATAATTCTCTTGTAAATAGCACTGGTACTGTTAAAACAAATTTGAGCAGCTTAGGAATATAGTATCTTAGCCAAAGAACAAGAGTAATAATGTCTTGATCTTGGTTTCACTTTTACAAGATATGCTTTATGACATACTATATACTTTATGGGGGGTCTGTCCTTTTTCTTTTTAAGTACAGAGTCTAAAAAGCAAGAGTTGCAGCATCCTCAGCAACTCTCCTACTTACTTTGCTTCCTTTTCTGCTCTCCTTTCCTTCTCCACTTCCTTCAACCTCTCTCTTTTCCCTATTCTCATCTATGTTTTATTGCTTCCGCGCACTTTCGCTAGCTGTCGCCCAAGCCGCAGTCACAACAAGCTTCCTCTCATCCCCTCCCTCAGAGAGACTAAGACCAGAAGCTCACACATAAATGCATATGTGAGAAAGTTGCCAGTGCGTTTAGCACTTGATAGAGAGAGTAGAGAGAGAGAGAGAGAGAGAGAGAGGGAGGTAGAAGGGGAAAGGGGGATAGAGGCAGAGCATCCGCTTAAGCGGAAGCTACCAGCCTTGTTGTCGTTGTCTCTGCGTTGTTGCCACATTTTGGCGGTTGCTGCGAATGGTTTCCTGTCACATGCGTTGGCGTAAAGCATGACACAGATGTTCCCCTCCTTTCTCTCCCACTCACTTTGTAAAAAAGCAACAGGAGCTGCATGCGCATCCTGCAGGATACACGATGCTGGCAACTGTTCACTTTCGCTGCCACTTTTTGCCAGTCTATTCCTTTCTTCTTGTTGTTGCCTCGTTCTCGTTCTTGCTTTTGCTCTTGTTGTTGTTGCATTGTCATTAAACTTTAACCGCGGCATCTGTCACTAGCGCAATCCTGCCACAGGACGAGCAGAGAAGCAGGAAAGGTGGCAAGGAGGATACTTTACTTGGAACCGCCTTAAAGCCTGCTAAATTTTAATTGCCCACATGAATTTACAGCGCCAGCTAAGAATAAAAAAAAAATAAGGAAAAACCTTTCACAAAAATAAAAAAAATGGGGCAAATGTGGCAGCAGTCAGTGTTGCAAGTACTGCCGTTTTTATTGCTGCCACTGAATGCTGAATGCCGCGTTTTTATGGGGCGCCTGTTCTGGCCACAGTTTCCATATATCAAGAATTAATTAGCGTAATGCAGCCAGAGCGAGATGGCAATAGCACAAAGCTATTTTTTTGGCTTCGTGTTGCATGCCCCAACTGCGTTGAGGCAAGGACCTGTGCCAAGTGATCGTGAAAAGTGTTTTACTCGCCATCCACTTTTAGTTACAGACTTTTTTTTCTAGCTCCTCTTTTATGATAGCTTAGGGGCAAGTAGGAAGTAGGAGAAGAGGGGGGATGGGAGGGGTTTTGACCATTAAATATGCGTGGACACCATTTACATGATGATGTGGTTTGGGTTGTGGTTCTAGTTGGGATGTCTGAGTAAATACTGCACTTAACAAGAGCATTCCCTTCTAGGCTTCATGGGATTAAATGAATGGGCTTAAAGAGCGCAAAATATGAAAATATTGCAACTGATTTTAAGCTATGTAAGAATTGTAGTGAAGAGTTTAGGAAATTTACTATTTGTGCCCACTTTATCAATTATTTTATTCTAACCTAACTAGTGATGAAGGCATAAAATCCATCTAATTTATAAATAAGTAGTTTAATATCAGTTGCTATTAAATATAAAATAAATAAGTAAATAAAATATAATAAACATTGCACAAATTTTATCCAGAAAGAGAGAGTGAGAGAAAAGGAGAGAAGCTTTCCTGTAGTTTAATAGAAAGCATTTAAAGTTATTACGGGTTTCAATTGCTCTTTTCGCAGATATTTCAAAACTCTAATTGAAACCTTTAGAATAATTGAGCATTCCGACAGCTGCTTGTTTAAAAAGTGCCAACTTGTTATCAGTTAAGCACTATCTACCCCTTTTCAAGGCTCATTCGAGTACTCACATGTACCTTGTACGAGTAATTCGAATACATCAGCACTCACTTTTCCACTTTTTGGACATTCGCGCAGTGCAGTGCATTAATTAAATTTTCGCCAAATTAAAAGCAACTTTTTTGGAACAGGAGAGTTACCTGTGAGTGGGTTCCTCTCTTCATCTCTCTCTTTCTCTGTCTCTGTCCCTCTCGCTCTCTTTCCTTGGCTTCCTTGTTGCTAAAAAGTTGCCTGACGGGGGGCCAGGGAGAGGAACAGGAAAACTTGCCTGAGGGCACATGTCAGGGGCCGGGCAAAGCGCCATTTTGTAGCCAGCTGCATGTGGCAGGCGACAATGGCAACAACAACTACAGCAACAACAACAACAACAACAATAGCCAAGGTGAACCGCACAAGAGCAACAACAAATTAAGCAAAATTGCAACAACAACAACAATAACAAGAATTTAAAACTGGGAATTGCAAGCGAGAGAGAAAACGCAAAAAGCCAAAAGCGTTCAACCAACAGCAACAGCAACAGCAACAACAACAACAGCAACAGCACAGTGTGAAATTTTAATGCACAAATTGTTGTGTGTATTGGGGTACAGCAGTGTGTGTGTGTGTGTGATAGTGTGTCTGTGTTGGCCAACAGTCAACCAAGCAGCCAACCAACAAACATCAACAGCAACAACGACAACACGTTACGTCAAAAGCAAAAACTTTTGTAGTCTGTCTGTGGCAACAACAACAACAACAGTTCAACAGCAACACTCTGACAGCAACAGCAACATCTACAACAATAACAATAACAAAAACATTGTGGCAGCCACATTCATTGGCGGCACAAAGTTTTCACCTGTCGTCGAGTGAACACGTTGATTGCACCCGCCACTCTCTCAAGTCGTTGTCTCCCACTGATTGTTGCCATTTGTGTTGACGATCCTCGCGAATCGCTTGCGTCATGTTGCAAGTTCACAAAAGGGTGTGTGCCACATAGCCGGTTGAGTTGAGCTTGACTCTCAGTGTCAGTCAGACACAATCGTTGTCTCTTCTCAGTCAAGCGTTCAACCGTTAAAAAGTTGAAAGATTCCATTAAGTTCATAAAACTATTCAAATTTGCAGTTGATACAGTGAAGAATCCGGAAAAAGAACTTTCACAATTGTTTAGAAAAATGAGCTAGAATAACTTAAATACTTTAAATTAGAATTTTTGGATTAGACATTTCTGTCTTCTTTAGAACTAGTTTGAACTATTCCACAACAAGAGAAATTCCAAAAATAAATACTTTATTGAACGCAAGCTAAAAATTAAAAAGGAATATACAAATTAACAGATTATACATGATCTTTAAAAAATAGAAAACTTACCTTCCTACAAATTTTATGCACTTTCTGATTATCATTGGGCAACTGAAATATCATTGAATTTGTCCCTGTTTATTTCATTCATTTATCGCAATGGTAAATTTTGGATATCATCTCAAAGTCTGGGAAGTTTACCTTTCTTTTGACACGGGATGTGTTTACTCTCAGATTCTTTTTGCCTTTTGCATATATTGTTCCGCCTTTCGTTATTCAACATTCTGTATCCCATCTGCTTCTCATGTTCTCGCAAAACTTCCCTCTCTCTCTCTCTTTCTTTATCTCTGTGAAATATTTTGCATGTTGTTAATTGTTTGTTTTTGCAGTGAGTGCAATGTTGGAACTTGTTGGGGCAACACCCACTTCCTGTTTATGTTAATTTTGGGTAGCGGTCTGGCAACGCTATTTATCTGCCACATTCGCTGAATAGACAATTCATAACATAAATCTCGCAAGCTGCCCCGCAATCAGTTGGCCAGTGTTGGCAAATGGCAAAATGCTTGCAAATGCTTGAAATTCCAAACGAAATTGATTGGTATGAAAGTTTTCCTAAAAGGTGTTCGTCCCATTACGTGCAACTCGATGCATTTTAATGATGTGCCAGGCCGCAATATAATTTCAATTTTGCATCTTTCAGCTGAAAACTGGAAATTGATTGCAACAGCAGAGGCCTTTGCAATTGTGGCAGCAGCACCAACTGCAACAGCAACAGCAACATGCAACATGCAACGCAGTACTGCAATTGCAATTGTTGGTTTAATGAGCTCAAAAATGCGCAGAACAATGAAGGTTCTGAACGTGAACGGACACGAGATGTAATTTTCAGACCCCACGAATCCCAAACTGGAACTTCGTACTCTACTCTCGTAATTAAATGCAATTTTATTACCACGATCAAAAGCAAAAGGGCAGCGGTAAATGGTAGATGGGAGATGGTGGATGGTAGATGATGGTAAATGGTGAAATGGCAAATGGCGAGATAGGTGGGCCAACCAACCGGATTGAGGAAGCAAGTGTTGAAATGCGGCGATGGGTAGCTAACTTGATTTATTCAACATCAGTGCCGCCCCCTGGCGGCCAGCGCCTGAACTTCCGCCTAGGCCTGCAAGAAAACAATGACTCCGTAATTAATTTCAAAGTAAACAATTTATCAAGTGCTTGGCGGTTGCCCATTCAACGAGCAAACAGACCAACCAACCAGCGATGAGCTAAGATCCGACCGACCGACAACTGACAAGCGGAAAGCGCTTTCAAGTGGGCAGGGCTATTGCCAGTGTTGCCAAACACCGCAAAGTGCACCCCTGGGAGTCTGCCACCAGCAAGTTTACTTCGAGTGCAGCTTGAAAGCCAAACTGCAAGCTGCAATAAGACTTTTACATTAAAACATAATTACTTTTGACATTGAAGTGAGCATTTATTTATACGCTTCATGGACTCCTTAAGAATGAAAAATTACAAAAGAGAGGATATTTGATACCCTTGTAGAAAAATATCTGGAAATATTTTGAAAAGCTATGATTATAAGAAACTACAGTTTCGAATAATCGTTGGAAAAACTCAAACTTATTATACTAAACATTTTTGAACCGTTGATCGTTTCTTAAATTACATTCCGTAGGGAAATCGATTGGGTTTGACGACGAAATTATGCAATTTGAGCACACGGATAACTTGATTTATAAGTCGATAAAAATGTTTACAAATTTCTCTTTATTAAATATTTAGTGCGAGATGTAGCCAAATTACTTTCACATAAGAAATTCAGCGGGGAACATCGATGAAACAATGGAATTATATTTTGAAGAGAACAAATTATAAATTAAGCTTTACCAAAAGATATTTAACTTAATCACTTCTATAGCGATAAAATGCAAAACAAAATAAAACAATTAAGTTAATAACTCGTTATCTTGTTAAGAAATTCTGTGTATTTATAAATTGCAATCAACGCTTACAGTTTGCAAGCTAAAGGAAATCTGAATGAGATGCCCAAAAAACTATAAATAAATATGAAAATTTCTTATTTTTCAATTGGTCCTTTGGGCTAAGCAGATTGTCGTCATCAGCATCAGCATCATCATCATCAGCAGCAGCATAATCATGATCATCATCATTGAAGTACACATAATTAAAAGTACCAGAAATGTAATCCCTGGCCTGCAGTTTGCCAAGCACTTTGCCAAAAATGCATTTAGAATTTGCACAAGAAATTATATTAAAATCATCTACGTGCTCATCAGCATTTAATCGGCTAGTCAGTGGCGTGGCTAAGAGGGGTTAGATGGGGGTTAGATTGCAGGGGAGAGGGAATGAAAGTGCACTTTGAATGAGATTACAATTTTTTGATTGCTGTTCAAGGCAAATGCTGTAGTAAAAGTTTTTCGAGTTCAGAGTCATAAATTTATGAAGATAATTCCGTTAAAAACATTATCAAGATTTTACGCACCTTTTGCCATGAATCATTTGTGAAAAGCAGAGTGAATCATTAGCAATACGAGTATGAATGAGCCAAAATGAATGAAAAGAAATGCAAACTAAGGAAAAACTCAAAAGAACCGCTTTTAGTTTGGACCCTGTTGCAGGTTTCCCCCATTTGACAGTTTCATAAATTAAGACATTCAACAATAAACAAATAAACAACACACATGTTTGTGGTTTTGCTTTTTGTTGAGACACAGACAGAGACAGCAAAAAGAGAGGGAGACAGATGACAGGCAGTCAGCTTCAAAGAGTTTGTCAGGCGGCAAAGTCTGTCGCTAATTATGCGAAAGGCCCCGCACCCCACACTGGTCACCCTTTCGCCCCTCTCATCTCCTCCTCACGAATCTGTAAAGGGGAACCCCGTCCCGCATGGTGCCTGTCTACAGCAATTGCGTTACACAAAAGGCGAAAAGCGAACGCCAAAAAGCCAAAAGCGACGGGCCGAATGACATGTGAAAATATGCAAATGCAAATGAATATCAAAAGTGAATGAATTGAGTCTGGTCTACGGGTCTCCTTCTCTCTCTCTCTCTCTCTCTTTCTCTGTTTCTCAATTTCGAGTATATTCACAAGGTAGGGGTAAGGGTTTCTCCACTGCACTTCTCTCTCATTAAATATAATGGCCAGACACAAGACGAGTTGTCAAGCAGACTCCGCTTTAATTATGTTGTCGAAATTCGCATTAATTGCCAGTGAAAAGCAACTACTGCACCAACTACGTTGACACTCCCTACTTTAATGTACTCTAAAATACCCTGTAAGTATCGAAAACAGGCTAAGAGTGTTTATGGTGACACTTAATGGTCTCATTATATAGACTACTAATTCACTATATTTGAAAGTAAATTTAAGCAGGGTACAAAAAGAAAGCAAGTCATTTTTGCCCAGTAAAAAATGTGCTAAGTAAAAATATCTCTATTTTATTTGCCCAATTATTCAGAATTTCAGCTATTTATAAACTACGATATGAATACCCTAATTATTACAACAAACTACAAACAACAAATACTTGCAGCATAATTAAGCAACTTAATCAACTGGAAGCTAAATAACCGAGAGTATTATATATAATTTAGCTAAGCTGTATCAGAGACTTAACGAGAAAAATAAAAATTAAATAACCTAGAGTTGTAAAATAAAAGAATAAAATAAGCGCTTTATAAACTAAAAATTATCAACAACAAAAAAATTTTATAAAGAGAAAAATGCAAAGAAAAAATATTAAATTTAAATTGAGACACAAAAGAATTATAATAATTGAAATAGATTATCAATATCAATTAGACAGTTTAACTTTGTTTCCTAATATGAAAATCGTAAATATAAGTTAAATTAAACCATTTAAAAGACTATCGCACTAATTTATAAAAATATTCTAGTAGCGCTAGAATTATTTCCTTAATAAATACATAATATAAACATTTTAAAAAGTTGTTGATTCGATTAAAATAAACTAAGATTAACTAATTATAATTGTAGTGACTTATTGGCTTCTAAGATAAATAATTCAACTAGCAATGTCCAAATTAATAACAGAATGCAGCAGGTATTTATAAAAATTGTTGTAGGGTATTTGCTAGTCGCTTTCACTCCCACACGCCCTTCTACTTGAAGCAACTGACAGCAGTTTATGCAATTTTGACAAGCGTTTTAAATGTGCGTCCAACCGTCGACAGTTGTCAACTGTTATTGCTGGATTGTCGTCTTGATTTCAGATCAGGATTGTGACTCTGATAATCGCCAGTTGTTGCGGATGTGCAACTCTGAAGGGGATGTCAAGCAACTCCACTTACAGATCTTAATGGATTTGGACGTGAGAGCACTTAATTATTTGCAAATGTTAAGAGGAAGGTCAGAACTTAAAAGCGGGCCAATTGTGTGAGGAGAAAGTTCAAAGGAAATCTGCTGTCACCATATGGAATAAGTTGAAAGAGTTTGCAAATATCAAGTATAAAAGAATGCAATTAATTAAGTTTCGTTAATTATAAATTGAATAACATTCAAAGTATTTTATGGAAATGTCTAAGCAAATTGTCCTGGCAACAATAATTAAGTGGTAACAATCGCAAATAGGGCCAAGTCAGGGACAGCTGGCGGTCAGTAAACTGATTTGATTTATGTTTAAGCTTTTATTAAAATTTCAGGCAGCTCTGAACTGAACTGATTACCAGGAAAGTGGGCTGAAGATGGATGGATTGAAGGATTGCTAAATTGATGCTTCATTTCATTGGGTTGGCGCTTCTTTAATTAAAATAGACAAATGGCGCACGATTGGACACTCGCTGGCTCGATGATGGGTCTCTTATCCCTCAACCAAAATTCCATCTCCATCATCCTCATCTACCATCACTTCTTTCATCCTTAACTATCAACCTATCCTGGCACAGCTGTGCTCCTAATTTATGAAAAATTCACAAAGCGAACTTATCAATCATAATGCTATCCCCCTTCGTCTAACGTCTCTGCCACAAATTCTTGCTACATTGTTGAACACTGTCAGCTTTTTGGCAGTCAAAGCACGTGCCTCACTGCTGGCCAAGAGCTGCTCAAAGGAAAAATTCAATAGAAAAATTGCAGAAACGTTAAAGACCCGCAGCGTTTGCCACAGTTGCAGTTGCAGTGGCAGTTGCAATGGCAGTTGCACTTGCCAAACATTCGTTTATTGTAATTGTGGCCCAGACCTGAAGAGCAAGCCCCAAAGTTGCCCCATCGAGTCACTGATGAAGTTGTTGATAATGCGGCGGATGCTTTACTTTAGCCAATTTGGCTGGCAGACGCTCAGCAGTGACACGATGTACGTGACCTGTTGGCTAAATGCCCACTAACAACCAAGAGAAACAGAGGAAAGGAAGGGAAGAGACAGGAAGTAAAGAGAGATACGGGGAGAGAGAGAGGAAAGCATAACGCGGATCAGCTTTAAGCTGCAACTTGCACATCATTTATCAGTCTAGAAAGCTTGTCATTCTTTTGCTAAAACAAGGAAAATGACAGATGATTTACCAAATTTTAATATCCCTTGTATTAAATACAAGCCATAAATTGAACTTGAGAAATAAGAATGTATACATACATAAATATAAATATAATATAAAATACTGGAACTAACCTTTATTTGCTAAAGTTCAAAGATTAAAAATCTATCTATTATTAATAATATAAACTCATTTTTCATTAGTTCATTTCACTCCAATTTTCTATTCAACATTTCTTATAAGAATTCTAGCATTAAGGGAAAAGAAATATGTAGAATTTCGAATTTAAATTCTATTTACCCAATTAGCCATAATCACGCAATAGAAAATAAACTTAACAACAGATATAAAGAATCTGGCATTTCTTTAAAATGTTTTAAAAAATAACTCTGAATAAATAATATATATGGTAATTGTCATTTTAAATAAACCTAATAATATTCCTATCCTCATAATTAGTCACAATCACTTAATTTTAACGAAGTAATGAACAAAAATTCCACTTTTAATAGAAAAACAGAAACAACGAAAGTTTCTAAAAATAGAAAATGATGCTGAATGCTGAAAAATGAAAATGAAAAATCAAAGACACAACAGACACGCGACCACAACAATTTACTCTCTTGTCTAAAGTAAAAGGCAAAGCGACGACAAAGCAGCCAATAAAATTTCCAAGAAATTTTAATTATTCAACATTTTTAACGCCAGGCAAATGGTTGAAAACCAAAATGAAAAAAAAACCATAGCAACCAAACTGACGGCAAACTAATTAAAGACGCGTCCACCTACAAAACAGATGACTACCGACTTGAAGACTCCCGACTCCCGACTCTCAATCTCCCGAGATGCCTAGTTCTCAAAGATCCCGAGCTGCCAAGCAATTCGTGAAATCATACAAAGTTATATAGTCATCAAGTGAACATCAATCATAGGCCGCAAGAAGTTAAAGTTGGAGATGGAGTTGATGTTGAAGTTGAAGTTGGGCTGACGTTGCTTTGTCTGGGGCACAACCGCAAGAAAAGCGTGAAAAATTGTCGGCCATGACGCATCCCACCAACAACAAGAACTACAATTGCATTTCCATATTGCTAAATTTGGCCCAGAAAATCATATACAACACAAGAACCAAGAGAGAACTCATATCGGTTCCATGTGTAGGCATTTTGCTGATAATTAGCGGCCTCTGTAGAGTGAGGACTTTGCGCCCTAATTGATAAACGTGCCAAGCACCAAGAGTTTCTCTACCAATTTCAGCCTGCATTCCCTTCCCTCAGGGCTCTTCCCACTCTTCTTCACAGCCACAGTTACAGTCACAGTTACAGTCTCAGTCACAGTTGTGCCAAGAGTCTGTGCCGCCGTCTGGTCTTGTCTAGCGCCGAGTTCCCTGTTCCCTGATTTTTCTTCAGCCTGTTGCCAGTTCCCTCAGTTTCTTGTTCTGGCTGCTCCCCCTGTTTGCTCTGGCGTAAAAATTATCTTAATGGACAATTTAAGAATCACTCATTGTGAATTATGCGGCGCATTTAGTTGCAAAGAGTAGTTCAACTTCTGAGATCTGGCAAATGGTCTAAAGAATGTCTGCTTCTTCCAAAGTTCTACCCCCCGTTTCCCTTTTTCCACAGCACATGTTCGAAAACAATATATCATTTCAAGTCTGACTAGTTTTCATTAGTTATAGTTACAATTAGGCAACTTTTATAGATAAGAACAGAAAAACATACCTGAAATTCTAAATGATTTTGCTTAAAAGTGTTTTTAGTATTTCGAAATCTGCTTGGTTTCCACATTACACATTAGTTTTACCGATTGAGATTGTAAATGTATCGGAAAATCTGTTGCTCCGTTATCGTGTTCTAAGAGGAGGGCCATGTGTGCCACAGAATTCTCGATCTCATCACTCAATGCTACAGCCGCTAGAAACAATCAACGGGCACATCAGTTTTCGTAAGGTCTATGCAAAATGATGTTAAGGGAATGTTGCAAGATCAGTCTTTCTTTTAGTCTGTCTATTTGTCTTTGTGTCTACTGTCTGTTCGAGTCGGGCAGTCGCTTCATTCTAATGACTTTAATGAAATTTTTAATTCCCAGCAAATGTGAATTTATTGTTTTCGGGATGCTGCTACCTCCCTCCCCCTCTCTCCTTGTGCCTATATTTCGCTTTGTGGCAGTTGCATGTTGTGTGGCCACTCAAAAATAAACAGCAGCCCGAGGAGAGAGTCGAGTCGAGTCAAGTGAAGTGCCGTGAAGTGCTGCACATTGAAGTGGGTCGGGCAGCCCGTTCAACTGGTAGCAGTTCCAATCTTTGTGGCCAACAGAGACAAGCAGTTTATACACAAAGAAAAAAAGCCTGCTGAAAATTGTGTTCAACTAATCTCGAAGAAAGTATGTTTTAACAAGAGACTTTTAAAAGAAGCAAACACATTTTTAATTCAAGCACAAATAATACTACTAAAAGATAAAATAATCTCGAATTGATAAAACCGAACTTTTTGGAATTGAATAGGAAATTTTCTCACATAAGATCAAAATACATATACATATATCAAGAAGCAAACCATAAGGAATTGTACTTAAATTTAGATTCAGTTTCTTGACTTCAGATACTTTCTAAAGATCAAGTTTGAAAAGTGGAGTTATAACTACGATATATCTGATCTTTTTTCTCTCTGTGTATAAGGCGAAGGAGCAGCAGCAGGTAGAGATGACAGAAAGAGGGGGACAGAGGAGCAGTCCAAATGCAGATTAATCAAGCGCTCAACTTGCTGCTCACTGACTTTGCCTAGTCTCTGTTTATGATTTTGGCCTCTGTCTCTGTGGACTTCTCTCTCTCCCCTTTCTCTCTCTCTATAACTCACTAGCTCCATCTCTTTCTCACTAGTGCTGTCTGTGGCAGCTTCTGTCTGCTGCCACTTTACCAGCTGATTAATGTCTTACATGCGACGTTTTAATACCAATTTTTTATGCATATCCCAAAACGAATAAAACGGCGACTAAAGTGAAAAAGTTGTAGTCACCACATCCATGACATTTCCTGTGCCTCTGCGTGCGGCAGCTACAGTAAACACTCGCTATAAGCTAATGAAGAATTTATGATACTGAAGAGAGAGTTTAGCTGGGTATCACTGTAAGCCATAAGCCCCCCTTGCGAACCAGTCACAAATATTCACAATGTTGTTGGGGGATTGAAAGGTGTTAATGCCAAAAACTTGCACAAGATTTGTACACAACTAATTTCAGTGTTCATTTATAAAGACAAAGTCGACAACGGACTGACAATCCCAGCTGAGAGACTCCAGGATACGAGTAGCATATCAAAATTGCCCGATGAGCAATTGCAGATAAGTTCAGTCAGTTGAGTTATAATTAAAATGAAATTTGTTAGCTACGAGAATACGATAATACTACCTCATGTGTCCCAGGTGATTTGTAGTTTGGCATACCCAACCCAAATACTAACATCCTGTTCTCATTAGAGCGGCGTCCCTTCTAACGATTTAATAACCATCCAAGTTCAGTTCAGTTCAGTTGAGTTGAGTTGAGTTCAGTTTTATTATTGGATAAGCGCATTAACTGCTTTCAGGTTCAACATTTTTATATCATTCGGTTAAATTAACCAATTTTCATTTTATTCTTTCATTTCTTTTCATTTTCGTTTCCCATTTCGTTGCCAATTAGCGGCAACACTTTTTGACCCCAAAACTGTTGATCAAGGTGTCATTCGAGGCACCTTTTTGATGATTGGTCATGATTGAAGGCAGGAGTTATATCACTTCCGATTTGAAAGAAAAATAGAACTAATTGGGCTGAAGGCGCTGATTGAGTTTGAAGTGAGGTTTTCAGGTAAACATTTACAAAAAGGGTTACTTATATAAATAACAGAGCGACGTATATTTTAGTTAAAGAATAGCTGTCAAAAAATATATAAGTTAAGACAGTAGAATTCCAAGAATTCTAAGTCGTATTTATAACAGTTATTAATAAGTTTTATGTGAAAAAGTATTTAATACAAGTCTAGAGCTGATTCGGAACTAAAAGGAAACTGATAAGCGATGCTAGATTACAGTACAGTAAGTTTAAATGATGTAACATAAGATATAAATAAATTTAATAATAAACCCATTAATCAGCTTTGAAATTTTAACAGGTTTAAGGTATGTCCTTGTGCACATATCATTATTACTCATTGAAAGTCCTTCAGTTTACACACACACACACTTCTTGCGAAACTCAATTAAAATCTAATTAAATTCTACCGGCATTTCATTCAATTTTTTTGTCCTCAACAGACACACACACACACACATGCACACATAAATGTTAAGCATCATGTAAACAGGCACTCATAATGCCTCTGTGTACAACAACAACAGCAGCAACAACAGGAGCTGAAACAACAACAACAGCAACAATTCAGCCTGCATATCATTGACGAGCACTCAATGTCAACGGCAAAACAAGAAATGACAACAGGGCACAATTGCCACGCCCCCTGTCCCAAAAACGCCCACACACCCAGACACACTCGAGCAAAGAACAACAACAACAAGAGAGACAACTGAAGATAGGCAAATCACAAAAAAACGCCCCAACGCAAAAAATAAAATAGCAGAGAGAAGACTGAAGAAAAAACTTTACAAACTCAATTTTCATTTTTGACAACGCTAAGGGAAAGCACCGCCCACTTTTCCAGCTGCAACATCCACAATTTTCATATATTTAAGAAAAATATTTGTTTATACCAACAGTATGTAGATAAATTTACGACTAGAGCTAAAGCTTCAGTCAACATTTTTAGGGTGTTTCCATTATTATCTCTAAGGAGGTGTCAGCCACAGACGCAGAAACAAAATCCCCCTGATTTCTTCTTCCTCAGGAGCAGCAGTTGTAACCGGGGCGAGAACTGTCAACACCAAGGACACACACAAACACACATGGGATATTTATAAGTTGTTGAATTTTCATTTTCATTTCAATTTTCATTTCAATTTTCACAAAATTTCATTGTCTGAAGACAGGCGAATTGTCAATTGCCAGGTGAGATTAGCATATAACGCGTCCAGGGAGCAGCTGCCAGAGTCACTTCTGTAGACTCAGGAGGAAGGAAAGGCATCAAAACTTAAGTGTAATGTAAGCGTATTCTGAAAATCAATTTCCTTTCAATTTCGACATTTCCATATGGGCCTTTATTATTATTTTGCATAGTTTTCCATATCTAATTTAATGGTTTCTTAATTCTTATTACTTGAAGAATTATTCTACAATATTTCAAAATAGATTATAATGCTTATTAATTCTTATGACTTAATAAAAATATCAAAAGAATTATAAAATTATTTCCATCAACTAAACTTTAATAAAGAAAATTAACCATTTTCCTTTTTCAAAAAATTGGCTACAGTTCATCAGAAAATATTTTTTTTTTTAAATTTCGCTCCTTGTTTGTTAAAAATGTTTACTTTTAAAGCAGCAAATCATTTATTCAATCAATTATTTTTTAAAATTTGAAATATTTTCAAAAGTATTTATTAAAAATCCACGAATTAATTGCAGAGATTTCTCATTTTATAATCTTAAATCTATTCTGGAATACAGAATATCTCTCATGAGAACAGCGATATAGTTTAAATGTTTTAAAAACTTTGCTGAAATCTTAACGAAATTGATTTTGGGAACACGCCTATTTGGTATATGAAAACCAATTATTTCATAATAAAATCAAATGAATGTATACTAAATCAATGCTGTCGTTTATTATATTTGATATTTTTAATGATATTTTCACAGCATCGACGACAACGACGTCTGTCAACAGCTTTGGTTATTTATGTAGCCTCCTGCCACGCCCACTTGACACCATGAATTTATGAATATGCATGTGAATACGAATGGTGTTCAGTGTGCGTACACAGAAAAAAATATTCTACTTGATTTTAGCTTGGAATTTTTTAAGTATGTCTTCAGGTTGAAATTGGTAAATTAAGAAAATATAAGTGGATTAAATGGTAAATGCTAATTACAGAAATTTAGGAAGTAGGAATATGATATTAGATTCAAGCTCAACATTTTTATTGAAAACTCGATAAATAAAATATTCTCTTTAAAAACTGTACATTTATCAAGTAATATTTTATACTTGGCTTAAGAAAATCCGAACTTTAATATCGCTTCGGATTGATTTCAGGCTAAGTATACCGAACTTTTTTCAGTGTAAGAGCAACAACAACAGTCATGTGGCAACTATGTCGATCACTTGGAAAAAAGGGGGCGTGTCAGGGCGTCGTCGCAACAGGAGAAAGAGTTGAAACATGGCGACGCAATGTGATGGTTGAGTGACTTTTTGGCCATCTCACTATTGGCTGCAACACAAATTGGGCGTGGCAATGGGGCAAATGAAACAACAACGACAATGTCGTTGACATAGTCAAGTGTCTGAGTCTCTGAGTGTCTTCCTGATGTGTTTGGGGATCCACAATTACCAATGATTCTCGAAACCATTTCAATCTCAAATTCTCGTCAGTTTCGATTTGGTTGCGTTGCGTTTGAAGTGGCCCGCAATGAGGAAAGCGAACTTTTCGTCTTTTATTGAAGTTCAGCTATTAATAGGCGCATCATTTTGATGAATTGATGGCTCCCTAGTGGACCAGACACGGAGGCAAGTCATCGAGTTCTCCTCGAGCTCTTGTCGAGCTTCTCGTCGTCGTCAGGGGCCTCGTTGTGCTCGTTTTAGTTTTGATAGTTTTTGAAATTGTTTCGCATTGATTTTCATTCAGCGCTTTCTTTTACGTTTTTTTTTACATTTCTTATTTTCAGAGATTTTCGAAATATTTTCAAGGATGCATTGCATGTGCCTCTGTGCCTCTTGCCTGTGCTTGTCGTCGTCTGGGCGAAATGTCGTCAAGTTAATTAAGTGATTTATGCGCCTTGAGGTCGCGCGTCTACTTAATTATCAAATAGTGTGGCATTTGGGGAATGTTTTGGGAATTATTTCGCTGTCGAGATTTTCTCAGTCTCATTCTCTTCTCTACGCTTCTCCACATCCATTCGTTCCGGGGGCCAGCTATAAAATTGGTTTATAGCTCACGCTCGAAATATTTCCAGTGGCTTATGGTAAAAGTAGCTGTCAAACAGAGAAACCAAACATATGCGACAGAGCTGAAGTAAAGGGATTGATAGGAACAATATCAGACAGATATAGCCGTGTGATATGAGCTTACATATGGATATACCAACTAATAAACAAATTAAGCCAATGTATTCACATATTTATATCGATAGGACAGAGAGGGCAAAGCAATATGTTTCCAATTTGTGAAACATAATGTGAGTTTTCTTCATTGCTTAATTTCTTATCTCACATATTCCATATATTATGAATAAAATTAATACATTGGGTAAAGATATCTTACTGATATCCTAATTTGCTAATATTAAGCTTTTACATATATTATTTTTTATCGGAAGTTCTCAATATTTGTTAGAACTCTTAAAAATCCATTTTCCTTGTCTTAAATATTTGAAAAATTTTAAGAGCTACTTTAATGCAGTTTTCCATTTCCGAATATCCCTTTTTGTGTACATATTGTGAAAAGTGTCAGATCCCATACGCTCAAAGGATCTGCATACAATATGACATATCTTTGGGTCGTATGTGTGTGCCTTTACTGTTGTCTGCCACTGTTAATAATATCCAACTGATTATGGAACATGAAAAATGACCAGCAAGGATGCAGAGGGAGAGAGAATGAGAAGGAGAAGGAGAGAGACAGAGAGGGAGAGAGAGAGAGAGACAGTAAGGATATTTGCATGCATTTATCGATATACGTCATTTCGATGCTTTTTAATAAATTTCGGATTTATGCAGAGTACGGCACGAAAATGGTCTCCAAGCTGAAAGCTGCTCTGGGTCTGGGTCTGGTCGTGAGTGTGGACTTGACCCTATGTCCTGAACCAAGGCGCATTCAATTAACAGCGCTCATAAATTTACTTTGGCCGTAATAATGCAGCTGAGTCCTGGTCAAGGATTCAACCGAGGCTTGTTTATTTAAATCTGCGCATTTATGTATATTCGAGGTGGACATTTCATTTCATAAGAGGAGAAGCAGACGGCTTAAGTTCCGGCTCATAATTTATTGGCTCCCCCCTTAGGGTGTTTGAATGTTTCTCATTTTCTAGGGAGCAGGATATACTCGAATTTGAATATGGCGCTCTAATTACTTTAAGCTTGGCCAGATGATGACAAGGATGTACAAACATTTGAGCTGAGAGCGGGCAATTATTGATGTTTGGACAGCCAAGGATAACATAAGGGGCATGCCCATTCCCAGGACTGTCTGGCAATGATCCTTTGTCGTGGAGAGCCCAATTCGTCTATTAGATGACCACACATGCCGCATGTCTTAGCCTGGCTCCAAACTAATTGCAATATGACATTGCATCCTCCTGTTGAGGCAGTGCTTATCGTCCTTGTGGTCATCAACATCCTGTCATGTTGAGCTCCCCTTCTCCACATCTCCCTTTGACAAGCTGACAACATGCAACAACGCCTCCTGCCTTCTGCCTCATGGTCCGACCACATCCTGTGCATGTTTGTGCATGCTTCACTGGCAAGGACATGCTAAATTAAAATGCAATAAAAGCGTTAATGAATTTGTGCAGTTTAGGCATCAGACCAGGAGCACCAAGAGCCTAACCATCGGCCAAGTTAATGAAGTACTCAGTGTTTTTTTGGGAACAAGAAACGAACCCTGACACATAGAGGTTAAAGGGTTTTAAAGGGGGTTAAAAGCATTGTTGTCGCTCTGTTCTTTGCTGTTAAACATGGCCAAAAAGTGCCGTTGATATTTCAATGTGTCGTCATTTTTGACATCGCTGACTAATTCCCTCCTTCTCCCGAAATAAAAAGCAGCTGTCAACATTGTCCTTCAGTTAGCGTTACACTTCCTGCCAACTCCCGTGACACTCGTGATGGCAACCCTTTTCAGCGGTTCCACTTGATACCCAAAAGGTCAACTAGGCATGGCATCAGGGCATCAGGGCACGAGGGGTCAAGGGACTAGAGGTTCTGGGTGGAGGGAGGGACGTAGCCTAATTTAGTGGCGCACAATGTTGAGGATATTTAAAGCAAATGAGCGCACATTTATAACGACAACAAGGACAACAAGGATCACTCTCTCTCTCTGTTTTGGAATTTTTATAACTCTTCTTGCCATACTTATAACAATTTATATGACAGTGTCATTAGTTCCGTTCATGCGGCAGCTGACAGGGTAACATATAGTCTGATAAAGCCGCTACATAGATACCCTTTTATGTTCGGTTGTAACCCAGCATTATTCCAGAATATTTATGCACTAAAAATAATCACTAGAGAAACTTCAGTATCAGATATGGTCTTTATAATATCGAACTGACTTTTGCAAAATAATTCATTTCAGTTACAATAATATACAAATGCTATAAAATAATTTGTGATAAATATCAAAAAAATATTTAAAGTTTAGACCAGAAGTTAACAAAGCTAAAAGAAACAATAATAAGCAAGTCTTTAGACATTTTACAAAATGTATAACTTTTAATTTGATTATAATCCAATATTGGAAAGCTTATTAGATATATATATATATATATATATTATTTTTCCTGACCTTCTTAATTTCTACTTAACGAGCCCTCTAAGATTTTGAAAATAACTCAAATATACCAATATAAATCGAATTTATTTTTCATGGTTTTTGGATATTTGAAAAATATTTTCTCGCATTTCTGAATCAATTTACTTTTCATACATTTTTACTTTACTCTGACTTACTCATATTGTCTGCCAACACGAACTTTTGCCTCATCCTTATTTTATTATAATGCCTCAACAATTATTTACATTACCCATTCAGGTTTCAAATATGTTTCATCAGGGATATATACGTATATTAAATATGGGGTAACAAAAAAGCCCCACAACAACAAAAATCGCACAGTTGAATGAGTTTTTATATATATTTCTTTCGTTTTACAAATTGAAAAAGGGACCAGAAAAATGTCATAAAAGCGAGAGACGAGGATACTTTTCGTTAGGCGTTGCCGTAATGCATAATCAGGTTTTAAAATGACAACGGCGACAATAATAACGGTCGCTGAATGCCAAAGGACAAAGGCAATCAGAAGAACAAATGCGAAAAAAAACAGGAAGACAAAAAAAGCATAAAAAATTAACGCTTGCAATGTTGCTGTAATCAAATTTAACCGAGAACATTCTCTGCTATCCATTGTCCTTTATCCATTTCTCTTTACCTTATCCGCAGGGTATGCAGCAGCTGATAACAGGAGAAATTCAAAATAAAAACTATGGTATATGTAGATTACGATTACAAGGCATTAAAAGATTTTCAGATTTCAACCCTCAAAAACAGGTGAGGAGTGTAACGACGACACAATCTAATTTGTCATGGAACTGGCTCATTTTGAAAAATGTTTTAACAATCTGGCAATTACACACCTCACACACAAATACACCCAAGCACACACACCTTGCATACTAAGGGAGTTCAACCCCATTGTCAATTATTAAACTTTGCATTACAAATGAAAACATATGTTTAACAACCGACTGAGAGAGACTCCCCACACATACACAGACACTCAGACACCCATACATATGGGCGCTTTCATATCCGTATCCGGCTATCAACAGCAGCAGCCTCCCAACTCCCCCTTTTAACCCCACAAAGCCGAAGGGTTGGTGTCAGTTTAGCATTGCACGTTGAAAATTAAATGTTTCAAAATGAAATTCCTCAATTGCAGTCGCCACACTCGGATACCGACACCGTCAACCATTTGTGGGGGTAGTTACCACCCCCTCCGCCACATATAGACCTTGTGTATGCAATAGACCTAAAAGCAATAAATCCTGACAGTAGCAGTAGCAACCCTTGCAATTCCAAACCTCTTCCCTCCTCGACGGTTGCTTTTCAAATTGCAATTAAACGTTTTACAAAACCGCGCTGACCGGTCGTCTGAGAACCCAATGTTCTGGTCTTGCTAGACCAATGTTAGCTAAACAAAAACAGCAAGCATATCCCTTTACCCCTACTCCCTGCCCCAACTCCTCAGCTTACCCCAACTTCAAGTCCAAAACTCCCGGATCAGCCCTTAACTCTAAATGCATTCACACGGCCTTCGGTTTGACCAACGTCGTCGTCGTCGTCGTCATCGGCTGTTGCTTTATTTCCGCTTCCGTTGCTTTAGAGACGTGAAGGTTCTCAGTGTTGGTGCTGTTACCACCAGCCCCCTTGTCCTTGCCTCCTTTTTTCTCTGATTCTCAAAGAGCTCCCCTGGAACTTCTCATTGACGCCGTGCTTAATTGCGTTTGTGTTTGCGTCCGCACATTGAACGCATTTTTGCACGTGCTTGCCTCCCTTCCCACTCCCACCTTTACACACACCCTCTGGAAACCAGCTAGGCTTCACTTAAAGTAGTTCCGTCTTTTTCCTGCGTATTCAATTTATAATTTTAGAATTTTTCATTACCGCATTTATCCAACTCGTTGGCCATTTTTAGCAATTGCCAATTCGCTGTGGTTTTAGAGAACGTGGCAATTTTGGCAGGTTTTCCGCTCTACAGCAACAAGAACCACAATTCTAGCGCAAATAATTAAAAACTTTGCCAACTTTGTGCCAGTGTCGACTTTTTTCATAAATTATTAATAACCGAGCACTCAAAATGCAATTAAATCTTGGTCAACTTGTGGATCGAGTTGCCGCTCGCCGCATGCCACATGCAACAGCTGCAAAGCGCGAAATGAACCCAAATTAAAAATCCAATGCACACAAGACCCTGACACCATTCCACACACACACTCCCTCCAAGGACATGCATTAGGTAAGAACTGGAAAAGTGGATTTGGATTTAGATGCAGATTGAGTTTGTTAAATGAATGCAGGCAGGACCCTAATAGTTTGTAAAGCAGAAGGAAAATGGGAGGAGAGGGAAAAAGGCACTGATGACAAAGTGTGCCAGCACAACAGGACATTTGATGCACAGTGAGAGGAGAAATTAAGTCAAGTCAAGAAGTTGCATTGACATAAAGAACCAAAATAATTACAGAAGTTTTTTTACGTAATATGCAAGTACAGTAATAATTAAAATAAAAGATATTTATATATTGATTCTATTTTTGTCCTACTGTTACAATATGTTTTTTTAAGCCGTTAACGAACGAAGCATTTAAAGGAAAGGAAGTAAAAATTTAAACAAACAGAAAGGCAGACAGACAAAGAAATATAAACTATTTATTTGAGCAGCATAAATTTAAAATTAAAGCTTAATTTCCACAATTGTTAAACAAAATATCCAACCATTTTTGCTAATTAAATTACTCAACTTTTTTGCACAGTGCTTCACTAATTTAGCATTCAAACTATGCACCGTGTCGCTAATAAAATTAAAAACAAGTTTTTCCACTCGTATACTATTTATATATGAGTGTAGAGAGAGAGGAGAGAATGAGAAAAGAGAATTGTGTGACAGCTGGCAGCAGACAACACCTAAGAGGGGGAAAATGAAGAAGAATGAGCTTGGCGTTGGGTCATAAAAATTTCATTGGCCATTTTAGTTTTGAGCTGAGGTAACAGTTGGTTAATGACAGTTAAAAGCCATTTGGCTAAAAGTTTTTGCATATTAAAAACATATTTTGCCAACGAACATCGTGCTCACAAGCTAAATTAGTTGGCCAGCTCGTGACTGAGCCAAAATCAATCATCCAATTAGGCTAAGGCGATTTTTATGATATGACCCGGCTTTGATAGTTTTGAGTCCTGCTGATATCCTGATGTTGCTCCTGCTGTTCCCGTCGCTGGCAATCATAAGGAAAAAGACCAAATTTAACAGCAGCATTCGAGACTGGCCATTAAACCTAATCGTATTAAATGAGCAACCACCCAGACCCTGATAGACATTTCCAACTTCCAAACTCTAGAAAAAAAAGAAACAGAAGTTGAAATAATCACGGACACAGACGACAACAACAATCCGCTGACAGTTAACGCAAATTTATCGATTGACGATTAAAAACGGGCACAACAAGGGAACAGGGAACGTTGCTAGGCGACAGGCTACCAAAAATGGGAATCCTAGGGTGGTTCCAGCTATCGTAATGCCTCTTCCCCTCTCTGTCACTCACTCTCTCTGTTCGAGTAAAAACGAAAATCACAGGAAATTAATTACAATTACGCTGAACGATAAACGCTTTCCATTCTCTGTTTCCCTACCCCCTCCAGCTTTACTCCTCTTTTCTCTCAAAACTCTGCACTGCAATTCCGAACACATCCATTGGGCCATATTAATGGTCCAACAAAGGAGCAGGACTTCATGTGGTTACTGCTGGTTTACTGCCCCGACGATACTCGCGACTTATCGACACATTGTCAACATTTCCAGCTTTTCAAATGCCCGAATCAATTGTGTTTTTACTTATTTAAAAACTCCTCCCTCTTTCCCCCGCACAACCATAATGATATTGTGGGTTTCAATGAGAAAATCGACCTTTAGTTTTTGGTAAATCCATCGGCGTCGATTGTGCTTATGATCAGAGTAAATTGATTGGAAAATGCCTATAAAACGATAAAAGTGTGTCATTTTAAAAGCAGCTTATAACTGTGGTTTATTATTTATTACATGAAACTAGAGTCACAATTTGACCAAACTTATAAAATCAAAAGAAAATTTGTACTTAGCTTTAATGTGTTTTTAAATGAATATCATTCAAAATAAATTGTTTGCTCAGGGAATATAATCGTATAAGCCCAAGCTTATCTCTCTCTCTGTGACTCACTCAAAGAACACATGATTTATAATTTCAGATAGTACAGGTATTACTATCTAGTATTTCCCGCAGAAAACTCGACAATTGCGTGTTTCACGAAGGTTTCTTAATATGTAAATCCCATTTAAAAGCAAGTACAAAGCTCAGGGCGTGACTCAGGCATAATCCTATGACTAACAACCTTTCCGCAAATGAATGTCAGATCATAAAGCTAATGTGTAGTATGAAAAGAGAAAGAATATTTGCTTAAAGGTTTATCTAATGTTTCCGGCTACATCAAAGTATAGTTCAAATGGGAAGCAATTTAAATATCTATGGAGACGGTTTTCTGTTGACTTGAATGTTTGTTAATGCTGTCAGTTTTTAATGTACTTAATATTTGTTTAAGCCTCATCCTCCCACCCCATGGCAAATTATGCACACTTTTTGGCCTTTATGCACAATAAACTGGAAGCCAGTTCTAGATCAGAAAAGACCTCAGTTTGGGCACAAGGTGAATTCCACTAAAATGCCCCGAAGCCTGTGCCTTTGAAGCACTCATTCGAGTACAAGCCAGTAAAGTGAGTATATACATATATGAATACGAGGACTCAGCCCCGAGAGCGTTGAGAGCCCAGAGAGGTAAGCACATCCTTAAACATCCTCAAACATGCTTTTAATTTTGCGCATTAAACGTAGTTAATCCTTAAACGCCCCCTTTTTTCTGTGCTCCACACGTTTATGTAAATAAGCAGACTATGTTGAGGGATCAGACTTGGATGGGGTTGCGATTGCGGAAGGGGTTGAGGAGTGAAAGTGACGTGTTCAAGGGTTGTCATTATCAGAGTTCGTCGCGCAAAACCTCACTTAATGTCGCGTTGCATTAAATAATTGTTTCTGGGCTTTAGTTTAAATACAATTTTTATATACAGACATACATGTATGGTCATATGTCTATGACCATTTAGTAGCCACCCCCAACAATCCCTTGCCAAACCTCAACCTCAACCTCAACTCCTCGAACTGAAATCATCCAAATGCGACGTGACATGAAAATTGCATTTGGATATCTGTCTGTGTTTCCGTCTCTCTATCTCACTCGCTTTTTTTGTTCTCTTTCTCGCTTTATCAGCTTTTGTGCTGTCTGTGCATTTTTAGGGTGACCATGCCATATGGTTTGGCATCTTATTCGGCATTTTCACCCCGCCGCCTTTTGTCTATTTATGCATTTTACCGCGAAATAGGATTAAACGCTTATGTAAAGGACCCAATCAAAGTTGCCCAGAGCACACCTTGTGACGTCTATATCTATACGCAGCACATATGCCTCGGTTCCCGAGCCCTACTACCATCCAGTTGCCCGCAAATCCGCTTTTGAAATCCTATCAACGGCATTCTTTCCCTTTCTCCAGTTGGCCAAAAAAAAAACTTTGTCGCAATACGATAAAAGTTCCATTTTCAATTTGGCAATTTCTTTTGCAAGTAGTTTTTGTTTTATTCCAAAATCGTTGCATACTTGGAGGCGTCTTTTAAACTTTACTCCCAAAAACTTGACCATTTTTACGCCTTATAATTTTTGATGTCTTTAATTTGTCTTGCCCCAACGGACCTCGAAGCAATCGTCTGCCTAAGCCGCAGCAATTTTTATTATGACAGCAACAATAAAAACAAAAAAATGCGAAGTAGAGAAATGACACAGCTCGACTTGAAGATACTCATTAATTTGATGGGAAGTAGTATAAAAACAAAATAATGTAATAAAATGAATCGATTGTGAGATTAAGTAAGAAGATCGCCTAAAAGTAGTGAAGAACTTAGGTTCTTAGATACATGCTTCAACGAAAGTGAGTAGAACAATTTACCACAGACTTCATACTGAACACATATCCCCCCTGTGTGTAGGGTATAAAAAAATAAAGCACCGCCAACAAGTTGTAATACAAATTTTGTGGTCCATTTTACAAAATGAAAGTTAAAATGGAGTGAGAGAAAGTAAGAGAGAAAGAGAGAGATAGAGGTGGAGAGAAGAGCAACAGTAACAAGCATGAAAATTTATGTAACGTAAAAAATTTTTGATGATGTCCTTAAATCAAAATTTAAATAAATTTTCTAAAATAAAACAGTGGGCGTTAAGTGGGCGGCTGACTTCAATTCTTTGAGTTTTTATTTTCCATTTCCATTCTGTCTCTCTCTCTCTCTCACTCTCTGTCCCTCTTTATATTACTTTTGTACTTTGCCTACACATATTTCGTATATATCTCGTATTTATTTTACTTCTTGCTTCTTTTTTATTTGCTCGGCGAGAATTTATTTGTGGCCTCCGTTTATTTGGCATTTTGCATTTGCATTTGGACCAAACTCATAAGATTCATAAAACTTGGACCTGGACCTGGAGCTGGCCAAGGCGAACTGTAAAATCCGTTGTCTCAGCCAAAAGTTGTAAAAAATATACAAAAAAAGCAGCTGAATATAAATACATGAACTCATGCATTGTATATCATAATATATCACGGCAGATTGCTTTGGCTTTCCTTCTATTTATGATTCTCCTTTATGTTCGGCAATAATTTTCTTCTAATACAAAATATAATTGCATTGTAAAATTCTTGTTCTTTTCTCTTTGTACATGATTTGTGTTCTCCAAGGCAGCGTGTGCCTATAGATCCAACTTATTGGTGACAGCTTTTAGGCATAAGCTCCCAAGTTTTAAGTTTTTATTTGCGAAATTGCTTAAAAACCAAACCTATTTTTTAGAATATAAATAATAATCTTTGTTGACATTTATTTAGATATTTATCTTATAAATTAAAAATTGTGTGAGGATTTGATTACAATTTATACATTAAACTCTTTCTTTTCATTTTAAAAATGAACTCAATACAAATTTTTCCTCTTTGAATTGTAAGGAATTTATTGCATACACAAATAACTTTAAACATTCCAAACAATCTGCACAATTTTTAATCATTATTTATACTTTTTCAACCTTAACTCTTCTTTTCTTAGTTAGGAATTTAATTTATTTGTGTCTTTAATGGAGGTCAGGATTTAACTATTGTGACTGTACTTAAATTGTCAGTCAATGAATAAATTAATCGGAGATCTTACCATTTAGAAATACAGAAACATACCTATAATTTTAGGAATCGTATAGGAGTCCCTTTTAGTTCCCTTCCCTTAAAGATAAAAGAAGTATTATTCAAAAAACTAACTTCATTAAAAGACTAAAGAACTGCAAAAATTAATAATAAATTTCTTAGATAGTCGAAGGTGCCTCTACAAACTGTCGAGTCCAGAACCATGGAAAAACGTAAAAGCCCCAACTATTTTAGAATAACAAGTTGCGAGTTATTCAAGTGCTTAAAGTTTATAGTACACACACTCACACACACTTACAAACAGTAGTCGGTATTCGGTTCATTTGCGTAAGGGAATCTCATAGAGTCCACTATAGTCGTAAATATAACCCAGCGAGCACTTCAGAAATCGAGTCAATGACTCATAAAAATGCCAAAAATGTGTGCCCAGCTGGGGTAAGTAGTTGGTGGTTAGGTGATTGGGTGGTTGGGTGGTTCAGTTGATAGCAAAAGAGAAGGTCCTCGAGTCCTTGGAGCAACTCTGTTGGCTTGTTTATATTTTGCAAGTTGCGAAGCGTTGAAATATTGCGGTTTATCATATAAAAATAATAAAATTTGCATAATATCATTTTGAAATGTGGCTCACGCCCTTTGCCCGTTACCCGTTACCCGTTCCGGACGTCCAGCTGAGATCCTTTTGGCCGGCGGCTAGTGGTTGTAAATTCGCATATCCTTTTATGCGATGATGAAGTGAAAGTGTTGTGAATTATGGGCATTAGTTTCGAATGGACATGAAATTGGCTTGGAAGTGCTTTAAGGAGTTAAGCGTGGGATGAGAAGAAACCTATTGAAGGATTGTCAGCTGGGAGTTGAGCAGCAAACGGCAGCTGTTGATCAAGTGCCAGGATAACGTGGCATATCCTTGACGTTGTTGTTCTTCTTATACGATTCAAACTGTACTGATTTGAAGGGGACATGGATTAATTTTCCAGCAGCTGCGGTGGAAAGTCGCCTGTCGCCTGTCGCCAGACACGCGACTCATTGCATGCACGTTCTGACTGGGTAAATACACAGGACATACACATACACATACAGATACAGTGAAGTAAAAGGAAAAGGATTGCTGAGCCCTATGTCAATAAAAGCGAAGCACCAGCCACGCATTATCCTTGCAGGTCTCCTTTTTGTGTGATTCCGCTCGTGCGCATAAAATCATTCGAAGCGTCGTCAATCAAAGTGAAAAGCACTTTCAACTCAACTTCTGCCAGGCACTTGAAGCTATATCCCTATTGACAAACACTCAACTCAACGCATCTTAACTCATCAGACATGCATCAGGATTCGCTTCCCCCGCTTTTCCCTTGTGTGTCTCTCTTTCTCTCTTTCAATTGCCAGCCAAATGCACATTTTGTTTATTTTAATTAGTGCGAAGCAATAAAAAACAGCAAATGGCATTATGTGGAGTTTTTTATTTAGCTTTTTCTTAATTTTATACTTTTTTTTCCTTAACAGACTCTTAACTTTGAGACGAGAAATTGAATTGGACTGAAAGTAAGGGTAGTTATGGACAGACAGTCGACAGTCAAATTAGCTAGCCGTAGAGAGGTGAGAGTTTAAATTGGAGGTTATTAAAGATGCAAATGAGAAAATCGCAAGCCAAGTGAAAGAAAAGTTCGTAAAATATTCAACTTGATTACAAGGATAAAAGAAAGTCTGGAAAAGGGAATAAATATAAATGCAATAATCAAAGTTAAAAGATTAAAGGCTCCGAATGAAATGATATCATTGGGAAGAGTATTGATTATTTGCAGAACTTACCAGTATCTGAGTCCGTAAAAAAATTTATAGACAGACGAAAAGATTCATATCTATATCATAAATAGATAGAAAAACATGTATATTTCCAATAATCAATCATTCGATCATTGCAGTATTGATAACAAGTAGTGTCAATACCTATAAAAAATGCTGATTAGCTTCAGTCAAGGACTTATCCTCATCAATTTATTTGGTCTTATCCCATAAAAATAATAGAAAGCACAGCATATTCCCGCATTGTTAACTAAAGCAAAAACTAAACAAAGACGACTTTTATCGACGTACTTACAACCTAAAGACTCTTAAAGATTATGGCCCAGACTAAATCGAAGAGTGGAACCAAAAACAGAGAAAATGCTCATACATTTAAACATAAGATTGTGAGGGCAGCACGAACCCATACAGATGTAAATTTTTATGTTTCCTGTGGTGCTGTGAGAAGTGGGAACTGGAAACTGAGATGTGGGACCGAGATGAGGTAAGTAAACTGGGGAATATCTTGGAGAAATGTTGGCACAGTTTTGTTATTATCATTTCATGTGTTTTGCGATTCTTGTGCTATATTTTCCTGTTGTTGTTGTGTCTAAATTATTATTTTACATTTGGCAGAGTTGCCACACTTTTTAAAAATGTATAAAACGCGATTCTTTCCTTCTTCATTATGGCTGGGAAGGAGAAGTAGTGGGAGGATATAGAGCAATGAAAAGAAAGACACACAACACATGGACACTTGGGAATGGAGAATTTGTGCAATATTTTTAATATTTATATGGCAACCACACAAGCACACAAATCATCGGCAGGCGACGGCAACCCAAGGAAAGAACCATGCGAAAAAATTCCTGTAAATAATAAATTTCTTTACGCTACAAAAACAACAACAACAGCGTGAGATAGAGTAAGAGAGAGAGCGAGAGAGAGAGAATGAAAAAAGCCAGAGGAACAGCGAGAAGCGCGGAATTATAAACCGTGGAAAACTATTACCCCAAGGATGCTCAAATCCAAATACACACACATGTAAACAAATGCACACAGATACAAATACGGTTACGTGCTTGGCAGAATATTGCAAAAATATTGCAACAACAAAAAATGCAAACAGAAACAAATGATAAGCTACATGAAATCATGACGAAACATAAATACCCTTTCTTAAAGCAAAACTGTGCTTTTGAATAGAGAAGTACAACAAGTGACAGATATAAAAAAATGTAGAATAAAGCAACAAATATGTAGATCCTTTCTTGCTTTTAAAATCAATTCAATATCTCTGATTGTGAATTTTAATTCTCTGTATTGTCTCTTAAAATGCTTTCCCATCCAGAGTTTCTAAGCAGATGTAAAGTGATAAGAAGTGAGATTATTATCATAGAGACCAAGCCGAAAATTACTAACTCGGCTTATATTTGAAGAGAAGGTATGCAAGTAGTACACTAATTAAAGGCAGGGAGCAGGAAAAAAGATAATAACTGTAGCAATAGTCAATCTAAGCTATATTTCGAAGTGCTGATTGCAACTTCTCTTAATGCTGTTGAATAATGAGAGCAATCTTTTGATTTGCAAGCTAATTACAGTTATAATTGCTCAACTACCGTTAGATAGTTATGATTGCCTTACAAGCTTAATGAGCTATTTGATATACCCCTCAATTGGGATGGCAATAAGCATCGGTACATTGGGGGACTTTCAGTTTTTCTCGCCAATATTCCTGCTGATGAAGTTTTATGTTGGAAGCCAAAAAAAAAAGAAAACAAAAAAAGAAATATGAAAAAATGAAAAAATTGCAATGCGAATGTTCGAATATTCATTCATATGCAGACAACAGCAGCAGAGGATCCCTCGAGCTATATTCAATCCCCCAACACCCGCTGGCTCCTTCCCTCTCGCATCCCTCTCTCTCTCTCTCTCTCACTCTCTACTAGTTAACCTGCAGTGCCTGCAGCATTTGACTTATGTGAGAGAGTGTGTATTAATGTGTCTGTGTGTGTGTATCTGTGTGTGTCGTATGCAAGCACTGTGCATACTTTTTAATTGAGTGCGCGGGGAATTGATTGTCAAGGACGTGAACGTGGTCCTGACTCTGAGTGTGGTGAGTGTGTGTGTGTGTGGGTGTGAGCCACATGTGTTCGGGTTTGTTTGGCCACCGTTAACGTTACTGTTACCTTTAAGCAATTTTTTATAACCTGTTCGAGTGTGTACACTATGAATAACAGCACTTGACTTCCTTCGTTTTGTTTCGTTTTATTCTATTTTTCTCTGTATATTTTTTTTGGGTTTTCATTGCAAATAATAAGAGTACTTAAAGGGAGCTTTGGCTATAAGTTGGCGGTAACAGAGAATGCTTGAATATTGTTATGGAAATTGAGTATTTGAATAAGAACAGTGGCTGTCAAACAAGTAGTCGAAGGATCTACATGGAATTCCCTTCAAAATCATGCTTTACAGAAATAACAAACAATTCCATTCTCTCTCTTGTTTGACTTCTGCATTTCCGTTGCATGTTTCTATATCCGGCAGTAGTATAACAACAGAATGGCCATGGCCAGAGAAATATGTTTGTTATAAAATTGTTATTCGTTATAAACCTTTTGGGGTCTTCACTAATGTATCATATAACCGTCCATCTAAAATCCCATTCACTTAACAATTTGTAACGAACGACGAAACAAACTGCGAATGAACTCAACCATTTGCATTGCTAGGTGAATAGTTTTCTTTTTTCGTTTTTTTCCACCATTTTACCATTTTGAAGCGTGCACCGTTGTGGCCGCCATTTTGTAGTCGCATCAGCAACGGGAACTCGCAACTTGCAACTAGAAACTCGCATTGCAATTTCCGTTTGCCGCGCCATATAAATAAACATTTATTTTGTGTACTATTTCCCACACATGTCAACTACCGCAAAAATATAGTACTATTCCCCATCTCTCTCCCTCTCTCTCCTCACTCTCTATCTCTCTCCCCCTCTCTATGTTATTTAGTTGTTAGTTACATTTACAGTTACAGTTACAGTTACCGTTAGTTTAATTAATCTTAATTCACGACTGCAACAGACGCCGCTCTCAACTTCACATGCAAGATTTTATTTATAGCCCCAAAAAGGGAAAACGAAAAGAAACGCGAGAAAAACTAAAGCAAGGCAAGCCGTCCATTATATACCCTTCAATATATGATTTGATAGATAAGGTATAGGTAAACATATATGTTCATGATATATGTAGATACAGATTGATATATGTATGTAGATACAGAAGTAGATACAGAAATAAACAGAGATAACCAGACTCCGTTAGTGTTTATAGATTAATCGATAATGATCAATAGCCGAACCCTTAAAATGATCTACACCTTTAGTCCGAATCGGAATCGAAGAAGGTTCGGCTCAAAACTTAAAAAAATACATAAATTTTATTTTTAAAAGCAAAAAATATGAAAAATATTTAAAGTGGGATAAATCTAATATATCTTAATTTAATTATCATTTAAAGAAGAATAAAACATTTAAAGCGTTTGAGAAAACACTACTACATATTTTTATATATTATGGTTCAAATCGGCATAGCTTTTCGAAAGTGAATTTCTTTTACCGGTTTAAAGAACAATCCACAAAATCAAAAGGATTGATTGATGTTCTTAAAATAAGTAAAGTGTCCTACAGTAACATATGTAGAGGTTTTCGGTATTCTCCAAAATATAGAGTATAGAGAAGTCGCTTCAGAATTCACACAGTCGCAGCCATTTTTAGATGCACTTTTAGACCATGTTTGCTTTTTACTTTCAGTTTGTTGTTGTTTATTATGTTGCCGTGCACTTGAAAAGCGCCGTTATGTTGCATAAAAGCCACGCGGAAGTGGAAACTGAACTGCATTAAAGTGAAACAGAGACAGAAGAGAGGGTCGGGGATATTTCTAATAAATTCAAAAATAAAATTTTGTTTACGCCGCAAACAAAGACATCAAACAACATTTGAAAAGCGAATCGTTGGGATGTTTATTTGGCAATGCCATACATACATAAATCTGTTGTACATATAAATATACATATAGTACGTATATCTATCTGTCTGTGCAAATATATCGGAGCACAGACAATAGAGTGGGCGTGGCATTCACCCTCAATATGCTGTGCCAGCAATAATAATTCAATAATTCAATTTATGCAATACACCGGATTTGCATATTGACTATGGAAACAGTTTATTTTGTCGTTTTTGAAGCTGTGATTTTTGAATCGAATAATTTTTACATTTTTTTAACGGATCGTATAACAACTTTTGAACCACACTCAAGTTAATAAAATATTTTTATTCAAATCTGAAATTGATATAAATTTGAACTCGACGACTTTTTAAATGCTGACACGTTTGTCTAAAATAATTTTCAGATTGGCATATCGAATAAATTGTTTGAGTGGGAATTAGGTTGTTATTCATTTTATATATCATTAGCTGATATCATCTTGAGCACGCATCTCTTAATATAATTTACCAAATTAATATGTCTCGTTTCCATTTGTTTCCATCAATGCAATTGGTTTCATTTCGTGCCTGCCAATAACTAAGTAAAGTTTCCCTTCACTCCATCTCGGAGCTCATCTCGTTGTGGTATTCCCCTGTTTCCCTATCCTTCGATCCTTGGACTGATGATTAGTTGTGCAGCTCCCGCGTCAACCTTTGCGTGAGCTGTCAAAGTGACAACTGAATTGCAGCAAAAACTTAACATTAACCAATGTCGACAATACCCAATCCTCCTCAGCTCTTATTTCTCCCATAACATATACTTCCCTCCTCCAACTTGTACTCCTTGTGGTGTCGTTTAGACGTGTGCCCACTCGGAACAACATAGAGATCTTTTTCTGTCTTTATCTTCAACTCGAAGAAGCAACAGCAGACGATTGTTTCCCATAATGTACTATATATATTTTTCGTGCCATATGAATTTTCATGCATTTTGAGGCCACATCCCGGGAGTATTTTGGCACACGAAGTAAGTATTTCTTCTTTTTATTTCACTTGAGCTGTCAGTCATGAGCTCCCTGGTCTACCCTCTACTTTGGGGGTGGGGTATATACGTGGCATGTGTGGGTGCATGTATTCTAAAGTCTGGCCGCTTTTTTTTTTGTTGTTTTGCCTTCGCTTTTGACAGCTAAATGCAGAAGCAACTACACAACACTGGAAGACTCTCTGCCCCCAACACTCAGTTGTCAAAGCTCCATCTTCACCCCCTTTTTGACTGCTTTTAAAAAATGTTTCTTAGCAAATTGTTTGCCAAAATGCTGCACAGACATTGAGAAGGCGCCGAGAAGGTAAAGGCAAAGTAGAATTTGAAGCCCAACACCGGCAAGACACTAATGGAAGCCACTGTCATTTGCCTCCAGAGAGAGAGAGCGAGAGAGGGGAAGTGGTAGAGTGAAGGTGAAAGGGGTAAAAGGAGAAAGAGACGAATTGGGTGCTCTTCTCCCTGACAGTTGTGTCATATGCGTTTAGTAAAAAACGTACTCGCAACTTGTGTGTGTAGCACGTTAATTGAAGCTGCTTTCCTTTTGACAGCTGCCAGTGTTGCAAAGTAACTTTATTTACCACTGTCAACATAGAAGACAGCTGCTAGAGACTAGAAACGACTTCAGCTCACAAGCTACTTACGAACAGAAGCAAAATCATAAAGTTATATAACATATACTTAAGTATAGTCGTTCCTCGTACCAGTTGTGTTAAACAATAGAAAATCTCCAGCTAATCAGAAATTCTCTCTTGTCTTAACTCTTTCTTTATGACTATTAAATATAATATAGTCAAATATTGTGCCTAATAAATCTTATGTCTTAGATGCTGCTATAGCCTTTGTTGTCAACTTTTTATTTTATTTCTTTACTCTTTTTAAATAGCATGTCGCGTTTTTATATCTTCTTAAGCTAAAGCTAAGGCCGCCTTTACATAATCCAGAAGTTTTATTAAATATATATTTTCGACTCGAAACTAATTTCTATACATTTTATGTAAAAGGTCGATAAGTTATTAAGTCTAATACTTATAAATTCTTTTTAAATATCTTCTACAAAAATAAGTTATATTCTATCCATTAAAATAATATTTTATTTATCAGAGTTGTTTATTTGTAATTTTTAGCTTATAATTTTCTGTTAAAAAATACAATATTTAAAACCCGCTTCAAAAACATTATATACCTCAATCTATTTACATTTGTAGCCAACATCATCTCATCTTCCATTCACTGACCCAATTCACAATCCACAGATATACTTAATATCCAAGGAACTCAAATGCAATTCAACTATATTGCCAGCTGCTTTGCATATGTGTATGTCCTGAAGTATCCTTCGAGTTGGATTGAGTAGTAGACGTGATCGGATTAGCTATTTTATTAGAAGCTCTAGAACACATTTTTCATTTGCAACATGAGGTTCTATGAAAATTGAAATACGTTTTATTTATATAATATTCAATAAAGAAACCTGTGCACATCTATAGCTAACCCAAGCGTATGTTGTACATAGTATATTTTCGTATTTTCCTTCCCTTTTCTTTTTTTAACTAAAAATGATAAAAAGTTATGGGGCAAACGTGTGTGGGTAGAAGTCAGGACACCTTTGGCTTTGGCTTTGACTTTGACACCGGAAGGGAATGGCAACTAGTTCGTAGTAGATGTGTGTGTGTGTGTCTGTGCAAGTGGAAAATAGAAATGAATAAGTGAATTACTGAAAAACTGACAAACTGACAGACTGAATGCATTGCGGGTCTTTGCCGATTCAATCAGTTGAATAATGGCAGCCACAAATTCAACTAACTGCAAATGTTCAATACAATTTGATTATGATGGCATATGAGGAGATGTTAGGGGCAAGGAAGGGTATGAATGTAGTGGGTGTACTCACTGTGCACTTGATTGAGTGCCTTGCCATGGCATTTGAGTGGCTTTGAGTGCCAAGCAGCGTCAACGAACAGCTCTGAATGTGAAAATTGCATAAATGCATGGCACTTTTCTGCGATTGCGATTTCCATTCGGAGAATGGGACACTCTTTAGTCTCCTCATATGTGAGGTCTTCTGGCTGTTGTTGTTATTGTTGTTGTTGTTGTTGTTGTTGCTGTTGGTTTTCAATATTCAAAACAGTTTGCCATATGCAAACGTTTGGCTACAGCCCTCTAGGGCCAGAGCCAGAGCCATGGCCAGAACCCCAGTCAGGGCCCAAAACAAATGCACACAAATGACCCAAGCGATGGACAGAGTTTTGTGGCCTTTAGGGGTTCAACTGGCCTGTAGACTGGACAGCCAAGTATAATGGAGAGGGGAAGCTATAATCGGATAGGGAAAGGGGGGAACCGTATGTCTGGGCCTGTGTGAAAGGGGTTCTTGCAATCAGACAACAATTGTTAATAATAAATGCATAATTTGCAATTGGATTTTGAATGTTTTTACAAGCTGCCCAATGGGAACGGGTTGATTAACGAGTCCGGGCTGAAGAGGTTGCAAAAAGGAATGTAATTGATGTGAAAACATGTGGATGGACAGGAGCTGAAAGTATTCTTCGAACTTTTGAATGAATTGAAGTGTGTAAGGACTAAGATTGATTAATGAGCTATACGAAACTAAAAGGACAAGAACTCGTGAATAAATGTGAAAAAGAAATTCAAATTCATAACTGAAAGGATGACAAGATGAAAAGAGAAAGGATCAGGCAGGTGGGTATGGTACACTAACCGGTTACCACCACAACTAATTGGGCTAACCGAAGCGTTAACTCATTATGTGGCATATGAATTCAATAATTTCCTATAGTTTTTATTGTTTTCGATTAAAATATCATTAAAATTGGACAATAAAACTTAAAATGTATAAAGAAAGCAAAAGGAAACAGCGTTTACAGAATTGTTGGCTTCCCTGGGGTAGGGAAAGGTCACTCCTTAAAACTTACATATGTAAAATGGTCAATTAACTTAATTAGATGGCAGCGCATGCAAAAGGCGTTGGTGCGCTACTTTTTAAGTAAAATGTAGATGAAAAGGCAGAGGTAAATTCAGGGGTAGAGTAGCAGCTGTCCGGGTAAGGTCCAGAAATTAGAGTTGCCCAAAAGAAGTGAAGGTACGATCCCAAATCGCACCTGCCGGAACAGCCAAATATCGAACGAAAGAAACTAAAATAAAAGAAGGAAAAATGGGAAAAAGCAAAGCAGCGAATGACCAACTGCCCAGTTGGCCACGCCCACCCAAACCAGCCTGAAGTCAGTCCACAATTATTGTGTTAGTTGTTGTGTTCCTCATTAAAATTGATGTCTTAATTTGAAGAGTTTTACATGGAGCAGCAGGACACGCATATACATTCCAAGAGGCACCCTGTAATTAGGCGCCGCGGCAAGAGTAATGCCATCTACCAGCTCGAGAGAGAGATGGAAAGGGACAGACAGAGAGAGAGAGAGAAGGGGACAGCCCTTGGAATTGAAATTGTTAACAAATGAATTTTACCACGAAATTGACTCGCGGGCATGAGGATGGTCTCTGGCATCTGAGGCTGCAAAACAGAAGCTGGTTCCGAGTGGACCAGTTAAACGCAAAGACAAATAACAAGAAATGCACAAAACAGCATTGGGGCTTTTGATTACGAGATTGGCTTTAGTGCATGCGCTGCAATTAAGCTGAGGACGACGCTTCCCTCAGAACAGAACAGAACAGAACAGATCTGAACCTGAACCTAAACCTGAATCTGAACCTTAGTCCCATCTGGAGGGGCGTGCGCTTTATGATGAAGTTGTCAGTGGTCTGGGCTACCGTTCTGCTGATGCCCTGAGGGTCCATGTCTGTTGGTTTAACTTAGCCCCACACAATCAGTTAGCTAGTGCCTAAAGCAAGTCCTGAAATGGCCACAAAACGCTAACGATTAGGTTTAAATATAAATCTTGGAAGAAAAGAAACAAATTTATATTCTTTTGAATTATCCTATAACAATCACTTACAATTTTATATGTAAATGAAGTTTATTTTATTGTGAATTGATTTCTTGTACTCTGTAATGTATTTCTGTCTCTGTATAAGAAGTTTTCTTAGTTTTCTTATTTGTTAATAGTTCTGTGTAGCCAAAATTACCTATATGTAAAACGCTCAAAATGGTATAATTTAATTCTAGTGATAATATATATAACTGGTATTTTAATTCTTTAATAAACAAAAGAAAATAGGTGAAAAATTTCATTAAGTCGAAAATGCTCTAAAAAAGAATAAAGAATCTATTAAGTTTGTTATTTATTATTTTTGAACAATTCTCAAGAAAATTTTTTTTGTTTGAATTACAAGTGCTTAGAAAACAAATATCAAAAAAATATTTATACATATTAAAGTATTATTATTTAATTTATGGTATGTACGACTATTTTCATTAAATATGTAATATTGGTTGGGAATTTTGTTAAAGTCTTCAAGGGGACAACAAGAATCTCCGCAGATTTAATTTCTTAAAGATGGCCAACCCGAAACACTTAAAGATTGTAATAGCTAACCCCACACAGCTGTTGGTGGCCAGGACTGAGGACTCCGAACCCGTATGTCTCACATCCTGCCATTGATTCGATTCACAATTCGCCATGGCAGAGCCTATCACAAAGCCATTGTCCTTTCTAGACGAGTATCCATGCATTCAGGTAGCCCCTGGCAAATGCTCATCGTATGCATTTGTCAGTGACTCGGACATCCTTGGAACATCCTTCCCTTTATCAGAGTGTGTGCCAAGCTTTAGTTACACTACTTTGAATTTGGATTATGCTCAGGCCATTGGAGTATCCTTCATATAACAACCTAATCTCCGTTGGACATGGACAGCTGTTGTTTGGCTGTTGTTATTATGCCACCTTTCTGAGGACTCCCGCAGGACAGACTACTAATCACAAGTCATTGCAGCTATTGTGGCTCATGTCAGTTCCTAATGAGACTGCAACGTAACACCCAAAAAAAGAAGAAAGTGCAACTCCAACTCCAAGACACAGATGCCTGTAAATCCTGTTGTCATGTCGTCCTGTTGTCCTGGCGTCACCAAGTGCCTGGCACTTGATTTCCCAGGCTATATAATTTTATGCACCAGAGTTTTACAGCCGTCAAAGTGTCAACTACGTCGCGATGTTTCAACACTCACATCCCTGACATTCTCAAGCCCAGACATGTCTGATGCCTCGGGCTGAGGCTGAGCATGTGTCTGGACAGACAACTGTCTGACTATCTGTCTGTCTTTCTGTCAGCTGGAAATTGGATGCAAGCGCCTCGTGTTTATATTTTAAATGTCAGCACAACTGGCAATTGGATAGGATGCATCCTGTCAGGGACTCTTCTCTTCGACTAGAGACAGAGACAGGGGAACAGCTCATTAGCAGCCTTGTGTGGGCAGCTCACGCTTATTACCATGCACATTATCCACAGGCAGAACCCAAAATCACATTCACACTTGTAATTGTAACTAGTTTGGAGCAGTCCCTGAACTACTCAGGACTTGTATTCCACTCCTGACTGGACAATCATAAATCTTCAACACGGCCAGTGACTTTAAAGAGCGTCAGCAAACAAGCGCATAAATATAAATCAAAGCATATGAAATGGATTTTTACAGTGGCGGCGTGTAAACTGCGCATTAAGGGTGTAGCATTTCACAACACTGGCACCAAAAGTCTTTAGTGTCATATTTCCCCTAAGGGCGAGATCTATTAGCACTCAAAAAGGCGAAAACACACATTACGAAAAGCCAAAATAAGGCCTTCTGTTATTTAGTTTTCGGAATCTTGAGTTCTTAAAATCGTTTTCTTTTTCCCATAACTAATCTTAAGAAGTGATGATTTGGAATTAGATTTCGGAATCTTTAGTTTTTAAGTGTATATAGACAGAAGATCGTTGAACTAAGATGTTGCTTTTTATTTATTTAATCATACTTCATTTCTTAAAGTAAAACTTTGCTATGCTTCATTTGAAAACCAAGTTCTAACTAATAACTTTTAAAGTCTTAACTTATTGCACAAATTTCATGAAGATTGACCTTAAGAATATTAGTAAGTTAAATTTGGTATGCTTAAATGACGAATTCTGAATCTTCCAAAAAGTAACAAAGATGAACAGCTTTTATTCTTCTTCTATTTTTAACAAGCTTATCATTTGTAGATTGATCTTAAGAATTTAAGTAACTTATTTTGTACATAATATCAAATATGGGGTTATTCAACAAATATGAGACTAATCTTTATTGGTTATCCCAACCACCGATTACCCCAACTTCATTCCATTTCATTTAACTACGCAAAGAAGGCATTCCAAATATGTTTCTTTGCCATATTTCACTTTTAAAATATGTAACCCTCTATAACTGACATCGATATTTGTATTATTTAGAGCAAAATTGGTTTTTCCTTTTTCTCGGCCAACTGACCAGCAGCAAATAAGAGGGGAAAGCCCTTCGAGGTAAATTTGGAACCCCTCAATGTGAGAGTCTTGAGCTACAGCTCTGTTTGTTGGGGAGAGAGATGGAACTTCTCTTACTTTTTATGTTTTTAATGGCAGAAAGTAACATTATTTATAACTCAGCGGCGCAAGGATAATGCCATATTAAATGTCAACTGCACTAGACACACGCTCATAAGACTTGTGGGACACACACAAATCCCAAACATAAAAAATCTATTGCTTCGTTTTCCTCGTCTCTCTTTATTTTATTTTTGGAGCGCTCGAAACTAAAGTAAGTTAAGTCCTTAAGATGTCCTGCAGCGACAAAGGCGGAAAGTAAATCCGGCAAGGTTACCTTTTTTCTTTCCTTGACATAAGGAGGGTTGACCCTCGTCGTCGTCCCTTTTGTCTTTACGCCCCAGTGAAGACTAGTTGGACTCCAAGTCCCAGTCAAAGTCAGGGTTTGAGACTGTTTCGGAGTCTCCCAAGTGTGCTCCTGTGTCCTGTGATTCCTTTTGGCCACTCATTTTTAATTCAGCTCACATGCTCACATCTGTTGGTCACCGGAGTATCCTTCCTATCCAGTTTCGGCCGCTACATGCTCCATTGATTTATGCGCTGCCAATGCACGCGCTCCTGTTTATCCTTGCTCGTTGTTCTCCCCTCATCATCCCAGGTCCCATCTCTAGGTTCTCCAACTGCGGCATTGTTCATCATCTGCCTTGCTGGCTACTTTGTTTCATTGTTTCATTACATTGGCCACATTTGTGGCTCATTTTGTACATGCTCGGCATGTCTGAAAATGACCACAGAATTTCATTATCCGTTCCAAATTCGTATTGTAATTAATTTAATATATAAGTATATGTATCGTTTATAAGCATTCTCTTTTCTAACTGCAGTCATGCGGCTTATTTGTTAAGAGATACCTCAAGATACCACTTCTGCAGAACTCTCTGTCTCCCTTTCTTTCAAATCGCTCCTGCTCTCGGAAAATACTTGACCATACAAATTCTAATACTAATACTTATGCTAATACTACCAGTATTACTCATAATAAATATATGATCAATAATTCTTACGCTCTTTCAATCTGTCAGCGAAGCGATTCATCTCTGTCCAGTCTGTCAGAATTCCCTTTAAGAACTATCCTTCATATTCACAAACAAGAAAGTGTATACGCTGTGTCGGCACTTGCTCTGCCTCTCATCGATACTTCTCTAACAAATGATAAGTAATAACTAAATCCCAAGGGGAAAAGAGATGGAGTTGGCTGCCAGTTGTGGATCCTTTTTGTTTAATTTCATCAATTTAATTAGTTTCCTTTCGCTCCAATTGTGGCCCGACTGCATGAGAATTGTCTTCCAGGGAAATGCACAACAGTTGCGGTCGAATCACGTACCAAATGAGCAAATGAGGGGCAGGGGTTAGTTCTTATCCTGCATCCTTTATCCTTCATTTGCCTGGGGGCGTTGCAGCATATTCGTTGACTGCTGCTGTTCACACCTACTTCTAGTCTAGGGGCTTATCAATCATAACGGCAATTGACTACCAGATTTTGACTTTTGAATCCTTTTTAAAGCGAAACTGCATCTTTGACTCTTGGCTTCTGCTCAATCATGGCCATCAATCATGGCATCCCCGGGGCCGATTTTCATTTGTATGTCAACTCCTACTTTTCTCCTTCTCCTCCTACTCCTACTCTCCTCAGCCGCTGCTTATTGTGGTCTTTGTGGTTTTTCTTTCATGTTTCTGCCTCTTGTTCTTATTCTCTTCTTTTTTGGCTTTTGGTTTTTGAGGCAGCCGCAAAGAAAAAAGGACGCGCATGTAATCGGTATCTCAATTTCGGCAGCTGATACTCAGATCAAGCTATGGACATCCCCGGGATGTTCCTTTGTTGTGTTGTTGTGCATTGTAGGTGTGAAATGCTCAAAGCGCTCATGCATATCCTGTTGACAGGACTATGCTGACTGTATCAGCCTCAGTTTGAGCCTCAGTTTCATCCTCAGCCTCAGCTGCCTGCTGGCCTCAGGTCCTTTGTTCTTTTGCGCCTCGTCCCTCTTATCTGTCCCTCAGTTCTTCCTGCTTAAACTCAACTCAACAGAACTGCATGTTGTTCTTCCTTATAACATGTGTTTCACAAATGTTCCCTGCCAACATCTTCATCATCCTCGACGTCGTCAACTTATCGCTTTGTCCTTTCTTTACAATTTTTAATTTATGTTCGCTCTTTGTTCCGCAGGACCATCTAATAACTCAATTAAATGGCAGCTCCTATCAATAAGCTGCCTTGGTGTAATCTCTGTAAAAATGTTCGCATTCTTTAATTTAATATCCTGTGAATATGGCACAAATGGCAAACCGCAACCGCAGACGAGATGCACACTCTACGGAAGTTGATGCCGTAGAGCTGTAGATGAAATCATTATGCCAATGACAGGAATATCAATTTACGCACGGAGGGAAATATGCGCCCGGGGAAATGCTCCATTCACGTTTAATTATGTCGCGGTGTGAGCGGAAAATTCAAAGAAAATATCTACTATATAAAAATGGTCTTTATTGCTCAAGTTAGAGATGACACTATGTGCATTTCTCAGTTTATTGGTAACATAATTAAACTTTCAACCTATGCTCAGGGCACAAGTTACGTATAACAAAATATAGTATGTTTATTTGTTGCCTAATTCTATACATATTTTTATTTTTATATACTTTGGTTGTTAGTTTATTGAATTTTTATTTTGATACTTAGATCTTGTTAAAATTTTATAGGATTTCTTAGACCAACGAATTGAATATTTCGATGGAGAAATCACCGTATCATCTCCAATGATTCATTGATCCAAGTGTAACTCTGTCATTCTGCCGGAAGCAAAGCAAACGGCATGAAAATTTGCCAAGTCATTGTTAATATAGACGTGAAATGCCAATAGAGTCTAAAGGGAAATGCAGAAATAAGTTGAAGAGGAGGCGACGGTGGCAAATCTAATAAACACCACCGCAAATCAACTTGAAAAATTCAAAAGAAATATTACAAAGAATATATATATAATTGGAAATGTAGCGAAGAGGATTATGAAATTAGGTACCTGTGTTCTAGGAGTAGGTAGAAATAATACTAGTATTTTGGTCTAATTAGTGGCTCAGCATGTACAGAACCTACTTAAGTGCCTGCTTGAGAGCCTAATTGTAGAGGGCCGTGTCTAAGCCGGATCTTAAGTCCAAGACCAAAACCAATCAGGCACTTCATTTGCATTTTAAGCAACTTCGTTGAATGCAACCGAAATCAGCTTAGAAAGGAATCAAGAATCGAGAATGGGAACGAGATCGGGACCAAGAAACAAGTCTTGATCTTTAAGTAGGCGTAACGTAAGCAAAGTCCCAGAGATTGTCTGGGAATTATTGATATTATTAGCTGCATAATTGAGCTATTTATAAAAAAAGAAATAAGAAGAAATGATGTAACGATGGGCTCCAAACGAGCTGTGAACCGTAGGTGTTGGCCCAAATCACGACACGACTAATACTAATCTGCCCAGACAAAGCCAACTGAATAAATGAACAGCTGGACACCTGGGTATTTGGGCACCTGCGTATTACAATTTCAGTTTGTTCCATGGGGTTTCGCTTAATTAAAAGCTGCTTTTCATCTCAAACAGCCAGTGCATCTCACAGTATGATGTCTGACCCCTCTCACCTGTTTGGAATTCGAACAAAGGCCGTTAAAATTTATCACTCCACATGCAACGTGCAGCGTTCAACGTGCAACGTGCAACGTGCAGAGGTTGCAGCTTCCCCAAAACGAGGTGCTGAGATCTTAAATTGACATTGGCCGCCTGCTGCTGATTAGCTGCTGATAAGTTTTGGCTGCCAAGCACCAGCAATCAATGAGAATGTTATGTAAATTCTTTCCCCCATTCCCCCCATGACATGCAACCCATTCATTCTTTAAACTAATCCATGTCCAACTCAAACCTCAGACTCCGACAAGCTTCAACAATTGTGTTGCATCTGTGGGCACCAAATGTGACACCATTGTTTGGCCTTTTTTTCTCTTATCTCAAAAACCTTTCCTATCTTTATCGCTAACTGTGACCGGGTCTAATGTCTTCATCATCATTGGACTTTTTACTATTTAAGTTTCTGGTTTGGTGTTTTACAAATTTCATTGTTGCCTGCAACTCTTTCTACTGACCAAATGAAGTTATCACAAATTTGTATTTGAATTTTCAGCTGATTATACTACTAATATTATGCAGAAATTAAAACACTTCATTAGTGTCGTGTTAATGGACCACGTGGCTTTTCTGACTTGTTTTTTTTAGCCTAAAGCGTGAAAGTTGCAATGATGTTGACAACAATTCAATGAAAGATTTACATTTACAAGAGGTTTAATATAATATGATAAATAAAGAGCTTTCCATCTTACCAGTGAAAATTACAGAGAGAAGGAAAATTGGATTAGAAATAAGATATTATATTCATAAGGGGTTACTTTTTTAAAACTGCACGTTCTAGGCAACTGAGAAATAAGCAATAACATTTCATGTTATAATTCCTTCAATTTAAAAATGTCAATTTCAATTTTAACATACGAGTGTTGGAGGTAATTCTTTAAAAAGATCTACCCTTCACTCTTTCAAAAAGTTTTCCATTTCAAACTTCAGCCTTCCATAAATTCCAGAATAGATGCTATTATTGAAATGCTCAATGTCAATTTGAATTTTGATATACAAATTGGGTATTTCGGTTGAACCAGATGCGTGTCTTTTCATTTGACGGCACTGTAAAGTCTAAACACATTTAAGCCCCTACTAAGTGTCATGTTGAACACATGTACATCAAATTCAATCAAATCAAATCAAAACCCGGCTCTCGTCCCCTCGTTCCTCATCGGAATAAGTACAGTTTGTGTTTGTGTGATGAGAAGCATGAAAATTGTCCTACTACGTGTGTGTGTATTTTATGTGCCTGTCATTTGTCTGTCAATCAGCTGTCGCATATTTTTGGCAATAAGGGTTAATTTACGCTCATAATCCTTGCTCCAGGGCTGATGTTTCGGTTCCCGTTCCTGCTCCTGACATTTGCTTGCACAATTTTGTCACACAAATGTCCTTCAGCCTGAAACAACAAATTTCACTTTGTTTTCACATTTCGCCAAACATTGGAACATTTTGCAGTCTTCTATTGATTTTTAATGCTGATTGACAGTCGAGCCAGACTCTTCTCTCAGACTGATTGACAATTGGCCTTGCCAGCCTGCATTTCCCTGGGTTTTTCCAACGCTTTTATAGTTTTCATTGCTGTGGGAAAATTAGCATAATTTTTGTATAATTGTGGTGGAAAAATATTTTGCGGAAAGCTCCCTTAATTGCCACATAATTGCGCCGAAAAAACCTCTATTAAGAGCAGAAACAACAACAATGTTGTCATTCCGTTCCCCCTACAAAGTGAGGGGCGGAAAAGGGGCGGTACCACATCAATTACACTGCAACTACACGTACTTTCATTGATGATGGTCCTGTTCCTGGATGAAGGATAATGGCAGCAATTCCCTCAACGCATCCAAAAAGCTAATCACCCTGGAGACAACCTCTACAGATAGAGAAAGAGAGAAAAAACAGAGACAAAAGGGAGGTGAAACGAGAAATCTCGCATAATTGTACCTCATAATTTCAGTTGTTACACGCGAGAAAAGGTTGCCATCACACCACAAAATGGCAGATGACCGTGTGTGTTGTCAGGGTTGCAACCACACTGGCTTATTCACACTTAATCGTTGGGTTCTTATTTGCACCGTTGCGCAATAGTTGTTGTTATTGCAATAATTTAAGGATTATATTCATAAGTCCAGGACCATCGTTTATCTGAAACTTCAGGCATTGCTGGAATAATTGATGTCTAGGGTAGCCTTAGGGATGTGTGGACAAGAGAATATCAGTAAAAACTCAGAATTGGTGCACTTAAACGACTGGATAAAGGCACTGCTTTTTAATAATGATAATGCCAACAATAATATTTAATATAAAGGTGTCGGATAGTTAAAACGATATTTTAAATATAAGAACTATAAACAGAGATTCCATTTTTAAAATATGTAAAATTTGATGTAAAGTACACAATAAAAACCAGAGAGAATCTATGAAAAATAATAATTAGTATCGATAAGATAAATAAAGAATAAAAGTCAGTAAATGTTGCTCATTAAATGTAACATTATTGTTTGTATTCTTTACCAAATTTATAAGATTAATTAATATTTATTATTATATATTATATTATATATATGTATATATATATGTATGTATATTATTATTTACGAAATTATATAAGAATATAATTATAAGAATATTTTGTCAAACGAAAATTTATTTTTGATTTAGCCTAATAAATTTAATACGAAACAAATCAGAAATCTAATTTTTTTTAATGTAATGTAATTCAAATAAATAAAATTAAATTAAATTAATTAAATTAAATATATAATTTTATTTTTAAAAACATTTACATAAATAAATATTACAGTCAACTAGTCCGAGGGAAGCCAGTATTTTATAAGAAAAGGTATAAATAATAATATCACAGAAGTTGCATATCTACTAATTATAGTAATGTACGATTGCAGACTGAATTTGAAACCGAAAACTGAATCGATATGCCGCATTGAGTGTAGCGCAGCATGAAGGAAAAATTAAACCGCAAAATTAATGAGCACAAACCAAATGAAACGATGCACAAAGTGTGCCGCCGTCGGCTGCTCAAGTCATCATCCACTTGGTGGTGGGTCTATGGAACTGTTCTCCTAGCTGGACTCACACATGCAGTGCAGTGTTGCCTCTGGGGTGGGAGAGAGGGAGGAAAAGTGGGAATGGGAGTGGGAGTGTCGAACGGTTGTTGCAATTTGGAAGCTAATGCAAACATACGCTTGTTTGCACAATTCTCCAGCTTTAGCTCTCCGTTGATGCTAATCGCCAGAGACAATTTAATCTCTAATCAAAATTCAAAATCACAAATTTCCGAATCACCAAATGAGAAATGCGGAATGCGAATTGCGAAATGAGAGATGATAAATGGAAGCTGATGGCGAGAGGGGGAGTGGGTGGAGGAAAGAGAGAAGAAAGAGGCATGAAAATGCAATCATCAGAGACTTGCGTATTAATGAGGACATTAAGCCAAAGACAACAACAAAGGCCGGAACTAGTTGAGACCACATCCATCTACATTCCCTCCCCCCTTTAAAACTCTAAGGGTTGCATTTAGCCCTGTTTGTTGTTGTTTGTGAACTGGTGCCATCGATTAATGAACAATAGCAAAATATCGCATACTCTTTGTTTACTTTACCAAAGGATTTTCACACGTTCCTGTGAGTTGCCCAACGCGTTGGTTTATAATATTTAATTATTGATTTATTAAAGAGAATATGGCAACCCCCTTGGAACCAGTGTGAATCTATCTGTGTATATCTGTGTGTATGTTAGCTCATTAAATGTAATGAACGGCAATGCGTTAACTAGAAAATTCAACAAGCGAAACAAAACAAAACCAAACAAAAACCAAACAAAACGAATCGAATCGAAAAGTAAATCAAAAAACCAAAGCCAAACTAACGAGCTGTCTGCGTGGTCAGGTCCAAGGATCGGCATATAGTCTTTGAAGTACAGCGTGCTTAAGGCATTAAAATAAAAATAAAAACAACAACTTTTTTTATGATCATTTGTTTGGTTACAGCAAACGTAGAAAGACCTCGCAAGGAACTGTTCACAAACAAAAGCCGCACTCCCCAGCCACAATCGTCCCTATCTCGAGCCCAGTCTCCGTTTCAGTCTCAGTTCTCAGTCACAATTCTCAGTTCTCAGTTCGCGGCGTGGATGCTGCTTCGATTTAAAGATTGTAATGGGAACTCCTTTAACTGTGTTTGTGTGTATTGCATGTGTTGCATGTGCCGCATGACCTGCTGCCAGCAAACAAACAAAAACCCAAAAATACAACTCGAAATTCACAAATCCCTTGCACCTTTTCCGACAAAAACAAAATCAAGAAGAGAGACTGAGAAAACACAAAGCAAGCGACGCACGACGTTCCACAAACAAGACTCATACGTAGAATTTGAATTCTGAGGGCTGCACTCGAAAACAGACTCGATCAACACTCACATGTAAATACAATTTGAATGGACACAGTTGAATTGTCAAGTCATTGTGTAATCGTCACTAAGCCGACGTCACGAGACTAAGGATTGTCCAAGAAATTAGCATCCAAAGTCTGGGAATAGAATATAGGATCAAGATCCTGTTAAAAAGAAATTTCAGGAAACTTGACTAACTGATTGATGGGTTGCCAATTATAGTACAGAAATTTGTGTTCATTAAGAGCTAGAAAAGTAAAACGATATTTTAGAAAATTCTATTTTAAAAAGAGGAAAGTCTTTAAAAATTTTTAAGAAGAAATTCTCTACATCATTTAATTAGTTTTCAAATTTGAAACAATTTTTGAAAATATGAAACTATAATTTATGTTCAATCAGTTTTATATTTTCAAAAATTCTCTTTTATAAAGCGTATATTGCAACTATCAAGTAAAAGTTAACCTATATTCGATAAATATTGCATTCGTTTTTAAAACTCTACATAAGAAACTGTCGGAAAGAATGATATCCACAGGCAAAAAATTTATACAAAATAATATGAAATATTCGATTTCAATAATCATTTTTGTTGGATCCTTTATATTCAAATTTAGTATCCATTTTTCATTCATTCATTTATATATTATTTCTATTTTTTTAGCCGTATTCTCGACCTTCAAATGGAAGCAGTTTATTTTTGTGACTCTATTAAATCCAGCTTATGGCATTTATAATACCAACTTGTACCCTGACAAACTCTTTCAATTGACTGTTCGCTAACAGATGAAGAGATGGAAATGTGAAAATGGGCATAGAAATATCACAGGAAATATCAAAATAATAAACCTCGCGTACACGCGTCGAGGACAACAGCGATGAGGATGATAAAGATTCATCATCTTGGGAATGAGACAGAAGTCGACGACAATGTGCCACAAATAAATACGGAGAGGAAGCTGCCACTCAGCGACGTCACAGACAGAGACTTCTCTGTCTTGTAGTATTTAAAATACCCTTTCTTTGAGAGTATTCTAAATTCTTCAATAAAAACGTGTGAATCACTTTGCATATTTTGTAGTTCTTTTACTTCATTTGACAGCAAACTATTGTGTTTATCATAAAGCTGATATGAAAATGACTAAGCGTATTAAATAATAAGTTCATTATATTAATGCAATAAAGAAAGAAAAAATCTCGATGAATATTTATTTTATTTGAACTATAGTTAGTTAATAATACTTTATATATACAACATTACAAGTAAGAGTATACAATAGTCGGTTTTAGAGCACTATCCCAATATGGATTTTTGAATTTCCGCAGTTTTATTTGCCACTGTAAAGGCGAGCGTGCTGTGAGTGTGCATCAGAAATCGTACTTTAATTTACACTTGAAAGACTTTTCACGATTTTTTCTCACAGCACACGGGAAACGTGTCCGCAACAAATGAGCAGCGACGGTCCATAAAAAAAGGATCTCCAAAAATGGAAGGAAAATCAGGGAACCAACGAAATGTCAAGCGTAATAATTCGATTGTCCACTCAAATGAAATCGAATGCACAAATCACAATCGCAATCGCAAATCACAATTTCTGTGGAGGGTGAACTATTGGGAAAAGTTCAGTAGTTGTAAATTGTGCAGAAGGGAAAATCATTTCCCAAGCAATAATAAACCATAATTGTTGTTGTTGAAGCGATAAGCATATTGCACTCTCCCTCTCCCCCTCTCCATCTCTTCTCACTCAAGTGTTAAGTGTCAGCTGCAGGATAAGTGCGTGCTGCGTGCAACGACAGGATATTTGTTTGTTTATCCTTGTTCCTTGCTACGAAATGTCTGTATGGGTGTGTGTATGAGATTGCAAACACATCAGTGGCAGGCACATTTTTAATGCATACTTCAAGGCAACATGCGCATAAAAATCACGATAGGACATGACATGTGTCTGAACTGAGAAATAAGTGTGTTTTGCACAGATCCTGTCCTGTGATAGGCAGACGCCCCCTCAACAAGTTGACCAAAGTCAAGTTCAATTTTGTGCTGCACTCTCGATATCTCAGCTGCAGCAGTCACAATCCAGAGTGCCAACCAGAGATTTGTGGTTGATAGGGAAGAAATTGGGGAACATTTACTAAATAGTGTGACCAACTACACACTATCGACAGATGAGAATAGCAAAGAATGCTGATGAAGTTGATTATGATTTTGTAGAATTTTGCCTAAGCAAGAAGTCAAATTATTTACACATGGTGTAAGCAGAGCCAGAGAATTTTAATTGACGAGTAGAAAAGCAACCAAGCTTACACAGTGTGACCAGCTTCGAAGTGAAAGCAAAGAGTACAAGATGCAGCTAAATATAAATTTCAAATAAACGTAAATATTGAATAAAAATATTATTTACATTTGGACTTACACTTACTCACTTACAAATAAGCAAACTATTTAACAGCAGAGTGTGACCATGCTTGATTTTAAATGAGACAATTAAATAATAAGCTAAAATTTATTATCATTTTTGTTTTTCTTCTTTTTTTAACTCAGAGTAAAATAGTAATTATGAATGAAGAGTGGCTTAGTATAATAGATTTTCCTAATGACTGAGTTTAAATCAGAGACTTTATCATTTCCACTAATTTTCAACTTTTAACTACAGTGTATACCACTCCAGTAGCCATTCCAAAGTTCAAAGCTAATGTTAAATCCGATTTAAAGCTACAGTTACAGTTGTTGTTAACCTAAAAACCCATATTACATGCAATTAGTTACCACAAAACTTTTGTATGAGAACTGCATGCGAGTAATCTGAGAGCTTTAGACAATTATTTATGAAACTGAATGTGACTCTTTCTAACTCTCACTCCATATCTCTACCTCTCTTTCTCCCTCGCTCTGAAAATGTCGCTCTTGGCTAATTCTGGTGACACCGCATTAGTCAACACTTTCGTGCGAATGTTTTCCAACACTTGAACTGATTTATGACACTTTACACAACTGAACGCTTAGTATGATTAAGTCCTTATACCCAGTTTTTTTTAATCAAAAACTGGCACATGAACTGAACGCCAGAGGGCGCTACTCGACATAAAACTTGACTGAGCTCCTAAATGTCGCTTAGGGCGTCAAGTGGTAAAGCATCTGCATATTGTGAACGCTATTTAGCTTTTAATGTTATTTTAAATATGCTTTTATTTATTTACTTTGCAGTTGATGATTATGATGATGTTTATCATCATCTAATTGAATGCTCAAATGTGCAGCGAACTCGAAGTTGTTTGCACAAATAATTTGCCCCTCAACCAGAGGAGCCAACATGAGGCTGCAACTGTTGCATCCTTTGGCAAGTGGCAAGCATTCTGGCAATTAAGTAACACTCACACAGAGAAAGAGAGATACACAGACAGTAATACTTGCACAAATACGTTTAGGTATACATGACAGTTATATGGCTTAGCTTTTCTTTCCCCTCGATCCTGCTCCCTTCCTCGATCCTGCTCCATTTGCAAAAAGGACTTGGCTAATAAAATGAAAATTATGACAGCACGTGGATAAGTTGTTTATTAATTATGGAGAAAGTAAGAGTGAAATAGAGATAGAGATGTATTAGAGAGAGTGGAAGAAACAGAGGGAGAGATAGGAAAGGGTGATGAAACTAAAGTATAAAGTGAAGGAATAAGACCGAAAAGAAAACAGAGAATTCGAAGTCAGAGAGATGAGAGAAATAGAAAAAAAAAAACAGAGAAAGAATAAACAAAAACAATTACAAAAACGGAGACAGAGAAAGAAATGGAAGAGTGAGAAACTAAAGATTTGCATTGAAAAAGAAGAGAGTGTCAGATAATGGTAAGTTTAGAGAATAAGAGACAGAGAATTGCAAAGAGATACAAGTACAGGAAAGAACAAATTGGTTGAGATACAACTGAAATAAAGAGACAGTAACGCAAGCCAAGAACGATAAAAAGACAGAGATAAATAGACATGGGGTGACTAAAGGAGTGTTAGAAAAAAAAGTGAAGAAAACAAAAAGGCTTATAGAAAAAGAAAGGACAATTAAAATTCAGAGAGAGAGAGAGAGAGAGAGAGACTCTTAAAAAACACAGATGTTGAGTGAAGAAAAAAAGATACATGCCAATGATCGTTTAACTGAACTTTTGTTTGGTTAAATAAACTATTTCTTTCTCATTCTTCGTTTGAAGCACATCAAATAAACCATATAATAAGAAAATAAGGCACCATGAATTGTTGTGGAACAAAAGTATCTGAGATACAGCATTAAGACCACGCGTATCCATGAGATACTAGGTATTTTAACGTTCGTCTCGTTTTGGTTTTTTTGTGTTCAGGTGTTTCAAATGATATTAAGAGATGAAATTAGTGCAGCTAACTTTATTTTTAATGATGCTCAAATTGCATTTCCCACTGATGGGTGATGATGAGAATTTTAAGCGCTTTTTGCCCTTTGCTAACGGATCGACAGCGCCATTAAAATGTAAAAAGTCGTAAACTAAAAATTAGTCAAGAGAATCTACAAATAAAACACAAATCGAACTGAAAGTGATCGACAAGAAGATGTCCTGTAATAGTTGTCAGAAATGTGAATACAATTTTTAGAAATAATAAACATACGCTTTTGATCAATGTAGTTGATATTCAAATAATAAATTAAAGTCTAATCTTTTGACTGTTATTGATACCCGATTGTAGAACAATGTATGTCCAGGGTATAGACGAGTAGTGGGCAGTTAGCAGACAAAGATGAACAGTCGACGGACCGTGTGGTAATTAGAATTAAGAAGCATTAAAAGAAACTCAACAAATTTCACACAATGCGCTCAAAGCGAAAGTCGTAAATAAAGCCATAAAAACGTAAAAATGTAAAGCCAGTGACTGGTTTTCCTTTTTTTTTGGAAGAGCTGTGGAAACTTAATTAGTTTCAAGAGGTAAATGAATAAGAAGAAGAACTCTGGCCAGACGATAAACACCCAACGAGATAACAATTAGTTTGGAACGTCCGTCACAAGAACGCGAAAAATACTCAAACCATTCGAACTAATTTATGAATGCACCTTGTTGACAATGCCGCTTTGGACAGCTCGTAAAAATAGTTCGAGAGTCATAAAATAATAGTAGTAATAATAACAACAACAATGGATCCAATTCCATTCTCATTCTCACTCTCTAGATACAGCTGAAATGAGCTCTTAGAATTACAAGCTCGATTGAATCGCAATGGCAACGAAAATTCAAATTCAAATTCAAATATTCTATTTTCTGATTATTTTTACCTTGTTTTTCTCATTTTTTGTCAAGTGTAATCCTAGATTGAATAGATTGGGCCTGGCTCTCCCCCAAAGGGATAATACCCAGCGCTAGTTGTTGACATGCAATTTGTTGCCCTCATCCTCATCCTTATTCCCATTCTCATCTTCATCCGGCTGTTCATCCTGATCCTCGCATGTGTTCAGGACTCAACCCCAAGGTGCACACAATTGACATTTGCTTTGCCAGTGACAATGGCGGATTTATTTGAGAGAATGCGAATGAGAATGAGAATGAGGATTTAGCTGCAGGGACTTGCAACTGCAACTGCAACGACAACGGCAACTGCTTCTCTGCTGAGGCTTTGGCTTATTCATTTGTAATTGGGCATCCATTTTCCTCCTTTTGAGATTTTCACTGTTGTCAAACATGGCTTAAGTTATTGAACAAATGAAAAACGTGATCAATGCGTGGTGTCCGAGTTTTAAAAGTACTCGAAATGTTTATTCAACAACTTAAACAGTTCAATGAAAAATTGGAAATATGAAAGATAATATTGTTTGTATGTTAAAAAGAAAATATTCCACCCATTGGTTAAAAATATAACAACTTTGATTAAATTTCTTAGAATTTACCTGTTTTTTATAATAATGGGAAGTTAGTGTTGCATATTTGTTAAGGATTCTTATCTACAAAAAGTCTAGGGTAACTCATAGTCTCTTACACACATCAGCAAAGGGAAGAGAGAGAAAAAACTGCTTATAACCACATGTGGGTCATACTTATGAACTGTTTACTGTAACCCAGGCAAAGCTTAAGTAATTCCCAGAGTATAACTTAATTAATTGCAGCTAATGTAATGCCCAGAGCGAGTATGAAAAAAGCTGCAGCGTAAAAGCCGCAAAAGTGAGCAGTAGTAACAAAAACTAGCTGGCCAACAACATGGTCAACAACATGGCCAACAACACATGGCCAGATACTGGATACATTAGATACTCGTTGCTGCAAAACATGGAGATGTTGCTATAATAAAGACTACAAAAATAAAAAGAATTAAATTAAATATGATATGTGTAACATGAACAACAGCCGCCAAAGGGGCCTGTGGGCGTGGCTTAAATATGAGAATTTAATAAAATATTTTTAATGTAATTTTTGCACTCGGTAGCTGTAGAAGAAAACGCAACCGGAACCGGCACTTGACCCAAATGGGGATAGTACAAGAAGAATCCACACAAATGGCAAGTGGCAAGTGGAAGTTGCAGCTTGAGTTCAGTATGTGTGGCATGAAGTATGGAGAGCATGAGTATGTTGTACTGTTATGTGAGTAATCTGGCAGTCGACTGGCACTGGCATCCAATGCAGCCTTGGAGCCTGGCTAATTGGGACAGCTTAGGGCCTTAGTTGCATGTTCCATCTTCCATCTTCTATCTTTCATGTGTGTGTGTGTGTGTGTGTGTGTGTTGTTGTTCCTGGCCGGATGTGTTTGGCCAGAAGAAAATTGCAAGCTAAATACTAAATGAATTTAAGACATTTATCTAAATTATCTGTGTTGGAATCATGCTTCAAACTAATTGCACATGAACTCACATAAGAGCCAAGCTTCAATTATGCCTATTAAAATATTTACAAACTGTAAATGAAACCACAAATTGTATATTAATAAATATACGTAAATATATTCGAATGTATCAGAATTATTTAATGCAACACGTATTGGATTTTATTACCAAAAGATTTTCGTTAACCTGCAATTACCAAAGTTAAATAAGAGAGGGTATAATTAGAGTACATTGAAGACAATATGACGTATTTAAAAACACATTTTATGAAACATTTTGAATTTCACTTTAATTGATTCTGTCGATTTTCATTCAAAGCTACAATTAAATTTTTAAACTTTGATTGCAGGGTATCCCGAACACAAACTCGATCACAAAAAAGAGCACTTGTTTATATTATTTGAGGCGAATTTCAAACTAAGCTTCATATTAAATTTCAAACCACAATTTGCATTTGTATCTCAAAGATACTTTTCAATTCACAATTGACCCTTTTTCATTTTAAACGCATTCGCAAAAAACTAAACTAGAAAAAGAAAAACATAATCCATTAGCCTAGTCTCAACGATTTTTGGGCCAACGTTAACAGCTTTTCGGAGTAGGAACTCTGTATGGACAACATTTTCACGCCAAATAGAAAAAGCTATGGGAAAATGTTTCAGTGACATGGTTGGAAAATGCGAGAGGATTGGCAAGCAGCTTAGTTGGGTCGGAAATTAGGCAAACTATGAACAGAGAGAGAAAGAGAAAAAAGAGATGCCTAATGCAAAGGGATTGATATGTACTTCAACACACATTCATTTTAAAGCTTCCAAAGCATTAAAAAGCAATTTTGCAGCTTAGTCTGTATTGAAACATTAACAGGATGTGATTGCTTCGACACAATTGAGCTTGGTTTTGAGAGTTTTAACTGAGATTTGAAATCGACACTCGGACTTAAACGATGTGCGAAAATGTTGGGTAATTCCCAAAAGTATGCAACATATGTAATGGGCTGTGTAAAGGTAAAATATAAATACGGCTTAGAAAATTAGATATTTGAGTAATACATACTTTTAGTTTATAAAGGGTTTTATATTAAATTCAGAAAAGTAATAGAATGAATGTCTTTTAAAGTAAAAAATATATATTAGGAGTAAACGATTCCAAGTTAAAAGTTTAACACTAACTTACCAGAGAAATATTTACACTTGGCTCTGAAATAACTTTATGAACTACTCGAACCATCTTAGGATGCTGGATTTAATTGACTGAGAGATGTCCTCTCAGGCGATGTAGTCCTCTCCTAGTTCTCATTGTTTCAATTGGATCAACACGGACAGGTGTAAATTACGAAAGCTTAACAAAAGCCACTGCAAAGCTCCACAACAAAAACAACAATAGGGAGTCGGAAAATACTCGTAACTGCAGTTGCTTTAGCTTTTCCGTCTCTTCTTCTCCCTGTTGTCGTTGGTGTGCGTTTAATTAATTTGACAACACAGACACAGACACACACGGAGACAGAGCCAGAGATTCGTGATATTGTCCTCATCCTTGTGGCAGGTCGAAGCTCTTTGGCAACGTCACTTAATTAATTTGCTGCCGTGTGTGCACTTAATGCCGGAAGTTGAAGAAATACGGCCGCATTTTGGCTTTATGGTATGGTAAATTTCAGCAGCACATAAGATGCTTCTCTCTCTCTCGCTCTCTTCCTCTTTCTCCTCTAGAGGAAGTCACTCAGCTCTTCTCTGTGTATGTGTGTGTGTGTAAATCAATCAAAATGCTTCCGCCAAGGCTGCTCGTTTCGCCCACCGGCCTCGCCCACATACAATTTATGGCAAATCTGATGCAAATATCTAAGAAGCTTACGACGCCCAAAATCGTTTACGCATTTTTAACCCATTATGGAGTCTATGTAAGCGTGTGTATGTGTGTGTGTGTGTGTTTGTGTGTGTTTGTATGTAGGATACTGTGGCTGAGGTCCTCAAGGTCCGGCGCCCCGGTTTAGGCCGCTTTCTAGGCGCCGGGCAAGTGGCTCAACTGACGGATGCCGACAAACTCATTAGTAGCTAAAGGCAAGCCATAAATTTGCCACAGCTTCCAGCTCCAAACAAAACCACTCTCTTACATGCTCTTCCTTTTAGCCTATTCTCTCTGTCTGTCTGCTCTACAGCCTTCCCAAATCTCATGCTCTTTCACCATGCTCTTAAGCTAAATTTTCAACAACTATCAGAGTGAAGCAATGTATACAGTATTGTGTATGCATTAATAAATGACTTAACAATCAATTGGATGATTCTTTGGATTATTTTTCAATTAATTGTAATTTAATTATGATTTATTTCTTAATACAATAAAATACAATTTAAGAAAATGCATTAAAGAAAATTGGAAAATTATGCACTTTAATTTTATTATTCCATAAATTATAAAATAGTATACCTAAATTGCTACGAATAATTGGACCCTAAAATATAACACGAATGTAATTTTTACTCTACTTTATAAAATTATTAAATTAATATTTTAAATATAAATATTTGCGTTCCCTTTATTATAATGCGTTTTATTCCTGAATGGCCTGTCTATTATGACTGAGTGAATTTCAGAGATGTACTCTCTAAAAAGGATGTTAGCCCACGTATTTTACCTACGGTTAGTGGGAATTCACCTCTTCCCTTTGCCGTACAATTCATGCATAACTCAACAGAGCCAAGTCACAGTCATATCCCTTTCCCATTGCCGTCTCCCCATTTACATCATCAACATCAGCATCATCCACCATCATCATCATCATCATCATCGTCATCGTCATGAGGCGGCGTTGAAAAATCACTTCAATGCACTAAAATCCTATTAAATCTGTGCAGTCAAAGAAACAACAGCAACAACAACAACAACAACATCAGGCATCGAGTAGAACATTATTCAAGTATTTTTAGCCGTTTTTGGTGTACGAAAAATGCAAAAAGGTCAGGCCTTCCAACTTGGCATTAAGCGCAAAGAGAGAGTGAAAGGGACACAGAGAAAAAGAGAGAGAGAAAACGAGGGAGAGTGATAGACAGAGACAGCAACTAAATTGCATTCGTATAAACATAATGAATGCAATTCGTTGTTGCGTGGCTTTCTGAGTGTTTGAGTTGAATGAGTTGGATGTTTTGAGTCCGTCGAGTGTGTAGCATGAATGTGGGCTGTACAGAAGTATGTGTGTAAATGAGCCTGTGTCCCTTGTTGTTGTTGTTGTTGCATTGAATTTTCGAATTGCTAAATCGAAAAGCATTTGAAATTTAAAACCAAGAAAGTGCAACAACAGCAACGACTACGCATAATTTACACATCACATTCGACGGTGGGCGGTGTGGCACATAGTGGCACTGTGTTGCATTGTGTGGTTGTTGCAACACCAACGAAAAGCTTTCCAAATCTGAATTCTCGACTACTTTGCAACGCCGTCGTGATGTCAACGTCAACATCCTCGTTGCGATTCAGTTTTCATGTCAGTGAAAACCTGTCAAATCGTCAGCCCAGGGAAATGTTTTATTCTCGGGAATACAAGGCTCTGAAATGCGGAAAATGCTAAAGAAAGAAAAGTGCGTTTCCATACTCAATGAAAGGCAAAGCTGGCATTCTGAGTGAATTGTTTGTTCTCCCTGTTATTATTATTGAGTGTGTGTTTTCTCAAAGATTATGTCAAGAAGCTGCAAGTAGTGGATAGCACTTTGGTATAAAATATGTATTCAAAAAATAATTCTTAAATAGATTCTTTAAAAACCCGATAGTTTAATCTTTTTACTGATTTTAAAAGATTTAAAATTTTAGGAAAAGTGAAAAACAATTGCGAAAATACTTTTTTTCTTTTATTTCTCTAAACCAATGTTTGAATAAAACCTTGGGTCCGGTCCATGAACCGAACTTAACTATTGCTCATCGTCTGATAAAGAGTAAATAAATATTTTATTATAAAGACTTGGAGAAATAAAAAACAGTTACACGCAAATTGCAGCTATTAAATAACTAATTACAATAATTTAACTGATGATGATTCAATTCGTCTGTCTGCGGCAAAGCAACACTTTGTCTCATCTATAAATAATTTAATGAAATTTGCTAATTGCTAAATGTCCAAATTGCAGTACAAGCTAAAACTTTTGGCTTTAATTTAATTTTTAATGTTTAAGTTTTGACCAGTACACAAACACTCACACACACGCAAACACATACATATATTATAGCTTGAGGTCAGATGGGAATTGAAATCTTGACTTTAGAATCTTGAAGCTCTGTAAACTAAATGCCAATATTTGTCTGGCCAGAGAGCAAAGCACAGACGAGTGAATGTCAGTTGAGTGTGTGTGAACGTGAATGTAAATGTAAATGTGTGAATATGTGAATGTTCACTTAACCTCTTTTGTCTGGTACTAGTTGCCGACAAGATTTTCAATTAAAATTGATTTTATGCAAATTTTCAATTAGTCAAACACAATTTATCCTGGGCACATCAACAGGGACAACGGGTAAACAAACTGCTGTTCAGCAAAGGATGTGAATGTGATTGTGAATGTGAATATGAATATGTGTGAATCATGATTCACATCAACGTCATCTTCATCAACTGCAGACATGGCCGAAAAGACTTGTGTAAACCACTTGAGATAAATAGATTTTAAGTTGCATTTGCAATCTTCTCCTTTCTTCCTTTCTCACACTCTCTCTCTCTCTCTCTTTCCCCCTTTCTCTATTTAGCTTGTTTATCTCCCATTTAACCCTCGGCCATTTTTGCAGCTCTTGAATGCTGATTAAGTAATTGCATTTGCCCAAAATTGTACAACATTTTGGCGTTGACTTCATTTGCAATGCCTTTCAGCGTCAATTACGAGTTGAGCGACAAAAAAGAGATATTCTCGGATACAATCTCACACACTCACAATTTTATATGTAGATATGTGTGTGTGTTTGTCTATCGCCTAATGTTTTGCAGCTCTCACTAATTGCATTAAAAAAGTAGACCCGCTGACTTCCCTTTCAAAACAGAACGCCAAACACTAGACTGGCGCTAGCTAAATTATATAAAATCAAGAAAAACATTTAACCACTCAACGCCGAAGCCTTAATACTCTTGCTAAACACTCTTGCTTAAACTGCTCTTGCTTGAACAAGTATTTCTCAATATTTAAGAGAAATATGAACTAGAAATAAATATCATATTTAATATTTCAAAGTAAACGAACCAACAAACAATTACCATATGTTATCACATTCATAATAATATTCAATATAGAGTATTTGGCTGACTGAACAAAAAAATAGGACTATACTACATACATACTACTACAAAATATCTCACTTTAAATAGATTTATTTTGTTTCTGTCTTGTAAAAATAATAACACTTATTTAAAACAAAATAATAACATGACAAAATTAAGTTTTGTTGAAGAGGAAAAATTAATTAGAAAACATGTTCTAGTAGAGTTTATGAAATAAAAGCTCAATTAAAACAAAAGCATTATTTACTATAACAAAAGAATTTGTACTAAAAGTGCTGGAATATAAAAATAAGTAATACAAAATTTAGTTTAATTTAAATTATAGGTTCTGGGAGGAAAAATGTAAGAAAAAGGATCTTGAAAATGTGATCTATGGGTCAAGTGACAATCCTAGTCAATATTAGAGAACACATTCCCTCACAAGGTGTTACATTTTTCACCAGAGTTTAGCAAGACTCGCAGCAACACATAGACAGACAGTTAGATAGTCAGATAGTCGAGTAATTGTAGTCTGTGCATTGGGCACACCCTCTCCGTGGTTATACAGAAGGTGGAGTCTTTGTCTTTGCGCTTTTAAGCTGCAATTTGGTTGCATGTCACTTTGGAAATGCTTTCAGACAATGTTCCCAGGCTACTTCACATGATATTCCATTAGTCAGCAGCAAAGCAGCAAAGTCGAGCACCTGCTAAATGTTCCCTTGTTCCACCTGGCGTATGCTTAATTTGATATCTAACAACATTTGCACTGTCAGAATGAGCAGAAAGTTAGTCTAACCTTTAAATGAAACTGGAAATGATTTGAGATCTGACCAACTACATTTTCAACTCCTATAAAACAAACTCGAGTATGAAGACAAGTACTCATACCTCAAGAGAAAACCAAATTAAACAGCTGCCAACATGTTTTTGCAATTAAGTTTTGGTTTTTGTTGTCCAAATATTGGCACTTACATTTTCAATAAATGTCCCCAACTTCTGTGATTTCTTCAGGAGTCAACTCATTTGCATGTGACTCAGAAAAATGGAGAGAGAAAGGAAGACAGCTTGATAAACTAGTAGAGAATCAGTCAGTGAATAATACGCTCAATTTAGTTGGAGATGGAGAAGGTGAAGCTGGACAACTGAGGAAATACAAATAACAATGGTATGCATTGATTTGAACAGGGAACTGAGGACTTTCAGTTAGAGTCCAGTAGTAAATAATGTGAGAGAAACGTTCACAAAATACTTGAGCTTTGATTGGCCCGAAGACAGAATGGGCAATTAGCAGATGGGACCAGGCCAGAAGCTCACTCTGAATCTGAATCTGATGCACAGACGGTGAATGCCTCACTAAGTGCATGAATAAATAAACCGAAGGCACTTGTCCCCATCTCTGTCTCCTATGTATGTAGTTCCTCTCTTAGTCACAGTCAACACATGTTAACAACTTGATGGCCAAAAGTCAAATGGCTTAAATGTCCAGCACATTGTAAGCAAACAGCGTCAGCTTTGCACAGGCACCACAAGCACCACAGGCACCACAGGCACCACAAACAACCACAGGCAACCACTGGTTACACAAAAAGGAAGGGGGAAAAAAATGATGAAGGAAGATGAAATGAACGGAAATTCAACAGAGGGACGGGACAACCTCGTATGCAAATTCAGGCAAATAAAATTATTATTCAAATTTTTGGCATGTCCCATGAGCGTTAAACTAACAGCTAACAGAACAATGGACAACAACTTGCAACTCGACATGTTGCTGCCCCATCTCCTTCCCCTTTCAAATGGGGTGACAGTCCAAACAACTTCAGAAACGCTTCATAAAAGCCAAGTTCCCCTCTTCATCAGACGATGATGCTGATGTTGATGTTGATGTTGATGTCAGTTAATGTCTGACGGACTGGGAGTTGTTTTCTCTCTCTTTTATCTGACTGACAATTTGAGATGAAGCAATCAACAGTTACGAATATATCCGATGGGGCAACCGCTAGTTGGAAACTAGGGAATCTTTTGGGGAAACGTTTTAAGTAATAAAGCGTTCAGGCCTATTATTCACAGCTCTCAGGTTTAAGATGGAAGAGCTTAAGAATAATGTGTCATAATATCTAATTAACAGATCATATTCGTAGAGAAATATCAATCCAAATTTGCAACACTCTGAATATAAATTACGTTAGCATATCACTTCATTGACATTTTTTTTCAGTGCCAAATAAATGATCAATGCATTACAGACGGACAAAAATTGTATTTTATTTAGCACCTTTTTTTTTAAATTAAATTAATAGTACTGATAATGCTCATACACCCAACTCTGATTATCTACCAATCGCTTTAATTTAAGTTCATATTTTATGCAAAATAGAAAAATGTCAATCAGAGTATGTAATCTTTGACTAGCGTTGTCTCAACTCTTAACCAAATGGTTCACATTGTTTCAGGGCATAACGTTGTCCATTAGCTTGGCCAAAATGTTCAGCAGTCAGAAAGCAAACGTTAGAGACAACAAAAGGCACCGAGACAAGGCAAAAGTGTTACGCCCACAAATCACGCCCAGCACATCGCAAAACAACCACACGAAGGATGAAAACAAAACGAGCCACCCAAATGGCAAATAGCAAAAAAGAAAATATAAAAAAAATGACAGGAATTTTACAGCCAGTCAATTATGGCCGAGTCTAGTCGGACACAAATGGATAGCAGGATGGTCAAATCGGGGAATGAGGAGGATTGGGAATCGGTTTAGGTTTGGTAGCCCACGAGACCAGACGACAGCCACTGAGACCAAGCAGCAAACCCACAAAGCAAAAGCAAAAGTTGTTACTGTTTTCCTTGGTTGTTGTTCTTGTTGTTTTTGTTGTCTGTGTTGTAACCAAAACGCGCATTTTCCATGCGATTGGCAGAAGGAGAAAAAAAACGTGGCCAAAAGAAAAGGAGGGAAACGAGGCGGACCAAATCGACATATTGACAGACTAAATGGAGTTGTGGGTTTTGAGTAGTAAATCAAGTTAGGCACTTGCAACGCACACACACACACACACACACACACACTCATACTCACGGAAACACACACATAAATTGTTGCATGCATAAGCGAAAAATGCATGCCACAGAGAATTTACAGAAGAATTTGCAAACAAAAAACATGTAAGAACGTTCAACTCTAAATTGCTCGACTGTGAGATACTCATTACACATATACAAAAAAAATTATCACGGACCACAAATGTTATGAGAAATAAGTGCAAAAATCACGTTAAATATAAACTTTTGATTTTTAGTTTATCATTCATATTTAAGAATTATTTGAGGCCTTTAAATATAATCCTTATAAATTGTTGACATTGAATTTTTTTAAATCATCAAGAATACAAATTTATTTAATTACTTAATTTGTTTTAGCCCTTTACAACAATTATTTAAGACTTGTTTTAAAAGCCTTTAAAGAATCTTATTTGTGCGAAAAAAAAGTATACATAAATATAATTTTTGAAGATTTTAATTTTTGAATAAAATAAAAGTCAAAACTCACTTTAATTGTTGAGGAAAAAGAATGAAAGCGACCAAATAAAACTTTGATATAAAAGACTGTTCGAATATCTGAGGAAATATTAAAGGCAGACTTTTCAAATATAAATATAAAAAATTATAAAGCGAAAAAAATGTAAATATAAAAAATTAATTCTAATTGCCTTTTTCGGTTTACTGAAGTTTTTTCTTTGGGCTCCAATTGATAAGGAGCTCGGCTTGTTACAAAACTTGTCACTGTATTATAATACTCCTTTAGCCTTTGAGTACTGAGTATAAAAACAACACAAACTCTTTCAAAAATCAGAAGATCGAAGATCGAATGCTCTATTAACTCAATCTTTATTTTTACAATAAAAAATAGTCTTTAAGTTGGCAGCACCTCAACGCAAAGTTGTCTTATAGTTCGGATAGCCTCACCTATTTAACATTCCCATCAACAGTTTTTAAAATTTATTTTAACATTATGCTAATATTCACACTTTGTTGTGTCTGATGTTCTATATCCTTAAGTGTGTTGAGTCTTGAGTGTTCTCTTCCATTTAAGTCTCCTCTTCTTTTCATCCACTTCACGTTGACAGCAAAAGGTCTGAGAGCTTGTTGTCTGGACGCAGTGTTAGGTGGTCCGTTTGGGGATTGCCGGGTCAGCTTTTGTTGTCTGTCAAGCGGAGTGGCCAAATATGGTTGTTAGATTTGTAGACAGGAGTCCGGCCAAGAGCAGCTTCCATTCCCTATACCGTTCCCGCTGCATTTGCATATTTTTGTTAGCCAAGCTGTGTGTTCGTTACTGTGTCTTGGCTTCTCCAGGGAGCTGTCTTTTGGCCACTTGCCCCGGTGGCACGCGAGGATTGTCAGCTGCCAGCCTTTTGCTAGTTTGTAGTTTGCACAAAATCAAAAATCAAAGCCAAAGTTCATTTATTGGCAACAACAAGTCGCTGTTGCGACTGCAACTCGTCAATGTGAATGGAACTAACTAGCTGCCCCGTGAGACAACTTAGTCAGTTGCCAGTTGTTGCCGTTGCCACTGCCACTGCCACAAACGTTGACTCTGCTTCTGGGACCCATTGTCTCTTGCCTGCTTGTTGTTTGCACGCAAATATGAAAATCTCAACATGAACGTGGCCTGTATTTAGCCTTTGCCCGAGGCAAACGAGACTTACTGCCCCGAAACTCATCAAGAGTACACCTCTTAGGGGAATATTAATCTAAAATTCACTCCGATCAATCCACAAGCTCGTTATAGATGCGATATATTCTTCGTATTACTACGCATTGGTTCAACTGATGTTTAACGTCGACAAAAATCTGTTTGCCAAATATAATTTTAAGTTTCTGAGATTCTATAATTATTACCATTTTAAATTATAGCTGAATTAAGTACAAAGTGGAAAGTACATTTTAATAAATTATTCACAGAGTCTAAATTATAAAATCGAGATCTTTTCAACCCAGTATATAGTGAATAATATTAAATAATAGTTTTCTTATAAATATAATAGATCATTTCAAAGCAATTTAAATGGGACGAACAGGAATATTCGCACTGTTCCTAACTACATTTCCCAATCTCCCTGTATTTTATGAGACATATATCTTTTCTACTTTAAAAGATATTCACATTAACTCAGCTAGAATAGTTCAATTTGGACTTCTTTCAAAAAGTGGCCATCAAAGGATTCATAAAGTCAGGAGTTGTTGTAACCTCAACATCAAGTTTTAGTATGAGTGTGTTTTCCTAATTGACGCTAGCAAAAGGATACTGAAGTGCACTTTAGGGTGTTTGGGTTTTTTCTCTCATTCCATCTGCTGTTTCATACCCTTTCTCTCTTCCCATAATCGCAAGGTACGTCTTTCTTTCTTGATGGCTAGTCAAATGTTCGTTGCATATTTGTACAACCAACCTCAGCATTTATTGACATCTTATGGGCGTGACCGTCTGAGAATTTACTACAAATTGGCCACTGCCGGCAGCATCAGCAGCTGCTACTTGCCACTTGCTACTTGCCACTCGAGTTTTACTTTAGCTCAGTTTGCGGACTGCTCTTTATGCAACTTTCATTAGTTTTGAGTGGGTGCTTCTTTTGTTATACTCTAACCCGCCTGCCCCATTCAGTGGCAAGTTCAGAGTTCAAACGACCAAGCACCCAACGGCATTGTTTCAAGTTACCAAATTTAATTAGACAAATTTTTAATTGATATCATATGGCCAACGCCCAATTGTCGGCTACTCTTGGCATCTTGTAAAGTGGCTCCGAAAGTTGCACACTCAACTTGCCACAACGGAGCAGGCCAATTAATTGTTTGTTGCATGAGGCAGAAATGCATAGATGCAAAGCTTTCAGACCCTTCATGCAGTCCAATAAGTTGATTACTTTCGAGTACTTCAAGAAACAACAGCTTGCATTTCTTCCCAGTTTGCCACTCAAGTGTCATCAATGAAAAGGGCTGCCAGATTGTATAAATATCCATAACTTTTTGTTAGCTGTGCATTTCGGACTATTCGAAATGCAAAGTCTTTTAAAAACAAGTATAAACAAAACACCTATCAAGTTTATATTACAGTTCAGCATACTTCCTAAGAATTGTAATCGACGCTGTGGGCAGACTGACGATTGATTAAATGGATCATTTGGTTATCCACTTTGTTAGGAGACTTGTTCAGCAATTTATTCAGCAGAGAGAGACATAGCAAAACTGTAAAAGGGAAGAAATTTTCATAGACACCTCAATATGAAAAATCCTTCTATATTACAGTTCCACTATGTCTCTCTATATCTCATTACTATTTTTTTATTATTTTATTTTGTACCCTTATTAAAACATCAATTAAAGACTTAACTGCTAAAACAATTTAAAACAATTCGTGCCACTTTAAATATAACATAAATAAATTGATAACTCGCCAAAACTTGTGTCATCAAAATCAAAAGCATTACATAAAAATGAATGAGTTAGTATAGAATCAGCTTGTTACTACTAATTATAATTATAAATAATTATTAATAAATTAATTAATTGTGTAACATTGCTCAATTCTTATCTATCAATTTAATGATATTGGCAGCAATCAGAGACAGGAGCCAGAATGATATAGTTTACGACCTCATAAAAAAAAATCACGGAAACAGTGAAATCGTAAAAGATAAGAGATTATAATTGCGTTTATCAGCAATAAAAATAGCCCTAAATAGATGCCTTAACAGAAAAGCTACTCCAGTTAAACTGTTTTTGATCAGTTTTAAGTTAGTTTAAAAAAAATATTACTTTCGCAAATTATGTATGTAGCTCGTTTCATTTCATAGTCAAGAGAACAGTTAATGACTTATGTATATACTTACAATGCTTAAAAGGCATTCGCTTATTTAATTCAAAGAGAATATTAGTGTTAAATAAAAGAGAGTCTAATTAAAGGGATTCAAAGCCAAGGGCAATAAGCCGAATTAAACATGAGATGAACTTCCAAAAACCAACCCAAGAAACTAACCCACGAAACAGACTTTCTCTTCACTGCTTTCTTCTTTATCTGTTGGCTGCCATGTATTTTCTTTTTAAGCCAAGAGCATTTAAAAAGCCAAAGCACAAACTTCAGTCACGAAAAGCGGTAAAAGGGTTGGTTAGATCAAACTGAAAGGTAGTGGAGAGTGCTTAAATTGAGGGGGTGACTGAAAGAATAGAGGGGGTTGTGTCGAGTGTTGTCAATGGCAGGCGATAAGGCGACTGGCTTTGGAGTATATATAATGTGCCTGCAGGTTGTAATATTAATTGTTTTTACCGTTGAGCCTTTTTTGGATAGCGTTAAAGGATTCTGAACTCCATTCGCGAGGAGAACGGAGCTGGAAACGTGGTCAAAGCGATATCAAATGTCTTTGACAGTAGCTGCAATCGCCCAAAAGTATGCTCTCAATTTGCAATTAGAAGCCGCGTGTGCCAGGACATGGCTAGGACACGACCAGGACATTGCTTTGATTCAATTAGCCGGCAGCAGTAACAACAACAACAACAACAGTTACAATAGGATTTGAAGCAGATGCCAAGACACGCAGCAAACTAAAGCAGGCAAAACCGCATGATCCAACAAGATTCTCGTTTCATTAACGCTACGAAATTCGATTAATTGAGCATTTGTGCGGCTTTGCGTGGACAGCACAGAAGGGGGCGTGGCAGGACATGAATTGTGTGTATATTGAAGCAGGAGACTGCCCACAGTGCCACTTGTCGCCAACAATTGTCGACAGTTGACAGGCGAAAACTTTGCTCCTCCTCCTTCCTTTACTTCTCTTCTTCTTTTCCCCATCTTACTCTCTTCCTGCCTCTAGTCACATGTCACCTTATGCCAGTGACATTTCCGGCTTGCTTTTGACTTAATTTGATTAAAAGTTTTTGTCGCAGCAATTGAAATTCGAACAAGTTCCTCACATTGTTAGCGGAGTTTTCTCCCTATCCAAAAATCCTCCATTCTCCTCCGACCCTCTATCGATTTAAGCCGCACAAAATACAAATTGAATCTTTAGATAAACGTTGCCAAATATCTACCAGATTCTAATGAATTAATTGTCTGCTCAATTAAGCGACAACTTACTGAGTATCTAATTATAAGGTAAAACAAAATAAGTCTAAGCTCATGCTGATCCTATAAAACCTAATCAGCTGGACTGAAAACAAGCTAGATTTCAATATTAATTCGCAGTATTAAGTGAAGGAATTTCAATGTGCTGAGGGAGAGTATAAAAGTGAGAAGTTAAGAAATTGCGAATATAAGCGCAGATAAGCCAACTCAGGAAGGCTGTTAAAATGAAGGAACATGCGGAAAGAAGGTAAGAAACGTCATAGGAAAGCTTAATGAGAATCAATTTAATAAAAAAATAAATAATAAAATTAAGGGCAAAATTAATAAAAAAAAGTAGATTTAATAATAATTAATGAAGCATTGTAAAAAGTAAAGCAAATAAAAAGCAATAAGCGTAGCTTTTTGCGGATGGAGGAATGAAGAGAGAACGTATCTCATAAAATGGAAATCAAAAGGGAAATGAAGGTAGTCCTCACAATGAGCTCCAACGAGAGAATCTTAACAAGCATAGTTGGAAATGCTGCAAGGAGTGATCTGTGATGTTTATTAAATGGGCGAGTTAAAAATAGAATTCAAAACTAAGAAGAAGATGAAATTATAATAATAATTTACGAAAAATCTTAATAAACAAGACAAGAATTTTTAAACCTGAAGAGACGTGGAAAGAAAAGAAAAGTAAAGTGAATTTAATGTAAAATATAAATAAGCATTCAAGAAATATTTTAATATAATACCAAACAATAAATAATAAAAAAAATCAAAACAATAAAATTTACCTAAACAGTACTAATTCAAATGTTTCTATTTTTGGTTATTGTAAATTAATTTGTTGCGGTTGCCTTGTGTTAAAAATATACAAAGGGTCTATTAAATTAGTTACAAAATAAATATGTGTAACAGGCAATAGGAGACGTGGTAGACCCCATTATATATATTCTGTCCGGATCTAAGAGACTATAAGAATTAGAGTCATTCAACTTTATATGTACATAATTTTAATGGGCCTGCTCCAATGTAGGCTTTATGGATTATTTTTAAATAACTTTGTATTAGAGTTTCAAAGACAATTGGTGGATTTTCAAATGGAATGTAATTAAATTGCAATCGTTGCTTCAATCTCTGTCAACTCATTAACAAAGTATTGCGATGTCTGAGTATGATAGAGGACCTTCAGTTCTATCGTCATTTGCTTACATTAATTGAGCTTCTATTTAGTTAAAAGCAAACGATTTGACGCCAATATGTCCAAAGAGAGATTCATTTAGAATGAACAAAGAAATCATTTGGCAAATAAAAATATATCATTCAGTCGAGAGATCCCGACAGTAGAATACCCTGAGGCAGTAGAGAACGCCACTCAAATTTTATATTAATTATATT